>OX387427.1:40927682-42134591 GCA_947563755.1 Lochmaea crataegi | reverse complement strand
CTCGACAGGTGGATCAGAGAAGTAAAAGAGCTAAAATAGATACTGAAAATTCAGAGCATGAAAGAGAACTTAAAAGATTTCCATTCAGAGAAGCAATAGGAGCTTTAATGTATCTGGCTAATGCTACGAGACCAGACATAGCTTATGCTGTAAACTTGTTGGCAAGCAAACAGTTAAAACCTACAGAGGATGATTGGAACGAAGTTAAAAGAGTGTTTAGATATCTAAGAGGGACAAAGAACATAGGAATTAAATTCCAATCAAATTTAAATACTTTAGAGGCCTTAACAGATGCAAGTCTTAGAGATCGAGAAGAGTCTACATTTACTGCAGGTTACATAATAAGACTATTTGGTGATGTAATTGCCTGGAGAAGTCACAAAGTAAATTATGTATCACTGTCGACTTGCGAAGCTGAATATTTGGCTATGAGTGATGCTTGTCATGAGTTAATATCAATAGATAAAGCAATTAGGTATATAATTGGAAAAACATTGTTTCCAGTGATTATATGGTGTGATAATAGTTCTTCAAGAGATTGTACAGAAATGGTTGGAAGCCATAAGCTGAAAAGTTTTGATCAGAGTGTAAGAGATATAAGAGAAGAACTAGAGGAAAGAGAGAAAACAGGGAAGAGAAAAACTATGGCAGAATCACATGGAGATTTTGTGAAACAATGTGTGAATGAGGAAAAGGTTAAAGTGGTTTGGATATCAACCAAAGAGAATCTAGCTGATATCATGACAAAGCCCTTACCTCATAATATTCATATTTATTTAAGAGACAAAATAACTAACATGAGTTTTAAACTCTGTGAATAATAAATATATACAATGAGCTATACTTATAACTAATATTTTGTTTTTCTTTGCTTTCAGGACAGCAGTAACATTTCAGGATGTTCCGGAAAAACTTTACAGTCAATATAATGTATTTAATTAATTTTTGTACTTTTATAATTATAGCTTACTGTATAACAAATGTAATCATATAACTTTGTAAATTGAATGTAATTAACAAAGGGAGGGAGTGTAAGAATAAAGCTTTGTTAACTACATTGTGGCGCCATCTATCGGCGTATGTAAGTACTTGCAATAAAGTAAGCGTGTGCCGAGCGCGCTCTTGTAAGCAGGCGCGCTCTGACGTTCAAAGCGCGCAGTAGCGCATCGACACTCAATGTTGAAACGTTGTTCTGTACTTGAGTACTGAATATAATAAAGATTGCTAAATATTCAGAGGTTGTAAACAAAAATTGGTGTGTGTTCATTACTCCTTGTGTATCACCTTTCCTAAATCATCTGCAAGAATATAAGCTGACCTCGACACATTAGGTTATGTTAGGTTTAGTTAATCCAATAAATGTCAACAACAATTTTAAGAAATGTACATAATAACAATTCGTATTGTGTGTTTTAATATATTTTTTATGTTATACATGATTAATAAGTTAATTTCACATGTACTTTTCATTTCCTAAAAAACAACAGTTGGTTACCTGTAATTTTGCATACATTTCAACTAACTTATTTTTTTAGTCACTAGAATTGATATGAATGGTGTTCAAGATATCAGTGGGTATTTATAGAGAAGTTTTTAAGTTAGTCAGTTGTTGTAATTTGTCAGAATAAAATATTGTAATTATCAATATAATTAAAATTGCTATAAATCTAAATCCCTGTAAAATTACAATACCGAGGAAAGTAAAATTGGTTATAGTGAGCAGTACATCCGTTCCTTTAGACAGTTTTCTAATTGCTGGTTAAGTTCTTGGAAAACCTTACAATTTTTGGCGACCGTGACAGGACTGACCGTGTTGCTGATATGAAGAAGACAGAAAAGAACCCTAGAAGCTCATCGAAATGCTTTCCAACCGACAATTGATGAAGTTACAGAAATACTGGAACAAGATAATTATGACCTTCTGGAACTTCAAAGTAACATGAGGATGCTGGAAGATAAGGTAACAGGTATTACTGAATTAAACCAAATTTATTACTATCGTCTGATGATAACGGCGAGAGCCTTGATTTAGAAATAAAAAAGGCTGATAATATTAACAGAAATTATTATAAATTGAGACTTAAGGTAGGAGAAATTTGTGAAGCACCCTATTTTGATAGAGTTAGTAATAACTCATCTGCATCGAAGAATAGATTGTCTTCCTAGAATAGAATTGTCCAAATTTAGTGGTGATCTTAAGGAATGGCCCCTTTTGGAGACAGTTTAAACGAATTGATGATGATTCAGAGATGGAGGATGAAGATAAATTACATTATCTTTTACAGTCCCCAATTCAAGAGCTCGTCAACTGGTAGAGAGTTACCCTGCTACCGGAGAAAATTACTCTAAGGTCCTCGAGAGGTTAAAAGGTCGTTTCGATCAACGAGGTTTACTTTACTTCGAGAGCTATTAAAATTGATTTTAGGAAATTTTAATTCCAAGCAGAAAATTTCAACCTTTTTTGACCAAGTTGAACCCCAGCTGAGAGTCCTGGAAACTTTAGGTGTGTCTGCAGAGAATTTTGCTCCAATTTAATATCCTCTTGTCGAGTCATGTCTTGGAGAAGAGTTGGTGCGGATATGGCATCGAAGTTCCCTTTTTACTGATAATTCTAATCCTAAAGATCGTCTTAACCGTTTAATGGTTTTTTTGAAGAAAGAAGTAGAAAGTGAGGATCGAGTTTTATTAGCCACGGCTTCTTTTCAGAATAATTTTAAAGAGAAGAGAGCTTCTTTTGTTCTACCCAACCAACAATTTGCTATTTTATAATAGTCGTAGGAATGTTTTGGCGATAAATATTATAAAACAATGATAGTCTCAGAAACGTTTCTAAAATGTTTATAAAATATCTATAAAAACAAAATGGGCACAATTTATAAAACATTTTGTTTATATAATATATTTTATAAGTACTCTAGCGACTACTATATAACAGATATACAATTTTAATAAAAATACAATAAAATTGTTTTATAAAAGATTTATAAGTGTTTAATAAACGTGCTAGAAAATTTCTTAAATTTTTTTATGCGATACTTATATAATGGTTAAAAAATTATTATATAATGATTATATACTGTTATTTGCTAGTAGATAGAATTTTTTCAAGAAAATTTATGACCATGTGTTCTTGGGCCGGGGGTGCCAGAAATAATGAGCAAAAAATTCCGTTTAAAATCTACAAGAATACTATTTATATGTTTTTTAAAACCATTCAATATTCTGATGAAGAATTTAGTTTGAAAGACTGTGAACTTTTTTTAAAAAATATATATAATAAGAAATTCAACCAAGAGACGTGTAAGGGAGATTAGGAGAACTTCAAGTGTCAAGAAGCGACCCAAAAATCTTAAGTACAATGTAAGTATTATAAAAATTAGATAAATTTTTCTCAGGCAATATTTTCAATAATCTTCTCTGTTTTCCAATATTTAGACCTCATTTTGTTAGCTTTCATGACAGTTAAAATTATTTTTACAGAATATTTTATATATTAGTTTAATCAAACTTTAACAAGGAAAAAACCTCGGAAAAAACATTTATTACTGAAAACTCTAGTATGATCATAGCTTATTTGTTGTAGATTAAACAAAAGACAGCGACAATGCCAAACAAGGAAAATGAATTTGTAACGGTAAAAGTTGTACCTCACAGGGCACCAGCTCGAAGGGCTCCGGCTAGAGACTCCTCTCAAGGGTGATTCGACCCCAAGTTTATGTCACACAGGGATAACAGAAGGGTTATAAAAATTGAGGGCGCCACTACCTTTTTAACGATGAAAACTACAAAAACTAAGGCGGAAAAGGTAGAAACGCCTTGTAAAATTTAAATAAAAGTTAATAATTAAAAAAAAGTCACTGAAAATTACCCCGGGCGATATCTCCCTCAACTTTTATAGTTGAGGATTTTAATAAAAAAAAGAATTAAAAACAAATTTACAATTTATTCTGCCACAGGAAATGAACAACGGAATTTAATAAAGGAATTTGTACTTTTATAGGTACTTAGCTTAGATGAAGTGGTTTCCTGGAGAAGAAGTCAGGTCTTGGTCCGAACTGATGAGTTCTGTTCTAGGGCGGTAGTTTGAGGGTTCTATCCTTGGCTATATTCTTGGGGTTATATTCTTCGGTTTATATCCTCAGCGTTATATTCTAGTCTAGGGTTATATTCTCGGCGTTAAATTCTTGGGTTATATTCTTGGCTTATATTCTCGCCTAGGGTTGTATTCTTGGCTTATATTCTCGCCTAGGGGCTGTGCTTACCACAGCAAAATTCATAAGATAGGTACTTGAGATATGAAAGATAGCGAAAGATGTGTCCCCTTCGGTGGTCGTTAAAAAAAGGCGTGTTTAACGTGGCGGTGTGCAAAAAATGCAAGCGTCCGTTGGCAAACATCAATTGTCTTACGTTCGGGGTAGAAGAGTTTGGGATCACAGAACTATAATTGGATGTGGCTAGTGACGACGAGCGCTAATTAAAAGGATTTATTCTGTAAAATCGAAACAGGTCGAAGAAAAAAATGATTCGAAGAATTATTTTTTTTTTGTGAAAAATGGGCTTAATAAGATAAAAGGAGGGGTGAAGTATCGTTGCAAAATCTATGTATCTTAGGTAAGGTAAGGCAATTGTCAAAGGTAAAGGTAAGGCAATTGTCAAAGGTAAAGATAAGGCAATTGTCAAAGGTAAAGGTAAGGCAATTGTCAAAGGTAAGGTAAGGCAATTGTCAAAGGTAAGGTAAGGCAGTTTTGTCATCTTGTGATTATCATGTAGTTATGTCATCGTATAAGACAAAGCATACACTGAGAACGAAAGGTAACGATAGGGTGCGATAATTTCTCAGTGCAGGCGAAACGATAAGATAAGGTACGGTAGGGTGTGTTTTGATAAAACCCTGGGATCTCAGATACGCAGAGCGAAAAATTCCAGGAAATACCAAACCAATGTCTCCGGGAGAGACACAAAAATAAACACGGTGAGTGATGTCAGCCTAAAATTGATTTAGAATGCAATTCCCTCGGAATTCTAATTAATTCATAAATCAGCCTAATTTTCACCGAGCAAAGAGTAAAGATTTGTCATAATGACGTCACCAGGGGTGAAATACTACTTGACTTAGCAAAATATTATTGGCATGGCGACAACACTTATAGTGTTCCACAAGGAACGGTTCTAAAATATACGATAACGGTAGGTAGTTCACAAGTATCACAATACGGCAACGCAAAAGGTATGTTAAGGGAGAGAAAGAAATACATAGATACTTACTTTGAATGGTTTACGGTAAAAGAGAATTGAAGATATATGGGGTGATTCTGAAAGCTAAATCGAGGTCGAAATGATGGTATGTGTGGTTAGGAATAGTTTGTGGCGACATTATAAAAAGAAAGACGATAGATTCTTATCACGTGATCAGACAAAAAGGTATTCTGCTTTATACGCCGAGAGCACAGGAAGAGGGCAGAAACAGCAGCGCGATCGACATTCGGTGAGGTTGCCAGTTAGCGTCCACAGTAGCCATTGGTCATCGATCCGAAAGTCAATCCAGCTACATGCATTCAGTCCGTTGATATGCTCTCTTTGTTAAATCGAACAAAGGTATTATGGCTAAAATTACACCCATGGCTCTGTCAGGGAATACGGTACATCGGTCCAGAACTCTACAAGAGTGTGGCCAACCTGGTTAAACAAGATAAAAAAAATCGATTAAAAACTAAGGAAGTACTGCCATTGAAGGCAAAGAAAAGGAAGAGGTTGCTATAGAAGTCAGGGTGAAGATATAGAGCGACCAAGCAGTCATTTTTCAAACCTATTGTGTTTGTAAACCGAGCGCAATCCGCCACTCAGCAAAGGCCAACCCAGTCCAATTGGGGCCTAACGTCTTACGGTACGTCAATCGAGACTCTACGTTAGTTATAAAAAGCAAAATTGACCGTTTATTTGTTTGAGAAACGGTAGGAAAACTCGGGGCAACAAAAAGACATATAACAAAAAGGGGGACCAAAAATTTGAATGACGTAAAATCCATTTCCGCAATGGAGAGCTCTCACGGTGTCTAGCCGGTATTTTTATGTTTTGTAACAGAATGAATGATATGCGGGATAAGAAAAGGAGCCGTTTTGTTCGGAGAACGGTATAAACTCCAATGTAGCTTGGTCTACTTCCTTTTCTACGCGGAGGGTAAAAATGGTTGGGAACCAAGTTGAATATGGGTTGAGTAATCGGGACGGTAAGTAACACGGTTGCCTAAAAGAAAGAAAACGGAAAGAGAAGAAAAAAAAAACAACTCTAGTGAATCGTTTTTGTAGGAGAACGATAGGGAAACTCCAAGAGAATGGCGCGGTTGCCTAAAGTAAGGAAGAAACGAAAACGGAAATAATAAAAATAATGGTCAACTAAAACTCAATTGTACCGTTTTTTTAGGAGGACGATAGCGAAACTCCACGAGAATGGCGCTTTTGCCTGAAGTAAGGAAGAAAACGAAAACGATAATGAACTAAAAACACAATTGTACCGTTTTTTTTTAGGAGAACGATAGCGAAACTCCACGAGAATGTCGCGGTTGCCTAAAGTAAGGAAGAAAACGAAAACGATAATGAACTAAAAACACAATTGTACCGTTTTTTTAGGAGAACGATAGCGAAACTCCACGAGAATGGAACGGTTTCTGAAGTAAGTGACTCTACGTTAGTTGTAAAAAGCAAAATTACCATTTGTTTGTGAAACGGTAAAAAAACTCAGGTAGCAAAAAGTTAGGTACTTGACAACAGGAGCCAAAAATTTGAATGACGTAAAATCCATTTCGAACAGAATGAATGAAATGCGGGATAGGAAAAGGAATTAGTGGGCAATAGGGTTATACTAGATTGACTGTGTCAATATTATTGTCTTGTTCATTGTCTAAGTCATCTGGAAGGTTTTCGTCAACGTCAATAAATTGGTTTTTTAGATCTGAAACATGCCAATTTCCAAGATCATTACCTGAAAGGTCTCTCAGATTATAAACTAGTCTAGAAATTACTTTATGGACAATACATGGAATAAATTTAGGGGCAAATTTTGCTGCAAAGTTATCATTTTTGGATGAAAGTACATAATTCTTTTTCCATAGGCGGTCACCGACATGATATTCTACATCTCTTTTTCGTAGATTATAATACTTTGTATTTCTGTCATGGGCTTGCTTGAGTTTTTTGCGTACATCAATAAAAAGTTTCGGGAGGGTTTGTAGGTCGTCAATGAGTTGTAATTTGTCTGCATTATTGATTAAATTGTTAGCATTTTCGGAAATTGCACCATAAAAATCTCCACTTAACGGTACGTTTCTGGAAAAATTCAAGAAAGCGGGAGAGTAACCTGTAACGTCATGTTTTGCGGTTCTTATTGCTTGCGCAACTTTATGCAAAGATGCATCCCAATTTTCGTGAGAGGAATTGTCATGAATGTAACAACGTAAGGCAGTGACTATAAGTTTATTGGTCCGTTCGGTATGGTTAGCTTGTGGGTGATAGCGTGCATTGTAGAAAATTTTTTGTACTTTATATTGATCCATCAATTTTTTAAAGAGGGATGAGGTAAAGACTGTGCCATTGTCGACGGAAAATATTTGTGGGACTCCAAAAATAAGAAAAACTTGATTTTCGATAAATTCAACAATACCAGCAGCTGTGGCATTTTGCATGGGATGGACGAGACAAAATTTAGTAAACCAGTCTGTTATAACGAGAACAAATCTATTGCCATTTTTGGATCTGGGGTATGGACCTATTAAGTCAGCTGAGATCCATTGCCAAGGGAAATTAATGTCTTTATACTGGCCCATTATACCAGCTTTAGGTAAATTTTGGGTTTTGCAGGAAGAGCAAACGGAACATTTATTGATATAACGAGATACAGTGCTTCTAAGTTTTGGCCAATAGTAGATTTCAGAAATTCGAGCGATGGTTTTGGAAATTCCGAGATGTGCGCTAGTTTGATCGTCATGAAAAGTCTTTAGGACATCAATCCTGTTTGGGGTAGGGACTACAATTTTCCAATTGGATAAATTACTAGATATAGGGTTTGGGGAGAAGACATGTTTGTAGAGGACATTATTTTCTACTTTAAAAGTGGGAAATGACTCGGGATTATTATTGACTTTATCAATCATAGCGGTATACCAAGTATCTGGCTTGAAGGTAGTGACATCAATCACTGAAATATCTGGAAATGAACGGGAAAGTGCATCACTGACAACCATAGTGGTTCCTTTTCTATGTTTGATTTCAAAATCAAACTGCGATAGTCTGAGTGAAAGACGAGCTAAGCGTCCAGAGGGGTTAGAAAGTTTTGATAGATACTGTAAGGATGAATGGTCAGTTTCGAGTGTGAAATGAGTTCCTTCCACATAACCTCTAAATTTTTCTACACCAAAAATTACACCTAAAAGTTCTTTTTCAGTGGTACTGTACTTTCTCTCGGTTTTGTTCAATGTACGGCTTGCATATGCGATAGGGTGTTCGATACCATCACATTGTTGATATAAGATTGCACCAAGTCCGGTGTCACTAGCGTCAGTCTGTATAATGAATTCTTTAGAAAAGTCAGGGCTTGCAAGAATGGGGCTAGAAGTAAGTCGTTTTTTGACTTCGATAAAAGCATTTTCAGCCTCAGGGGTCCAAGAAATTGGTTGTCCTTTTTTTCTGCCATGAAGAAGGTCAGTTATTGGGGAGCAAACGGTAGAGAAATCTTTGATGAATCGGCGATACCAGCCAATTAAGCCAATAAGTCTTTTGACTTCGGTAGTGTTTTTGGGAGCAGGGTAGTTAAGGATAGCGGAAACTTTGTCTTCATCTGTTCGAAGACCAGCTTTGTCGACTACAAAACCAAGAAATTTAAGGGAATCTCGACAGAATTCACATTTTTGAAAATTTACGGTAAGGTTTGCCTCTTTAAGACGCAGATATAACTTATTAAGTATTTCTAAATGAAGTTCGAAGGTAGGAGTAGCAATAATGATGTCATCCAAATAACAAAAACAGTAGGGCCTTAAAGAAGGGTCTATAACAGTGTCCATTAGACGTGCCATAGTTTTGGGGGCGTTAATTAGACCATAAGGAGTGGTCGTAAATTCAAATAAACCTAAGCCATAGACAGCGAAAGCAGTTTTGGGACGAGAAGATTCAGTAAGGGGTATTTGCAGAAAGGCCTTTTTCAAATCAATGGAGGTAAGAAATTTAGCGTCTCGGAGTTTGCTGAGAATGACGTCTACTTGAGCCATGGGATAGGAATCAGGAGTGGTTACTTTATTTAGCTTTCGGCCATCGAAGCAGACGCGGCATTCTCCAGACTTTTTTGGGACTACCCAAAGGGGTGAACACCAAGGGGAGTTCGAAGGTTGTATGACATTTAATCGTAGCATCTCGTCGACTTCTTTTACTAAAAGTCCTTGCATGACTGGGGATAGAGGATATTGGCGTTGTGCAATCGGTTTTGCATCACCAGTGTCGATATCGTGTTCGACAAAATTCGTTCGACCAATTCGGTCAGGAGGGGCAAGAGAAGAGAATAAGCTTACAGTTTGCTCAAGTTTGTTTTTTTCTTCAATAGAGAGAGTAGAAGCAGATCGTATTGTGTTAATAACACAAGTGGAAGATAATAAGGAGTATGACAAATCATGAAAACTCATGTCTATTTTGAATAAGCTCAAAAAGTCCATTCCTAAGATAAGGTTATGAGTTATTGACGTTATTATCAAGATTTTGATTGTCTTGGTAATGTTATTCACTGTCATTGGTGCGGAAATATAGCCCATATATTGTTGAGGTACACCGTCGGCGGTGGTAATATTTAAACAAGAATCATATTGTATAGGTAAATGTAAGGAATGCAACAAAGAGAAACCCTGATTTCCAAGAACAGTAGAGTTACTGCCTGTGTCGACCATAGCTAAAACGGGTAGGTCTAAAATTTTCACGGTAAGGTAAGGTCTGTTATCATTGGGTTTTTTTGCAAATAAGGGACAAGTATTACTGGAGATTGAAACAGTACTTGGCTGTATTGAAGGTAAGGCAACTGGCATGTCACAGACAGGTACGGGAGTTGTATTGTCAGTAATCGAGAAGTTTTTGTCATTATCTTCAGTTTTCTGGATGTCGCTAGTGTTCGGTACGGTATTTGTAATTCGTTCGATAGGTAAAGGTAATGGTTTGTCTGTATTTTTAGAATGATTGGACGCTAGGAAACCTTTAACAAAGGTAAGATAATTTTGCCATTCAGCAGCAGAAGTTGAAAAAGTTAGTTTTGGTTTGTTGGGGGGTTGTGATTGTTTGAAGATCTGTTTGGAGGTCTGTTCTGTCTTCTGGGGTTTTCTGGCTGGGATGTAGTTGATTGTGCTTGACTGGACACAGTGGCCAGATTCGGTGGACCAGCCTGCCTCGAGTTTTTTTGAATGCATTTACGACATTTTGGTTTTGTAGTGTTTTTTGCACCACATCCGTAGCAAAAGATAGATTTGGGCGAGAAACATTGAGAGTATGAGTGACCAGTTTTGTCACAATTCCAACAAACCAAGGAAGTTAATACTGAAACGTTTGCGGGAGTTCTTTGTCTTTGATTCGACGAGGAGGAAACATAAAGGCACGATAAATCTGGTTCGAGCAGTCTAGGATTATTATAAGATGGTGATCTATATCTGTCTGACCAAACACGGGATTCCTCAATTCTTTTGCACAACTCGGTTAGTTCGTCAACTGTTTGGGGGTCATGAAGTGCTAATGACGAAATAAAGGAAGGTAAAAGGTTCCTACGAATCTTTGCGACACGAGTACGTTCGTCAACAACACTAGACAAGCGATTAAATAATCCTATCATTGAAGATATGTATACAGCAACCGGTTCGTTAGCACCCGTAGTGCGATTAGAAATCTCTAGCTCTAAATCAGTCTCATAACTATATGGCAAAAAATCAGCTTTTAATTTGGCAACAATGTCTTTCCAGGATTGAAATTTACTGCGATTATTAAGATACCATGTGAAGGCATTGTCTTTAAAAAGTTCACATGACTGCAAAAAGAGCTCATTTTCTGTAACTCCTCTAGAAAGTCTAAGGACTTCAACTTTTTCCAAAAATAAATGAAGTGATTCATTTTTACCAGTGAAGGAAACATTCCATTTGTAAACTGGATCGTACTTTTGATGGGGGATTTCAGAAAGAGTGGGGGAAGGAAATGTGTTTGAAGGTAAAGTGTCTTCTGTTCTATTGTTGGTGGGAGTTGTTTTTGTCGCAAGGTCAGCTTCTAAAAGTATCAGCGTATTTGTCAAGGCTTGTTGTGTAAGTAATTGTTCATTACTTTCGGCATTTAATCTATCAATTCTATTTGTCAAATGTGTCAGTCTTGAATTGATTTTGGAAAATACTGGTTCATTTTTATTTCCACTAAATTGATTGATAATGTCTGTTAAGTCATTGATTGTTTCTGTAACTTCCACTATATCGTCCTCAAAAGAATATGAATTGACTGGGGACGAAAAACTTCTATTAGCGTTTTCCCTAGCAAGAAGACCTGATAAAACTTTACGTTTCTGTTCGACAGTATCCGGGACAGGAATATTTCTAATTTGAATATCATATGAAAGTTCAAAAGACTTCAAATGATTGGCCTGCATCTTGAAAATATTTAAAAGGAGAGAAAAAGAATAAAAGACGGTATCTAAATCAACAGTACTAATCAAATAGCACTAGCGAAAGCAAAGGATCTAAAATCCGAGTGAACATAAATGCCTGGCAACGAGATATAGATATGGGAACTCTATGTACGTGAACGACTGTAGGTATAAAAACAGCAAATACTTATTGCCGATAGACGTCAATTAAAATGAACAAAACCGTACTATATTTTCAACAAGTCATACGTAGTAATAAAAATGTTGCATAATAACTCCATAAAAAGTATAAGTATCAAAATATATAACTGATCAAGATCAAAAATGTATCATAAATTGTCATTAAAATTTTTGTAGCACATCACAATCTCTCTGTCGTCAAAAAAACTGAACTGCAAAATATTTATAGTTAACGATAAATTGTTAATTTGGCAACACTGCACTTTATATTAACAATATTAGACAAGAAAAAGTAAGAGAGTTTAAAGATAAATTGTTACTTTGGCAACACTGCACTTGGTTAACAATAGGTAAGATAAGATATTTCAGTTTGTGTAACTCGACACAATTCAACTGAACAAGATACAAACGGCAAGATATTTCAGTTTGTGTAACCAGACACAATTCAACTGAAAAAGATAATTTTACTATGCAGCTACATAAAATATAACAACTTATCAGAAAACAGACACCTTAAGAATTTACTTAAAACGTGGCAACATTGCAAACAAATCAGATGTAATTCACCTTTCCTGAAAAAATCAATAACAAAATTACGTTTCGGGACAACAAAAGATTGTGCTATACTACGTTATCTCTTAAAAAAATAAACCCAGAGAATATTCGTTATCGTAGACCAAAATATATATTGTAAATAAGGCAGGTAGTTAAGATAAAATTAAAAAAACGTCCAGGGTCGGTACAAGATAGTTACTTGAAAAAGTGAAATTTTTTTTTGTTAAAAAGTTAGTTGTTGGAAGCAAAAATTCTGAATTGAACGATAAGAAAAATTTTAAAGAGAATATGCAAAAATAAAAAAACTAGAATCCTTCCAACCCAACTGTTACACCGTGCAACAAAAACAATGGGCGCCAATTTGTAACGGTGAAAGTTGTACCTCACAGGGCACCAGCTCGAAGGGCTCCGGCTAGAGACTCCTCTCAAGGGTGATTCGACCCCAAGTTTATGTCACACAGGGATAACAGAAGGGTTGTAAAAATTGAGGGCGCCACTACCTTTTTAACGATGAAAACTACAAAAACTAAGGCGGAAAAGGTAGAAACGCCTTGTAAAATTTAAATAAAAGTTAATAATTAAAAAAAAGTCACTGAAAATTACCCCGGGCGATATCTCCCTCAACTTTCATAGTTGAGGATTTTAATAAAAAAAAGAATTAAAAACAAATTTACAATTTATTCTGCCACAGGAAATGAACAACGGAATTTAATAAAGGAATTTGTACTTTTATAGGTACTTAGCTTAGATGAAGTGGTTTCCTGGAGAAGAAGTCAGGTCTTGGTCCGAACTGATGAGTTCTGTTCTAGGGCGGTAGTTTGAGGGTTCTATCCTTGGCTATATTCTTGGGGTTATATTCTTCGGTTTATATCCTCAGCGTTATATTCTAGCCTAGGGTTATATTCTCGGCGTTAAATTCTTGGGTTATATTCTTGGCTTATATTCTCGCCTAGGGTTATATTCTTGGCTTATATTCTCGCCTAGGGTTATATTCTTGGCTTATATTCTCGCCTAGGGTTGTATTCTTGGCTTATATTCTCGCCTAGGGGCTGTGCTTACCACAGCAAAATTCATAAGATAGGTACTTGAGATATGAAAGATAGCGAAAGATGTGTCCCCTTCGGTGGTCGTTAAAAAAAGGCGAGTTTAACGTGGCGGTGTGCAAAAAATGCAAGCGTCCGTTGGCAAACGTCAATTGTCTTACGTTCGGGGTAGAAGAGTTTGGGATCACAGAACTATAATTGGATGTGGCTAGTGACGACGAGCGCTAATTAAAAGGATTTATTCTGTAAAATCGAAACAGGTCGATAGACATGTTACAAATTCAATGATGAGCATCAAACAAATCAGGTAATAAATCCTTAATGTAGATAAAATACATAAAATAACTGTGTGCTATATTTATTTTTTATTATAATTAGAAAATTCATAGAAGTATGTTTTTAAATTCATTCTCAGATACATTATCAGGCCTAAAATAATTTTACTAACACTGTCTTGTCTAAAATGAGTACATTAGTCTCGCATTTTAGGGACTAAAGTGCCCCACTACTCTCTTGTGATTAAAACTTTTTACTTTTTTCAATTATTTTAAAGAGAAATATTTTATTTTAAGGAGGTTTCGTCCACAGCTGTAAAAAATAGCATAATAAGTATAGCATGACTAAAGGGGAACAATCTTCAGCATCTGGATGCACTTAGTCCCTTCGTATATATATATATATATATATATATATATACATCCCGCTATCTATTGTGCGTCCGTACAAGGAAATGTATTTGTGCGTCCACTAGAAAGACTACATTTTTGAATATTTTGGTTGCGTATATTTACTCTTTTGTGCATCTAGAATACCACTGTCGGTTTAAATTACTTTATATATACAAAAAAAAATTTGCATTTTTGACATTCCAAAGTACTTCTAGCTCCTCCCAGCCGTAAGAATTTCAACTTCCAACATATACGTTTTTGTCTGATTTGCATTCAATCATACGTCCATGCAAGGTTGCCAAGTTTTTCACATACCTATACACCAATTATTTCAGTGATACACTATTCTGCGTCCGTTCAAAGCATAACATAATTTGAGAAATTGTAGATTATGTCCATACAGGATAAATCGCGTATAAAAGTGTGTAGTGGTCCAACTGAAAATGTTTTAAATTTTAATGTCGTTAATTAATGAGTATAAATTAAGAAATTATTGGTTGAGTTTTTTCAAGCATTCTAATAAATAAAAACACGATATTATTATTGTGACGCACGTAAAAAAATTTCTAGAGAATCTTTTTACAACTTTTTATTTATTTTTGTTGTTCATATTTACTCATATTTACTGCACTACAGTGACTAGCCAGTATAAATAAAATGATTATTTAAGTTAAATGTTCAACTATGTAATATTGGCACTGATTTTTGCTGAAATATTTATTTCGAAAAAAATGTAGATATACAGTGATAAGATTAAATCTTATCGTCGACTTTCGAATATCTTTAAATATCCGTCATTATAAGTTTCGATATTTTGTTGAACCCCTCTCAGGTAATATTCATCCCTTTAATGTTTTTAAATAGCAAAAGGGGTCAAGTAAGTAACACTTCATTTGGAAGGGTATAAATAGAAGATTTAAAAATTAACACATAGGGTATATTTATAGTCAATAATTTACGATCTTTAGACAGTTTATATTCGTATGTTTTTAACTTCAAGTAACAGCCGAAGCTAAACTGTTCAAAGTTTATTGAAATGGCTTATATTGACCTATATTAATTTTTCAAGCACTATCTAATGCTATAAGAAAAACCATAATACAAAGTGGTCAAAACCTCTAAACCTTTGATTACCTTGTATTATGTCTTATATTATCTCATTATATAGTGCTTAAAAAATTAGGAAAGTACCATGTATGCATTTTTACGAATTTCAATCATTTAATTGATTTAAGACCATATCAATCGGCTTTGTTAAGAAGTTTAATTTGTTTGGCAAAATTTGAATGAGACGTTATTCTGCATATTTTAGAGCAAATGTCAAATGTTTTTGACGTCAGCGTTTTGCGTACATCTGCCATCTTGAATTTTTTGAAATGGCAACCTAGGTCGAGTGACGTATCACAAAGAGGCTTATTTTTTTCTTTCGAGAAATAATAGCAATGTATCACCTTAATACAAAATATCTTATAAAATATCAGTTTTGTTTTTCTAAATTGAATTGTACTGTACTAATGATATGACTTTGTCGGTTTTTAAAACTAAACAAAAAACAATAGTAGTCATTAAAAACGTGAACCACATTTATGTACAAATTTTGAAAACTGATACCAATTTCAAATTAGCATAAAGTTTAGAAGTAAGTTGAGAATAACGGCACATTTATCGGAAAAACGACGAATCGAAATCTTAATGTTAGTTGAATATGGTGATCGCAAACGTTCCCATGACGAAGCAGCTAATATTTTCAACGATTAAAATCCTGAATGCCCTCCTATAAGTAGATCTACAGTGACAAGGTTGATAATGATAAACAATAAGCATTTGCGCATGAACATTTCGGAAAGCCTGCCTCATTCAATATTTCCTATCGTCTGGTGTACTTTGTATCACTGATCTTTAGCATAACCTCTGAAGAACAAATCAGTTCATTCAATTCTGGTGATCTTGTTGCCCAGAAAACTGGACCTTATCGTCCAATCCAACTTCAGGAAACACCATTCAATTGACTGAATAAGTGCATTATGATGAGTAGGAGCCTCGTCATGTAGATACCCCATTTGTTGACAAACGAATTAGGTAAATGTAAATGTTTGTTGATATTTCGGAACCTACCTAATTACTAAGTGCGACAATAATAGTGTGGATCTAATTTTACTATTTGGAAAATGTGGCACTGTTGTGAATGAATTTTATATAGCTGTTTTTCATTGATTTTTTGTTGGAAATAAAATTTTTGAAATAAAATCGAAATATCACAGAAACCATTCAGTTTTGGTATAGGGAATACTTATAAAATTTGAAGTATAGTGAAGTAACTTTCATTTACGGATATAAATTACAAGGTGATCCGTTTAAAAAATTGTGAAGCCGATGTATTAGAGTTTGAACTCGCCCTGTATACGGATTTCCAGATATGGAAGCAGGTCTAGTGAATTATGATATTACTCCTAGTTTATTTCAACAAGTAGGTAGGTACATAGAGTATTGGAATGCAATACTCCCCTAACTAACAGCTGTTTATAAGATACCACAGAGTTGTACTCAAAATTGACGAAATATTTTCCAATAATTTAATGGTAACTTAGGTAGATACTATTGAAAAATAAATACTTTTAGGTGTCACAATGTTTAAGTTTATAAAAGAAAACCTGTGGTGGTTCACTTCGAATAAAAAATTATGTACTATAAAATATTATAGCTTCCGTACCCATTGTAAACAAACTTTCACTATCGATTTGACATATTATGAATAAACACAGAAATATTATCTATTGTTCTCCAATTCGCAGGTAGAAAAACAAAAAACTGGTTACGTATTTTGAGAAATATTAATGTACAATTTCGTCATTATGACCTTCAGGTTTTCATATTAGTTTTAATTATGGTTTTAGTTTTGTACCGTCTTTGAGAAGGGTTGTACCTATTTGTAAAATTTTGGACCATTAGGTCTAAACGAACAAACGATGATTTTAAACGTACCTATTTCGGTATACAGAAAGAAAATCGCATGTTCTTCAACACGCCTTCTTCTACTGCTTACTGTTTGCAAAACAGTGTTGACAGCACTATAGAAAAATGTGCACAAATTACTGGAGTGGGGATATCGACTATTTACAAAGTAATACGTGAACAAAAAACAAATCAGGTTTTAAGCGAACCTAAGGAGAAACCAGGACGAAAAGTGAAGAAAACCAATGAATTTATAAACAACGCAATCAGAAGATACATCCGTTCATTTTATATGAAAAATGAAGTACTAACAATAAATAAAATATTTCAATTATTAAAAACTGTTGCGAATTTGTTGCTTATAAGTAAAACAACGTTGTGTTGCATTTGCATAAAATAGGTTTTAAGTGTAAGCAAAGGAGTAGGAATAGTTGTATTACTGGAAAACGTGTAATCAGATTATCATCGCGAGATAATGGCAGCAAGACGATGGAAAAAACAAATTTTTTATCTTGATGAAACTTGTGTTAACGAAGGACATATCCCTTCTAAAATTTGGCAGGATTCTAATATTAACAGCGGTAAACAGGCGTTTATGGATAATGGTCAACCGGCATTGAAGGTCCTTGTGGGAAAGGTAGCTGTTTGATTATTGGACATATTGGTTCCGCATCTGGTTTTACTAAAAATGGTTTGTAACTATTCACTTCAAAAACTGACGGCGACTATCATAAAGATATGAACGCACAAATGTTAAAATTGGTTTAAGTCGTTTTGGAAAATATACCACCATCTCTCATAGCTCTTGATAATAGTGCCCTGCAAGAAAAATGACCAACCTGCTCATGGAGAAACGCTGAATTAATGAAATAGCTACAAAATAATAAAGGTATATCATTTAATCACAACGTTACCAAAGCTTGTTTCTATGAGATTGCTAAGCAGCATAAGTGAAAATATAAAAAATATGTGATAGATGGACTTGTCAGTGTCTTACGGCTCCCCACTCACCACTGCGAGTTAAACCCAATAGAGTTGATTTGGGCAGAAATTAAACAGTTCGTTGCGAGAAACAATATTACATACAAATTAGAAGATGTGAAGAAATTACTAAGTGCAGATAGAAATATTACCAAAGAAACGTGGCAAAATTGCATCAGTCATGTTAAAAAAATTGAAAATGACATGTGGAATATGGATCATAATAATGTAATAATGTTATTCTATTCTAATGGATAATTAGTTTCTCACTTAAATATTACATTATGATTATTTTATCTATATGGTAGCGAGGTGCAAATATGACGAAGTGAAGTTTGTGTTTGGTTATGTATAACGGATATTGTACTGGATATACTTCAATTCACATAATCTTTCTAAATGCCAATAGTTCAATTTTCAGTTTTTTTAACTTGAAAAAACTATCCAATATTTTTTACTACGAGCGCGCGGAAAAGTATACTATGGCGCACGTTTCTACTTTACCGCACGCAAGGTCATTTATTGCATTTTATAATAATTTTTTTCGTTTTATTGAAATTTTGTTTAATTTTGCGTTGATAAGTATTATTGATTACATCAATACCCAGAAGCTAACTAATAAACCTGTTACTTTGTATCCTTCCGCTCGTAGAAAAAATGTTGTTTCTAACATATGCGTGAAGTTAGGAAAGTAACTATTTCAAGGGAAAATGAATGTTTGTTAACATTATAAGTTGCGGCGTCAACAAAACATGTCTAATAATGAGAAAGGCTATAAAGTACCGACCATAGCGTTTACATCGTTTTCAAATACTGTCAAACGTTTAAAGATACAACCTGTACAATTTAAAAATTTTAAATTATACAAAAATAACCAATTAAAAAATGCTATAATGCTTGGTATCTAATTTGAACGATGGCTTCCTTAAAATCACTGGTCACGAAGTTCATGCATCCTTTATCTCCGAAATAATAAAATGAGACGGGTAGATGAAAAATTAGACCAGCCATACAACCACTATAAACATCCATAATTTAATGATGTCATTTTTTATCACGTGTCTCAACTTTCAAGTTTTAAATGACACTTTCTGTATATTTTGAGAGTTATTGGGTAAGCGCTTAGTGATAAAATCAAAGATCAGAGTGAAATTTTTTTCTCTATAGTTACCTGTAAAATTTTTATATATTTGACATTAGTTACTAATTCATTGTATTGTTATTAGTTCACTTACGTTTACGTTTTATCTTTTATGGATCGTAAAATTTGCAGTGTTTTGTCTTCCCAACGACCTAAGCCGAATTAAACAAGAAAACAAAATTATGTAATTATGCTGCTATGGGCCCAGAGTCCTAGTAAATTATGTAGGTTTATAAAAGAAACCACCACCGAAGAAATAATCAGAAATATAATCACTTAACTCTCAAAATTGCGGTGTTGCCACCAGCGGACGCACAAGTCGCTTGGTTTGGCTAAAAAATATTTTAGTATATTCACATCGTGTATATACAAGTGCGCCAGTGCGGAAATTTATGGAACTCACATATGATATACTTCACCCATTTTGTCGTATTTTGACGTCCACCATAAAATTTGAGATAATGCTTGTTATGATGTAAAACTATCGAAAAAGTAGTTTAAATTGAAAAATAATTGTGCGTCCGTATATTGGACGCACAACTACCATCGGACGCACGATTAAATGTAAAAGGACAATGTACGGACGCACAAAGGCGTAAAGATAAATATATATATATATATATATATATATACAAACAGACAAATACTATTGAGTTTAGCAGCAAAAAAGGAAAAGTGTACTCTTTTTAAATTTCCACGCTTTCGTAAATCTTTATTTACATCATCAGGGAACTACAAAAGTGAGAAAAAACATAAATTACAAAGCGGTCCGCTACAACAGTTTCATAACCTACGTTAATCGAGAATGATTCCTTGATCTTAACATTGGGAAAAGTGTTAAACAGTTTATCGCTTTTCAGTATATATTGTGACGGTAAAAGTATACTTTTAGCTGGGCGCCAATTTGTAACGGTAAATGCTGTACCTCACAGGGCACCAGCTCGAAGGGCTCCGGCTAGAGACTCCTCTCGAGGGTGATTCGACCCCAAGTTTATGCTGCACAAATGCTACAGGAAGGCTGTAAAAGTTGAGGGCGCCACTACCTTTATAACGATGAAAACTACAAAAAACTAAGGCGGAAAAGGTGGGATAGTGCGGGATAGTATGTGAAGAGGGATGTGAGATTACGGTGTATGCGGATGATGTGTGTCTGGTATGTACGACAAAGGGAGAGGCGGAGATAGAAAGAAAGGCGGAGAGAATGTGCAGGAAGATTGTGGAGAAGATAGAGCGGTGCGGACTGGAAGTGGCGGAAGAGAAGACGGTGGGGTTGCTAGTGAAGGGACGGAGCAGGGCAAGGGAAGTGGGGGTGATGGTTAAGGGAAGGATAATTCGCATGGAGGAGTCTGTGAAATACCTAGGGGTGTGGTTGGATAGCCAATTATCCTTCAAAACCCATATGGTAAAGGCGGCAGAGAAGGGTAAAGTGAGGGCAGCATGGCTGGGGAGATTGATGTGTAATGTGAAAGGGCCGGGAGAGTGGAAGAGGAGGGTAATTGGTAGGACGGTAGAGCAGAGTATGCTGTACGGTGCGGAGGTGTGGGGTGAATGCGAGGGTTAGGCCACTTCTGCGGGTGCAGAGAGGGATACTGCTGAGGGTGGTGCAGGGGTACAGGACAGTGGGTGGACTGGCAGCAGCGGTGCTGGCAAGGTCCTACCCATTGGACGTGTTGGCTAGAGCTAGGAGCAAACGCTGGAGGGGTGCGACCAATGAAGAGGTACGGGAATGGATGGAGGAGGAAATGGAGAGAAGGTGGGAGGAGTATGAGGGCGCGCTAAAAGGAGCGATTGGGAATAGGAGAGATTGGATGGACCGGAAATTCGGGGAGGTGAACTACTTCTTGACACAAGTGCTCACTGGACATGGGTCGAGAGTAGGGTACCTCCACAAGATTGGGAAACGAGAGACTGGTGTGTGCGAGAGGTGTGAAGTGGAGGATGATGTGGGGCATGTGTTTAGATGCTGGAGGAACGAGGAAGTGCTGAAGAAGTTGGAGAGGAAACTAGGGGAGGCGGTGTACTGGGAAAACATAGTGGAGATAATGTTGAGGGGGGAGGAGGAATGGATGGAGGTGAGTGGAGTAGTAGAGAGCATGGTAAGGGGGAGAGAAGGACTCGATATGGCATGAGAGGCAGGAGTGATAGGAGGGAGAAGATGACAGTGTGAGCGGAGAGTGTGCGAGGGACCGCCGCCTGTCTCGAAGTATGCTAGGGTAGTGATTCCGAGGCGGGGGTAACTGCGAGTTTGAGGTGGGTTTGGTTGGTAGGCATCTCCTTGGGGATGAGTCCAACACTGTTTGGGTCCTGGACCCATTCGAACATGAGTTTCCCATCTCGGCCCGAAAAAAAAAGGCGGAAAAGGTAGAAACGCCTTGTAAAATTTAGATAAAAGTTAATAAAGAAAAGTGACCCCGGGCGGTATCTCCCTCAACTTTTATAGTTGGGGATTTCTAATAAAAAAAGAATTAAAAACAAATTTACAATTTATTCTGCCACAGGAAATGAACAACGGAATTTAATAGAGGAATTTGTACTTTTATAGGTACTTAGCTTAGATGAAGTGGTTTCCTGGAGAAGAAGTCAGGTCTTGATCCGAACTGATGAGTTCTGTTCTAGGGCGGTATTTTGAGCTAGGGCTGTATCCTTGGCTATATTCTTGGGGTTATATTCTCCGGTTAAATTCTTCGGTTTATATCCTCGGCGTTATATTCTAGCCTAGGGTTATATTCTCGGCGTTAAATTTTTGGGTTATATCCTAGCCTAGGGTTATATTCTCGGGTTCTATCCTAGCCTAGGGTTATATTCTCGGGTTCTATCCTAGCCTAGGGTTGTATTCTTGAGTTATATACTAGCCTAGGGTTATATTCTTGGCTTATATTCTCGCTGTGCTTACCACAGCAAAATTCATAAGATAGGTACTTGAGATATGAAAGATAGCGAAAGATGTGTCCCCTTCGGTGGTCGTTAACAAAAAGGGGTGTTTAACGTGGCGGTGTGCAAAAAATGGAAGCGTCCGTTGGCAAACGTCAATTGTCTTACGTTCGGGTAGAAGAGTTTGGGATCACAGAACTATAATTGGATGTGGCTAGTGACGACGAGCGCTAATTAAAAGGATTTATTCTGTAAAATCGAAACAGGTCGATAGACATGTTACAATATATATATATAAAATAAAATTAAGAAAGAAATCTTTTTAAGTAAAAAAATTCTTTCTTTCATTCACGGGGAAAGCAGCCAAAAAACACAAAATATATTACTTACTAAAGTGAACTCTTTTATACATTACCAAGCTTTCAGAAATCTTTGCTTCCATTTTCAAGGCTAAAATATTACAAGAAAGGAAAACCGGGCCAAAAATTTTTTTAAATTTCATTAGACAAATTTTATAACTTACTTGTAAGTGAGATTATAAACTAAAACTAAAGTAACACAAAAATACAAGAAAACAATTCATTTTTAAAAACAATATTTAAAGTTGGTGTTATGAATTCATTATGACAACTAAATTATAATTCTATTTTAACTGAAAGTGTGGTTCTAATTCCTAACTACAATTGTGAAAACTGACATTTCGTTTTTTTAAATACGATTCCATCTTGTGGTATTTCGACTGAAGGTCTTGAAAAATAATTTGTTTACGAGAGGAGTTTACAAATTACTATGATATTATTTTATCTGAAATTGTTATTTTTGGTGCTAATTCACAAAATTATTATTGTTAAGGAAATGTCCATTCATTAATAACAAAGAAATTGTGGAAATTACAGTTATGTGACCATTATATTGTTGACAGCCGCCACCTGTCATTTGTAAAATTATTATGGGATGACGAAATAAATCAGTAGTCAAGTAACACTCCAAAACCTCTCACGTCAGGTATTCCCAAACTACCAACCCATTCCAGCATTATAATATTGTGATGAAAACAAGAAAAATCCCCGTAGTGATTCAAAGGATTTCCACTCATATCTGATTTATTGTTCTAATTTTATGAAAATAAAAGATACTTCAAAGAATATGATCTGGTGTATGGACTTCAACCTGTCACATTGAGGCCCGATTGGATGGAAATCATTTGCACCCCCAATAAGCTGTTCTTGTTTATTTGTAAATTTTGTTACTATAAAAATAATGTTTATCTTGTCAAAAAACAACAAATCTCTCACTATTTGTTATTCTCAAACTCAAAACATCAATCAAAAGAACAATCACCTTCATTACTCCATTGGACATTTTTGTAATGTATTAAATATGTGTAAATTTTACTGAGTGATTCAACGTCAGACTTTTTGTTCATTGGGTCTTTAGTATTATTAATGTGATACATTTCTAAAAATGAAGATGCAATTCCAGTACAAGATAATTGGTTAAGAAATTTGACAGACGTTGATATACCCATAGAAGTCAGGAATTTTCTTTCATTGGGTAATAAGTTTAATACCTCCAGATATTGATGATTTAAAAATTAAAAACATTTTAGCAGATGTAGAAAATCTTTTAAATGGAGTTGATGATTTAGGAAAAGATATCATTAGAGCCAAGATAACTAATAATATAACTAACTTCTTACATCAAAATAAGAAAAATACTTCATATTTAAATTCTTTGTATAAAAAAAGTAAAATGTTTTTGAAAGACCATCCAGAATTAATTGTCACTAAAGCAGATGAAGGTAATGTTACAGTAATTTTATATAAAAATCAGTATATAGATCTTGTGAATACATTATTAACGAATGAGACATATTATAAAAAAGTAAGACATAATCCGAATTCCACAATACTACAAAAGTCACAAGCATTGGTTAAAAACATTCTAATTTCTTTGATGAAAGAGATAGGAAATTGTTAAAAATGAGTTCATCTATTATTCCTAAATTGTATGGATTACCAAAAATTCATAAAGAAACTCTTAGTTTACGTCCGATCATTTCATCTATAGAAGCTCCGAATGGAAAAATCGCTCA
This sequence comes from Lochmaea crataegi, assembly GCA_947563755.1. Lineage (NCBI taxonomy): Eukaryota > Metazoa > Arthropoda > Insecta > Coleoptera > Chrysomelidae > Lochmaea > Lochmaea crataegi. The sequence continues at coordinate 42,110,465 of OX387427.1, read as the reverse complement.
ATTCATTACGGATAAACTAACCTTATCTTACAATGATAATAACTCTTACTTTGTCAAGGATTCTTTCGATTTTGCACAGTTCATTCAAAACTTTCAGTTGCCAGACAATTATGTAATTATTAGTTTAGATGTAGTTTCACTTTTCACAAACATACCCATTAGTTTAGTAAAAAACAGTATCAGAAAGCATTGGGATTCTATTCAACATTGTTGTAGGTTAGATATAAACAGATTTTCAGAACTAGTTGATTTTATTGATGATACTTCATTTTTTGTGTTCAACAATGAATATTACAAACAAATTTTTGGAACACCAATGGGAAGTTCAGTTTCTCCCATTTTCGCACAATATATCATGGATGACTTAATTGCTGATTGTGTTGGGAAGTTACCTTTTGATATTCCTTTTTTAAAAAAATATGTAGATGATATTATTACAGCAGTCCCTGGTGATGAAGTTGAAATGATTCTTAATCTTTTCAAAATTGCACAAAGAACAGCAAAACCATTACAGTCTCTTTTCACTAAACTGAAACAACCAGATGAGTTATTAATGAAAACAAATGTAATCTATAGTATCCCATGCAAAGATTGTGATAAAAAATATATTGGAATGACGTCTCAGAATTTAAAATCTCGTTGTGCCCAACACAAAAGTGATGCACGATTAAAAAAACGGAAATGTGCTTTAACAGAACATGTTATAGACAAAGTACATGACATTGATTTTGATAATATAACAATCCTAGATACTGAAAAGAATTATAGTAAACGAAAATTTTTAGAAACGTATCACATTAATAATACTAAGGACCCAATGAACAAAAAGTCTGACGTTGAATCACTCAGTAAAATTTACACATATTTAATACATTACAAAAATGTCCAATCAAGTAATGAAGGTGATTGTTCTTTTGATTGATGTTTTGAGTTTGAGAATAACAAATAGTGAGAGATTTGTTGTTTTTTGACAAGATAAACATTATTTTTATAGTAACAAAATTTACAAATAAACAAGAACAGCTTATTGGGGGTGCAAATGATTTCCATCCAATCGGGCCTCAATGTGAGAGGTTGAAGTCCATACACCAGATCATATTCTTTGAAGTATCTTTTATTTTCATAAAATTAGAACAATAAATCAGATATGAGTGGAAATCCTTCGAATCACTACGGGGATTTTTCTTGTTTTCATCACAATAATATAATGCTGGAATGGGTTGGTAGTTTGGGAATACCTGACGTGAGAGGTTTTGGAGTGTTACTTGACTACTGATTTACTTCGTCATCCCATAATAATTTTACAAATGACAGGTGGCGGCTGTCAACAATATAATGGTCACATAACTGTAATTTCCACAATTTCTTTGTTATTAATGAATGGACATTTCCTTAACAATAATAATTTTGTGAATTAGCACCAAAAATAACAATTTCACATATAATAATATCATAGTAATTTGTAAACTCCCCTCGTAAACAAATTATTTTTCAAGACCTTCAGTTGAAATACCACAAGATGGAATCGTATTTAAAAAAACGAAATGTCAGTTTTTACAATTGTAGATAGGAATTAGAACCACACTTTCAGTTAAAATAGAATTATAATTTAGTTGTCATAACGAATTCATAACACCAACTTTAAATATTGTTTTTAAAAATGAATTGTTTTCTTGTATTTTTTTGTTACTTTAGTTTTAGTTCATAATCTCACTTACAAGTAAGTTATAAAATTTGTCTAATGAAATTTAAAAAAAATTTTTTGACCCGGTTTTCCTTTCTTGTAATATTTTAGCCTTGAAAATGGAAGCAAAGATTTCCGAAAGCTTGGTAATGTATAAAAGAGTTCACTTTAGTAAGTAATATATTTTGTGTTTTTTGGCTGCTTTCCCCGTGAATGAAAGAAAGAATTTTTTTACTCAAAAAGATTTCTTTCTTAATTTTATTTTTTGACTAGTCAACCGTGACTATTTGCCAGTTTTGGTGTTTATATATATATATATATATATATATATATATTGATATGAATTTTGAATTTATGGTGTTAATATGTATTTTAATTTATTTATTGTAATATATTTATTTGGGCGCCAATTAATATGAATTTTAATTTAAATATTAGTGATATCATACATCACTCACCTTTTATGATGACTCTTCACCTCAGGTTGGGTTCATGGGTAAAATGCTCACTTAGTTTCTTTTTTTATTTTATTATTTAATATATTCTCAGGCCGGTCCTGTGTCCTTGCCCTTGAATAATAGGAATCATCCAACTGTGAAGCAGTTTTGCCAACTTAATAGGAAGAAAACTCTTTATATTAGAAATTTATGAAATATCATTTAATTTATTTTTTAATGAACGGCGTATTTATATAGAATTGATAAGTAAATACATAAGAAACAATTCAAAACACTTATCTAAATGATCTTTCGCTCAACGTTCACACTAAATGAAGTTCTTATATCTAATAAATATATGAAAATTATGCAACTCTCTTAACATGTAACACTAATAAACAAAGGCAAAATAGAACATCTGTTTTTAACAGATTTTATATACAAATTTGACGATATTGTAATCGTAACGAAGATCAATAAATATTAAGTTCTGGATTTGATCACACGCACGTAAGTTTAATAATTTAACTTATAGTTTATGAAATACCTTTTTATCTTGTATTATTTTTAAGATTTTCTATGTTTTAGACCTTTCTGGGCCTTGGAGTCTCTCGTAGAAGTGGCTTCAATATGGCTTCGGGGTCGGCTTGAGAAGATTTTCAGTTTTGTTTACCTCTCGGAACCTTCACTCATGGTTTGTTTAAGGAATTTTATATTAACAGAGATTATTCAACCTCTGTTTTTAACAGGAACCTGATAAGGAAAGGTTAGAAACACAAATCACTTTATAGTTTCACTTTTAATACAACGTAGTCTAATTTTTAAATAAATTTTTAAACATAAAAAAGCTTATACTTCTCAAATCTGTATATTTCTTGTAACTAACCGTTTTCTAATCAATAGCAACCAATATCAAATTTTTCTATCTTTTCAAAATCCATATGTCTCTTTATTTTTAAGTTTTTCTATATTTGCTGACCAATCAAATTCATTTAATAATTTTTGATTTCTGTTATTTGACATGATTGTTTTATAATTTGACCTTTTTCTGATATGAAAGTTTATTTTCAATGTCTCCAAATAATTTATTATTATTTTTATCTTTTAGTTAAAACATTTTAAAATTATTTGACATCTGTTTTAATTTCAGTTGTCATCTCCTTTCTTCCGTTCGAGTTGACAAATCTAGATTCACACTTTGTTAGATATGTTCATAAGTGTACTTCTTCTATTTTTACCAGTGTCAGATTTTATAACCTAATTAATAATTTTTAATTTTCAGGTTCTTTCTTCTTAGATTTATGATGAGCCAAGAAACTATGTGATAGGATTTCAATAAATTAGAGAGAAGTTGTAAAGATTCCCGTTTAAAGTTTGGGTTGTAAATATTTGTCAGGTGATTTGTTTATATTTTATTTAGATTTTATACTGAAATAACCCTTGTTTGGTGTATGTGTTGTATGATTTCACTTTCCATATCACAATCCCCTAAATTTTGCATTTATCAAACATTTTATTAGAAAATTTTTATGAATGCAAATTTTACTTCAATTTTTTTATTTATTTATTTACTAATAAATTTCTTTTTGTTTTAGATCGCTGTTGTGAGAATTAACCTTCATCAAGATTCTTTAATCCTGTGTTGCTGTATTTTTTTTAAATTAATTAACTTATAATAACCTAACACCAATTTATTTACAATTTTATTTACACATTGTGTGTATTTTTTATTTAATCATTATAGTCTCTTCTGTTTTCATATCCAAAGGAATAAGCCAAAAGCTGTGCTTTAAATCAATTTTTGAAAATATTTTAGTGTCCGTTATGCGTCCAAATATTGCTTCTACATTCATCGGAGCCTCGTATTGTGGTACAGTGTATTGATTTATATTTCTAGCATCTAGGCATAATCTCAAATCTCCATTTGCTTTCTTGACTACCACAATAGGATTCACATATCTTGTATTGCATTTTTCTATAATACCATCTTTCAACATGTTTTGTATTTCTAATTCTACTTCTTTCCTATATTTGTAAGGTATGGGATACGTTCTTATTCTGGAATTATCTACTCCTCTTACTTCTATCTTATGCACATAGTTATTGGCCATTCCCATTTCTTTTCGAATCAATCCTTCATATTTTTTAATTAAATTCTTCACTTTCCCTTCATATCCTTTATTTCCACACACTAATTCCAATTCTTCCATTATTCCATTCCTTTCTATATTCCATAACATCTTATTATCCTCTTGAATTGCCAATTCTTCCAAATTTCCATTTTCAAATTCAATTCTATTTCCATCTATTTCTATCTCCATCTTATCAAAATCAATTCTTGCCTTATATTTTGTTAATTCATCGACTCCTATAACTATGTCTGTTTCTAAATTGTTTACTAACAATAATTGCATTTCAACTTCTTTCCCATTCTTCAATTCAATATTTTGTATTATAGACTTACTTACTTCACATAACTTCTTTCCGTTTGCTCCTATCAATGTAGTTTTTGGTATTTTAATTAATTTGTTTTCATAATTTTCAATATTTTCTTCCATTAATTTTTCTTTAATTATTGACGCTTCTGAACCTGTATCTATTAATATTTTAACTTGTTTTCCATTTATTTTTCCTTTTATGTTTATTAATCCCATTATTTCCTTTAATTCTAATTCTTCAGTGACTATCTCTGGTTCCATTGATATCACTCTTTCTTGCTGTCTTTGTATGTTGTTTATTCTTCTTTGTTCTCCATTTCTGTTTTCCCTTTCTTCAGTATTTTCATTCATCCTTCTTGTATTGTAGTCTCTTCCTTGTTCTCTATTGTCATCTCTTTTTCTGTTTTCATATTGTCCATTTCTATTATTTCCTTCATATGATCTATTTCTATAATTGTTGTTATTGTAATTGTTATTTCTTTCATATTGTCCATTATTCTTATTTCCTTCATATGATCTATTTCTATAAATGTTGTTATTGTAATTGTTATTTCTTTCATATTGTCCATTTCTATTATTTCCGTTACTCCTGTAATTATTTCTATTTTGTTCATAATTACCATTTAGCCTATTAGTTTGGTTATTATTTTGATTTTCATAGTTATTATTATTATATCTATTATAGTTTCGGTTTTCATTTGGAGTCCTATTTCTGATTTGGTTATTTTCCATTTTGTTCCTTTCAATTCTTTGAAGGTAACTACTCAGTTGTTCTATGTTCCTTATGTTCTGAATAGCGATTGTCTCTGTTATCTCAAATTTGAAATGTCTTGAAATAAACATGATTATTTCCTCCTCTGGTATGGGTGGATCTAGGAATTTGGCATTCATGAAGTTTCTCATGGCATAGTCATTCATACTATTGCCTCTTCCTGTTTCATATTTTTCATATTTACCAGAATAAAGTTTCTCTCTCACTCTAGTTTGGGCATTGTTCCCCCAGAAATATTGCATAAATAATGTCTCAAATTCATCGAAACTGCTAAACTCTTCTTCTTTGCTGGTAAACCACACCAAAGCATGATTATCGAGATTTTTCCGAATCATTCCCTTCATATCTTCATTACTTTTAATGTTTTTCATTTCATTTCTTAAGATTTTTATAAATACCTTCGGGTGTATTTTTCTATTGTCCCCTTCAAATTTGTGTTCCCCTCTATTTCCTATATAATTATTTATAATTCTGGTTTCCATCATGCCTTTTCTCTTGTCTTGGACATTTGTGCCTTCAGCTTGATCGCATTCTTCTTGTAGGTAAGCCAGTCTTGCTTCCATATTTTCCAGTTTCCTGGTCATTTCTACAGTTTCTTTCTGTTGTTGCCCACTGTTTATTCTTACTCCTGTCTGTTCTATTTTTCTTTTTAATGTTTCCATCTCTTTCTGGATTTCCCCAATTCTTTTTTCTGTTTTTTCTTCCCTCTGATTTTGTTTTTCGGTCCATGCTACTTCCACATCTTGTTGGAATTCAGCCAGGGTTTTGTCCCATTTTCCTTCTGAATTTTGCATTCTTTGTTGGATATCTTGTACTCCCATTTTGATTTCACTTACTTCTTTCTGAATTTTTCTTTATTTCTTTGATTCTATTAATTTGTAAATTTTCTATCTCTGTTATTCTTCCAATCATTTCTTCTCTAATTTCTTGTTTGGTAAAATCTATTTTGTTTTCCATGTATTGGTTTGATTCTTTTAGTTTCTTTTCCACTTGTCCTAATTTCTCTTCCATTAACTTCATTATTGATTCTTTGCTTTGTTTTATTTCTTCATTTGTTTGATCTAATTTTGTGTTCATGTCTTTATTAGATTGTTTTATTTCCTCCTTTGTTTGTTTCATTTCTTCGTTATTTTGATCTAATTTTGTGTTCATATCTTGTTCTATCTCTTCCTTGGTTTCATTCAATTTTGAGTTCATATCTTGTTTTATCTCTTCCTTGGTTTGTTTCATTTCCTCGTTAGTTTGATCTAATTTTGTGTTCATTTCCTCGTTAGTTTGATCTAATTTTGTGTTCATATCTTTGTTAGTTTGATCCATTTTTTTCATCATCATATGGAACATACTCATAACGTCCATCTCCTCCTTCTTTTCCTGTGCCTTTCCTGCTGTTTGATTTTCTTTTTGTTCTTCTGTTTCATTATTATGCCCTTGTTCCATGTAATTTACTTGAAAGTTATCCATTCCATGTCTCCTTTCTTCTTCTTCTTCTGATGCTCCTTTCTTTGCTCCAAAATCGTATTGTTCTGGGTATTTTTCTTCCATTTCTAATATTTTTTTTAATCTGTCCATGTTTCGAACCAGATGTGCTTTTTCCTCTTCTTCCAAGTTCCTCCTTCAATTCGTTAATTTTTAAGTCCATCAACCTTTTTTCCTTCTTCTCTTGAACTTTTTCTCCAGTTCCGTCCATTTTAATTTTATTTATTTTTCAGATATTGATTTTAATTTTATAAATATTCAATGTTTCTTTGTACAATTTCTATGTACAGTAATTTTTTATTATTAAATAGGTTTTATTTTATTATTATTTATTATATAACAATGTTACGAATGCGAGCCTTTTTCAGTGCGAGCCTTTTTTAGTGCCCCACGTTGGGTTCGACAATTGATATGAATTTTTAATTTATGGTGTTAATATGTATTTTAATTTATTTATTGTAATATATTTATTTGGGCGCCAATTAATGTGAATTTTAATTCAAATATTAGTGATATCATACATCACTCACCTTTTATGATGACTCTTCACCTCAGGTTGGGTTCATGGGTAAAATGCTCACTTAGTTTCTTTTTTTATTTTATTATTTAATATATTCTCAGGCCGGTCCTGTGTCCTTGCCCTTGAATAATAGGAATTATCCAACTGTGAAGCAGTTTTGCCAACTTAATAGGAAGAAAACTCTTTATATTAGAAATTTATGAAATATTATTCAATTTATTTTTTAATGAACGGCGTATTTATATAGAATTGATAAGTAAATACATAAGAAACAATTCAAAACACTTATCTAAATGATCTTTCGCTCAACGTTCACACTAAATGAAGTTCTTATATCTAATAAATATATGAAAATTATGCAACTCTCTTAACATGTAACACTAATAAACAAAGACAAAATAGAACATCTGTTTTTAACAGATTTTATATACAAATTTGACGATATTGTAATCGTAACGAAGATCAATAAATATTAAGTTTTGGATTTGATCACACGCACGTAAGTTTAATAATTTAACTTATAGTTTATGAAATACCTTTTTATCTTGTATTATTTTTAAGATTTTCTATGTTTTAGACCTTTCTGGGCCTTGGAGTCTCTCGTAGAAGTGGCTTCAATATGGCTTCGGGGTCGGCTTGAGAAGATTTTCAGTTTTGTTTACCTCTCGGAACCTTCACTCATGGTTTGTTTAAGGAATTTTATATTAACTGAGACTATTCAACCTCTGTTTTTAACAGGAACTTGATAAGGAAAGGTTAGAAACACAAATCACTTTATAGTTTCACTTTTAATACAACGTAGTCTAATTTTTAAATAAATTTTTAAACATAAAAAAGCTTATACTTCTCAAATCTGTATATTTCTTGTAACTAACCGTTTTCTAATCAATAGCAACCAATATCAAATTTTTCTATCTTTTCAAAATCCATATGTCTCTTTATTTTTAAGTTTTTCTATATTTGCTGACCAATCAAATTCATTTAATAATTTTTGATTTCTGTTATTTGACATGATTGTTTTATGATTTGATCTTTTTCTGATATGAAAGTTTATTTTCAATGTTTCCAAATAATTTATTATTATTTTTATCTTTTAGTTAAAAAATTTTGAAATTATTTGACATCTGTTTTAATTTCAGTTGTCATCTCCTTTCTTCCGTTCGAGTTGACAAATCTAGATTCACACTTTGTTAGATATGTTCATAAGTGTAGTTCTTCTATTTTTACCAGTGTCAGATTTTATAACCTAATTAATAATTTTTAATTTTCAGGTTATATATATATATATACTACTTTTCGTAGTACTTTTCGTATATATATACTACTTTTCGTAGAGACTTATTGAATCTGAATGCCAAAGGTATACTTATGCAGTTATTTTCCCAAAATTATGTATAGTATGAATTTCATTGTAGGCATAATAGTGTGACAGATTGTTTAATATTTGTGTCGCGGAATATTGTTGGAAAATGTTTAAACAATTGATTTTTTCCGAAGGAATTTTGTTCGAAATCATTTTAAGATTAAATGATTTTATTCATATTTTTTAAGACTGACGGAAAAGAAGAAGAAACCACAAGTACGGAATATTATTTGTATGAGGAAGATGATGAAAGCGCCAGAGAGGATATGAATATATGGGTACCGGAAGTTATAGCCTATGATAATAATAATAAGAAGAAAAAGATTGATATGGATGAAATAGAAAGTAAATGAATTAACAAGTTTTATTTAAAACTACTTTACTGTATCTTTCAGAATGTCTTATTTATTTTTATTTTGTAACAATTAAATGTTATTTAATTTGTATCCAAAGAGTGCAATAAAGGAATAAAAATATTTTCGATCTTGTATTTTACTGCAACTAGTTTGCACTTTATTTTAATCACTGGATAAGTTTTTAATTCTTGCTTTTGATTGCAAACAGATTTAAAAATGTTTAAGAACGACGACTTTATAGGAAACTCAAATACATTTTGTAAATGATTCACAGCAGTTCCTCTAATATACAATTTGCCTTCCTCCAAAAAGGCATCTTTCATGGATATAATTTTATTATCATGATTTAAAAACCATTTGTCAAATTCACTTTTGTTCGAAAATCAGCATCTCTCCTTTTTTTACAATCTGCTCTTGGAAAAAACACAGTGTGGGAAATGTAAGAATATACTCCAGTTGTGGTGCATTTTAAGCATCCCTCTTTGCTGTTAAAATTAGCAACACCTAAAAAAATGAAAGATGTTACCATGAACAAAAATGTTACCTATGTACCTTACCTTTTATAAAAGCTCTAGCTGGAGAATCACATATAAAGCATCTTAATTTTATTTCAATTTTTTTTGGTCTATTATAAGTCATTCGGACAAAATAATTTTAGCTTCTTCAACAAAGGGTTGTAGATATGCTGTCAAATCTGAAGGTTTTCCCTGACCACAATATATGCCAATAACTATCGGCCTTACTTCAGGTAATTCTTTTATATTAAAGAGAATTGGCCAAAATTCGATTTTGCTGCTCTTGTATACTGGTAAACCATCGATATTCACATTCATTGAAAATTTTGATGGAGGGTCAGGCATTGAAGAAAGAAATTGTTTTAAGCAAACTTCCAAACCATTATGCCAGTCATTTCCAGTTCCTACTTTAGTTATAATAACGGTTTGTCTAGTTTTCAACAATGTTCTAGGGTCTTGAGGCAGTATACTGGGTAACCTTTTATTTATATTTTGAAATAATACTCGCAGGGCCATATGTGAGATATTATAATGAACTGCCCATGATCTGATGTTGTTTCTAAATTCAGAATTTCTGTTTAAATCTAACATCAACAGATCACTTTCGTTTTCAGGTTCTAACTGTACTAACCAATTTTCTCTTACCAAGTCACTATTATCACTTGTACCAATAAAATTTGGCACTTCTAATGATAAGTTCTCATCTTTGGTTTCTTTTTCTGGCATAGTATCATTATTTGTAATTATTATTGAGTGATTCACCATTACTTCTCGTGGATGACTATCTGATCATGCAGACGTATTATGAAAAATTTCTTTGTTGCTAATCATAATACTTTCAAAGTTTTTCTTTATTTCCCTCCGAAACGCTCCACTCCTTTTGATTTTCTTCCACTCCCTTAATTCCGACATTTTACGCGGTTTGTTTTTCTAAAACTGCCAAGCCAAATCTAATATATTTATCAGTTATTTTATAAAAGCTACATAACAGCTTCCAATGTAATAATTATATAATTATTTTATAGCTGTGTCTGTAACTACAATTTTCAATGGCAATAAAATTGCGTCATCTGCTGCTTTAATAAAATTATTTTATAAGCTGCTAAAAGTGTTTATAACAATAGTTTCATAATGTATTTATACCTGATTTATAAATGATACCAAACTCTCTTAAAAAGGTGTTATAAAACAACTAAATTTTATGAACAATAAATGTTTTATAAATCTCTTACATAGCACGTATAAAATTGCTTTATAAATATTATATAATTTTGTTGCCAAATTGTTTTTGTGATAAATTTATAAAACAATTTTGTTACGAAAAGCTAAACTTGCTCTTATGGAACCTTTATAAAATAAGTTGCATTCTTGACAGCCACAATAAATCAACATTAAAATAAAATTGTTATATAAGCCAAAAATTATAAAACAACTTTGCTAGTTGGGTAGTGAGCAGAAAAAATGTTTTTATTCCTCCAACAGGTGCTGATTTAATCAATAAAAGCGAACCGAAGTGTATTTTTTGTAAAGGTCCACATTTCAACCACAGGTGTGAAAATTCTTCAGAATTGAAGATACCGGAGAAGAAGAAAATATTGGTAGAATATGGATGTTGTCACATTTGTTTAAGATTTGATCATGTAGCTAAACGTTGCAAGGTTAAAACAGACATTCTACCATTCTATGTGCGAAGCAAGTAGAAACCTAGAAGGTCGAGGAAAATTTCGTTCAAAGTTCAGTCAATATAGCGCAATTCTTGTCCAATCATAATCTTCCAGAAGTTTTACTACAGACTCTTGTAGTAGAATTAATCGCAGACAATAAATCTCGTCGAACTAGGCTTGTTTTAGATAGTGGATTACATAAATCCTACATTACTTCGTCGTTGGCTGAAGAAATGGGATATCCTATGCTAAGAGAGCAACAACTAATATATTCTCTTTTTGGAGGTACGGTTACTGATGCTGTAACTCATCGATGCTATGAGGTTCGTATGAGAAGTCTTACTGAAGATTATTCATGTAATATTGAAGTTTTAGACCAACCGATCATTTGCTCTAATATATCATCGATTAGACCCGTACCTTGGCTGGCTGAATTGAAGGAAATGGTTATAGTTGTTACTAATATTAAGAAGGGGCCTATTGAAATTCTTGTTGGCGCAGATTGTGTGTGGGAATAAACTAACAATTATCCCTTAAACACATAAAGCTTCGATAGCTCGTGCTACTTGACTTGGAAGGTGATTCAATAAAATAACTAAATGATTTAATACTCGACGGTTGTTTATTTTGTCGAATACTAACAAAATACCGATAACTAAACTTACTCTATGTTTTATAACTATTCGATAAAATGATTATTTTTATGTTCAAATAGAACGATAACTCTGAATGATGTTTTCGCGAACGCGAAGTGTTGAAACACAAACGTGGTTTTTTGGTTTTACAATTGAGTACGAGCCGCAAGCGCGGTAACCCTTCTTCAATGGGAAGTTCAACTCGACTGACTAAACTGCTAATGCTTGGGGTGCGGTCGCGCCAGCAGTAAACAAAGGGGAAAAAATAGGTACAAGCTTGCTGGAGCCTGCAGAAACATCGTTCAAGGTTGAATAAAATACAATTATCTAAAATAGTACGTTAGGAATTAAATAGGTACAAAAATAGGACATTATAAATTAAACATAACTCCCGCCTTGGACGGTTTCGGGGAGAAAACTCCAACTTAAACAAAACACTTCACTTCAGAGAACTTACGCGCACAACACAGTACAGTTAGCACTTTAAAACATAGAAAAAATAAAAAAGCTAACCTAATGAAAAAAGTGTTAAGAATTAATAATACACAAATCTAGTCACCATCAGGAAGGGGACATACCTTCGCTATGGACCTAAGAAACGTTCCATCTGATGTTTTGACTCTAATTAAGCGAACCTTGCCGTCAGGGCCCTGAAGAATTTAAAACAAGGGATGCACTTGTGAATTATTCGTTTAACAGTTCTAAGGCCGTCTAGGGGCCAATACCGTAGTCTAAAGTTACTTAACACGGTTTGAGGACCGGCATGATTTAATTTAAGATGCTCTCTCCGTAGCATCAAATCAACAACGTGACATTTAGCAGGCAATAATATTGGATGCTTTTGTGCAAATGGCAGATCAGCATTTGACAATCTCCCGCCAACGCGGATTAAGCCTTCCAAGTCAATAAAAGGATTTAAAGAATTAAAATGTTTGTTTCGAAGGACCTTTTTGTTTTTTAATAAATCTTTCTCTTGAGAAAAATAGTGTTGTTGCGAAACTTGCAACGTTACCTTTAAGGCATGTTGTAATTCATATACCTTCAAGGGACCAAACCTTTTGTTATCTTTATGTTTTAAATTATGTGAGAAACGAAGACAGAATGCAACTATTCGTTGTGTTTTCAGAAAGTCTGAAAACCTATTGAAAATACTCATCATATAATTTTCAGTAGAAGTTTCGTTCTTCGGGAATTTTTTGAACATTAACATTTGGCTGAAATGAGTTTAAATTGAAATCAACATTTTTCAAATGTGAGGGCCCTTGCCACCACATATCATTAGAAATAAGTTCTTGCGCCATCATTCCTCTGGATACATAATCAGCTGGATTTTGTTTGGTAGGAATGTACCTCCAGGTGTGCAAAGATGTTAGTTCTTGAACTAACCAAACTCTATTTGAGACGAATATATTCCATCTACTTGGATGTGATTGTAGCCATGCTAACGAAATTTGTGAATCGGTCCAAAGATTAACACTGGCCATTTGAAAGTTATTTTTGAATATCTCCAATATACGATGAGTGGTCTTTGCTGACAACACGCATGCGCATAATTCCAATTTTGGAAGAGAAATAGTTCGCAACGGACAAACTCTAGATTTGGCACAAATTAGATGACAGGAAACACTGTTTTTTTCATAAACAGTTCTTAAATATATACAACACCCATATGCCTTTAAGCTTGCATCTGAGTAAGAATGGATCTCAATTCGCTTGATATTCCGATTATTAATTAAACATCGTGGAATTTTTGAATCAGATAATTCGAGAATGTTTGTAGAAAATTTAGTCCATTCGTCACGCAATTCTAAATTTAAACAGTCATCCCAATTTAAATTCGATAACCAAAGTTTCTGCATAAAAATTTTTGCCGTTACGACAATTGGAGCAACAAGCCCCAACGGATCGTAGATTTGAGCTATGATAGCTAAAACGTTTCTTTTTGTGACTGGATTTACATTTATGTTCTTGGGCAAAGAAATGGAAAAGTTATCTGATTCTGGCTCCCAAAAAATACCCAACACTTTATTAGAGTTACTCTCAGAATTTATAGAGTAGTTTTTGGGTTCAGTTTCTGGGGTAAAATTATGCATGAACTCATTGGAATTTGAACACCATTTATGCAGTGTAAATTTGCCTAAATTAAGTAATTTTATTAAGTGGGTTTTTAGTTCACAAAGCTCCTCAAAAGAGTCAGCTCCCGCCAAAACATCGTCAACGTATGTTTGAGTCTGAATTGCTATAGCTGCCAACGGAAATTCTTTTTTATACATGTCTGCCAGTTCAGCGAGACAACGAGTGGCTACATACGGTGCAAAATTTGTTCCGTAGCTAACAGTCAACAATTCGATGCATTTAATATCATCTGTTATACTTTCTCGCCATAAGATATTTTGTAAATAAACGTGATCAGTATTAATTAAAATTTGCCTGTACATCTTTTCGATGTCTGCAACAACAGCAAAAATGTAAGTTCTAAGCGACACAAAATGTCGAATAATTCTGGCTGAACAACAAGCCCTTTTAGACATACGTCATTTAATGAATAACCTGAGGTGGTTTTTAGGGATACGTCGAAGACAACTCTGAGACGTGTTGTAGTTTTATCATTACGAATCACACAATGGTGAGGTATGAAATATTTGTGGTTATTGTGAATATTTTTAAAATCAAGAGGAATATACCTTGCATGGCCTAAGTTGATGTATTCTTTAATAAACTCTGAATATTGGTCAAACAATGATTTATTTTGATGTAATCTTCTCTCTAATGAAAGAAAACGTTTTCTGGAATATGAAAAAGATTCGCCTAATTTAGAACTCTCAACGGGCGATTTAAATGGGATGTCCACTTGGAATCTACCATCTTCTAGGATTTTTGTGGTTCCCTTAAATATTTGTTCAGAAAGTTCATCCTCGCATGATAAAATATGTCCTTGTGGCACATCTTCAACTGCCCAGAATTTTTGCAGCAATTTATCGATTTGATTGAAATTAATAAATAAAGAATGCGAGGGAGCTTGATCACATGTTATAAAATTTGACAATATTGTTGGGGATAGGACACCTCCTACCACCCAACCAAGGTGGGTATTTTGTAAAGTGGGTAGGTTGTCTCCAAGGTTAATTAAACCAGGTAAAAGCAATGAATAATAAACATCTGCTCCCAATAATAAATCTACGTGATCTGGAGCATCATAATTTGAGTCGGCCAAGACAATGCTACAAGGGATTTCTAGTCGATTTGTTTGTATAGGAAATTGAGGCAACTTGGAAGAAATGAAATTTGTTACTGAACAATTTACTTCGAATGATTTTGTTGGGTCAACTTTTGAGAACAATTTAATATCGATTCCTTCGCTTACTTGCATGTTACCTGATACACCACAAATAGACAAATTTTTATTATAGGTAGGGTATTGTAGTCTTTTAGCCAATTTATGTGTGATAAGTGACACTTGAGACCCACTATCAAACACTGCTCTGGCAGATATTAAGTGACCATTATTATTTGACACATGTACGGATGCAGTTGCCAATAAAATATGAGATTTTTGATTTATAAAAAGGCTTGACATAGCGTTAGATAGTGCATCAAGGTTGTCACTAGTAGAAGCTTGAACAACCTCCGACTTCAGTTTTTGTTCTATGTTAGAAGCTTGATCTGGGTTACTATTTGAGTTATTCATAGGATGATATTTTTGTTTGTGATGAGTTTGCCCACGATTGGAGCTAAAACTCGAATTTTGTTGAGGATTTCTTAAATTATTGTGAGAATTATTAGGGTTTGATGAATGTTCAACAGAATCTTCCGCATGTAATAGGGTATTATGAGCTTTGCCGCAAATAGGGCAATTCTTCCACTCACATTGACTTACATCGTGTGGAGCAAAACATTTGAAACATAATCGATTTAAAAATACAAACTGTTTTTCTTTGATTTAATGGAAGCTCTTTGAATTTAAAGCATTTGAAGATGTTGTGATTTGACATTTTGCAAAACAGGCAACTTAGTTTTTTATCTACATTAGCAAAATGAGAGTTTTTACGAGGCAACTCTGGCGAAACCAAATTTTCAGCAGCCTGACATCTTTTCTCAACGAACTTGAGGAAACCATCCAGAGTAGGTAAAAGAGTAGGACCTCTCTCCAATTCATACCCACGTCTAGTGTTAATGTCTAATTTTTGGGACAAGATATACACCAAAATTAAATCCCACTCTGCAGTAGGAACATTTAAATTTTTTAAGCACTCAGTGTGCTGTTTAATTGAGACGACGAATTCGCGCAAATTCATTGAACTACTCTTATTTATCGATGGAACGTCTAATAGGCCCTTGATGTGAACGTAAATATTCGCTAACTTATTTTCATATCTTTCTTTGAGTATGTCGATTGCTACTGACAAATTAGAGGCAACCAACGGTAAATTTGCAATTAGTTTTTGGGGTTCACCCAGTAAATTTGATTTTAAATAGATAAGTTTTTGTATTTCTGCCAAATCATCATTGTCTAAAACAAGGGCTTTAAAAATATCATAAAAACCGTTCCAACTCTGGTGAGCACCTGCAAATTTGTCAATAACAATTTCAGGCATCTTCGATTTAACTTCTGTCTTAACATTAATATTTTGAGGAGAATTTGCCTGATGACTTGTACCTTGAGCAGGAACAATATCTTTAGAAGAATAGTGATCAATCAAAATTTTCAATTGAGCTTTTAAAGTACAATATTTTTCTTCGTAATCACTAGGATCACCAATCTTATCAACATCTATCTCAGATTCCTCAATGACGTCCTGAGCATCTGAACATTTCTTGAAAGAAATTTCAAGTAACTCTAACCTTGTTTCATATTCAAATTTATGCAATAAAGTACCTGCATTTGTCTTGATAAAATTGTCTATCCTAGTGATGCTGCTTTTGGCAATTTTACGAGCGGCATGCGCTTTTAATAACAACGCATCCGGATCCATGTTTAATTATAATCTTATAGACGGAAAGATAAAATTTACAAACAAAATTAGTGCAACTCGCTAACTAAAATACACTACTTAGTACAATTATGTAGTTGATTAAGCTGAAACTTCATAAAATGTTCAATGTCTATAAAAGTTTATAAAACTGTGAGCGAAAACTCGCTAGATAATAAGTACTGTCACTTAGAGTAGGTAATACTACAATGTTTCATGCTGGTACGCAAGTAATAAATCGTATAAAACTATACTTCAAATGTTCAACAGTTTATGAAAATAAAATAAACAAGTACGTTGGAAAGATCTGACCTGAATAAGTCCTTGACGAAGTCCAATTCGCAACCAGTCCAGTTGATGTGTGGCCGTCCTACGAGACGATATCACTCGTCACTCCGCCATGTTGTTTTAACGGTTGCAGGTTGACACGAAGCAAGGTTACGCAAGGTTACCAGACCCACATTCCATTTTCCAAGTTTAATAATTGAATCTTTTTGCTGGTTTTATGCTCTATCCGACTCGAGGGATCAATTTTATGTGTGTGGGAATAAACTAACAATTATCCCTTAAACACATAAAGCTTCGATAGCTCGTGCTACTTGACTTGGAAGGTGATTCAATAAAATAACTAAATGATTTAATACTCGACGGTTGTTTATTTTGTCGAATACTAACAAAATACCGATAACTAAACTTACTCTATGTTTTATAACTATTCGATAAAATGATTATTTTTATGTTCAAATAGAACGATAACTTTGATTGATGTTTTCGCGAACGCGAAGTGTTGAAACACAAACGTGGTTTTTTGGTTTTACAATTGAGTACGAGCCGCAAGCGCGGTAACCCTTCTTCAATGAGAAGTTCAACTCGACTGACTAAACTGCTAATGCTTGGGGTGCGGTCGCGCCATTAGTAAACAAAGGGGAAAAAATAGGTACAAGCTTGCTGGAGCCTGCAGAAACATCGTTCAAGGTTGAATAAAATACAACTATCTAAAATAGTACGTTAGGAATTAAATAGGTACAGAAATAGGACATTATAAATTAAACACAGATATTATGGGAAAATTATTAACCGGACAACAAAAGTATTCGAGTTGTGGTCTTAGTGCTATTCATACTTTATTAGGCTGGACTTTGATGGGTAAAGCTAACTCCACAGATGCAATTTTATGTTCTTCAAATATGACGGTGAACTCTATGCTATGTAACGATATTTCCATTTCTAATTTATGGCGTTTAGATGTTTTGGGAATTCAAGATCCACAAGAAAATAAAACAGAGGAGGAAAACTAAAAACTTGTTATGGCACATTTCTTGTCCACTATAAAAAGAAGAAAAGATGGTAGATACGAGGTTGATATGTCGTGGATTAAAGATTATCCACCTTTACCGACGAATTTTCATCTAGCAAAAGGTAGACTGGATAATGCTGTAAAGAAATTAAAGTCTGGTAATTTGTATGATAAATGTAACAGTATTTTTGAAGAATGGAAAGCTGAAGAAATTATAGAAGAGCTTTCTGTTGAAGCTACAGATATAACAGGATATTTTTTGCCCCATCATCCAGTAATAAAACCTTTTAGTAGCACAACAAAAATCAGACCAGTTTTCGATGCAACAGCACATGAACGCCAACAACCTTCTATAAACCAGTGCTTAGAGAAAGGTGTTAATTTGATTGAACAAATTCCGTCTATGCTGTTTCGGTTCAGATGTAAAAAATTTGGCGTTATAGCAGACATACGACAGGCATTTTTACAGATCGGCTTGAATCCTAGAGACAGAGAATTTTGAAAGTTTTTATGGTACGACGTAGAGAGTCAAAACTTACGCATATATCGTCATGCTAGAGTTGTTTTTGGGATAACATGTAGTCCATTTCTTTAAGGAGCAGTGATCGAATACCATTTACAAAATCTTTTATTTGATGAATCCTCGCTATTTTCCAAAACTGTGATTCAGCAGCTACGAAAGACATTCTATGTTTACAATATTGTAATAAGTGTAGATACAGAGGAAAATTTCGATACCTTCATCGAAGAAAGTACAAAAATTCTTCTTGATGGCAAATTCGAACTCCGAGGGTGGGAGTATAGTCTTATGGAAAATAGTGCAACATTTATTGACAAACTGTCTCCTTTATTAGGCCTTGTCTGGAATCGAAATTTAGATGTTCTTCAGTTGTCAACGGAGGGACTTACCAGTATTTCTATAGAAAAGGTAACAAAAAGAACGATTCTCCCTGCAGCTCATAAACTTTATGATCCAATTGGATTCACCAATCCTGTAGTATTGTTTCCAAAGCTTTTATTGCAAGAAACGAGGGCTCTTAAGCTAGGATGTGACACAGAAGTAGATGAAAAAATAAAAACGGATTTTAAAAGTTGGTTTAGATAATTGAAATATTTGGCTCAAGTACAAATATCCCGATGGTTTCTTAATTCACCAGATAGTCAAAATTCAACATTACATATATTCTGTGATGACAGTAAGCACGCTTATGCAACAGCGATTTTTTTGAGATCTGAATCCAACGTTGGAATTTTTATAACACTAGTGCAAGCAAAGTCGAGAGTAGCTCCTCTAGAGAAATTACCTATTCCTCCTTCAGAACTAATGGCAGCAGCTATTGGGGCTAGACTATCAAGAAGAGTAACAAAGGAAATTGGCTCTGATATCAAGAATTATTTTTGGACCGATTCATCAACAGTTTTGTCGTGGATCAAAAGAGAAGACCAATGGAAAGCTTTTGTTTGGAATCGGGTAGAAGAAATAAGAAAATACTCAGATAAAAATGATTGGTTTCATGTAAATGATGAAAATAGTCCAGCAGATCTTCCATCTCGAGGATGTTTTGGCAAAAAGCTAGCAGATGAAAGATGGTGGGAGGGACTTGTGTGGTTAAGGTGATCCCCCAGCGAATGGACTGACCAATGTTATGACTTTGATGATGAAATTATTAATGCCGAGCGAAAAAAATTGTTACATCATGTTTTAATAGTAATATTAAGAATTTTAAATGGTACTATAATTATTTTTAGAATTATAATAAAATTATCCGATTGGTAGCATGGGTAAAAAGATTTATCAGTGACTGTAGAAGAAAAACTATGGAATTAGGAGATTTAACAGTTATTGAATTGAACTGTGCTAAGAAACAAATAATTAAATCGATGCAGGAAGAGAGTTTCCCTCTGGAAGAAAATGATCTAAAACTCTCTACGTTTTGTCCATTCAAAGATGAGGAAGGTATACTACGTATATGTACTAAAATTGCTGACCGAGATGATTCAAGAGATTTTAGACGCCCATATATTCTGCCAGCAAAACACGAAGTTGTAAATCGTCTTATAGCTAGCGTACACTTGAAAAATTGCCATGCTGGAGTACAGTGTCTAATAACAATTCTAAGAGAGCGTTTCTGGATTTTAAAATGTCGACAGACTGTAAAATCAGTAGTTAACAAATGTCATGTATGTAAGAGATATTGTACACCAGGTCAGGAGAGTGTGTGTGTGTGTGTGTGTGTGTGTGTGTGTGTGTGTGTGTGTGTGTGTGTGTGTGTGTGTGTGTGTGTGTGTGTGTGTGTGTGTGTGTGTGTGTGTGTGTGTGTGTGTGTGTGTGTGTGTGTGTGTGTGTGTGTGTGTGTGTGTGTGTGTGTGTGTGTGTGTGTGTGTGTGTGTGTGTGTGTGTGTGTGTGTGTGTGTGTGTGTGTGTGTGTGTGTGTGTGTGTGTGTGTGTGTGTGTGTGTGTGTGTGTGTGTGTGTGTGTGTGTGTGTGTGTGTGTGTGTGTGTGTGTGTGTGTGTGTGTGTGTGTGTGTGTGTGTGTGTGTGTGTGTGTGTGTGTGTGTGTGTGTGTGTGTGTGTGTGTGTGTGTGTGTGTGTGTGTGTGTGTGTGTGTGTGTGTGTGTGTGTGTGTGTGTGTGTGTGTGTGTGTGTGTGTGTGTGTGTGTGTGTGTGTGTGTGTGTGTGTGTGTGTGTGTGTGTGTGTGTGTGTGTGTGTGTGTGTGTGTGTGTGTGTGTGTGTGTGTGTGTGTGTGTGTGTGTGTGTGTGTGTGTGTGTGTGTGTGTGTGTGTGTGTGTGTGTGTGTGTGTGTGTGTGTGTGTGTGTGTGTGTGTGTGTGTGTGTGTGTGTGTGTGTGTGTGTGTGTGTGTGTGTGTGTGTGTGTGTGTGTGTGTGTGTGTGTGTGTGTGTGTGTGTGTGTGTGTGTGTGTGTGTGTGTGTGTGTGTGTGTGTGTGTGTGTGTGTGTGTGTGTGTGTGTGTGTGTGTGTGTGTGTGTGTGTGTGTGTGTGTGTGTGTGTGTGTGTGTGTGTGTGTGTGTGTGTGTGTGTGTGTGTGTGTGTGTGTGTGTGTGTGTGTGTGTGTGTGTGTGTGTGTGTGTGTGTGTGTGTGTGTGTGTGTGTGTGTGTGTGTGTGTGTGTGTGTGTGTGTGTGTGTGTGTGTGTGTGTGTGTGTGTGTGTGTGTGTGTGTGTGTGTGTGTGTGTGTGTGTGTGTGTGTGTGTGTGTGTGTGTGTGTGTGTGTGTGTGTGTGTGTGTGTGTGTGTGTGTGTGTGTGTGTGTGTGTGTGTGTGTGTGTGTGTGTGTGTGTGTGTGTGTGTGTGTGTGTGTGTGTGTGTGTGTGTGTGTGTGTGTGTGTGTGTGTGTGTGTGTGTGTGTGTGTGTGTGTGTGTGTGTGTGTGTGTGTGTGTGTGTGTGTGTGTGTGTGTGTGTGTGTGTGTGTGTGTGTGTGTGTGTGTGTGTGTGTGTGTGTGTGTGTGTGTGTGTGTGTGTGTGTGTGTGTGTGTGTGTGTGTGTGTGTGTGTGTGTGTGTGTGTGTGTGTGTGTGTGTGTGTGTGTGTGTGTGTGTGTGTGTGTGTGTGTGTGTGTGTGTGTGTGTGTGTGTGTGTGTGTGTGTGTGTGTGTGTGTGTGTGTGTGTGTGTGTGTGTGTGTGTGTGTGTGTGTGTGTGTGTGTGTGTGTGTGTGTGTGTGTGTGTGTGTGTGTGTGTGTGTGTGTGTGTGTGTGTGTGTGTGTGTGTGTGTGTGTGTGTGTGTGTGTGTGTGTGTGTGTGTGTGTGTGTGTGTGTGTGTGTGTGTGTGTGTGTGTGTGTGTGTGTGTGTGTGTGTGTGTGTGTGTGTGTGTGTGTGTGTGTGTGTGTGTGTGTGTGTGTGTGTGTGTGTGTGTGTGTGTGTGTGTGTGTGTGTGTGTGTGTGTGTGTGTGTGTGTGTGTGTGTGTGTGTGTGTGTGTGTGTGTGTGTGTGTGTGTGTGTGTGTGTGTGTGTGTGTGTGTGTGTGTGTGTGTGTGTGTGTGTGTGTGTGTGTGTGTGTGTGTGTGTGTGTGTGTGTGTGTGTGTGTGTGTGTGTGTGTGTGTGTGTGTGTGTGTGTGTGTGTGTGTGTGTGTGTGTGTGTGTGTGTGTGTGTGTGTGTGTGTGTGTGTGTGTGTGTGTGTGTGTGTGTGTGTGTGTGTGTGTGTGTGTGTGTGTGTGTGTGTGTGTGTGTGTGTGTGTGTGTGTGTGTGTGTGTGTGTGTGTGTGTGTGTGTGTGTGTGTGTGTGTGTGTGTGTGTGTGTGTGTGTGTGTGTGTGTGTGTGTGTGTGTGTGTGTGTGTGTGTGTGTGTGTGTGTGTGTGTGTGTGTGTGTGTGTGTGTGTGTGTGTGTGTGTGTGTGTGTGTGTGTGTGTGTGTGTGTGTGTGTGTGTGTGTGTGTGTGTGTGTGTGTGTGTGTGTGTGTGTGTGTGTGTGTGTGTGTGTGTGTGTGTGTGTGTGTGTGTGTGTGTGTGTGTGTGTGTGTGTGTGTGTGTGTGTGTGTGTGTGTGTGTGTGTGTGTGTGTGTGTGTGTGTGTGTGTGTGTGTGTGTGTGTGTGTGTGTGTGTGTGTGTGTGTGTGTGTGTGTGTGTGTGTGTGTGTGTGTGTGTGTGTGTGTGTGTGTGTGTGTGTGTGTGTGTGTGTGTGTGTGTGTGTGTGTGTGTGTGTGTGTGTGTGTGTGTGTGTGTGTGTGTGTGTGTGTGTGTGTGTGTGTGTGTGTGTGTGTGTGTGTGTGTGTGTGTGTGTGTGTGTGTGTGTGTGTGTGTGTGTGTGTGTGTGTGTGTGTGTGTGTGTGTGTGTGTGTGTGTGTGTGTGTGTGTGTGTGTGTGTGTGTGTGTGTGTGTGTGTGTGTGTGTGTGTGTGTGTGTGTGTGTGTGTGTGTGTGTGTGTGTGTGTGTGTGTGTGTGTGTGTGTGTGTGTGTGTGTGTGTGTGTGTGTGTGTGTGTGTGTGTGTGTGTGTGTGTGTGTGTGTGCGTTTGTCGGGAAATCACTATGTGGCCATGTACATGATTTACACTGTAGTAGTGTGGCCATCCTGAATTGTGTGGCCATTTTTGGGACCCCACAATTTAAAAACCACTTTAATGCATTCTACACGTTATGCTGATTCGAATGGTACCTACTTTATTACATTGACCCCAAAAATGCTGTTATAGGTTGTGCGAAAATGTGTGTTAATCGATGAGATTGGAGCGAACATTGTGTGGTCAAAGTAGTTGATCAGCAAGTGCTGCCCTCTTCAACCTCTTCATTCGGCGAACTTTTTTACACGGATTATAACCTACCTTATGGGACAAGTCGAAATATTTAGAAGTTGTGAATACGTTATTTTACTTTATGGTACAGCGCGGTGTTGCCACTTCAGTAGTTGCTTGTAACTATTGAATGTTGAATAGGAAGTCCTTGCGTATTTGAATAATGTACGTGTCGGCCCAGACACTTTTGTTTATTAGGAATCTATGGCCCATACATAATCAACCTTAAATGGGTCTGTTGAACACAATAGCAATAGGAATATTCTGAGTATAAAATTTAAAATAAAAAGTGTATTGAAAAAATGAATGTTATGTAATCATAATTATAATGGTCTTCACCAATATAAATTGTTCCTAACAGTCCAGATGTAAGTTGTGGTAATGCAACCTTCCAAAACTATCTTTTTTACTTGTCGGTTTTATCTCTTTTGTAATGACCATCTAGTAATTACGTCGCATATTTTCGATATACATTTATCCTTAGAGCTGAAAAAATATCGTTAACGAAGGTTGTAGACATCACCAGAGATGTATGCCTAAATTTTCAAGACGTTCAAAAAAATTAGCAAACCAAGTATATTTATATATATTATTATATTAAATTAAATTATAACTAGCAATAACGTCAGTAACCATAATGGGGAGGAAAAATATAATATCAATAGAAATAGAGCAGTCAGTATCAATAATATTATAGGTACAAACTTAAACGACAATCGCTGCAGAACAAACATTAAAATAACAAAAGAAAACAGGAAATGCAGAAATAGTGATAAGATAAGAATAGGTACATGGAATATAAGGACAATGTTAAAGCCAGGGAAAATGAAAGAAATAGCAATTGAAATGAAAACATATAAACGTCAAAGTTAATAGTTCAATACTATATATTATATCGCTTCACAAAATTTGAAAAATATTTTTCGAAGGACAAACCCTTTACTAAGAAGCAACAACTACTTCTCGGGATATATATATATATACTAAATATTTTTAAATATCGGGGATTGCAGCCAGTAGTTATAAATGCAATCCCCGATATTTAAAAATATTGAGTATTTAACTATTCAGCCGATACTATCTTTTACTATATATATATATATATATAGATGATAGCCCTACAAGCAATAAGGTGGAAAGAAGAGGGGAAGGTGGAGAAGGAAGAACATACACTCTCTTATTCAGGAGAAAAAAGTATGGAAAAATTGAATAAAAGAATTGGAGATAAAAATATTGCTGCAAACAGCAGACTGTCAATAATTACAAAAAATAAACAAGAAAGCCTTACAATAGTAACTATCTACGCACCTACGGTTGACGCAAAGGAAGAAGATAAAGAAGATGTATAAGAAAACATCCCAAGAATTGATACAAAGTTAGTTATAGGTGTAATTCACCAATCGGAAAAGAGGAATACAATGACATGGTAGCCGACAAGAAAATACAATCCCTGACAAACGAGAATGAATCGGAACTCAGTAACTGTGGAACAGTAACAGACTCGTATATTATAAGCACCAAATTCAGATACGAAAGAGAACATATAATAACTTGGGTGAAACCAGGCTCAAAGTAAGGCAACCAAATAGGCCATGCATTAAACAATAAAATGGTTATGCATGGTAGAAGATACTGGATCATTTAGGGGAGCAAATGTAGACTCTGACAAATTTTTGGGAGTAATCAAATGAAAATGAAGATAAATAAATAAAGGGACAGAACAGAAGAAACAATGAAATACTGAAAAACTAAAAAGAGGAACACTCGAATCAAAACTACAAGAAAGCACTTAATGAAAAATCACAAGAAGAAGAGGGAAACAGAACAAAAATAGAAAAAGTTAAAGAATAGCATTTTAGCAACAGCCTATCAAATTTTTTAGTGGCATCATTAATTTCTAGTTCTAAATATACTTATTTTTAAAATAATGCAATTTTTTACGACATAACTTTCAAAGGTAAATCATTTGTACAGGATACACACTTCTCTAAAAAGTTATGAGTTGCCATTGACTACAAAATGTATTTCGTAATTAAAATCTCTATCATATTAACCTCCATTATGAACAGGCAACAAGCCTCTAATTTCCATATTTAAAATATGAATAATGAAACGCAGGGTTGAAAAAATTTCATAATAAATTGAAAGATACTCAATATTTATCTACAGTTGCTTCAGAAACCAAGTTTGCAACGTCATTATATGTGGATAAAATTTTTTTCCATCCTGACCATGCAAACTTGGTCTGTGAAACAGTTGTAGATAAAGTATTTAGGCCCATGTACTTGGCTGTCTATGATTAGTTGTTTCTGGTCGAAGGTCGATTAAAAAAGACACCTGCTTCGGTGTGTTTACGAAGACCCCACAATGTGGGTATTGTTCATAGTTTTTTGTTCCCGACCGACCGCGATCCTGTTTACAACAGAAAACTAATAAAATACAGCTAATGCGGTGCCTCAAAAGCAAGTTATAAAAATCAGAAAAATGTACACTTTCAGTTTAATACAGGGGAAACGCATGTTTAATATACAATAATTAACTGAATATAATAAAATTGAAACGTGTTAGGTTTCTAATAATTCTGTATGGAATTGATTTATTCTCTTAAATAATAAATCATCCCTAGTCGTTGCAGTATTTGAATAATCTTACTTGGGTACTGCACCTAGGCAAATTCAAATCGAAATTGGTAATTATTTTAGTGAAAAATAGGGATCAAACAAAAATAAGCAAAAATTCAAAAATTTCGTCTTTGAAGGGATTCGAATCATATTTATATAGTAGTAACAACCTCGCTGTCGCAATCATTAGAAATAGGTAACTTTCACAAACCCAACATCCACCGGCTTTATGACCCTTCCAAGGGACGGCATATTATCCTCTCTATACCTCGTACTTAATGAATGAAACATATTATCATTTGTTGGAAAAACTTTAACTTACTAATTTGGTTATAAAAATAAATAAAAAACGTGAAATGCCATAATCATCTATACATATATAAAAGAAAGTCGTGTTAGTTACACTATTTATTACTCAAGAACGGCTGAACCGATTTGGCTGAAAATTGGTGGGGAGGTAGCTTAGAACCAGGAGACGTACATAGGATACTTTTTATCCCGTTCCCGTGGGAAAAAACATTACTTACAAAAATTCTACTTTGGACAAAAAATGGCGGTGAATTAAAATATAATATAATAATATAATTTTTGTATCATTACTTGGAGATTAGCTAATTGTAAGGATGACATTTATAAAAAAAAATATTTAAAAAAGTTCTACTTTGAACAAAAAATGACGGTAAATTAAAATTCCAAGTTTCTGTGTAGGTATCGTTGAGTTTGAAATAAACAAAAGCTACTCTGACACTCCACTCAGCGGGTAAAAAATATTTAAAAAAATTCTTGCCCTACCTGGGAACACCAGGTACTGCGCATAAAAGGTGTAAAAAAATTTTGCCCAAAAAAAGTGTTGGTTTCAGAGGCCAGCAAACAGATATCTAAATTAAAAATCACATAAATTACAAAAATCAATAAGGCAGACACTTTTGAGGGGGTTAACACATTTAATAAAAACACCCTCAAGTTGTTTTTTTTTTAATACAAAATAAAGTGATTGATTCACGTTGACATTTTAACAGCGTCTTAATTTCATATAATAAAAAATAATTAGAAAAAGGCAGACATTTTTTTGGGGTTTAATTATCGGAAAACTTGAAAATAAATATTGATAGAAAGAGATAGGCAGCGCGTAATCGTGGATGTGAGTGAGAGCACCGATTACCGGCCTAGCAACGGTCTCTCTCTGCGCTCTCATTGGCTGTTGTTCACGTGTTCTTGTCCATCTGTACTTAGGTAGGTGATCTGTGGTCAGTTGATACTGACAAAGTACTGACTACACATTTTCAGTAAACAAGAAGGCGAAAATTAAAAATATACTTTAATTTTTAATTAAGTCTACGCGTATTTCCTATATTTTTCATAACTATAATAAATGAATAAAATTTCTCATTAACACTAATCATAGGATTTTTCATAATAACACCAAGCACTGATTATTTTGTTCCTAAATATGATAAAATATAAATGCTATTTATTTCATCATTATTATTGTAGTATTCAACTATCTTGAGAGATTAAAAATTTAAAAATGAGTTATTAATAAAAATAAACATATTTTTTTATGTTACTCCAGAATTTAATTTAAAAATGTGTAGTCAGTACAGCTGTACAAGAACACGTGAACAAAAGCCAATGAGAGTGCAGGGAAAGACCGTAGCTAGGCCGGTAATCGGTGCTCTCGCTCACATCCACGACTACACGCTGCCTATCTCTTTCTATTTAATATTTATTTCCAAGTTTTCCGATAATTAATCCCCAAAAATAGTGTCTACCTTTTTCTAATTATTTTTTATTATATGAAATTAAGACGCTGTTAAAATGTCAACGTGAATCAAACACTTTATTTTGTATTTAAAAAACAACAACTTGAGGGTGTTTTTATTAAATGTTAACCCCCTCAAAAGTGTCTGCCTTATTAATTTTTGTATTTTATGTGATTTTAAATTTAGATTCCTGTTTGCTGGCCTCTGAAATAAACACTTTCTTTGGGCAAAATTTTTCAACTTCTTTCTCCTATGCGGAAATTTTCCCCAGGTAGGGCAAGCAAACACTTGCTTACCTTACTTTTTTAAATGAAAATAAGTGTTTCTAATTAATTCCGCTATTTAATGAAAAAATTATGGAAACTCTAAGATATTGATAATTATTTCGATATTGACATATCATCGTCAGAATATGTATAATATAATATATACAGGGTGTTTCTAAATTCATGCGACAAAATTCAGGAGGCGATTGCTCGTATGAAATTGAGATGGGTCGTTCCTATAACAAAATTTCCTCAGCCCACCCCTTTCCGAGATATCACCCTTAAAAGGTGGTGACTAAAATTGAGTTTTTATTTTTTTCCTAAAATTTCAGTAAACCTAGAAACTTGAAATTCTGTAATTTTCGTGCACTCGCAAAGGACTAACCATGGGTATTTTTTCAATATTTTCAATATTAAGAAAAATTATAAATTATGGTGTTTATTTTTTTTCTCTGCAGCTATTGGTTTTGGAAAAAAAATTAAGAATAAAATTTTTTTTTAAATAAAACAAGGATTTTAAGTTAAATTTTATTTCATAAAACTTCATTTCGAAAAAAAGTTTTGATATGAAATAAAGTAACGGTTGCTAATTTCACCCCCGTATAATGTAACAGGAGTATTGAAAAAATACCCGTGGTTAGTCCTTTGCGAGTGCACGAAAATTACAGAATTTCAAGTTCCTAGCTTTACTGATATTTTGGAAGGAAAATAAAAACTCAATTTTAGTCACCACCTTTTAAAGGTGATATCTCAGAAAGGGGTGGGCTGAGGAAATTTTGTTATAGGAAAGACCCATCTTAATTTTATACGAGCAATCACATCCTGAATTTTGTCGCATGAATTTGGAAACACTCTGTATATATGTCAATATCGAAATATTTATCAATATCTTAGTTTTCATAATTTCTTCATTAAATAGTGGAATTAATTAGAAAAACTTAGTTTCATTTGAAAAAGTAATATGAATAGATTCCACAAAGTAAGGGTCCAAACAGTAAATTCACTTACTTACCTGCTCATCTATCCAGTCGATACTATGGCACAAAATTTCAAGGTGCATCAAACACGTGTTACTAGCTCTTGGACTAGATCGTTACTTGGAGATCAGCTAATTGTAAGGATGACATTTATAGAAGTATGAAATAAACAAAAGCTACTCTGACACTCCACTCAACGGGCAGAGAACGACCGCGTGTATAACATCTTATTTAGTCGAGTTTGCTGGAACACTTTTAACTCGAGAACGGCTGGACCGGACAGTTTCTGTATAGGTATCGTTAAGTTTGAAATGAACAAGTTACTCTGACACTCCACTCAGCGGGCACAAAACGATCGCTTGACAAGACAATGTTAGGACAGGACAACGTCTGTCGGGTCTACTAGTATCTTCCAAGTTAGTTTTCAAAATTGTTAATCCATATAAAGTCTAATAATTCATAAACCTTCAAGTATTATTATTCTCAGGGAAGGTAGTTGCGAAATTCAAATGATGTGACAACAATGTATGTGTATGACCCCATTATGTTGGTAATATCTTAATTCGCTAAAAAAAGCGTGACCTTGACATAAAAGTGTGTAAGGAAGTGTGTATGGCCGCATAAGGCGTTATACCGTAGAATGTAACCATATCTATCTTTAAGAGGACTGACCCCCTAAGTCTGTTAGCATCAAAGGTGGTGAAAGAAGGAGTGTTTCTAAATAATTCAAATAGCTATATATAGATTGGAAAATTCCACACAAGGTACATGTCGAAATTCCATTGTCCCCATAATTCACGTCAGTGTCAAGTGGCCGCACAATGATTTCCCGGTGTGTATGTGTGTGTGTGTGTGTGTGTGTGTGTGTGTGTGTGTGTGTGTGTGTGTGTGTGCGTTTGTCGGGAAATCATTATGTGGCCATGTACATGATTTACACTGTAGTAGTGTGGCCATCCTGAATTGTGTGGCCATTTTTGGGACCCCACAATTTAAAAACCACTTTAACGCATTCTACACGTTATGCTGATTCGAATGGTACCTACTTTATTACATTGACCCCAAAAATGCTGTTATAGGTTGTGCGAAAATGTGTGTTAATCGATGAGATGAGAGCGAACATTGTGTGGTCAAAGTAGTTGATCAGCAAGTGCTGCCCTCTTTAACTTCTTCATTCGGTGAACTCTCTTACACGGATTATAACCTACCTTATGGGACAAGTGAAAATATTTAGAAGTTGTGAATACGTTATTTTATTATATGGTACAGCGCGGTGTTGCCGCTTCAGTAGTTGCTTGTAACTATTAAATGTTGAATAGGAAGTCCTTGCGTATTTGAATAATGTACGTGTCGGCCCAGACACTTTTGTTTATTAGGAATCTAAGGGCCATACATAATCAACCTTGAATGGGTCTGTTGAACACAATAGCAATAGAAATATTCTGAGTATAAAATTTAAAATAAAAAGTGTATTTTGAAAAAATGAACGTTATGTAATCATAATTATAATGGTCTTCACCAATATAAATTGTTCCTAACAGTCCAGATGTAAGTTATGGTAATGCAACCTTCCAAAACTACCTTTTTTACTTGGTTTTATATCTTTTGTAATGACCATCTAGTGATTACGTCGCATATTTTCGATATACATTTATCCTTAGAGCTGAAAAAATATCGTTAACGAAGGTTGTACACATCACCAGAGATGTATTCCTAAATTTTCAAGACGTTCAAATAAATCAGCAAACCAAGTATATTTATATATATATTATTATATTAAATTAAATTATAACTAGTAATAACGTCAGTAACCATTATGGGAAAGAAAAATATAATATTATCAATAGAAATAGAGCAGACAGTATCAATAATATTATAGGTACAAACTTAAACGACAATCGCTGCAGAACAAACATTAAAATAACAAAAGAAAACAGGAAATGCAGAAATAGTGATAAGATAAAAATAGGTACATGGAATATAAGAACAATGTTAAATCCAGAGAAAATGAAAGAAATAGCAATTGAAATGAAAATATATAAACGTCAAAGTTAATAGTTCAATACTATTATAACGCTTCACAAAATTTGAAAAATATCTTTCAAAGAACAGACCCTTTACGAAGAAGCAACAACTAGAGAAAAAAAGGAGGGAAAAATGGAATAAAAGAATTGGAGATAAAAATATTGCTCTTACAAGCTGAAAAACAGCAGACTGTCAATAATAACAAAAAATAAACAATAAAGCCTTACAATAGTAACTATCAATGCACCCACGGTTGACGCAAAGGAAGGAGATAAAGAAGATGTATAAGAAAAGTTCCCAAGCAATGATATAAAGTTAGTTATAGGTGTAATGCACTAATCGGAAAAGAGGAATACAATGACATGGTAGCCGACAAGAAAATACAATCCCTGACAAACGAGAATGAATCGAAACTCTGTAACTGTGGAACGGTAACAGACTCGTATATTATAAGCACCAAATTCAGATACAAAAGAGAACATATAATAACTTAGGTGAAACCAGGCTCAAAGTAAGGCAACCAAATAGGCCATGCATTAAACAATAAAATGGTTATGCATGGTAGAAGATACTGGATCATTTAGGGGAGCAAACGTAGACTCTGACAAACTTTTG
Source organism: Lochmaea crataegi (assembly GCA_947563755.1). Taxonomy (NCBI): domain Eukaryota; kingdom Metazoa; phylum Arthropoda; class Insecta; order Coleoptera; family Chrysomelidae; genus Lochmaea; species Lochmaea crataegi. Next base: position 42,078,826 of record OX387427.1, on the reverse strand, counting down.
GTAGTAATCAAATGAAAATGAAGATAAATAAATAAAGGGACAGAACAGAAGAAGCAATGGAATACTGAAAAACTAAAAAGAGGAACACACGAACCAAAACTACAAGAAAGCACTTAATGAAAAATCACAAGAAGAAGAGGGAAACAGAACAAAAATGGAAAAAGTTAAAGAATAGCATTGTGGCAACAAGCGATAAAATTGTTTAGTGTCATCATTAATTTCTAGTTTCAAATATACCCGTTTTTAAAATAATGCAATTTTTTGCGACATAACTTTCAAAGGTAAATCATTTGTACAGGATACCCACTTCTCTAAAAAGTTATGAGTTGCCATTGACTACAAAATGTATTTCGTAATTAAAATTTGTATCATATTAACCTCCATTATGAAACAGGCAACAAGCCTCTAGTTTCCATATTTAAAATATGAATAATGAAACGCAAGGTTAAAAAAAATTTCATAATAAATTGAAAGATACTCAATATTTATCTACAGTTGCTTCAGAAACCAAGTTTGCAACGTCATTATATGTGGATAAATTTTTTTTCCATCCTGACCATGCAAACTTGGTCTGTGAAACAGTTGTAGATAAAGTATTTAGGCCCATGTACTTGGCTGTCTATGATTAGTTGTTTCTGGTCGAAGGTCGAATAAAAAAGACACCTGCCTCGGTGTGTTTACGAAGACCCCACAATGTGGGTATTGTTCATAGTTTTTTGTTCCCGACCGACCGCGATCCTGTTAACAACGGAAAACTAAAATATAACTAATGCGGTGCCCCAAAAGTATGTTATAAAAATCAGAAAAATGTACGCTTTCAGTTTAATACAGGGGAAACACATGTTTAATATACAATAATTAACTAGATATAATAAAATTGAAACGTGTTAGGTTTCTAATAATTCTGTATGGAATTGATTTATTCTTTTAAATAATACATCACCCCTAGTTGTTGCATAATTTGAATAACCTTACTTGGGTACTGCACCTAGGCAAATTCAAATCGAAATTGGTAATTATTTTAGTGAGAAATAGGGATCAAACAAAAATTAGCAAAAATTCAAAAATCTCATCTTTGAAGGGATTTGAATCATATTTATATAGTAGTAACAACCTCGCTGTCGCAATCATTAGAAATAGGTAACTTTCACAAACCCAACATTTACGGCTTTATGACCCTTCCAAGGGACGGCATATTATCCTCTCTATACCTCGTACTTAATGAATGAAACATATTATCATTTGTTGGAAAAACTTTAGCTTACTAATTTGGTTATAAAAATAAATAAAAAACGTGAAATGCCATAATCATCTATACATATATAAAAGAAAGTCGTGTTAGTTACACTATTTATTACTCAAGAACGGCTGAACCGATTTGGCTGAAAATTGGTGGGGAGGTAGCTTAGAGCCAGGAGACGGACATAGGATACTTTTTATCCCGTTCCCGTGGGAAAAAACATTACTTACAAAAATTCTACTTTGGACAAAAAATGGCGGTGAATTAAAATATAATATAATAATATAATTTTTGTATCATTACTTGGAGATTAGCTAATTGTAAGGATGACATTTATAAAAAAAATTATTTAAAAAAGTTCTACTTTGTACAAAAAATGACGGTAAGTTAAAATTCCAAGTTTCTGTGTAGGTATCGTTGAGTTTGAAATAAACAAAAGCTACTCTGACACTCCACTCAGCGGGTAAGAAATATTTAAAAAAATTCTATTTTTGACAAAAAATGGCGGTAAATTTTTGTGTAGGTATTAGTCGGAGAGCTAGTAACACGTGTTTGATGCACCTTGAAATTTTGTGCCATAGTATCGACTGGATAAATGAGCAGGTAATCAAATGTTGCCTTGCCCTACCTGGGAACACCAGGTACTGCGCATAAAAGGTGTAAAAAAATTTTGCCCAAAAAAAGTGTTGGTTTCAGAGGCCAGCAAACAGATATCTAAATTAAAAATCACATAAAATACAAAAATCAATAAGGCAGACACTTTTGAGGGGGTTAACACCTTTAATAAAAACACCCTCAAGTTGTTTTTTTTTTTAATACAAAATAAAGTGATTGATTCACGTTGACATTTTAACAGCGTCTTAATTTCATATAATAAAAAATAATTAGAAAAAGGCAGACATTTTTTTGGGGATTAATTATCGGAAAACTTGAAAATAAATATTAATTTCAATAGAAAGAGATAGGCAGCGCGTAATCGTGGATGAGAGGGAGAGCACCGATTACCGGCCTAGCAACGGTCTTTCTCTGCGCTCTCATTGGCTGTTGTTCACGTGTTCTTGTTCATCTGTACTTAGGTAGGTGATCTGTGGTCAGTTGATACTGACAAAGTACTGACTACACATTTTCAGTAAACAAGAAGGCGAAAATTAAAAATATACTTTAATTTTTAATTAAGTCTACGCGTATTTCCTATATTTTTCATAACTATAATAAATGAATAAAATTTCTCATTAACACTAATCATAGGATTTTTCATAATAACACCAAGCACTGATTATTTTGTTCCTAAATATGATAAACTATAAATGCTATTTATTTCATCATTATTATTGTAGTATTCAACTATCTTGAGAGATTAAAAATTTAAAAATGAGTTATTAATAAAAATAAACATATTTTTTTATGTTACCCCAGAATTTAATTTGAAAATGTGTAGTCAGTACAGCTGTACAAGAACACGTGAACAAAAGCCAATGAGAGTGCAGGGAAAGACCGTAGCTAGGCCGGTAATCGGTGCTCTCGCTCACATCCACGACTACACGCTGCCTATCTCTTTCTATTTAATATTTATTTCCAAGTTTTCCGATAATTAATCCCCAAAAATAGTGTCTACCTTTTTCTAATTATTTTTTATTATATGAAATTAAGACGCTGTTAAAATGTCAACGTGAATCAAACACTTTATTTTGTATTTAAAAAACAACAACTTGAGGGTGTTTTTATTAAATGTTAACCCCCTCAAAAGTGTCTGCCTTATTAATTTTTGTATTTTATGTGATTTTAAATTTAGATTCCTGTTTGCTGGCCTCTGAAATAAACACTTTCTTTGGGCAAAATTTTTCAACTTCTTTCTCCTATGCGCAAATTTTCCCCAGGTAGGGCAAGCAAACACTTGCTTACCTTACTTTTTTAAATGAAAATGAGTGTTTCTAATTAATTCCGCTATTTAATGAAAAAATTATGGAAACTCTAAGATATTGATAATTATTTCGATATTGACATATCATCGTCAGAATATGTATAATATAATATATACAGGGTGTTTCTAAATTCATGCGACAAAATTCAGGAGGTGATTGCTCGTATGAAATTGAGATGGGTCTTTTCTATAACAAAATTTCCTCAGCCCACCCCTTTCCGAGATATCACCCTTAAAAGGTGGTGACTAAAATTGAGTTTTTATTTTTTTCCTAAAATTTCAGTAAACCTAGAAACTTGTAATTCTGTAATTTTCGTGCACTCGCAAAGGACTAACCATGGGTATTTTTTCAATATTTTCAATATTAAGAAAAATTATAAATTATGGTGTTTATTTTTTTTCTCTGCAGCTATTGGTTTTGGAAAAAAAATTAAGAATAAAAATTTTTTTTAAATAAAACAAGGATTTTAAGTTAAATTTTATTTCATAAAACTTCATTTCGAAAAAAAGTTTTGATATGAAATAAAGTAAGGGTTGCTAATTTCACCCCCGTATAATGTAACAGGAATATTGAAAAAATACCCGTGGTTAGTCCTTTGCGAGTGCACGAAAATTACAGAATTTCAAGTTCCTAGCTTTACTGAAATTTTGGAAGGAAAATAAAAACTCAATTTTAGTCACCACCTTTTAAAGGTGATATCTCGGAAAGGGGTGGGCTGAGGAAATTTTGTTATAGGAAAGACCCATCTTAATTTTATACGAGCAATCACATCCTGAATTTTGTCGCACGAATTTGGAAACACTCTGTATATATGTCAATATCGAAATATTTATCAATATCTTAGTTTTCATAATTTCTTCATTAAATAGTGGAATTAATTAGAAAAACTTAGTTTCATTTGAAAAAGTAATATGAATAGATTCCACAAAGTAAGGGTCCAAACAGTAAATTCACTTACTTACCTGCTCATCTATCCAGTCGATACTATGGCACAAAATTTCAAGGTGCATCAAACACTTCATGAAACACGTGTTACTAGCTCTTGGACTATATCGTTACTTGGAGATCAGCTAATTGTAAGGATGACATTTATAGAAGTATGAAATAAACAAAAGCTACTCTGACACTCCACTCAACGGGCAGAGAACGACCGCGTGTATAATATCTTATTTAGTTGGAACACTTTTAACTCGAGAACGGCTGGACCGGACAGTTTCTGTATAGGTATCGTTAAGTTTGAAATGAACAAGTTACTCTGACACTCCACTCAGCGGGCACAAAACGATCGCTTGACAAGACAATGTTAGGACAGGACAACGTCTGTCGGGTCTACTAGTATCTTCCAAGTTAGTTTTCAAAACTGTTAATCCATATAAAGTCTAATAATTCATAAACCTTCAAGTATTATTATTCTCAGAAAAGGTAGTTGCGAAATTCAAATGATGTGACAACAATGTATGTGTATGACCCCATCATGTTGGTAATATCTTAATTCGCTAAAAAAAGCGTGACCTTGACATAAAAGTGTGTAAGGAAGTGTGTATGGCCGCATAAGGCGTTATACCGTAGAATGTAACCATATCTATCTTTAAGAGGACTGACCCCCTAAGTCTGTTAGCATCAAAGGTGGTGAAAGAAGGAGTGTTTCTAAATAATTCAAATAGCTATATATAGATCGGAAAATTCCACACAGGGTACATGTCGAAATTCCATTGTCCCCATAATTCACGTCAGTGTCAAGTGGCCACACAATGATTTCCCGGTGTGTATGTGTATGTGTGTGTGTGTGTGTGTGTGTGTGTGTGTGTGTGTGTGTGTGTGTGTGTGTGTGTGTGTGTGTGTGTGTGTGTGTGTGTGTGTGTGTGTGTGTGTGTGTGTGTGTGTGTGTGTGTGTGTGTGTGTGTGTGTGTGTGTGTGTGTGTGTGTGTGTGTGTGTGTGTGTGTGTGTGTGTGTGTGTGTGTGTGTGTGTGTGTGTGTGTGTGTGTGTGTGTGTGTGTGTGTGTGTGTGTGTGTGTGTGTGTGTGTGTGTGTGTGTGTGTGTGTGTGTGTGTGTGTGTGTGTGTGTGTGTGTGTGTGTGTGTGTGTGTGTGTGTGTGTGTGTGTGTGTGTGTGTGTGTGTGTGTGTGTGTGTGTGTGTGTGTGTGTGTGTGTGTGTGTGTGTGTGTGTGTGTGTGTGTGTGTGTGTGTGTGTGTGTGTGTGTGTGTGTGTGTGTGTGTGTGTGTGTGTGTGTGTGTGTGTGTGTGTGTGTGTGTGTGTGTGTGTGTGTGTGTGTGTGTGTGTGTGTGTGTGTGTGTGTGTGTGTGTGTGTGTGTGTGTGTGTGTGTGTGTGTGTGTGTGTGTGTGTGTGTGTGTGTGTGTGTGTGTGTGTGTGTGTGTGTGTGTGTGTGTGTGTGTGTGTGTGTGTGTGTGTGTGTGTGTGTGTGTGTGTGTGTGTGTGTGTGTGTGTGTGTGTGTGTGTGTGTGTGTGTGTGTGTGTGTGTGTGTGTGTGTGTGTGTGTGTGTGTGTGTGTGTGTGTGTGTGTGTGTGTGTGTGTGTGTGTGTGTGTGTGTGTGTGTGTGTGTGTGTGTGTGTGTGTGTGTGTGTGTGTGTGTGTGTGTGTGTGTGTGTGTGTGTGTGTGTGTGTGTGTGTGTGTGTGTGTGTGTGTGTGTGTGTGTGTGTGTGTGTGTGTGTGTGTGTGTGTGTGTGTGTGTGTGTGTGTGTGTGTGTGTGTGTGTGTGTGTGTGTGTGTGTGTGTGTGTGTGTGTGTGTGTGTGTGTGTGTGTGTGTGTGTGTGTGTGTGTGTGTGTGTGTGTGTGTGTGTGTGTGTGTGTGTGTGTGTGTGTGTGTGTGTGTGTGTGTGTGTGTGTGTGTGTGTGTGTGTGTGTGTGTGTGTGTGTGTGTGTGTGTGTGTGTGTGTGTGTGTGTGTGTGTGTGTGTGTGTGTGTGTGTGTGTGTGTGTGTGTGTGTGTGTGTGTGTGTGTGTGTGTGTGTGTGTGTGTGTGTGTGTGTGTGTGTGTGTGTGTGTGTGTGTGTGTGTGTGTGTGTGTGTGTGTGTGTGTGTGTGTGTGTGTGTGTGTGTGTGTGTGTGTGTGTGTGTGTGTGTGTGTGTGTGTGTGTGTGTGTGTGTGTGTGTGTGTGTGTGTGTGTGTGTGTGTGTGTGTGTGTGTGTGTGTGTGTGTGTGTGTGTGTGTGTGTGTGTGTGTGTGTGTGTGTGTGTGTGTGTGTGTGTGTGTGTGTGTGTGTGTGTGTGTGTGTGTGTGTGTGTGTGTGTGTGTGTGTGTGTGTGTGTGTGTGTGTGTGTGTGTGTGTGTGTGTGTGTGTGTGTGTGTGTGTGTGTGTGTGTGTGTGTGTGTGTGTGTGTGTGTGTGTGTGTGTGTGTGTGTGTGTGTGTGTGTGTGTGTGTGTGTGTGTGTGTGTGTGTGTGTGTGTGTGTGTGTGTGTGTGTGTGTGTGTGTGTGTGTGTGTGTGTGTGTGTGTGTGTGTGTGTGTGTGTGTGTGTGTGTGTGTGTGTGTGTGTGTGTGTGTGTGTGTGTGTGTGTGTGTGTGTGTGTGTGTGTGTGTGTGTGTGTGTGTGTGTGTGCGTATGTCGCGCAATCATTGTGTGGACATTAACCTGAATATAGCAGACATTGTGTGGACCGCCGGTATTGTGGGGACAAACACACGTCCACACAATGATAAATGCATTTCAATCGCTTCTCCTTCTTGTTCTGATTCGAACGGTACCTAGTTTATTGAAGTGACCCCACAATGATGTTAATTTTTTCATTTCCAATGTGTGTGAAACAACAATTTTCTAACCTACCTTGTGCGGACGTCTCTTATACTGTCAAGTAGCGCCCCCGTTGAAAAGTTATGGTAACTGAATGTGTGTAAAGCATTTCAGTTTTGTATACGTATTAATGGGGACATGTATTTGTATATAACAGTATATAACGTAGGTATATAATACAAAAACAATTCGAGATGAGATTTTCAAATCAGAATAATAGAATTCATTTCCATAGTTTATTTGTTTAATAAATTACTAGTAATAGGCTTACCAACATATCCCAACAACAAACTATCCAATTTCATAGCCTCTCCTAACTTTAGTTTTAAAAAGATTGCAACAAATATGCCGAAATATATAGATGCCATTCCGGATATGCCATATTAGGCATTAGTGTGGTAAGATTTTCTTCGTGGCTTATTTGTTTACGAAGCTATAACACAGAGTGAATAAATGTTAAAAAATGATTGGTATCGATTATAATAATTTTATCTTGTTTGACATATGAGCGATTGACATTAGTTTATCTTAACCACGAAGGGTATTTATAAAATATTTTTAAGTACGCATTCTAAAATTGTAAGCTAACTCCTGTGAAGGTATTGTTGTATTAGTTAAAACACAATTGTTTAATTTTATATGTTTAATTTAGTACATGATGTTATAAGATGATTTTACAACATGTGCTTTATTGACTTAACCTCACCTCTGTGTCCGCCCTGACCTTCAACTGTCAGTGTTCTATGACCATAGATCTAATAATATTCACAACAGGTATCAATGATCTGTATCCTCAATAGATTATATTTTTATAATTTGTATTAGATCATTACTTTAGTGCATTCTCTTTAATAAATTTAAATCTACTCGCTCATTAGTAAATACCCACTATCACGTGCTATTGTGGAACAAATGAACACTGTCTGATCGTTCATTTGCTTTTGATTGGGTATTCGCTTAAATCGTATTTTGCAAATGCAAAAAGTGGTATTTTCATAGGTAGAGCAGTTCTGAATAGTGTGTTTTCAGTATAGTGGACTATTCATTCATCAATTATCGAAGGTTGAAAGTGTGTGGGTCACTTAGAGCCTTTATATAAATTCAAAGTTACCCCTGAAATTTCTGTTACAATCTTTTACTATCCGTTGATAAAGTCGATAAAGTTAAGGAGCCGTGGAAAAAAAACTGGAAAAATCTGGCGTCGGTTAGCAATTTTAAGGATGTCAAGTGTGACCTGCCTTGAAGAATAAATGCCCTAAAAGAAATAACACAAAATTACTGTTGTTTGAATGGTTGATTTCTTGCCAAAATCCAACACTCCAAAAATTGACATGATTAATACTAGACATAAAAACTGTTTAAAACTTTCTCACTATGTTATTCACAAAGGGTTATAAAAATATAAAAGTATTTAAAAAATCCAACGAGAATCCATTTTGTGTGGTTACTTTAATATCAGTTTGAAGTGAACTATGAGGGGGCAGAAACTCAGAAATCTTAAAATTAAAATACTAACAAGTTAGGAAAGCAGCAATATACAGATGAAAAGTTTCGCACCAAGGGATTATCATTGAAACGGATAAAGGGAAAGTTGAAATTCTAGGACGATGAATGAGACTTCATTTTGCATATTTTAGAGCAAATGTCAAATGTTTTTGACGGCCGCCATCTTGAATTTTTTGAAATCGCAAACGGTCGAGTGACGTATCGCAAAGAAGATTTTTTTCTCTTTCCAAAAATAATAGCAATGTATCACTTTACGCGGAAATTAGAATAGAAATTTAACAAAAATATTAAAATTGCTATTTTAAACAAAACTTCATCACAATAAGTCCTCAAAATGCTGGCCATTTGTTTGTTGACAATGATAAAATCTCTATTCGAACCTACGAATAGAATCTTTGATCATTTGTGGAGTAATTCCCTGCATGCGATCCTTTAAATCATTCAAGTTAGTTAGTCTGTTAACATAAACGCGGTCTTTCAGGTAGCTCCAGAGAAACAAATTAAGTGGTGTCAAGTTGGGAGTTCTTTCTGGCCACACAATTGCACCTCTTCGACCAATCCATTTCTGAGGAAAAATTGTATTTAAATATTGCCTAACGTCTATTTGATAATGTGGAGATGCGACATCCTGTTGGAAGTATACGTTCATATTAGGAAATAATCTATTTATTTCAGGTATATTTTCATTTTGGAGTAAATCAAGATATTTAGCACCGGTAAGCGTACGTTCAATAAAAAAAGGACTGATCAAATGGCTTTTCACCAAACCCGCCCACACATTAACTTTTTGTGGTCACTGTGTACAAAACTCCTCAAACCAGTGCGGATTGAAATTTGACCAGTACCGGCAATTATGTCTGTTAACAAAACCGTTCAAGAAAAATGTGGCTTCATCACTGAATACCAAAAAATCTAAGAAATTGTTTTGCATCCTAATCTTCTCTGCAACTGTTTCACAAAATTGTAATCGTTTATCAAAATCATCCTCAGCCAATTCTTGGAGATTTTGAGCTTTATACGGATAAAAGTTATTTTTATCAGAATAGTTTGTATAGACTGTATACAAATACCATGATTTCTGGCCAATACACTTGTGGATGTTTTAGGGTTTTCTTGAACATCTAATAGAACAACTAAAGTTTTATCTTCATTGGTTGCACTTTTCGTTCTACTAGAACTTGGAATATCCTTTACACAGTCTCATTCAATTTATTTATTAATCTCGTAACTGTAGATCTACTTATAGGAGAGCATTCAGGATATAAATCGTTAAAAAATATGAGCCGCTTCGTCATGGGAACGTTTGCGATCACCAAATCCAACTAACATTAAAATTTCGATTCGTTGTTTTTCCGATAAATTTGCCATTGTTGTTAATTTTCTTTTACACTTCGTGCTAATTTGAAATTAGTATCAGTTTTTACAATTTTTACATAAATCATGATGTGGTTGACGTTTTTAATGCCTACTATTGTTTTTTGTTTGATTTTAAAAAGCTACAAAGGTCATATCATTAGTACAGTACAATTCAATTTAGAAAAATAAAACTGATATTTTATAAGACATTTTGTATTAAAGTGATACATTGCTATTATTTTTGGAAAGAGAAAAAAATAAGCTTATTTGTGATACTTCACTCGACCTAGGCTGCCATTCCAAAAAAATCAAGATTGCGGCCGTACGCTAAACGCTGACGTCAAAAACATTTGACATTTGCTATAAAATATACGGAATAACGTCTCATACTTTCCTTTTATCCGTTTCAAAGATAATCCCTTGGTGCGAGACTTTTCAGCAACGCTGTATATGTGTGAACTGTACTGCCAAAAAATCAATAACTCAAAAATCGTAGTTCAACTGATTTATATTTTTATTATTTGTTTTCGCTTGTTATAAAAAATATATCTTGTATTAGACGAATCCACTTACTAACAACAGGTAAGTCGGTGATAGAGATATTTTTTAGTGCTGTTTGTACTTACATAATGTGGACTCGAGAGGGCTTATTGAATCACCCTACGTTAACTAGCAAATTACTGGATTTCTTGCTTGCAGTTTATTGATTGTTTTCAAAGTGAAAAAAATATGTATTTAAGCGGAGAACACGTGGCTGTATTTAGCGACAGTGGCGAGTAAACGATAATATATATTACATATACCGAACCAATATCTAAATAACAAAAAATATAGGTAAAAATGTTTAATTGTCAAATAAAATCATTAAATAACAAATTTCACAACAGAAATATAACATATATTACACGACCGATTTCGCAAATTACTTTTCCATCATCAGGAGTAAATTATAGAAAATTCTCTACTATGTATTCCTGCTGATGCAAATGGAATTTGTTAAACCGGTCTAGTAATATATGTTATACCTATTTCTGTTGCGAAATGTGTTATTTATTCATTCTATTTGATAATTATGGAAAGATTCCACGTACCTAGTAAGAGCCGTATTACACAGCAAAGAATTATGCCGAAAATTACTCTGAAATTTACCTCGAAAATTTTCGTCAATAAAATATGCTGTATGACACGACCAAAAATTCTTGCGAAAATTTTCGGAGTAAAAATATAAAACATGTTCTATATTCTCTAGACAAAATTTTATAAAGTGCGCGAGAATCGGCGCTGAACCACATAATCGGATTGTTTGACATTACACTCATTAATTTGCTTTTAAATAGTTTATAAACGAACAAACAACAAATTTCTGCAACATCTAACATTACAAGTTCTTTCTTGCTCACTATTTTTGAGAAGAAAATAAATCTTATTATTGAAAATAAATAAAATTAGGTTAATGAAAGTATGTTTGTTTACTGTTTGCATACATCAGCTGTAACAAAATAACCCGACTGCGCATGAGTATCGTATGAATTACTCCGAAAATTTTTGGAAGATTTATTGCCTGTGTAATACAGATTTTAAGAAAATGTTATAAAATTTTAGGAGAAATTTCTGACAAAATTTTCGTGGTAAATTTCAGAGTAATTTTCGGCATAATTCTTTGCTGTGTAAGGCCTGTATGACACGATACTAAATTTCGTGCAAAATTTTGAGGAAATTTTTGTACGAAAATTAAGCTGTTTTTTTACTGAAAAAAACAGTCTCGTCCTGTTTGCAACTACAAAATTATTTTAGCATAAATTTCGCTTGTAAGCATGCGCATTTACTAAAAAGCAGTCTAGTGACATCTGCACCATCAGCTGTTAAGCAACAATTTGTTGTGAAAACAAGATTGTCATAACCTAACTTTTTGTAGTGAGGGCAGTATATTACTTTACTTTAACAAAATGAATAGTACAAATCTGTTTATATCAGCTGCAGTAGTGGTAAATACTGTAATGATTTCGTTACTAATAAGAAAAAAATTAAAAACTAGAAAAAGACAACGAAAAGTGTGGAGTAAAAAGTGGTTAGAACAACGAAGAGGTAGAGGAGTATTAAATTTGTTAAATAAAGAATTGTCCATAGAGGATCCAGTAATGTACAAGAATTTTTTACGCCTCAATAACACTCAGTTTGAGCAAATATTGTCTTTAGTGGAAAAAGATATATGCAAACAGGATACTATTATGCGAGAATGTGTTTCTGCACAAAACAGGTAAGCAAACCAAAGATTACCATGTAATTGAAACTATACCTACTCTAAATTGTTGTAGACTGGAAGTTACACTTAGATTCTTGGCAACGGGTAATTCATATCGAGATCTCATGTTTTCCACAAGAATTCATGAGAGTACCATATCCAGATTTGTTCCTGAAGTGTGCAGTGCTATTTATAAAAATCTAAAGGGTAATTATTTACAGGTAAAACAAGTTTATAATTAAAATGTTGGATATCTAAAATAGTACAATTTTTTAGACTCCAAAAACAGTTGAAGGTTGGACTACAATTGCAGAAGATTTTTACAAACTATGGCACTTCCCCAATTGCCTGGGTGCCTTAGATGGGCGGCACATTCAATTTCGGGCACCTGCTTCTGATGGCTCTTATTATTTTAATTATAAAGGGTATCACAGCATTGTGCTACTTGGAATGTGTGATGCTAAATATAAATTCACATATGTTAATGTTGGTGTAAATGGACGTATTAGTGATGGAGGTGTATTCCAACAAACTGCACTGTCAAAAGCTATGGAAAATCCAAGTAACCCATTAAATTTTCCCCCTGATAGAGCACTACCTGGTAGAACTATGTATGCACCATTTGTGATTATAGCAGATGATGCTTTCCCATTGTCTAAGCACTTGCTAAAGCCTTATACACTTAGAGGTATAACACATGACTGTAAAATATTCAACTATCGATTAAGTAGAGCCAGGCGTATGATTGAAAGCTGTTTTGGAATTTTGGCTAATCGATTTAGAATTTTATTAAATCCTATAAATCTCTCTCCTGAAAAAGTTGAAGTAATTGTACTAGCTTGTGTAGCTTTACATAACTATCTGGCAGAGACAAATGATTCAAATTACTTAGAAAATGTTACAGAAGAGATTTTTGAAAATGTATTAGTAAGAATAGGACAACAAGGAGGTAATAATTCTACAAAAGTTGCTAGAGATATTCGGGATGAATTTAAAACATTTTTCAAAACCAGTGGAGCTGTTTCCTGGCAGGAAGCTGCTATACAAAAACATAATCTTTAGTGCAACAATTACTTTGTTTTTGTAAAGTTTACTTTTATACAGATTATTACAGTACCCTTTGTAATGTATTTTGACAATTATGCAAATAAGTTCACTTGAATTTTGAAAAAAAAACTGTATAAGCTTAGAATTTTATTCTTAACTAGATATAAATAAATGTATGTATGAGTTTATAAACTTTATTTAATTGTCATGTTGTAATGCATTATACAATAAATTTATAATTTCGATTTCAACATTAGTTTTTAAATCGGCATTTTCTATGCACTTTAATTTCGAAACCACAAATGCGCCGAATATTTCTTCATTTCCCTTTGGTGGAACTACATGTGGATTTTGTAGAGAAGTGAATGCATTGGAAATTAAATTTAAACTGCTACTAGCTTGCTCAAGAACTTTATCGGCAGAATCGGTGTGTATTTTTCTTTTACGCTTAACAAGAAGGTTACTACTCGAGTTGGCCGATGCTGATCTGGATTGTGATTGAGACGGTGTAGTTCTAATACTATTGTGATCTTCGATGTCTGTCACTGTGTAATGAATATTACTTTCTTCATCCTAAAAATGTATTACATGTAATCATTTACTGCAGCAGCACCTACAACAATTCTTACTAGATAATATTCCTGGATGTTACTACAACTGTTGTTTGCTTCCACGTTGTCTTCGATGGTTTCTTCTAAATTTTCTTCGATTGTGTCTGTAGCTTTTCTAACTATATTATGCTCCAGTAGGAAAAGAAGTTTATCATAGTACCATAGGCTGGGATGGTAAACCTACAAGAACATTAATATTAACATATTATCATTTATTTTACAACACTAACTTAATGCTTAATCTTTTTATATCGTACAGGTACTCTTGACCAGACTTTTATTTTAGATATCTGTTATTTTTTGTATTTCTACAATTGTTTACTTACAGTTTCTTCGCCCGCTCCACTATGTTTGGATGCTTCAACTTTCTTATGCTCGTTGTAAAAGTTGGTTTTCAAACCTTGTAGTTTGGTTTTAATTTCAAGAGTGTTAGTCAATGGACGAACGGTTTTTAATGCCGCCTCGACGGCCTGCATTGCAGAGGATCTGGCGTATTTGTTTTTATACTCTGCACTTTTGATCATGTAAAGGCAGGGCCATTTTTGATAATTGTCGATTAAAGTTTCTACCTGTTCGTGTGACCACGACATAATTACTGAATATGAATACACTTTCGCTTCAACCACGTTGATCTCAGAATCGCAAATCACAACAAATACACATAACCAGCATAACCTCACAATTCCATTATGTCGCACTGCGCACAATTTCACGCCGATTTCGTACGAAATCAACCAGTTTTTAGAACAAGTTCTAAAAAATTTTTCATACAAAAAATTTGATACGAAATTTTACACAAACTAGCGAGAAATTGTGTTTGCAACGACACTAAATAATTTTTCAAAAGTTTTGCCTAAAATTTTGTAAAAAATTTAGTATCGTGTCATACAGGCCTAATACGGCTCTAAAGGATTGAAACAATTTGTTAAAAAAGTTTAAGTTATCAGGCGTTTAATGTAATAGGCCCGTATCGTGAATTTCACAGATTATGTCACATAACAATAAAATAATAATAAATAAAATCATTTAAAAGTTAAAAGAATTTCTACAGCGTTAGGGTTTGAATTCTTGTGTCGACCCTTTTTCCTTATCGCCTGTCGCTCGAGATAAATGCAAGGACCAAAGATTACAAAATATTTATTTTGTAATCTTTGGTACGGTAGATAAACCGTCGACTAGAAATATCTATATATATTTTGATTGAGTAGTTCACCCTTAGAAACACCAACAAGCCAATTTTCACTTTTAATTCGGGGTCAACTTTTATCACAAAATCATAATTGTACCGCCACCATATCTCGGAAACTATTCGTAGAGGTTTCGAAGAAGAATATGTGCTATGAAAATACAAAAGCCAAATCTCGGGAAATCCAACCTGCATCAACAGCTTTTTCATGTATAACAGTTGAATTCTCACGCCGTTTGTTATTATTCGGTTATAAAATGATAAAAAAATTATTTTCTTTTATTTCAAATAATAAGAAGTTATTGTTTATGGCATTTCCTGCATTTGATGCAATTCTGAGACGTTGTTGTCCTTTATATCTTATTCCACAAAATAAATATACAAAAATGTTAACAATTTATTTACGGTAGGAAGAGGAAACTACTAAACTGGAAAGCTAAGGTGCCATTTGATAGATAGGTACTAATATACCTATATAATAATTGTAGAAAAAATTTATAAAGATTCATTATATATTGATTATGTTTTATTGAACCCAAATCACATTATAATAGCATTTTTCTCAACCAATAACTATTAATCCATTGAAATGTAATTTTCACTGTGTGAGTACGATGAATAAATTTATTTGGTACAAATTATAAATGTTCAATATTCTTCAAAATTAAATTCTTACTCAAATGTGGTTTTCGAAATATAATCTCTAAAAAATATGTGAAATAATGTTAACACGTCTCAAATTCGATCATGCTTGGCTATTCTGCACGTTTGTGCAGAATAAATATCATAGAAAGTTATCTCTGCAGTACCTGTGGTAGCAAAGAGGATTTAGAACCCAAATTTTTTGAATGTCAATTGTACAAGAAGCACTCAGAAAAACTGATCAAAGAAATAGTGAAATGCAGATTTCAACTTCCGGTCAATTTGCTTTCCATTCCAGCTACAGAAAATATGAAAGTTTACTATGCTCTAGCCGAGTTTCTACTAAGTAAAAATATTAAAATTTAGTTTATGCCAGTCAGAGTATATACTAGGAATAGATCTTGTTTCCTTTGTTGACATTCCTGAATGAATTAACTATACCCAAACTTTTCGTGATCCAGTCTTGTGTGCTAGTTATACAAAGAATTGAAGGATACCTAGACGAGAAGAGAGTATCCCAGTGCTTTTATTTCCTTGTGAGTCCTAATTCACTTTTCAAATGTCGAGTGCTGGGTGCAGAAGAGTATACTGGTTGGGAATTTGAATCACAGATTCTGCGTGGATGTACCTATAGGTGTGTACAAATTCTAACAATGTGACTGTCTGAATGACGTTAGTCTATGCCATGAAAAAACGAATAGAAGCATTAATTACAATATAAAAAGATACTTTCATAAAGTGTATTCAAAGATAAGCTATATTTTTTTGTGAAATTTGAGCAACTACAACAAAAATTTCAATTCAAATTTGAAACTGTTTCCTTATAGCTAAAACATTATCTCTGGTCTATGTATCCAGTGCCGGATTTAAGCACAGGCAACATAGGCAGTTGCCTATGGGCCGCCACCACACCACAAAAAAAATTAAATTAAATTAAATCAATAAAGGCTCAGTAGAAACTAAAAAATACTGAGTTTTGTTACAAATAGTTAGACGAAAAACGACGAAAGGCTTCAATCGATTATACTGGGCGATCCCAACTAATTGGTCGCATATAGATCGAGAACTGGCGGAGCAAATGGAAAAAGGTGTTAAGTATTGGCGAAAAGTTCTTAAGAGAGTGTTGCGAGTCATAGCTTTTCTCAGCAAAAGGGGATTGGCATTTAGAGGGGAGAACGAAACTCTCGGATTTCCCAACAACGGCAACTACCTTGGAATATTATAACTTTCAGCTGACTACGATGTTTTTTTTAAACATTTAGAAGAACATGGCAACCGCGGAAGCGGTCACACAAACTACTTGCCATCCACGATTTGTGAGGAACTGCTAGAAATTTTAGGAAAAGCCGTTTTAAAAAAAATTATTGATGTAGTGAAAACTGCAAAATATTTTTCAGTTTCTCTGGACTCGAGTCCTGACGAAGGCCATGTTGACCAATTGACGTTAGTGGTTCGGTTTATTGAAGGGCACGCTCCTGTTGAGCGTTTTCTTATTTTCATGCCTATCCAGGGTCATAATGCGAAGGATATGTATGAGGGCTTGATTAATTTTCTAGACCAAAACGAGCTGGACCTGAAGAACATTCGTGGACAGTCGTACGACAATGCTTCTGCAATGAGTGGCAGATATAATGGCCTACAAGCATTAATACAAGAAGAAAATAGCCTAGCAGCTTGGGTGCCGTGCGTTGGCCATTCTCTTAATCTTGTCATATAATCGGCGGTCAGTTGTTGTCTCAGAGCAATAAGTTTCTTTGATTTTTTAGAAGAGCTGTATGTATATTTTACAGCTTCAACTAACAGGTACAATACATTTAGTCGCTGTTTAAAAGGAGCGAAAACTGACCAACCTATTCTTGTGCCGAAAAGAACGACAACAGCTCGCTGGTCATGTCGAGTTGAAGCCACTAAAAAACCCTTGCGGGGCTATAAAGGTTTTATATATGCCCTCGAAGAAATTATTGACGACGAAGAAGATGCAGCTAAATCAAGAGCAACAGCTGTCGGTTTGCATGATAGGATGGCAAAGTTAGAAACAGCCATATATACAGTTTTTTGGGATGATATTTATTTTGGAACATATTATTATAAACAAAGTCAGCGAAAGCCTACAAAATCCTAGGTTGGACTTGAATACTGCTGCAGCACTGCTTACTTCATTAAAAACAACCATTGAAAATAAAAGTGACAGTTTTAATGAATATGAAATAAAAGCTTTCAAGTTAGTCGATTGCCGAAACTATGAAGAAGAAACAAGGAGAAAAACAAAAAGAAACGTCCGGTTGTCCACTTTAGATTGCCCGCAAGCTTCGGAAGTTCAGTTATCACCCTCGGACAAATTTGGGACTCAAAGCTACATCCCAGTTGTCGACCAGCTCATGACCGCTCTTCAGAAGAGAATGGACGGGTACTTACTTCTAAATGCACGATTTGGATTTTTGAAAAATTTAACTGCTATTTCTGATCAAGAAATTTTGTCTGCCAGTCAAAACTTGGTGAAAACCTACTGCGACGACGTAGATGATTCTCTTGGCAACGAATTCGTACATTTCAAAGTATTTATAGTTCAGTATGAAGAATTTGAACAGAAGAGAAGTGAAGAGATTAGCAATGAGAGATGGATGTATGAATTGTTGTGTAAAAACAATGTTAAAGACTGCTTTCCCAACGTTGCGGTAATTCTGAGAATTTATCTCATACTAATGGTGACAAATTGTACGGCTGAAAGATCCTCCTCAATACTGAAGCTTATAAAAAATAAACTCCGAAGTTCCATGACCGAGGACAGATTAAATGTTTTAACTCTCCTTAGTTTAGAGAGTGATGTGTTGAGGGAAACAGACTTCGACGATATCGATACGTTTATTGATGTGAAAATCAGACGAAAAATAATTTAGCTTGTAGGTAAACTAAAATTATTTTAGTTGTTTTCTAGTTTAATTTTGAATAAATTTTGTGGAAGCCAACTTATTTAGTTGCTTTCTTCTTTACCTTGACCTTAATAGAAACTTTAAAACAGTTAACCACAAACGATTTGAGGGCCTCCACCACATGCTCTGCCTATGGGCCGCCGAAGTCTAAATCCGGCGCTGTATGTATCCGTTTTATGAAATGTTTTATCGGTGAGAATATTGATAGAAAATGAAATTCATTTATTTTGAATGCAACATTCGTAACTTGCAAGTGAGTAGTCAAAATTTGCTAAGTTAGATTATTGTTTTAGTTGGAATTGTCCAAAAAATTAATTGACACACAGTAATTTGATTAATATCTACCAAATTTTCTCCACAGAGCATTTGGTCCAATTTGTGTATCTCCTCAGAATTATTGTAAATATGATATGTGTGTAATGTCCACATTAACCTATGTATTTTACTTTTGTATGTCCACACAAATTTATATATGTCTAAAAATTGTGAAAATATGTGTATGTCCACATTGTGTTAGTATTATTTTCATACACAAATTTAAACACATTTCACAAATGTAACTAACACTATGTGGACAGTCCACACAAGTGCTTTTAAACGAAATTCATGGTAAAACGGGTGTGTTTTCCTCTCATTTCGGTACGGTTAGAATCATCGTTTGAAGCACAATGGGGTTCAGCTAATAAGTCTACTGTCCCCAAAAGTCACACGCCAGTCAGGTGTCCCCACAATGATTGCGCGACAGGTATGTGTGTGTGTGTGTGTGTGTGTGTGTGTGTGTGTGTGTGTGTGTGTGTGTGTGTGTGTGTGTGTGTGTGTGTGTGTGTGTGTGTGTGTGTGTGTGTGTGTGTGTGTGTGTGTGTGTGTGTGTGTGTGTGTGTGTGTGTGTGTGTGTGTGTGTGTGTGTGTGTGTGTGTGTGTGTGTGTGTGTGTGTGTGTGTGTGTGTGTGTGTGTGTGTGTGTGTGTGTGTGTGTGTGTGTGTGTGTGTGTGTGTGTGTGTGTGTGTGTGTGTGTGTGTGTGTGTGTGTGTGTGTGTGTGTGTGTGTGTGTGTGTGTGTGTGTGTGTGTGTGTGTGTGTGTGTGTGTGTGTGTGTGTGTGTGTGTGTGTGTGTGTGTGTGTGTGTGTGTGTGTGTGTGTGTGTGTGTGTGTGTGTGTGTGTGTGTGTGTGTGTGTGTGTGTGTGTGTGTGTGTGTGTGTGTGTGTGTGTGTGTGTGTGTGTGTGTGTGTGTGTGTGTGTGTGTGTGTGTGTGTGTGTGTGTGTGTGTGTGTGTGTGTGTGTGTGTGTGTGTGTGTGTGTGTGTGTGTGTGTGTGTGTGTGTGTGTGTGTGTGTGTGTGTGTGTGTGTGTGTGTGTGTGTGTGTGTGTGTGTGTGTGTGTGTGTGTGTGTGTGTGTGTGTGTGTGTGTGTGTGTGTGTGTGTGTGTGTGTGTGTGTGTGTGTGTGTGTGTGTGTGTGTGTGTGTGTGTGTGTGTGTGTGTGTGTGTGTGTGTGTGTGTGTGTGTGTGTGTGTGTGTGTGTGTGTGTGTGTGTGTGTGTGTGTGTGTGTGTGTGTGTGTGTGTGTGTGTGTGTGTGTGTGTGTGTGTGTGTGTGTGTGTGTGTGTGTGTGTGTGTGTGTGTGTGTGTGTGTGTGTGTGTGTGTGTGTGTGTGTGTGTGTGTGTGTGTGTGTGTGTGTGTGTGTGTGTGTGTGTGTGTGTGTGTGTGTGTGTGTGTGTGTGTGTGTGTGTGTGTGTGTGTGTGTGTGTGTGTGTGTGTGTGTGTGTGTGTGTGTGTGTGTGTGTGTGTGTGTGTGTGTGTGTGTGTGTGTGTGTGTGTGTGTGTGTGTGTGTGTGTGTGTGTGTGTGTGTGTGTGTGTGTGTGTGTGTGTGTGTGTGTGTGTGTGTGTGTGTGTGTGTGTGTGTGTGTGTGTGTGTGTGTGTGTGTGTGTGTGTGTGTGTGTGTGTGTGTGTGTGTGTGTGTGTGTGTGTGTGTGTGTGTGTGTGTGTGTGTGTGTGTGTGTGTGTGTGTGTGTGTGTGTGTGTGTGTGTGTGTGTGTGTGTGTGTGTGTGTGTGTGTGTGTGTGTGTGTGTGTGTGTGTGTGTGTGTGTGTGTGTGTGTGTGTGTGTGTGTGTGTGTGGTAGCAGGGATGGCCTCAGCCGAAGGCTATTGGTCACAGAACTTCAAGAAAGATGCTTTACCTAAGTATTTTCTATTGAAAAGAAAAAGCCAAACAGATATTTTTGTTGATTCCCAAGCAAGAAGTGTTCCAGGTTGGTAGTTTTATTTTCAAGTATTAGTTATTTCATTCCTGAGGTCCTTTACTTCATAATTATTCTCAGATTTGATAGACATGAAATAAAAACCACAAGAATATAACATTTATTTATCAGAACAATTAAGTAATAAAAAAATTTATTAGGAACCTTTCCCAATCATTTAATGAAGATCAACCTACTACAAGTAATACTCCAGATATAGAGCCCATGGTACGATAGTTCATAACTCTAGTAGAGAAAATACATTGGAAATACTATCCGAGTGAGTATTCTACCAATCTATTTAGTCTTTTGCTTATAAAACTGCATTGTTGCATCAATTTTAACTAGTTTTGAAACTGATTTAAAGAATTAGCAATATTAAGGTTAAAACATTTTTTGATTATAGATCCCTCACTTCTACAGACAGTGCAGGACTGAAACATTCTCCCAAGCGGGCAAGGAGGCTAATCAAGAAAATGCATACCTATTGGTATGTATAAGCATTTGGATTTTTTTGTTCTTCAACTAAACTTTTCAATATATTTTAGCACAACTCGGAAAGTAACTGAACAGCTGGAAATCCAAAAATCTAAATACAGTGTTCTCAAACAAAAATATGCAGTAGAAAGGCAGAAAAATAAAAAGTTGAGAAAAAAAGTCAATCATTTCAAAGATATTGTGAAGTTTATAAAGGAAAAAGATTTGTTGAGTGACGATGCATGTTCTGTTTTGGAGAAATCTTTTTCTGGGGTGCCTTTTGCTTTGATGAAGAGAATGTTGATGAATTCTAAAAGAGAAAAAGTAGGAAGACAGAAATTTGATGAAGTTATTAGAAGTTTTGCAATGACATTGCAATTTTATTCAACTAAAGCTTATGATTATGTCAGGAGAATTTTCAACTTAGCTCTACCATCTCCGAGAATAATTCGCTCCTGGTTTTCTAATATTTCATGTGGTCCAGGATTTTCTCAGCCTCCTTTTGAATCTCTCAAAGTAAAAGCATCACAAAATGAAAGCAAAGGATATTCAACAGTTTGTAGTCTAGTGTTAGATGAAATGTCCATTAAAAAACATATAGATTTTTCTAATGGAAAATCTTGGGGCTATGTTGATTGTGGAACAAATTTAAGAGAAGATAATAGTATAGATTATGCTTCTGAGGCTTTGGTTCTAATGGTAGTTGCTCTGAATGCAGAATGGAAAATGCCAGTAGCATATTTTTTTATAAAATCTTTGAATTCCCAAGAGAAAGCTAATATTGTTCATGAAGCTTTAATGAAATTACATGAATGTGGTATAGTTATTACATCCTTAACATGTGATGGTCCAAGCGTGAATTTCAGAATGATAAATGAACTTGGTGCACAAATTAAAGATCCAGATAACATTGTACCTTATTTTTTGCATCCTGCATATGGTTCCAAAGTTTTCGTAATTTTTTATGCCTGTTACATGGTCAAGATAATTAGAAATAATTGGGCAAATTTTATGAAATTTGTGGACCCTGAAGGTGGAATTGTTGATTTCAACTATATTAAAATGTTGCACAATTTACAAGAACAAGGACTACGTTTTGGAACAAAACTTAAACAGGCACATATTGACTGGACAAAACAGAAAATGAAGGAAACTAATTCACTTGCAATTTCCAATAATTTATATTTTTAGCAATGTTCAGACTTTTTCTCCAAGTTATCACTACTAAGCAAGATAAAAGTTGTAATTTTTTCATAAAAAATTATTTTTTTAGGTCAATCTGGCAGTTCAAACTCTAAGCGAAAGTGTAGCAACAGCTATAGAGTTCCTCATGTTGGATATCAAGGATCCACGTTTCAAAGATGCATCTGCAACAATTAAATTCATCCGGCTTGTGGATAAAATTTTCGATTTGCTAAACTCCAGAAATCCAATGACGGTTAGGATGAAGATGCCAATAAGACGAAATAATAAAGAATTGTGGGGACCAGTTTTTGAAGAGGCAGTACATTATTTTCATAATTGTAAAGATGTGCAAGGTATCAAACTCATAAATACTATAAAGAAAACTCCATTTACTGGATTCTCAGTAACTATAAAATCAGTTATTGGTATTTATGAAACTCACATTGATCCAGAACATCAAAACCTAAACTACTTGCTTACCTACAAGCTTAGTCAACACCACATAGAATTATTTTTTTGTAGTATGAGGTATGTTTTCAGATTTTGCTATCATGTTATGAACCTAACTCAACCTTTTCATTTATAGGTCCAGAAATGGTTGGAACAATAATCCATCTGCTATGCAGTTCTATCATAGCTACAGAAGAATACTTTTACATCATGATATAAAAAACATGAATGGTAACTGTATTGCACAAGATTCCACAAATATATTGTATACCACAGGAACTAACAAATCTCCCATTCCATTAGAAAACAGTGATATGCATATGATGAAGAACTATTCCCTAGATGTGGATGAATCATTTCTACTTGATCATGATTATTCTATGTTAGACCTTCTTTAACAGATTTATCAGAAAATGTGGTTTCATACGTAGCAGGTTATGCTATAAAAATGGCTATGAAAATTATCAAGTGTCCCACGTGAAATGAAACCCTACGTCTGATGGAAAAGCAAGATCCCAAAATATTTCACTTCTATTGAGAAAAAAGTCGGAAAATTTGGTAGTTCCATCAGATGATGCAAATAAAATATGTATGTTGGTGGAAAGAAAACTGAGAAAGATGTTATATGTGACCAATAAGAAAATTCCCAAGGAGTCTAATTTCATGAAGCAATTTTTATTAAATTCTTCAAATGAGTTATATAGCTGGAAATTATTTACAGATATTGATAACCATAATTTGGAGTTTTTGACTCTAACTGAAAACCACAAAACAAGAATAATCAAATCACTCTGCATTTCCTATTTGAAAATAGGACTTTTCAATTTGGCAAAATCCCAAAGCTACAGCATGAAAGGTGATTTGATAAGGAAGAAATTGAGCAAATTGATCCTTTTCAATCACCAGTAGTTGTTCGTGATTTGGATAACGGACCATATACTTTGTACATACTTACTGTTTCTGTTGATTTTATTGTATAAAATTGAATAATAAAAATTAAATAAAATGAAAGATACTTTTTAATTCAGGATTTCATAGGATTACTTCAATTTATTTTGGCACAATGCTTTATTTGTGAGTTCTTTTGAATCCTTCATTCTTAAAGAAGAGTTAATAATTTATAATACTTTTTTGGTACAATTTTATTTCTCAAGATTATCAAAGATTGTGAAGATTTAGCGTTTACATAGAATGTGGGTAGTTTCATATAAATTATTTAGAGGATTATCAAGTTATGAAATAATCATTGAAATGAAATATTACATTTTATTAAAATCAACACTTGTGAAAAATTTACAATTATTAAAATAGATAAATCACTGTCATAATTTCATTGAAATTTCGTATACCTATATACTTTGTATGCACTTGTCACAAAATGATAGCTCAACTTTTGAAAGGTATTTAATTAGATGATTGAATTTTGAAATCCGAAGCAGATAACTAAGACTGGTCTGAAGACGGCCCTGAACACTCTAGCTGCGCATGTGTGGCACATGCTTATTTTGCCAATATGGACGCGGCCTTATGAAAACACTTTCATTAAACAGAATTGCCCTTCTCTGGTTTTTAGTTCTGTGAACAAAAGTCATGGTTCAGAGATACCAACATGTGAATAAATTAAAATTAAGATTTTGTTGTTACCAACGTAATTATTTCTGAACACGTATTAAGTAACAGTTCTACTTTTTGGTCAGGGAAGGATTAGTAAAATGTAAAGGTGTTAAATTTATATTTCGAAGAAAATTTTACTGAGTAGATTAGTGTTGTGAATAATATAATATACAATTTGAACATGTTACAAGGAAAAAACTCTTTGAGAATTTAAAATCGTCAACAAAGAAAATATAATAGCAAATCATATTGTAATAAAACAGAGGATATACTTATTGATTTTCATTAAATACCTAGTTAAATTCCATAAGCCAATAATATACAGTGCTACTCAAAAGTCCCCTCCCCCCCTCGTATCTTTTGAACGGCTACACTTACATTAGTAGAATTTGGAGGGTGAAAATAAAGTGTTATAAACTTCTCTACGAATGGTAACGGGTGACGTAATAGTAATAGATGACGTCACAGTGCCACTCTGGCCAATAATTTTAAATAGGACCTTATGGCAAGTGATATCTCGTTTGAAAAGCATTGACATTGGCTACATAGCCATATTAATTTTGTTTGGGTTTAAACTAATTTTGACGGATAAATTAAATAAATACCAAAATTATTAAAATTATTTTTTAAATTTAATTAATCAAATATCAACAATGGATTCTTATAGCAAGTGTTCGAAATGTGCTCCGTCTACTTCCTGACAGTAATACATCAGTAAACTCTTGTCGTACTCGTTCGAATGTGTCAGCTGAAATTGCATTGCATTCTTCAATAATTCTTTCTTTCAAAACGCCAATGCTATCTGGTGCCGTAGTATGAACCTCGGATTTCAAGTACCCCCATAGAAAAAAATCCAATGGTGTCAGATCTGGTGACCGAGGTGGCCATTTTATAGGACCTCGCCGGCCGATCCATCTACCTCGATATTCTTCATCCAGGTAACGTCTTACTGCACCATAAGAATGTGCAGGAGCACCATCTTGTTGAAATGTTATTTCCAGATGGCCGAATTCATCTGGATTATCTTCCAGAATTTCAAGAATTAACGGCTCAATTGCATTTTGTAACATCTCCAGATACACTTCACCGCTTAAATTTGAATTTAGGAAAACAGGACCAACTATGTGGTTTCCCAAAATACCTGCCCAAACATTGACTTTTTCTGGAAATTGGGTATGTTGTTCACGAAAGGTGTGAGGATTTGTGTCACTCCAATACCTTACATTTTGTGTATTCACATTTCCATTGAGGCAAAAAGTACTTTAGTCACTAAAACAAATTGTTTTTGTGTAATGTGGGTTTTGACTAATTTTATTTGTCATACATTCACAGAATTCGAGTCTTCTGTCGGGGTCGTCATCCGAAAGGTGGTGCACCATTTTTAACTTGTATGGATGAAATTTATTTTTAGCCAACACTCTTTTACGGTTGGAAATGGATCACAGAGTAGATATACTTTGACAGTCAGATCTCGAACATGGTAAACAAATAAGGTGTATCAATAATATATTGTATTGCATAAAAAAATGTTAATAATGCAAATATAGTTGATTCTTCAGACATGTCAATCCTTCTTATAAATAAGTATAAGAGAAAAGGGAATAGTTATCTTGGCAAATCTTTAATCCAAATATTGTTATTCATATTTCAAGTTACATCGAACTGTCAATTCACTACAATCGATAAATTGTCTGTTCTTCTTCTGTTTTCACACATCCGATCGATTTCATCTATGACAAAATTCCTTAGAGAATAAACTCTATGGATCATTCGATATAATCGATTATTCACGAGGATAACTTATCTTTCTTGTTTTCAATTTAATTAAACATAATACATGATATATACAGGGTGGGGCAATCTTCTGACATCGGAGGATTACATCGTTGTGGTACGAGATAAAACTTTAAGGTTTTGTGTGAGCTAATACAGTTACTGAGGGAACATTTTGAAAATACTTTCGATTCTACAGGGTGTTCCAAAACCACGTAGCAGCACAAACTTACATTTTTTTAAATGAAACGTACTATATTTTGTTCAAGAATCGAAAAGATCTCACCGAGAGCGTTACAAAAATATAGCATTCCAATATATTATATGGGTGTTTTAAAAAGATATGGCCAATTATTGGAAAAAAAGACCTCCTCTTTAACACTCTGCTAAACAGTAAATCAAAATAAATCAACAGGTCTGTGTATTCAATTGTCATTCACATATCATTGGCTGTACTCAGTATTAATTACTTTTTTATCTGTGGCTTCTTTAATACAGGGTGAAACAAAACACAAATCAAGCAATATCTCAAAATTTTCAAATGAATCACCCTATAAGTCTTTTTACAATTTGTTAGTACAATTAATAATCTTTCAAACGATATAGTACATTTAGGGTATAAGTTAATGGAAAACCGTAAATATTTTATGATAATGGTCAAAAACAAGTATTTTACGTACACAAATTAAATGGTATTAAATTTTTGCATGCAACGTCTTGTAAATTTCAACATTTCTGAGGCATAAATTTTAATCGTAATTTTGGATGCATCTACAATATCTAATCACTGAAATAAAATGTTTGTTAATACCGTAGGTACCTAGAATTACCAAAATTTTTATGTTTATGCATGTTTCACTTTCAACAATTGTTATTATAGGCTTGTTTGAGAAACGGCGGAACATAATCAAGCCATATTTTTGATTATATCAAGTGGGCTACTGTCAAAATAGTATCTACTAATAAATGTCAAAGAAATATTGCTGTATTCTTCGTTTGTGTTGTTAGGTTTAAATAATAAATAACTATAATATAATGAATGATCTTGCTATTGTCGGACTTCGTATTCGTTTTGTTCCGAGTTTATGCGAATTGTATTTATGTGTTATCGCTTCATAAACTTGGAATCATTTTTTTTGTAACAACCTCCATTTAGTATAAATTCCATTATATCAGTAAGCGATACAGAAGAGTTCTATTTATCTTTCTTGTATACTTTTCAAGTTATTGCAGCCTTGTTATATTAACTAAGTTAGCCATGATTGTATGCATTTTCATTTATTTCATTTATGGTCATTATACAATTTTGTAAATCTTAATTCTGTGTTCATTGATCTCTGCACATATGAATATTGTT
Organism: Lochmaea crataegi; assembly: GCA_947563755.1. Classification (NCBI taxonomy): domain Eukaryota; kingdom Metazoa; phylum Arthropoda; class Insecta; order Coleoptera; family Chrysomelidae; genus Lochmaea; species Lochmaea crataegi. Next base: position 42,051,296 of record OX387427.1, on the reverse strand, counting down.
ACTTAATAAGAGTTGATTTGAGTTTAATTGTATCAGATATCATTATTGTTATTTCACTGTGAATATGTATATATTGACTAACTTCTATTTTTGAATATATTTGAAAAAAAAAACTAACCCATGTGTATAGTTTAATTTAACCAGGATCCCGGCAATCTCCATGAGTTAATGCTCATGGAAGTGAGAACTCATACGATCTGAGGAGGTCTTATGTTAACGAGTCTCATAGCCATCTGTATTTGACATATTTTGAGGTCATTCATCTTATAGTAATAATTAAATTTCAATTTTAGTATAATAACTGATTCTTTTATTAACCATTTGAAACATTTCTAGTGAGTGATACCGGTGATATTGATTACTGGTGTTACAACTCTCTGTACTGTACTTTTACTTACTCCACAGATAGACGCAACTTTAGTTGAAGAGGAAGTAGGGTTTACTACCATTTCAGCAACTATATCAATTTTTTTATCATCACTAAATGTTGGTCGACCAGATCGTTTGGCATCTTGAACACTATCTGTTGCTTCAAACTTGTGAATAAGCTCCCTCAAATAAGTTCTCGAGATAGGGCGATCTGGGTATCTCTCATTAAATAAACGTTCCGCTTCATGGAGATTCTTTCTAGCTTCACCAATTATTAAGATAGCTGCTACTTTGTCGGCTTGAGTACGTACCATTTTGCCTATGTAAACTCTTAAACGTCTCGTTAAACAATAATAAAATTAAATATTTAAGCTATTTAGAAAAACTTTGCAAAGCAACAAATACTATTAAATTAAAAACGTCAATTTTTTTGACCTATCGTGTGTATAATCTTTAGACCTATCTACCCACCTCAAAGGATCTTTGGGAAATATAAAATAACTTTTTTTCATATATGAATATGATTTACTTTTACAGTTCTATGCAGCACAAACTAAACCTGCTTTAACTTTATTCATTTTATTTGATGACTGTCACTCAAATGGTAAAAAATTTTAAATTCACACACGCCACTGCTTACGCGACTAACCCAAACTGAACTGTCCCCAAACCGAAGTAGAATAGACGCCGCCCTTGCTGAAGTTTATAGTTTTCTAAACCGAAATGGCGAATTGCGCACCACCCTATTCAATATTTTTGTTAAATTTCTATTATAATTTCCGAGTAAAGTGATACATTACTATTATTTTTGGAAAGAAAAAAAGGCTTCTTTGTGATACGTCATTTGAACTATATATATTATCGATGCGCGAAGATGAGATGCACTTCTGGTTGTTTTGGTTTACTGTGCTTCTATTGTTTAAACCAGACGGTGCCTCGTCGACTCGGCAACCTAGACGGCTGTCGAGCATACCCTGTCGAGTATCATGCGACGAAAGCGTTTTTACGACTGCAGTCGGCACATCAGTACGAGGTCGCCAATGGTATGAAACATAGTCCAGGCATTATACACCAAAAATCGCCTTTTTGCGATAATCGCTGGTATCAGCTTGAAACTTTGTATAAAGGTTGCAAAAAATACGTACAATAAAATAGTACTAACCCGCAAATGCAAAACCTTGCACGACATTGTTTAAATGACCATATTGTGCTATTTTCTAGTAGAATTACTCGTTCATTCGTGAATATCTATTTGCTCTTGATTATGAAGGAAAAATGTTAAATACTTTTTTCTTTGTCTTCTAAAAACGAACAATATGAAACCAACCGCGTCGAAAAATATTGATTAGATCAAAAGTTATTGATGATTGAGTTTACATAAACATTAGTTTGATTAAACAATATTAGATTATTTTGTTAACAATGACAATATCCTGTAATTGTGCTTAATTACTGTACTCCGTCAACAGATCACATGTGCCAAACCCGCAATCGGTAAGTTGAATAGTTAATGAGTTATGGCGTTATAAACAAATTGACGTAGCATTTTTTTACAGTAAACCTGTACCACTTTGTCACTTTCCCTGCATGACGCTGATTTTTTCTAAGGTAGATTACGTACGGTGTAATTGAGCGGCGTCGTTATTTTTTCAAAAATTGCAATTGCACGGCCAAGGTAGGGTTTTTCTACAAATAACAACAAAAAATGTATACTTTGTTTGACGCACACGCATCTACTCAGGTTTCAATATTTCCAGATTTTCGACAACGGGAATAGATTTCTCTCGTCGCGAGGTATGAAATTTAAAAAAAAATAATCCAAATATCTTTATTGGACCCCAAGAAAAGTCGACTTTAAGTAGCACCGTTCAATTTGAATGGCTGCGTCAAGATTTTCAGCGAGTCGGCCGAGCGGCTTGACCCAGCCATTCAAATTGAACGGTGCTACTTAAAGTCGACTTTTCTTGGGATCCAATAAAGACATTTGGATTATTTTTTTTTTAAATTTCATACCTCGCGACGAGAGAAATCTATTCCCGTTGTCGAAAATCTGGAAATATTGAAACCTGAGTAGATGCGTGTGCGTCAAACAAAGTATACATTTTTTGTTGTTATTTGTAGAAAAACCCTACCTTGGCCGTGCAATTGCAATTTTTGAAAAAATAACGACGCCGCTCAATTACACCGTACGTAATCTACCTTAGAAAAAATCAGCGTCATGCAGGGAAAGTGACAAAGTGGTACAGGTTTATTGTAAAAAAATGCTACGTCAATTTGTTTATAACGCTATAACTCATTAACTATTCAACTTACCGATTGCGGGTTTGGCACACGTGAAACCATGGAAAATTTGGACATCGAAAAATTCATTAATGAGATTCATAAAAGACCTGCGATTTGGGATATGCGTTCGGATGAGTATTCCAACAAAATAATAAAAAAACGTTCTTGGGAAAAGGTAACCGAGACATTTGTTGACGGGAATGCTACTAAGGAGGAACAAAAATATAGGTAATTATGTGAATTCAAAATTTATTTATTAATATTTTGGTTTTATTTGATTAATTAAAATACTATAAAATATACCAGTAGGTACTTATTATTTTGTATTAGGCATAGCCATAGTTAGGAGATAACATTTGGCAACAGCATTCGGCTATTATCATCATACCCCTTCACATACCTTCTAATAATTCTACTTGGCGACTGGCTCCGATCGATACGTTGATGGCAAAATAATAAATTCATAAGAACTCGTATGCCTATAACCATACACAATATTCTTATACCATTATAAAAACATAATAATATGTATTATCTAGAAAATATCAATTTGGTAATTATTTTACCCTAAAGTTATAAGAAGCTTTTCTTCTACTGGTATGCTTTCTCTTTTAGTAGTATTTTTTAGGAGCACGTATCTTTTATAATTGATAGTAGTTCTTGAAATGTGTCTCTCGACATTCTGGTGAAATTGAAAAAAATTTCTGTGTCTTCAATCAGCTCGTTATATACCGTATAAAAAATCCCATATTTTTCCTCTCACTTGTCATTGGATGCATCCAATATTTGCGTTTCTTTTTTCTCCGAATTCTATTATACAGCATGACAACGGTCGTTAGAAAAAATAAATCAGCACTGTCATCAGAAGATTCAGAAGAAGCCATCTCGATACTCCAGAGAATGTGCACAACTAGACAACAGCGAAAGAAATGGCTAAAAACTTTTTCGGTCACTAGTTGCTTTCTCGCTGCATGCGTTTTGAGCCCTTAGTGTATATGCGGTTATTACTTAGAATACATTTTCGAAAATTTCGAAATTCTAAAATCCATAATACAAGTTTGCCCATACTTACGGAAATTTACTAATTCGACCCCGTAGATTCCGAAAATCAGCATTAAAAATCGTATTGTATTTTTTTAGGAGTTAACTTTTTTCGAAAAATTTTATTTCCCACTTTCTGATCACCCTGTATTCACAATTTTATAGATACGATGTTCCTGATTTTTTCCGTATTCTACCACTATCCGATAGTATCCATTCTAAATTTATACATATATACATATATGTGTCAAGTTTGTTGCTGATAGTTGCTGCTGTTACATTCATATTATAATACTTTTGTCAATATCCTTAGAATTCCTTATGAATGCACTGTATAAATTTAAAAAAATTCATTATACCTTCACTAGTTTGATAGAGCTACTGTGCAGCGAAACGCGTCACTAATTCTAAATTACCGTTAATCGTTTGTTTATTAAATAGATGAATGCCGATTCCCCCATGGACGTGCTGGTACTGACTGATACATGTAGCCTCCAAGTGGAAACCCCCAGCCATCCCGACGTTCCGGATACCATCCCCGTCAGCGACAGACGGAGGATATGGAGTTCGGGCAGCATCCCGGCGATGATCCGGACAGCGGAAGGGATGTTGTTTCACCAACCGCATACTCGACCGCAAACACCAGAAACCGACCTGCCGCGCAAGATGTTGGAATCCAAAGTGTTCATCACCCTGACGGATGACCTCTGTTGGAGATGTGGTACCTCAGGTCACCGCCGTGGGAACTGCAACCGGACCTCTATTTGGTTTTGCTCCCGTTGTGAACAAGTGAACGACCCCGCCCCGCTCTGGAAGTAGCCGGACGCTGCTCCAGGTCATACCGTCGTCGGTCTCCCCGCGGAAGAGGATCTCACCTTCCAGGCCACCCAATCCGACGCCGACGTTCCACGTAATGAGGCCGCTACACCCTGGATCTCCGTGAACTATATTGCATTATTTTTTTGTTTAGTTTGTAAGGATATTAAGATGGTGTTTAAAAAAAAATATAATGACCGGAAGTTGCACTTTCGTTCATTAATTTTTTTTACCGGTGAAGGGGGGGGGGGTGTGTAACGAGTTAATTTTTTGGGCACCGATTAAAGGTTTATTTTTATGTTTATTTTCTTTTCCGTAACGTATTTCATTTTACCACTAGGTTTTAGTTAACTCGTTACTTACTTTCTGACTCCATTTTTGTTACCATATTCATTTTTTTTAAATGTATTTTATTATTAGTCTGGAGGTACGCAAATTAGAATTCTGTAATTTACGAGTCATTAGCTCAAACTTAAAAGTATTTTCATTACACTGCTATCAGGTTATGGGCCCAGTCCATAATTGTAGAGGAATAACAGAGATAAAGTTAAAATAAATACTTTTGAGGAAAAACACATGGAGATGGCGTTAACTACAGAAAAATACGGAATAAAACAATTTGATGGCAAAAATTATTATCATTGGAGGTTTCGAATGGAAATCATACTTGACAAAAATGAAGTTAAGGAATGCCTTGAAAAAGGAAGGTTAAATTCAGATAATGATTTTACAAAAATGGATAAGAAGTGTAAGGCGATTATTGTACCTAAAAAGGCATAGCCAATTTCATTTAGAATATGTCAAGGACAAAAAACAGCATTTGAAATGTGGAAAAGTTTGGAATCGGTATAGCAAGTCAATTATACTTAAGGAAAAGACTCTTAACAATGAAGTATAGTCCAGCTAACTCATTAGAAAATCATTTTTTGAGATTTTAAGAAACTGAGAGAGAATTGAAAGGAGTAGGTGCAACTTCAAGAACTAGATATTGTGTCACATTTATTATTAACATTGCCACCTATGTATGATAATATAGTTACTGCACTAGTTACTATTTAAAATGTATTAAAACTATCCACAAATAATTTTAAATAATATATTTTAATACTTAATTATATTTTGGCTTTCAAAATGTACTATAAACATCTTGGAATGTTTTAGCTTGGTAACGCCGACTTCCAACGACAATTTTGCCTGCTGTATGCTGTCAAAAGTCAAAATATAATTCTCAGTTTATGTTTGTGGAGTTGATGCTTTTTGTGATTTTTTTTATTTTGACCTTTTCGATTTAAATGATGTTATAAGAAAACGACAGCGGTTTACCGACAACGATGACTTATGTTTGCTGCGGGAGGTACTGTCCCATAACCCGTTTGAAAATCCAGCTTTATGGGAAGTTATCCAGGAAAATATACCAAGTGTTACGGGTAAAACGTTTTTAATATGAACATTAAAAGAACACCTGGAAAGGCTTGTTAAACTTTGGTTGGAGCAGTAAAAAATTTTGAAAGACAATTAAGTAGGTATATATAAAATTACTACAGATCATCGGCCATCAATTAGGTAACCACCTACAGTTTTATAAACCGTTTTCTTCTCTCTCTTGAAAGAATATATTTATCTTCCTATCAATTTATTATTCTGTAAGGTCAGGTAATGAAATTCAGGTCACAGAAAAAGAAAATCTAATTCATAAAAGTTACGACTTGATGAGAAAATTTAAAAATGCCCCCACAAAAAAGAAAAAGTTGGGCAGTGGCGTCAAAAATTATAGGAGTGGAGGCGAGAAATAAATGGACTCAGATATTGGGAGAATCGTCAAAAGTTATAGAGTATGTGTGTGTGTGAGGTTGTGATATTGACTGCGGATCTCTACGGTTCCATTAGCCTAATCAATTTCTTGACTTACCATAATTTTACCATGCATTAATAGTTTTTTTAATCTAATTTATACAAAAGTTATAGAGTAGACGAGTGTAATTCAGGATTATGCCTGTAAGTATTTCAAAGTAGCTTACTAGTAAAATAAGTACCTGTTAATAATCAATATTAAGTAGGACAATCCCCATTAAGACTATGTTTTTTCGCATTTTTTTTTACTTTTTAGCATAAGAAAGCCCTTCTGTAGAAGCTGCAGAAAAGGTTTGTGATGTACCGGGTGGTCCAATAAGCCGATCTCTCGGCAATATATCAGAAACTATTCATATTATAACTTTAGGAGAAAAAATTCCTCGGTAAAAGTGACCAAGAGAAATAGCTGGAAATAAATTTCAAGTTTCTAGGGTAATCGCTAGGGGGCGTAACCTGTGAAGAAAATTTAAAAACCAGTTTTTTGTGAAATATGCCCAATTATACCAAGTGTTAAATAAGTAAACTAGAAAGAGGCCCAAATTTGTTCAAGTACTTTTTTTTATTTTTTCAAATAAAGGGTGGGGGAGAGTAGGGAAGTGTTTGTGGATGAATACCTATAACTTTGGTTTGGATCAACCGATTTTAACGAACTTAGTGTCATTAGAAAGAGTGTAGATGAATTAATTACATCTACTATAAAACAATTGCATTTAGTTTTAATTGTCATAGGTAGATGGTACTTTCGAATGAAAAAAAATTGAAATTTGTTTTTCTCAAAAATGTTTAATGGAAACACTTAATTGAAGGGTGCTAAACCAAAACTTTGTAAGCGCCAAATGATGTAACATGTGTTTTATTACAGAAAAACGTTCCAAGTGCCATCCTCGAGATGCACCTCTGATTAAAATTCAAAGCGAGCGCCACTACTGTTATATTTTCTCCCTAGCCAAGCAAAACGTTTCAAGTGCCGATAATAGACCTGCACTGGCAGTATGGAAACAGTAGGGTTCCAGACGGGTTGAAGTCGTTTGATGCACATACATTAGTGTATATTGTGTTGTTTTGTTTTCATAATGAATGAACAAATTAATCCAGAAGCTTCTACAAGCAAAAAGCGTAAAAGAAATGACCCTTCTTGGAATAAATCTGTTTTAAAAACCAAAATAAATTCGGGGCTTGGTTACACAACATTGAAAAACGAGGAAATATGCGAAAAAACAGGACCAGGGCAGGTTATTATTCTTATAATAAATTCAAACCATTTTGAACCATATTAACAAGCTAAGACGGCTTTACAGACTACACAGTTTTATTTCTTCTTTCCAGGCAACTTGTAAATGTCAATTTGCATGCCACTCAGTTACAGTTAATATTAATGTTGCTGAGGATTAGTTTTTCGACGATCACAGAAGGGTGTAGATCATGTTAATAATTATATTAGCTGCAGCGCTATTCCCAGCACTCTGTGTTGTCGACCAACAGTATGCTATTAAGTATTTACAACGTTTCGGGTACCTTAATGCAAGTGAAAAGGATTTTACCAAATTTGGTGAGTTTTCAAGAAATATATAATATCCCTGCAACTGGAAAATTGGATGAAGAAACAATACAACTCCTAAATAGACCAAGATGTGCTGTAAGTGAAGCAGCTTCCGACGATGATCATTCTTCTAGAGTTAAATCAAAATGGACCAAATTTGATTTGAAATGGTATTTTCCTCAGGCAACTGAAGAATATCGCGACGTAACCAAAAAGGCTTTTGAAGAGTGGAGCAACAGTTCAAAGTTTACATTTGAATTATTACGCAATACAGACATTTATGCTCCCGATATAACTAACACCTTGAAGATGATAAAATGGCTCTTGAATGGCCCAATCAATACACAAGCAAATAACCCTTTCAAACCTACGCTACCACCACCGACTACAAAGGCACTTCGTCATAACCCCAACCCATTAAAAATTTATGTGACAGAACGCCAGAGTATATGTTTATTGCGATGGGTGGTCAATTTGAAAATTATCATTTATATATTATTAATGAACATTTCCTATGGAAAATTGATTTAAACTAGAAACTCATTCCCTCACAACCAGACATACTCCATGATTATCTACCTAAAGAAGTTGGATCCTTAATTCAGATTTCTCAGCGTTCTTCCGGTCATTTAATAGCAGTCAATAAAGATGTCCGCGAATACTATGAAGCAGATTTTCCTGGTTTGCGAATACTTGAGGAAAGTAATTTAATCATACCTAAACATTCTCAAATAAACACAATGTTTTGAAGCAATCATGGGAATATATATTTTTTATGATAACAATAATTATATTGAATATGACATGGACTTAAAAACTCCCCAGAATAGAGGACAAATAAAGTATATTTTCCCTGGGTTACCAACAGATGTTACAGGAGCATTCCAGTACATTGACGGACACATGTACTTTTTTACACTGCCTACTACAAATATAATGAGTTTACTAAAAAACTTGTTGCAGCCGGACCCTTTAATTGGAACGTGTTTGATATTCCATGTCCTAATAGAGACTTTTTAAATCATCTCAAGATTTTATTAACAAAAATAATTTAATTTCATCAATAATGTGTATATTTCAAATAAACTATACAAATAATTGAATTGTTTTTCTAAGAAATTCCCACATAACCACAAAACTACCTAAAGTTACAATCTTTGGATAAGAATCTTTTAACCACAAAACAGGTACAATTTTGAAAAAACCAAAACTACATGAACAAGATAAGGTTAATGACTCTATAGCCAGTGGTTCTCAACCTGATTTTAAAAACTACGAAGCACAGTCGTCACATTTGGATTATACTATTACATTAAATTAAATAAATACTGGAAAAAAGGTTGGGAGCCACTGCTCACAATCTTATCTTACTCACAATGCAAAATGTGTCACGGGGCGACACATATAAATAGGCAAACTTAAGCTGGAGAGATTAGTCTTTGCTGAGGAGACAAAAATTTATCTCAGTTGAAAAGCAGCAACAGTTATTCAAGTGTGTGTAAAAGCAACATAAAAATGTAAGTATTTTTTTAATTTTTTTTTCATTCCCTACTCTGCCTCCAAAAAAATATTATGATAGTATGACGATTCTCTCTTTTTCAGCAAGCCGGAGAGATTTTGCCGAGGAGAACCAATCGAAAAAAAAATATCCCAAGACAGTTATTCAAGTGTGTGTGTAAAAGCAGCATAAAAATGTAAGTATTTTTTTTCATTCTCTGCTCCTACCAAAAATAGTGTGACAACGATTCTCTCTCTCTCTTTTACAGATGGATCTTTCTGGAATTATTATGACGTCTCTTGCAGAGAGAAAACCAATTGGAAAATTGCAAGATTTGCCACTCAACGCACCGCAAAAAATAGAGGGAGCTAGAGTTGTGTCAATTCAGATTGGGGAATCGGTGTTGCTAGATTTAAAAGAAGAAGTGGTGTTTTTCCAAAGCGCGTGAGAGAAGTTTATCGGTTGCACCTAAGGGAATTTTCAACAGGAATATACTCCGTGACGTTCAAGGGTCAAAAAGAAGTGGGCAAACATCATCCACTGATATCATTTCAAATAAAAAAATTGTAAAAATACACACAGAGAGAGAGAGAGAGGTAAGTACCATGGATATTGTTGAAAAATTACTGCTATTTATCAATAGAGTCAGAAAAATAGTGTTTGACAAATTCACAGCTAGAGACTCAAAAGTTTGGTTACACAGGTTGCAAAAACAAATCAAAGCTTGTAATAATACAATAAGAAAGGGAACAATAAAAAAAGAGGCATGCATATAGGTACAATTAAGAAATTACAAACATGTGTAGGACATTTTAAGGATTTGAAACGGCTCATTTCAAATAGGCATATAGGTATGGGGGAGGGTAGTGAACTAAAAAATAGGGTTAGATAGGAAAATATAGTTTCTGGGTTTTCGGGAAAAATTAGGATTGGTGCTATAGTGAATTTATATCACAAGGTTGGCACAATTTTTAAATGATTGTCAAATTATTTTTTTAAATAAAATTCGTGAAATTTTGGAAAAAAATCATCCAGTAATGTTTGCTTTTGTGGAGAAATGGCTCATCTTATATCAAACTTCCAGAACCTATTCAAAAAAAGCGGGCTTGTATTAATATGAAAAATTCTGATCAAGCGTGTTTTTATTGCTCCATTTTTAGGTGAAAAAAAGGAAAAGATACCCTTCTTAACAACTTCCGCCGCATGGAAAGAGTATTACTCAAAAAAAGAAGATGAAAAAAATAAACAAGTTGAGGAAAAGGAAAACGGAAAAAGAAAAAGTGCCGAAAAAAGTAATATTTCAAGAACCTGCAAGAACACAACAAGTGCAACCAAATGAAGAAGTGTTGCCTAGCGAGGATGACGGTGGAGTGTGTATTGAAAAAGTAAATGAAAAGAGAAATGTTAAAATTGGAAAATGAAATCCTAGGAATGTGACTGGAATTGAGAAAGAGAAAATATTAATTAATACCATGACTAGAACTGGACTTAATTGGAAGTGGCCAAATAAGAGAGATGACTCTATAGAAATAATGGAGGTGATACAACCCAAAAAAAAATTAACAAAAGAGGCTACTTTCAAATTGACGAAATAAATAAATATGGTTCCTTTGCCTAGATTACCTTTGAGTTAATTTAAATTTAAATTCATTATTAAATAAAGTAAACTGAAAACCTTGTTTGATTTATGTACTTAATGTGTAGGATTTAAAAACTCTGCCGAATTTATGTTCAATTCACTGCCGAAATTTCGGAGAGAGAAAAATTTCAGGGGTAGGAATTATGACCATTTGCAAGTCAATAAAAAAAATATTTTTTTTATTGATGGAGCAGTGGTAAGAACTTCAGAAATGAATAAACTTGATTTTTATATAAAGTATCCTAAATTTCAAACACGATTTTTATTTTTTCATGGTGTTTTTTTAGTTTGCTTTCTTATAGTGTCGGAATTATGTACACTTACCCTACCTATGGAAGAAAAACCCGATTTAAGTGAGACTGCAATGTGTTACATATATGGAAAAAGTTTTTTTTCTACAGATACAATTGTTAGAGATCACGATCACTTTACGGGGAAGTACAGAAATTTTGCGCACCAAGCATGTAATTTAAATTAGTGCCATCAGTCTTTCACAATATGAGCTCCTATGAATTTATTCATTTTATCATCGGAGACTTAAGTGAAAAAAGAAATATCAGTCTACTCCCCATTAATAAAGAAAAGTATATTTTATTCACCCTTAACGAATCAGATATTAACATAAAATTTCGATTCATAGATTCACTAAGGTTTTTAAGTGCTTCTTTAGAAGAATTAGCTTTCACATTAAATGAAAATGATTCAAAAATTTCCTAACGAGAATTTAGTAATTTTAGTGCTGAACAATTTAAATTAATTACCAAAATAGCTATTTATGATATTAGTGTTAAGAGTAGGTAGCATTTTATTTTGTGAGTGAAAAAGTTTGCGAAACGAGCGAAGCGAGTGGAGCAATTTCAGGAACAAAAAAAAATATTTTTATCACACATAGTTTTTTGTACAACTTCTATTTTGATAATAAAATAAAAGTATTTCAAGAAAACCACACTTTGACGTCTATTGTCAGTTAATTATGTTTTGACGTTTTAGCAATAAGTCTCATAATGATTACGCCTTTTTTAACACTAGTGTTAAAAGTATTTTACTTTTAACACGCTACTTTGTGAACGTCTTCTTTTAACACGTTTGACAGGCATTAAAAATGTCACTTTCAATGGCAGTTGTAAAAAGTAGCTATTTATGATATTAGTGTTAAAAGTAACATTTTATTTTGTGAAGCGAGTGGAGCAATTTCACGAACAAAATAAAATTTACTTTCAACACAAATATCATACATAGTTTTTTGTACAACTCCTATTTTGATAATAAAATAAAAGTATTTCAAGAAAACCACACTTTGACGTCTATTGTCAGTTAATTATGTTTTGACGTTTTAGCAATAAGTCTCATAATGATTACGCCTTTTTTAACACTAGTGTTAAAAGTATTTTACTTTTAACACGCTACTTTGTGAACGTCTTCTTTTAACACGTTTGACAGGCATTAAAAATGTCACTTTCAATGGCAGTTGTAAAAAGTAGCTATTTATGATATTAGTGTTAAAAGTAACATTTTATTTTGTGAAGCGAGTGGAGCAATTTCACGAACAAAATAAAATTTACTTTCAACACAAATATCATACATAGTTTTTTGTACAACTCCTATTTTGATAATAAAATAAAAGTATTTCAAGAAAATCACATTTTGACGTCTATTGTCAGTTAATTATTTTTTTGACGTTTTAACAATAATTCTCATAATGATTATGTCTCTTTTAACACTATTGTTAAAAGTATTTCACTTTTAACACGCTACTTTGTAAACGTCTTATTTTAACACGTTTGACAGGCATTAAAAATGTCACTTTTAATGGCAGTTGTACAAAAAAGGTCTTTTCTGCTATGATTTTATTGATAGTTGGGAAAAATTGAATACTGCTAAATTACCGCTCATACAGGCATTCTATAATAAACTGGAAGATAAAAATATTTCTGATGAGAAGTATGCTCATGCTCAAGCAGTTTGGAATATATTTGACATTGAGAATTTGGGTCAATATTCAGATTTGTACTTGAAGACCGATGTATTACTTTTATCAGATGTTTTTGAACAATTTCTGAAAAATTGTTTAAAAACTTATGGTTTAGATCCGGCATGGTACTATACAATGCCTAGGTATACATAGGATTGCATGTTAAAATACACAGGATGTAAATTAGAGCTGTTGCGTGACGTTGACATGATAATGGTTATCGAGAAAGCAATTCGAGGAGGAATTTCAGTTTGTAGTGGTAGAATGTCGAAGGCTAACAATAAGTACATGACTGAATATGATCCTATGAAAACCTCAAAGTACTTGCTCTATTTTGATGTTAATAATTTATATCGTTGGGCCATGTGTGAACCCTTGCCCAACAAAGGGTTCGAATGGGTGGATACAGTCGTCAGAAGCAAACAAGAGCCCCGGAAAATATGCAAACTAAAACAAAGGTCATCGCAACTAGCCAATGTTAACGATTGTACAGCGGACAGACCGAGCCATGGCCGGTGAGAAGTATCGCCTACCAAATGCGCACGAAATTCATGCCGGCTTGAAGCTCCAGTGTCAGTATTGTGAGTCGATTTTTGTAGTTTCTAAATAAAATTTTACTAATGAGAATATAAAAGGAGAGAATAATTTGATTCTTGGCTCTCTGCTAGTGTGCTCTCTGCTAGTGTGCTCTATGCTAGTGTACTCTGCTAGTGGTTCTCTGCTTGTGTTAACTGAATATATTAGTTCCATTTACCGTGCTAGTCCGAGAGTGTGTTTTCCGATCCGTTTCCCGGAGTTAAAAAATTTAGAAACAATAATTCTTTTGAAAGTGGTAAAAGAGTGTATTCCGAGAACGAAGCCGATTCAAGAAGGTAAAATATTTTAATAATCACCGTATATTCAAAATTTTCGTACCTCCGTAAAACTAGAAATAGTTAGGATATATATCTTTTAAATTTCCTGACCGGTTGATTTTTTTTATTTTATTTCACTTTGTTCATTTTTTTTACATAACCGGCCTTATTAAAATTAGTTTGATTTGTCTTGGGAAGAATTGTTTTGTGATAGTATTTAGTTATTGATGATAAAGTCGTTTAATTTTGCTTATACATTCTAGATTTTCATTAAACTCGCTGTCGAGTTGAAACTCGTTTTAGTTTTTTTAAATTTTTTTATAACACCCACGTTGAATAAAAGTTAATTTGTTCTAGGAAAATTTGTTTTTTTTTATTGCTAAATAAGTAATTAGTATTGATTAATCGCCGGCTCTCTATTGAGGGTAAGATTTTATATGTTTTACTTACAGGACTTTTATATTTAATTGATACTGTTAAGGATTGAGATATTTTAGTTTTATTTCCGAGTTTTGTTTATACTCTGTGCGTCGATAAGTTATTTTTTTTTTCCTCTTGAATTTAATTTCCGGGTTAGTAGATTGAACTAGTTTTTGTTTCCAATATTTCATTTAGATCCAAAGGGATATTCGAACTTGGAGGTGGCTCAGTTACGCTTGTTCGTTTACCCGGCAGATTTATAACTTTATTCCATATACTCATTAACCGATATATATATTTTTGGTAGTTTTCCGGAATTCATTTGGATCCAAAGGGATATTCGAACTTGGAGGTGGCTCAGTTACGCTTGTTCGTTTACCCGGCAGATCGTATCCGTTTCGTTTTCACTTCATTAATACTCCTTGAAAATTGTATTGATTCATAGTAACTACCCGTGTTTCCGTTGAATCCAAAGGGATATTCGAACTTGGAGGTGGCTCAGTTACGCTTGTTCGTTTACCCGGCAGATTTATAACTTTATTCCATATACTCATTAACCGATATATATATATTTTTGGTAGTTTTCCGGAATTCATTTGGATCCAAAGGGATATTCGAACTTGGAGGTGGCTCAGTTACGCTTGTTCGTTTACCCGGCAGATCGTATTCGTTTCGTTTTCACTTCATCAATACTCCTTGAAAATTGTATTGATTCATAGTAACTACCCGTGTTTCCGTTGAATCCAAAGGGATATTCGAACTTGGAGGTGGCTCAGTTACGCTTGTTCGTTTACCCGGCAGATTCGCCCCGTATTAGAAAACCTGATCGGCTCAGACTATTAAGTCCGCCCCTTTCTTCTCCCCGTAAGTTTGTCAGTCCCTATAGAGTTATAACTACAATAGACCACAGAGTATTACTATAACAAAAGAAATATTTCTATTTATTCCGTTATTAAATCATTACTTGAAACTAAACCGATATTTGATTCACTTGGGTTATAAATTTGAGATTAGTTAGCTAAAGTAAATTCAACAAGACCCCTGGAATTTTCCGTAACCTCCTTCTGAGGCTATCCGGAACTCTTGACGCTAAGGGTCAAGGGGCCGTGGAGCAAACCACGTTAAAAATCTGGCGCCCGAGCATTCCGTCGAAAGATTTTGAGTCAAGGGTGCCCATAGTGACGTGTTCGTGTGGCAGGAGCCACGTATACGAGTTTAAACGCGTTACAAATTTGGCGCCCGGAACTCTTGACGCTAAGGGTCAAGAGGCCGTGGAGCAAACCACGTTAAAAATCTGGCGCCCGAGCATTCCGTCGAAAGATTTTGAGTCAAGGGTGTCCATAGTGACGTGTTCGTGTGGCAGGAGCCACGTATACGAGCTTAAACGCGTTACAAATTTGGCGCCCGAGCAGGGACCCAGCTGTTTATTAGGAACCGCTTTAGTCCTTTTTCGAGTCACCGTATTATTCAAGAGAGATAGTTGTTGATTGGAGCAAGGACCGTTGTTCCGGTTTTGATTTTTTTCGTATTGTTTGTTGGTTTAGGCAGAGATTGCTATTCCGTTTTACCGTATAGTTGCAGAGAGAGCTGATTGTTGATTATAGCAGGAGCTGCTTTATACCGTTTTGATTTTTTTTTGGTTTAACGTATTGTTGCTGGACCGTTTTATATTGTTTTTTTTTCCGTATGGTTGATTAATAAGAAGGGACTGGATTGTTTCGAGTGACCTGTAAATTTTCTTTTAAGAAGAACCGTTTTGCCGGTGTTGGATTTTTTTGTTGTTGTTGTTGTTGCCTAATCAAGAAGAGGGAATCAGAAGGAGCTTTAAAGGAGTTGGACAAGGAGAAACTCCGAAGAACTTGGCTTGTCCGTTTTGTTCGATCAGGACGAAACTACGATATCCGAATCCGTTCCTGGAGTTCCGGCCCAGCTACCGACCGTAACTTCCGGGGAAGAAGGCACAGACCATCGTGTAAGCTGGGTGTATTTACTGAGAAACGAAGGTCTTAATACCGAACTATTAAAGAGAAATCTGTCAGTTGCCGGAACCGTTCCGGAGAAAAGGAGGAGACTTGTAAGATTTTTAAGGCGAGAGAA
Organism: Lochmaea crataegi; assembly: GCA_947563755.1. NCBI lineage: Eukaryota > Metazoa > Arthropoda > Insecta > Coleoptera > Chrysomelidae > Lochmaea > Lochmaea crataegi. Next base: position 42,034,916 of record OX387427.1, on the reverse strand, counting down.
TATTCCTACACGACCCGTTTCTGACCGACCCGATACCGGACCCGTTCCAACCGTCATGGCCAACCCTCCGCTGAATGTGCACGACTGGAAGGTGTGCTTTGGAAACAGAGGAGATCCCGCAGCGTTTATAGAGAGAATAGAAGAAATCTGCACCGCAAAGAATGTACCAAAATACAATTTACTTCCCGTACTACCCGAATTACTGTCCGGTGAGCCCGCTCTTTGGTACCGGAATAACCGCAGCAGATACTCTACCTGGGAGGAATTTGAAACCGATTTCCGTATTTTCTTCTACCCCGTTAATTACGAAGACGACTTGGAAGCTGAGATAAGCCGTCGTCTGCAGAGAAGAAATGAGTCCGCCGCAACATACATAACCGAGCTACAAACTCTGATGCGACGCCATGGTAAGCTAACTCCCGAACAACAGTTGGCGTGGCCGTACCGCAACCGGTTGCCGGAATACCGTCTGCAAGTCCGAAAAGGGGACTTTGATGATTTTTCCACATTTTGCCAGGTGGTAAGGGAATATGAGCTCCTCAGGAAGGAACTCCAAAATGTACCCAGCCACAGTGGACCGAACCGTGGACCAAATCCCCGTCAGCAGCCAATAAATACGCCGAGATATGGACCTTCGCACAACTCTACTCCTGGTCCGTCCAGAGAACCCGTCACCAATTCCAGCCAACCGTCACCGACCGATACTCCTCGCCGTCCGCCTCCGACTACACAGCAACCGTTTGGATCATCTTCACGCCCACCCATCTGTTTCCGTTGTGGGGAGTCTGGACACTACCGAAATAATTGCCAAAATCCTCCGAAAATATTCTGCTCTCGTTGCCGTAAAGAGGGAGTGTTTTCCCGAGATTGTTCCTGCAGGAGGCAGGAAAACTAATCCGAAGCTGTACCGAGGAGAGGCCGACACAGCTTCCGCAAATCTTTGCCTCTCATACTGAACCACCAGGAGAAATGAACGACCTCCGACCGCACATCGACGTCGAAATTGAGAGCTATACGTTCCAGGCATTGTTAGATAACGGAGCAGCGAAATCATATATTGGTGATCAAATAGCGAAGACATTTTCCCAAACAAAGCAAACCACCGCCCGTCAAGATACGAAGGCCCGGTTAGCTGATGGAAAGTTGGTCTCTATCACCGATACGTATGAGCTGAAATGGAAGATCAATGACGTCACTATGGAGGGTGCGTTAGAGCATTTCCCTGGTCTCATAACCGATATCGTCTTAGGACACGATGTTCTCCAAAAATATAATTTCCGCCTGGAGCTAGGAACTGGCAGTATATACGTCGATGATAAAATAGTAAGGCGTCCGTCATTAGCCAGTCCCATTGGAGTTTTAGGGTTGGTAGATACGTCAATGCAAGAAGTCGATGTTCCGATCATCACAGAAAGCCGCTATTCTGTAAATCCAACCGTTTCTGAAGTCTCTAAGTCTTCCCTGGTGTTAGGGGTTGATGAGGAGCACTCCGTTGGTAAAGTTTCTGAATCTTCCCCGGTGTTGTTAGGGGTTGATGAAGGAAAACCTGTTTCCGAAGTCTCTGCGTCTTCCCTAGAGTTAGGGGGTGACCAGGGGCAATCTGTTGTTGAAGTTTCCGAGTCCTCCCCAGTGTTGTTAGGGGTTGATAAGGAAAAACCTGTTGTCAAAGTCTCTGCGTCTTCCCTGGAGTTAGGGGTTGACAAAGAGCAGTCCGGTTTTGAAGCATCTGCGTCTTACCTGGAGTTAGGGGTTGACAGAGAACTAATTCGTTCCGAAGTCTCTGCGTCTTCCCTGGTGATAGGGGTTGACAAGGAGCCAACCGTTTCTGTAACCTCTGCGTTCTCCCTGGAAAATTTAGGGGATGACGAGAAGTATGATTATATAGGTTGTCCGTTGGATAGCATAGTTCCGATTACGGAAAGAAACCTAACAAATGAACAAACAGACAGGTTGAATACCTTTCTAAGCCGAGAATTACCACAATTTGAAAATATTGAGGGTCCAACAACACTAGTTGAGCATGAAATCCGTCTACTACAACCCCGTCCGATCAAACAGAGATACCGGCCTCAGAATCCGAAAATGCAAGAAATTTGCAATACCGAAATAGACGCCATGTTGCAAGAAGGAGTGATAGAACCATCTACAAGTCCGTGGAGTTCTCCGATTGTGATTGTAAAGAAGAAGGATGGAAAGAACCGGTTTTGTATTGACTTCCGAAAACTTAACGAGGTAACCATGAAAGATGCCTACCCTCTTCCATTTATCAATGCTATACTGGATAAACTGCGTAAAGCCAAGTATATTTCCAGTTTGGATTTGAAGAGTGGATATTGGCAAGTTCCGTTAACACCCGAAAGCAAACCCATCACCGCCTTCACCGCACCGGGACGTGGATTGTTTCAATTCACGGTCCTGCCATTTGGTTTACATTCCGCACCCGCTACATTCCAGAGACTGGTTGATAGATTAATAGGTCCAGATCTAGATCCTTACGCTTTTGCGTATCTGGATGACATTATCGTTCTGGGAGAAACATTCGATCAACATCTGGAAAACCTCTCCGAAGTGTTCCGCCGGTTACGAGGGGCTCAGCTGAAACTCAATCCGGAGAAATGTCATTGCTGTCTACCGTACATGAAATACTTAGGACATGTAATTACTGGAGATGGAATCCGTACCGATCCAGAGAAGGTGGAAAGTATTGTGAAATTTGCAGCACCGAGAAATATACGAGAGCTGAGAAGATTTTTGGGAGTTGCATCCTGGTATAGGAGATTTGTGCCATCGTTTTCAGAAAAGGTGGCTCCGTTAACGAAATTGCTCCGCAAATCTCAACGATGGAAATGGGCGAAAGAACAAGCAGCCGCTTTCGTTACAATCAAAACCTGTCTGTCAGAAGCACCCGTCCTAAGTTGTCCTGATTTTACCGTACCGTTCACCTTACAAACCGATGCCTCCGAATACGGTTTGGGAATAGCCCTTACCCAGCAGAAGGATGGTCATGAACACGTGGTGGCGTATGCAAGTCGCACTCTGAGTCCTACGGAGAAAAACTACTCCGTCACCGAGAAAGAATGTCTTGCCATTGTTTGGGGGGATTGAAAAGATGCGTCCTTATTTAGAGGGCTACCATTTCACGGTTGTTACCGATCATCAATCTCTCAGATGGCTTCATTCCATATCTAGTCCGTCTGGGCGTTTAGCAAGGTGGAGTATTTTTCTACAGCAGTATGATTTCGAGATACAGTACCGTAAAGGTGCTTTAAATCGTGTGGCCGACGCTTTGTCAAGAAACCCACTACCCATGACCGCCGAGACCGACTTACCGTCCGCTTTCTGTTTGACCGATGTAACCGCTGAATGTTCATGGTACCGAAACAAGAAAGAAGAGGTTCTGGAGAATCCAGAGAAGTTCCCGGACTATTGTATTAAACAGGACCGTCTATACCGTCATTTCTGGGACATAAATGATTTCCGAAAACCAGAAATGTCCGATCCATGGAAGCTGTGCATAGCAAAGCCCGACCGAACTCGAGTCCTTCAAGAAAACCATGACGCTCCAAACGCTGGACACCTAGGGATTGCTAAAACCATCACCCGGATTGCGAAACTGTACTATTGGCCAGGAATGTTCAGGGACATCACCAAATACGTGAGGAGATGTCTACAATGTCAAAAGTACAAACCGTCGCAACAGAAGCTCCCAGGCAAAATGCAGCCATCAGCAAACCGACAACCATGGCACACCGTTAGTTCTGATATCATTGGACCGTTGCCCAGAAGTAGGAAAGGGAACTGCTACAACATTATGTTCCAAGACCGATTCACTAAATGGGTACAGTGTAAACCGTTAAGGAATGCTACTGCCAGTAGCATAAGTACCACCTTTTATGAGGAAGTATTAACGATAGATGTCGAAGAATAAAAATATATTATTCTACGCTTCACAACTAGTTTTGAAAAATATTTTTCAAAAACAGTGACCGTTCAACGAAGAAGAAACAACTACTTCCCGGGCTACATGCCCCGACAGATATTGAATTACACTTCTAAGTCAAACGGGGTTGGTAAATCTACAAGTTCCTGAAATAATCTTCCTGAGTAGCACTCGATCATGACAAATAGAGACTATTATTGTCTTTAATTCATATCGAGTAACTTGTTTTTTGAGACAATTTAATTCGACCATATGAACATTAATAATCAAACAATAACTCCCGAGAGCTAAAGCTTCGAAAACTATTGATTGTCATTACTATTATTTATTTAGGTTATTTCTGTTGTTATTTACTATTTTCTTATTTGTTTAATTTTTCTTATTTTTGGTATTGTTATAGACAGTTAAACTTTGATCTTTGTCAGTTGGTCGGGAAGAGACGTTGATTCCTAATTATACTAGTTCGGCACTACAAAATTCCATTGCAATTTCACTACAAATATTTGCGACTGTTGGTCGGGTATAATCGGTTCGAGGAGGGGAAGGAAAAATGTGCATATCTTGAGAATCATTGTATATTCCCTTCCCCTCTTCGAAAAAAATGTATTTCACATGAAGTTTTCCAAAAAGGGGAAGGATTCATTTTCTCTAGAAATTCTTAATTTACCACAAATTTTATAGTAAAAAATCTAAAACCTTGTGTAAAGGATTTCCAAGCTGTCACGAGTTACGGAAATAAGAACTGAATACATTGTCCATCTAACGCTCTTTCTAAAATATGTGACCATCTGATATCTAGACGTATTTGTCAAAAATGTTGACTTTAATGTCATAAATTTGTAAAAAATGGCGGATTTTTAGTACTTTTAATTGCAATTGTCTCTTTCAAAGGTGCATCATACTAGAATTTTTTTCTTTTAAAAAGTTTTATAGCAATAGGGCTTTCTAATAAAATAATTGTTGGAAAACTCCGAGAGTCGTGAACCTTACCGGACCCGATAATTGAAGAATGCATTGCGAATGGTAATGATAATAAATTACTTCCCAACCGTGGAAACTCAAAAGCGCTGCAAAGAGAAAGACAATATTGTTTGAGTCATTTTGTAATAATTTTGGAAGATAATGCAGATGTTTTGACATATTACTCAAGAGCAGACGTAAAATCTTCTTTTCAAGCAGCTGTGACATATGAAATAAGTAGGTTTGCATGAGAGCAGTAGCAAAATTATTGATGCTCTGTGGTATAGTTGGTGATTGTAGAGACATATTCAGTCCGAGATTAACTCTCGGACGATAACATATACCTTGTACTGATGAGGCGCAATACGCCGAAACCGGTCTACAAGTTGTGTTATCCCTTCTAGTTGCAAACCAGAATGGTTGGTTTAAATCTTGTAGATTTACCAACCCCGTTTGACTTAGAAGTGTAATTCAATATCTGTCGGGGCATGTAGCCCGGGAAGTAGTTGTTTCTTCTTCGTTGAACGGTCACTGTTTTTGAAAAATATTTTTCAAAACTAGTTGTGAAGCGTAGAATAATATATTTTTATTCTTCGACATCTGTTGTTAAAACGCTTTACTAAATACGACAATTTTACAGGAAACTGTATTAATTCATTTTTGTCTCAAATCCACGTGATTTGTTGTCTCGTTCGAATTTTGGTTTGTGACTTAGAGGTGAGATGTCGCTATTTTCGCAACAAAAATATTTCCGTAACTGGACAATATGTACCGTTGTTGATTATAGTCACATTTCAGTCCGAGATTAACTCTCGGACGATAACATATACCTTGTACTGATGAGGCGCAATACGCCGAAACCGGTCTACAAGTTGTGTTATCCCTTCTAGTTGCAAACCAGAATGGTTGGTTTAAATCTTGTAGATTTACCAACCCCGTTTGACTTAGAAGTGTAATTCAATATCTGTCGGGGCATGTAGCCCGGGAAGTAGTTGTTTCTTCTTCGTTGAACGGTCACTGTTTTTGAAAAATATTTTTCAAAACTAGTTGTGAAGCGTAGAATAATATATTTTTATTCTTCGACATCTGTTGTTAAAACGCTTTACTAAATACGACAATTTTACAGGAAACTGTATTAATTCAGTATTAACGATATTTGGATGCCCCCGTACCGTCCTGACAGACAATGGAACTCAGTATGACAGTAAGCTGTTCAAGGAAATGCTGAGTGGATTAGGAATCCGACACCGTTTCACTCCGCCACATACTCCGCAGGCGAATCCAGTAGAACGAGCCAACCGCACCCTGAAAACAATGATTGCACAATATTGCGAAGTGGATCACCGAGACTGGGATATAAGATTGCCGGACTTGAAGTTTGCGATGAATAACTCGAGACATGACTCTACTGGATTCTCCCCCGCCTTTTTAAATTTTGGCAGACACCCCGAGGCACCAAAGTCCTTACGAATAGAAGCTGGAAAAGACACCGAGAAAAGTCCGGAAGAAGACACCGGAGTGGACGACCCTACCGAAGAAGACCCGAAGCCGCATCTTTTGCGAGTTGAGAAATTAAAATTACAAGAGTGTTTTGATCTAGTCCGTCTGAACCTGTCCAGGGCATTTACCAGTCAAAGTCGTAACTATAATCTGCGCCGCCGTGACTGGAAATGCACCATAGGCGATAAGGTTATGAAAAAGGAACATACGCTATCCTCGGCCGTTGATCACGTCGCCGTGAAACTTGCCCCGAAATATTCCGGACCGTACGAAGTCGTACGTGTCATTTCACCGGTTGTATATGATTTGCGAGACGAAAACGGGAAACGGTGTAATCGTGTACATGTGAAGGATTTAAAACCCGCCAACCAGTAATATTCTTTATGTTTTTTTTTGTCCGTAGAATGGACGACCGAGACTTGCCGCCACCGTTAATTCCCATAGGCAAGCATGGCGAGGAAGTAATAGATTTGACGGAGGACATCACCCCTCCGTGTTCCCCGCCACCCATTGACGACCTCTTCGGCGAGGAAGGCTGGTGACGGTGGAACGAGAATGTCACTTCCCAAGAGTTCGAGGAGGCGTTTGATGAAACTTTTGGTTTGACGAAGTATGCTCCCGGCCATACACCCCCCAGATCACCGACGCCGCCTACCCCTGGAGTGTATACCGAAAAGCTCTTGGTATGCACTCTCTATGAACGCACCACCACCGTTCCAATGGAAGAGGGGGGTGCTGAAGGACAGGTGGAAGTCCGGGAGAAGACATCTCATTTCAACACCGGTGTCTACCATAGTTTTACGCCCCTCGAACGGGACCCTCCCCGACTGCCTGCGCAGGTGCCGTGGGAAATTCTGCAAGCGCCCACTCCCTCAGTCTTCCCGGAATCAGGACCCTCCGACATGGACCTGAAGACGAGAGACTGGGAAATCGCCGATTTCGCCGCCGGACTACCACGGTCCCAACCGTGGCCAAAAGCTTGGGCCGAAAAGGCACAATATTTGCGCCCGAAGGATGCCGACCCTCACAAGTGGTATCGGGCCCGACTACGGGATCGCCAGAGACGTAAGGTCTGGGTGATGATCCCGCCGATGCCATCTACTTCTGATGAGGTTGAGGACTAATATGAATGTCGAATCCCCGATGGACATACTAGTGGTGGCGGATGAGATAAGCATCCAATTGGAAGACCCCAGTCATCCCGATGTCCCGGTTACGATCCCCGTTGACGACAGACGGAGAATATGGGATTCTGGCAATATTCCGGCCATGATCCGGACAATGGAAGGGATGTTATCTTCCCAACACCAGCCAACCGAACACGACAGGCCACGCAAGAGGACGCCGGAATCCGGAAGGTTAATCACCCTGACGGAGGATACTTGTTGGAGGTGTGGAGCCTCAGGTCACCGTCGGGAGAGCTGTAGCCGACCGTATATTCTTTTCTGCTCCCGCTGTGATAAAGTTGGCCGGATGTGCCGAGAATGCCCATGTGACAGGCAAAGTCCCCGTACCCGATCAATGGCAGTCCAAGTCCACCTGGCCGGCCGTCCCAACCCTCCCCGACGAATGCAAGATGCGACCACCCAGTGCAACATCAACACCGAGCGGCATTCACCCGTTTTAGATGCGCCGCGACGCTGCACCCGATCATACCGACGGCAGTCGCCCCGTGGAAGAGGACCTTATCTTCCAAGCCACTCTACCCGACATCGATGTTCCAGACGACGAAGCCACTGGGCCTAAATTTATTGTTTTTTTTTTCATTTTTCCATATTGAGCCACATGGTGGGTTAAAAAAAATGTAATAACCGAAAGCTGGACTTTCGTTCATTCATTTTTTTTACCGAAGAAAAGGGGGTGTGTAACGAGTTTTTTTTTGCACCGATTCAAAGTTTTTTTTCGCAATTTACTATTTTATTTTACCTTTTGGTTTTAAATAACTCGTTACTTACTTTCCGATTCCCTTTATATTACCGATTCATATTGTTTTTTTATATTATAACCGTTATATTGTAGTTTTAGTATTTTTAGTATCAATCCGGAGGTACGCAAATTTGTATTCAATCATAAAATTTAGTCGTTTCCGAAGTTAAAATTTTTCAATCAAAAAGGACGTGTGGTATATATAACGTTTAATTTAATTTATTTAATTCCGAAAGACGTCTGGTATATGACAAACTTTTTTGTAGTTTCTAAATAAAATTTTACTAATGAGAATATAAAAGGAGAGAAGAATTTGATTCTTGGCACTCTGCTAGTGTGCTCTCTGCTAGTGTACTCTGCTAGTGGTTCTCTGCTTGTGTTAACGGAATATATTAGTTCCATTTACCGTGCTAGTCCGAGAGTGTGTTTTCCGATCCGTTTCCCGGAGTTTAAAAATTTAGAAACAATAATTCTTTTGAAAGTGGTAAAAGAGTGTAGTTCGAGACCGAAGCCGATTCAAGAAGGTAAAATATTTTAATAATCACCGTATATTCAAAATTTTCGTACCTCCGTAAAACTAGAAATAGTTAGGATATATATCTTTTAAATTTCCTGACCGGTTGATTTTTTTTATTTTATTTCACTTTGTTCATTTTTTTTACATAACCGGCCTTATTAAAATTAGTTTGATTTGTCTTGGGAAGAATTGTTTTGTGATAGTATTTAGTTATTGATGATAAAGACGTTTAATTTTGCTTATACATTCTAGATTTTCAATAAACTCGCTGTCGAGTTGAAACTCGTTTTAGTTTTTTTAAATTTTTTTATAACAGCCACGTTGAATAAAAGTTAATTTGTTCTAGGAAAATTTGTTTTTTTTATTGCTAAATAAGTAATTAGTATTGATTATTCGCCGGCTCTCTATTGAGGGTAAGATTTTATGTGTTTTACTTACAGGACTTTTATATTTAATTGATACTGTTTAGGATTGTGATATTTTAGTTTTATTTCCGAGTTTTGTTTATACTCTGTGCGTCGATAAGTTATTTTTTTTTCCTCTTGAATTTAATTTCCGGGTTAGTAGATTGAACTAGTTTTTATTTCCAATATTTCATTTAGATCCAAAGGGATATTCGAACTTGGAGGTGGCTCAGTTACGCTTGTTCGTTTACCCGGCAGATTTATAACTTTATTCCATATACTCATTAACCGATATATATATTTTTGGTAGTTTTCCGGAATTCATTTGGATCCAAAGGGATATTCGAACTTGGAGGTGGCTCAGTTACGCTTGTTCGTTTACCCGGCAGATTTATAACTTTATTCCTCATACTCTTTAACCGATATATATTTTTTTTGGTAGTTTTCCGGAATTCATTTGGATCCAAAGGGATATTCGAACTTGGAGGTGGCTCAGTTACGCTTGTTCGTTTACCCGGCAGATCGTATCCGTTTCGTTTTCACTTCATTAATACTCCTTGAAAATTGTATTGATTCATAGTAACTACCCGTGTTTCCGTTGAATCCAAAGGGATATTCGAACTTGGAGGTGGCTCAGTTACGCTTGTTCGTTTACCCGGCAGATCGTATCCGTTTCGTTTTCACTTCATTAACACTCCTTGAAAATTGTATTGATTCATAGTAACTACCCGTGTTTCCGTTGAATCCAAAGGGATATTCGAACTTGGAGGTGGCTCAGTTACGCTTGTTCGTTTACCCGGCAGATCGTATCCGTTTCGTTTTCACTTCATTAACACTCCTTGAAAATTGTATTGATTCATAGTAACTACCCGTGTTTCCGTTGAATCCAAAGGGATATTCGAACTTGGAGGTGGCTCAGTTACGCTTGTTCGTCTACCTGGCAGATTCGCCCCGTATTAGAAAACCTGATCGGCTCAGACTGTTAAGTCCGCCCCTTTCTTCTCCCCGTAAGTTCGTCAGTCCCTATAGAGTTATAACTACAATAGACCACAGAGTATTACTATAACAAAAGAAATATTTCTATTTATTCCGTTATTAAATCATTAGTTGAAACTAAACTGATATTTGATTCACTTGGGTTATAAATTTGAGATTAGTTAGCTAAAGTAAATTCAACAAGACCCCTGGAATTTTCCGTAACCTCCATCTGAGGCTATCCGGAACTCTTGACGCTAAGGGTCAAGGGGCCGTGGAGCAAACCACGTTAAAAATCTGGCGCCCGAGCATTCCGTCGAAAGATTTTGAGTCAAGGGTGTCCATAGTGACGTGTTCGTGTGGCAGGAGCCACGTATACGGGCTTAAACGCGTTACACAATATATATTTTTTCATCAATATTTAGGGTTGAATTTTTAGCAAGTTTGACTTTGTTTAGATATATTTTGACAGTTGACACTTATAATATTGATATTTGGTCATCAATTCAAAATATCGATTGTTATTACAAGAATACAACTACAGCGACATCGACACGCCCACCCAGGGCTCTTGTTTGGTTCTGTTAACTGTAGCAAAAATTTTGATGTTATGTATGTGTCAGATAAATCTTCCGTAGGGTATATATTGCAAGTAGACTTAGAGTATCCACATGAATTGCACGATCAACACAGAGATTTTCCATTTGCCCCCGAACAACGCTAGCCTGTAGGCTCAAATCATTCAAAATTAATGACAACACTTCATTATAAAAAAGAATACACAGTTCACTATCGCAATGTGAAACAAATGTTAGCTAAAGGATTAAAATTATAAAAGATACACAAAATTTTGAACAATCTGCGTGGCTGAGATCCTATATCGAATTAAATAGGCGATTGGGGGCTACGAGTAAATTTGAAGAAAAATTATATAAATAGTCAAATAATGCTGTGTTTGGTAAGACGATGGAAAATATACGGAAACGCCGGATAGTGAAGCTTGTCAAATCTTGGAATGGGCGTTATGGTGCCAAAAATCTATTGACAAGAATACGATTTCATAGTAGAACAATTTTTAATGAAAATTCAAGTGCAATAGAACTCGCTAAATCAGAACTAGTTTTTAATAAACCCTTGTACGTTGGCATGGTCAATGGTCATTTTGGATTTATGTATGTATGCATTTCATTATGACTACATGATCCCAAAAATGGAATTGATAAATGTAAATTGCTCTATATGGACACATAGAACTTCATTTATGAGCTCTACTATGATGATGCGTATGAGGAAGTTCTTAAAGCCGATTTAACAAAATTCGATACATCAGATTACCCTGTTAATAATATCTTTAATATCCCACTGGTGAATGAAAAAGTGTTGGAGGTTATGAAAGAAGAAAACCAAGGTCAAATTATGACCCATCATGCGGGGTTACTATCTAAAATGTATTCTTCCAAAGTTCAATCAGGTAAAATAGACAAAAAGGCGAAGGGAGTCCGATACAATGTAGTTAAAAACAAAATAAATTTTATTGATTACGTAAACTGTTTAAATGATTTGAGAGAAAAAATATTACTCAACGCTGTATTCGATCGTATGCTCATAACGTATATAGCATAGAACAAACAAAAATTGCGTTAAGTCCTTATGATGATAAAAGATATTTGATCCCCAACAGTTTTGACACACGACCATGGGGACATTATAGTATTTTAGAATAAGGGTTTTTGTTATAGATGGAATTATGTACCAAAAAAATTGTCGAACAATAGTGATGGCAGCAGATTTTGCTGAGCAGTCCCCTCTTCCTTGGAAGTTAACCAAGAAAGTTTTGAAACGATTTTCCACATATAAATAGGATGCGATTGTAAACGAAGCCGAAAATGATCCTAATCCCTCATCTAGAGGAATGGGATTTATTCACCGCTCCAAACAAATACCTACACATTTACGGAATACGGTATTAGGAAAAACAGATTGGGGGTATATATTTGAAGAAGAGGAGTCAAGTTATTGTGTATGGTTAAGTGCACACTGGCTTCAACAACATCGTCTAAACGTATGAAATCGTGTTTTCATGTATTCAAAAAAGTACATAAAACTTTAAATCAGTACATATTAGTCAACTATGATCACTCTCACGAAATATGTGATGCTAACGATATTGTTGAATGCATATATCAAGAGCCATATTATTGGTGTCACAGCTGTTTCAAAAACGTTTTGTTTGAATTAAAAAGCTTTGATTCATGTATTGATGCTTTACATGAAATACCCAGATATCCTCGGTTTGATGATTATGATGTGAACAGCGATATTGACTCTTTTGAGGTAAATACGCAGTAATTGAACGTTTCCATGAGTCTCTCTCTCTATCTCTTTCTCTCTTTATATATGAATACAACCACTTTTTAACCCCTTACCGCATACTGTGCTATATTTGGCACATGTTCAAAATTATTATTTGTTTCTAAGTTTCCGAAGAGTTTGTGCTGTTAACTCAAGTTGTCCCATATCTAGCACAGTCGCTTGTTCACAGGCAGCCGCTAAATCCCTTCCACTATCGTACTTGTGCCATATTTGGAACAATATGAGATAAAGATAATATTTTTGTATCGGATTTTTTGTTTTTCAGATGAATACCAAGAAGTTCTATGGAACAAAAAAAGTACAAATTCCAATGACTAATGGGAGTGATGATGAGAATTTATCGTCCGATGATGACCATCGAAAGAATGAAATAATGAGTCTCATAAAACCTACAAAAATTTTGTGTGAGGCATCACATAGTGAAAACAATGCTTCAACCACCAAAGAGGTAATTATCGACGAAACTGACAGTGACAGCGAATATGAAATACCGCTCTCTAAATTACGACAATCTAACCAAGATATGCATAGTGATATAAATGTTCCCTCGACATCTAAAACTCATAGTGATACAAATTTACCATCGACATCGACTAGCAAAAAATATAAAAAGTCACAACAAAAAAAAAGAAAAAGTTGTCTGGCAGAATAGGTTCCTTGCTGTTACTGAAGAATTTGTGAAATTCAATGGAGATGAAACACTTCCAATTTTCATACAAGCACTCGAAGATCCCATTCAGTTTTTCAATTTTTTTTTCACCGACGAAATTTTTACTTATATAGCTGAACAGTCAAACTTGTTTGGTGTTAAAAGTAGGCCTAAAAACCGCCCAATATATCAAAAGAAGAGCTTCGCATTTTTTGCGGTATTTGCATATACATGTCTGTTGAGTGCACGTGACAACACCGCTAATGAACAGTTGAAACCACCCCTGTGGGGGGAAAAAGGGACGATGTAAAAAGGCCGGCAGCCGGCATATTTCATTCTTCTGTAAACGTTTTGAACGATAACATGTACTAACAATGTTTAAAGAAAAGATTATAGTTAATGTTTAAACCCTATTCTGTGTGTCTATCATTTCGACGTGTGAAATAAAATAACATAAAACATATATAAACTACAGTCCACATAATTACCTACATTCAAAACATGGTCCATAGAACCGGATGGTGAATCAAGTGATTAGGCGGGGAAACAAACAAGCAGTGCCCTTCAGTCCTAAAAAAGTAAGTCTTTTTTCCTTCCTTATTTTACATTTCACATTCAGTTCGAATTAATTAAGGTAAAATGTCCGAAGATCGTACAGAAGAGTCATTATCGGCCTTGAAAATAAAAAGGGGTATTGCAAAAGGTAGTGTTACTAGATTAAAAACCTTTTTTGACGGTTTAAATAAAGAATGTCTAGATGACAAAATTATTTCACAATTAAATATAAGGGTAGCAAAAGTTGAGTCCGTTTGGGACGAATTTAATGAAATTCAAACTAAAATTGAAATATTAGCTCCCTCAGAGGCTGAAACTAGTGCAACCGAAAGAGGACAATTTGAAAATTTGTATTTTACGGTAATCGCAGATATAAATAGTGTATGTAGAGAGTTTGAGGAAATAAAATTAAATGAAAGCCCTGTGATTCAGTCCGAAGCAAGCTCTATTAGAACTAACAATATAAATTCTCAATCAATGATTAAATTACCGACAATAAAATTACCTAATTTTGATGGCAACTACAGTAACTGGCTAGAATTTAAAGACAGTTTCACAGCTCTAGTTGATAACAACGAGTCATTATCTGCCATTCAAAAATTTTATTATCTTAGATCGGCATTAGAAAGAGATGCAATACACGTTATAAAATCAATTGAAGTATCTTCCGCAAATTATCCGCACGCATGGCAATTACTTATTGACAGGTTTGAAAATAAGAAATTAATGATTCATAACCATATTAAGGCAATATTTGAGCATCCTAATGTACTTAAGGAATCATATACAGATTTACGTAATTTATATGACAATGTTATAAAACATATGAGATCATTGAAAACATTAGGTGAAAAAACAGATGATTGGGATCGTCTCATAATTTATATTATCAGTAATAAATTCGATTCAATCACAAGACGGGACTGGGAGTCATATAATTATAAAAATGAATTACCAGACATGGCTGATTTGAATACATTTTTAAAATCCAAATGTGAAATATTAGAAAAACTTGAAGCGACTAAAAATGACAAAACTAAATTTGTAAATCAAAACCTTAACAAAAGGCATACGAGTAATAGTTTCGCTACAACCGATTCAAATAAAAATCAATGTTTTTATTGTAAACAAAATCATTTAATATATTATTGTGAAGCATTCTTGAAATTAAACATAGAAGGTCGAATTGCAGCTGTTAAACGATTAAAACTTTGCCTAAATTGTTTGCGTTCAAATCATCCATCGTGGAAATGTAAGTCGCAAAAATGTACAAAGTGCCGCAAAACACATAATTCATTATTACACTTAGATCAAAATATCTACAATAACAACAAAGACAATTCGAGAAATGTAACTGAGACCGAAGAGTCTCGATATGTTGATTATTTTGGCGATACCCCAAAGCCTACGGTCGGCGTCGGCGACGGAAGTTCAAGCAGCGGTTCACGTGTCACTACCGAACCTGTCGTATCGATAGCCAACCATAGTTATAAACACACTGTTGTCACGTCTAATAATTGTGGGGAAGTTTTGCTATCAACAGCAATTATTAAAATAAAACATAATGAAAATTATGTCACATGTCGCGCGTTACTGGATAGCGGTTCTCAAAGCCATTTCATATCAGAAAAAACTTGTAAAAAATTAAATTTACCACAAATTAATGTTAATCATACAGTGCAAGGTGTAGGCCAGGCCTTGACAAATATAAACAAACAAGTTAATATCACATTTATGTCATGTTATAATAATTTTAGTATGGATATCAAATGTTTAGTTTTACCTCGAATAACTGATAAATTGCCATTAATGTCGTTTGATAAAGGTATTTTGAAGATACCATCTAAGGTAACATTGGCTGATCCGGGATTTAACAACACTGGGGAAGTAGATATTTTACTGGGAGCAAGCGTATTTTGGTCCATTCTTTGCGCAGACCAACAACGACTTGGAAATAATTTACCAGTACTGCAAAATACACAATTAGGCTGGGTAATTGCCGGCAATTTACTTTTAAATTCAGAATATAACAATTCCTCTATTAGTTGCTTAAACATCAATGACGAAAATTCTATTGACAACAAAATTGAAAAATTCTGGAGTATAGAAGAAGTTACCAACAACAAAAGGTCTCTATTGTCCGAAAGTGAAAAATATTGTGAAATGCATTTTAAGGAAACTACTAAACGCGACCAATCAGGCAGGTTTATAGTCAATATTCCATTTAAAAACAATTTAAACAAAATTGGCAACTCTCGTGATATTGCGATTAATAGATTTCATTCGTTAGAAAGAAAGTTAAACAAAGATTCTAACTTAAAAACAGACTATGTGAACTTTATGTCAGAGTATGAAAATTTAAAACACATGACCGAAATATCAGACAATGTACAAAATAATGACGGTTATTTTCTACCGCACCATGCAGTTATTAAATCCACTAGTATTACTACAAGGTGCCGTGTAGTGTTTGATGCTTCCGCAAAAACGGATACCGGCTTTTCATTAAACGACGTACAATTTAGTGGACCTACATTACAACAAGATATATTTTCGATATTAGTAAGATTTCGTAAACATAAATATGTATTAACTGCTGATATTTCAAAAATGTATCGGCAAATACTCGTAAATGAGGATCAACGAAAATATCAAAAAATATTTTGGCGCACTGATCCTAACAATGATTTGAAATGTTATCAATGTAATACAGTAACGTACGGAACTGCATCGGCACCGTACTTAGCTGTTAGATGTCTGTTACAGTTAAGCAGTGAGAACGATATAAAATTCCCATTAGCTAGTAAAATTATAAAAGACGATTTCTACGTGGATGATCTCTTAACAGGTAGTGATGATATGGCCGAGATACTGAGAGTACAAGGAGAAATTTCACAGATTTTAGATAGTGCCGGTTTCGAACTTCGGAAATGGCTTTCAAATGATCAAAATATTTTAAATAAAATAAAGGTAAATAATAACTTAGAAATTGGTATTTTACAAATTGGTAATCACGAAGAAGCAAAAACGTTAGGAGTATACTGGAACTCCAATCAAGATTTCATTCAATATTCAATTAAAGAAAATAATATATTAAATCAAACAACTAAACGTGGTATTCTGTCAACAATTTGTCAAATTTTTGACCCTTTGGGTTTACTAGGCCCGATAATAGTTATCGCGAAGTTAATCATCCAAGATTTATGGAAACTGAAGTTAACATGGGACGATGCCGTCCCCGATAAATTGTATACAAGGTGGCACAAGTTCCAAAAGGAACTACCGGCTATTAACGAATTCAAAATCCCTAGATATGCCTTAGTTGCTACGTATGTGAAAATCGAGCTTCATGGATTTTGCGACGCCTCGGAGATAGCATATGGAGCCTGTATATATATTCGTTGTATGATGTCATCAGGACAATACGGTTCTAGACTGCTGTGTGCAAAATCACGGGTCGCGCCGCTGAAGCAAATAACTTTACCACGTTTGGAGTTATGCGGAGCCGTGTTACTGTCAAATCTAGCAAAAAAAACTATTGACTCTTTAGAAATAAATTTTAATAATTATTTTTATTGGACAGATTCTTCGATTACTATTTGTTGGATAAGGGGAGCGCCTAATAAATGGAAAACTTTTATAGCCAATAGAGTCTCCGAGATTCAATCTACCACAGACATATCAGATTGGCGTCATGTTAAGTCTAACGAAAATCCCGCAGATATGCTTTCCCGTGGAATGGCACCAAATCATTTAATCGAGTGCAATTTATGGTGGTATGGGCCAGATTGGTTGCAATTTGATTCTTCCGAATGGAAACCATCGGACATGATCATAGAATCAGACATACCTGAACAACGCTCATGCGCCACTACTGTAACATGTACTCTAAATAATAATTTCAACTTATTGAATAAATTTTCTTCACTTAAAAGGATTCAGAGAACTTTAGCTTATATTTTGAGATTCGCGAAAAATGTACGATTACGAAAAGATGAGAGACAGTTAGGCGAATTAACGCCTAACGAATTAGAAGCTTCATTGAATACACTTATACGCAATGTACAATTAGAATGTTTTCCCATTGAATATAATGATTTGTTGAATAAAAAGGAACTTAATAAAAAGAGTAAAATTTTATGTTTGAATCCGTTCTTGAGGGATAATATAATTCGTGTTGGAGGCAGAATAAAAAATTCCCTCCAATCTTATGATAGGAGATTCCCCATAATTTTACCAAAGAATCATATTTTAACTGAACTAATTTTGAGAAGTGAACACAATAGATTGTTACATTGCGGTGCTCAGATGTTGCTGTGTAGTGTTAGAGAACGATTTTGGCCCATATCAGGACGAAACGCTTGCAAGGGCATTGTAAAAAAATGTATTATATGTTTTAAGGCCAAACCAACAACTCCTACTTACTTGATGGGTGATCTGCCTGACGTGAGGGTAAATAATTATTCACCTTTCTCTAATGTCGGCGTTGACTATGGCGGACCATTTCTCTTAAAGGACAGAAAAACACGTGGGGCCAAAATAAACAAGGCCTATATCTGTTTGTTTGTCTGTATGAGCACAAAGGCCGTTCATATAGAGTTGGTATCGGACTTGACCACTGAAGCATTTCTAGCAACATTGAATAGGTTTATACATCGTAGAGGTAAACCAACAAACATTTATTCCGACAATGCGCTGAACTTTGTAGGAGCTAATAATGAATTGATCAAGTTGCATAAATTATTAAAGGATAATTCAGATTATATTAGTAGTCAATTAGCAAATGAATTAATACATTGGCATTTTATACCCGCCAAGTCGCCTACCTTCGGAGGAATATGGGAAGCTGGTATAAAAAGTACAAAATCACATATTAAAAGGGTCGTAGGGTTGAATCCATTAACATTTGAAGAATTTAATACTTTATTGATTCGAATTGAAGGTGTCCTAAATTCCAGACCCCTCTGTCCTATGTCTCCTGATCCTAATGACCTTACTGCATTAACTCCGTCACATTTCTTAATTGGAAGAACTATGACTGCACTTCCTGAGAAAGACTTCTTAGAAGTTCCAGAAAATCGCTTAACCAAATTTCAGCGATTGCAATCGATGCTGCAACATTATTGGTCAAGATGGCACCTAGAGTACCTCGCAGAACTGCAAACAAGAACCAAGTGGAAGCAGAGGTCTCCTGAGCTATTACAAGTGGGTTCCTTGGTGTTAATCAAGGACGAAAATGCACCCGTTTTAAATTGGACGTTAGGCAGAGTCACAACACTTCATCCAGGCAACGACGGTGTCACCAGAGTAGTGAGTGTGAAAACAATGAGTGGAGAATTGAGACGCGGAGCAAATCGTGTATGTGTATTGCCTTGCTATTAAAAAAAAACAGTTTATTTTTATTTTCATTTCATTGAAAGCTGCTGCTTTCAAGGCGGGCGGTATGTTGAGTGCACGTGACAACACCGCTAATGAACAGTTGAAACCACCCCTGTGGGGGGAAAAAGGGACGATGTAAAAAGGCCGGCAGCCGGCATATTTCATTCTTCTGTAAACGTTTTGAACGATAACATGTACTAACGATGTTTAAAGAAAAGATTATAGTTAATGTTTAAACCCTATTCTGTGTGTCTATCATTTCGACGTGTGAAATAAAATAACATAAAACATATATAAACTACAGTCCACATAATTACCTACATTCAAAACAATGTCAATTATTCAACTCCCTTCAACCAGGTCCTATTGGAACCAATCGTTAGATATTCCCTGTATCTCACGTGCTATGACCTGCAATAGATTTGAAGAAATCAAACGATTTCTTCACTTCATTGACAACACACGCCAGGTTCCTCAAGAGCAGCCAGGTTATGATAAGCTTTTCAAGGTACGTCCATTGCTAAACAAAATTCGTGAACGTTTCTTACTTGTTCCTAAAGAGGAGCATATGGCCATGGATGAACAAATTATTCCGACAAAAGCTCGATCAAGTCTCAAACAATACAATCCCAAGAAACCTCATAAATGGGGATACAAGGTTTTTGTTCTAAGTGGGGTGTCTGGATTCTCTTACGATTTCGACCTTTATTGTGGAGCTACTACATTTGAAAATAATCAACCAGATCAAGGGGCAAGCAGCAATGTTGTTGTAAAACTTTCAGAATCAATTCCAAGAAATCTAAACAAATTATTTTTTGATAACTGGTTTACGAGCATTCCTCTACAAATATACCTCACCAAAAATGGTATTTTACCTTTGGGGACAGTAAGAGGAAATCGTGTGCATAATTTCGAATTCCTTAAGGAAGCAGCTGTGAAAAAAGGTAGAGGTACAGTTATTAAAGCAGTGGCCAATGTAGATGGTGTGGACATATCTGTTGTTTCATGGTTTGATAATAAAATTGTGAACACCATGTCAACATATGTTGGGAGTCAGCCTGTATCGATGGTAAACAGATTCTGCAGGAAATCTAGGACACATATAGAAATCAACCGCCCTCAATGTGTTGCGGTATACAGGGTGTCCCAGGAGTTCGTACCAAAAACTTGGGAGGTAATAGAAAGACTAAAAATAATGATGGTATTTCATATAAAAATTTTTCTTTACGCCCTTCGTTCACGAACTATAGGGCTCTAAAGTTGGGAATGAAAAATGGTTTTTATTTACAATTATTAAATGGCTGATTGGAAATTAGTAATATTTTAACCGTTAATAAACACCATAATTGCACACTTTTGGCGCGATAGACAAGTCTACAACACACTTAAATGGTGGATGCGCCATTTTTTGGTAAGTAAAACTTTTTTCAGTTATAAATGCAACAATTGGCTTTTGTGAACATTTTTAGAGATATCAAGTCCTCCTGTGACATCTCGATAACATTAACGGTTTAAGAGATACGGGCAATTTTATGTCGCACTGCACACCTATTGGCGCATTCACATTTATTTTGAATGTACGATTACAGGAAGCATCCTGTATTATTAGTAAATTATTAATAAATCGGTACAGTCTACATTTATAAAAATAAACTTTTACATTGTTAATACTACTTTTATTATTTACTAATTATGATGTATAAAAAGCTTTTCTGAAAACAAACACAATTGA
The DNA here is from genome assembly GCA_947563755.1 of Lochmaea crataegi. Lineage (NCBI taxonomy): Eukaryota > Metazoa > Arthropoda > Insecta > Coleoptera > Chrysomelidae > Lochmaea > Lochmaea crataegi. The sequence goes on along the minus strand of OX387427.1, from coordinate 42,014,006 downwards.
TTTAAGAAAAGTAAAAATACGAGAATACCAACAATAACCAAATACATAAATTATTCTAAGTAGGCGGCTGTCATCCCACTTTAAAATCATTTCTAAATGCTTGTCATCTTTCTACACTTGTCAGGGTAAGAAATTGTGACATTATTTATTTTAAATTCAAAAATGGAAGAATTTACCTTTAATGAGTGTGCGGATATGCAAATGATGTTTGGAATGACAGACGGAAATTCTATCCTAGCTAGCCCTAATAACACTGTATTTACCTGGGACATACCATTAAAGTACTACTAGTGTCCCAATGTTTCCGACCTAGGTGAGATGTTCCTAGAATGTTTCTATTGGTACATAAATACGATTGATAAAATGTAACATCATTGGGATGTCCCTAGAATGTTTCTCTTGGTACATAAACATGATTTTCATTACAAAATATACAACTCGTACATATTTGTCTATAATTGTTTTTAAACTTTAACAATGTTTATTAAATCTATACATACCTATTAAAATATGTGACTGACGCATTTGTGATATACCTCTGCAAAGAGGTAAAAAAATATTAGAAGAAAAAGAAGAAGACCTAATTTGCAACAAGTAAGGTTAGAAGTAGAAGTGTTGAGTTCACATCAAGCTGTGGTTGAGTTTTTGCGGTAAAAATAAGCGGGAACCTTGTGAGTGTTGTGGCTTATTTATAAAGTAAGTATTTATATTGGATAGTAAAATGGATAGTCAGAAAAAAAGAAAATTATTAAATAAATATAGTCAGCGCTTTAAAAGGCTGAAAAAATGTAACAGCAATGATATTGATAATGAAGAACTGTCTACCAGTGGGTCCAGAGGTTATAATCATCAGTCTCATTCGTGTACTCCTACTTCTTGTGCAAAGGATAACGAAAGCGAAATACTTTATCAAAACACACCCAAAGGTCACGAGGAAAATGATAATTCGAATAATTGGCAACTAAGCATCTTTGAAAGATCACCAAATACATTAAATGAACAAGACTTACCTTTTACAAATCGATTAAGTAATTGGGCTGTCAAGCATAATATAAACCATTGCGCTTTGTCGGATCTATTGGATATATTGCAAAAAAGTAATCTTGATGAACCCAGGGATGCAAGGACCCTTTTAAAAACACCTCGAAACACTGGTTCACAGATTAAGATAATAGAGCCAGGGTTTTATTATCATTTTGGATTAGCTCAGTGTCTCGAAAATTTAATTACAGAATTTTAAAAAAATGTGTTGCATAAGAGGAGTGTTGTTTTAGACATTTGTGTAAATGTTGATGGTTTACCTATTTCGAAAAGTTCTGGAAACCAAGTCTGGCCGATTATGGTAATCCTTATGAGAAATAAAAATTTTGTTGATATTTGTGGAATTTATCAAGGGAATCAAAAGCCTAATAGTGCAAATGAATTTATGGCAGATTTTGTAAATGAGGCTATTGAATTAACTACTAATGGCTTTGTGTACAACAAAATTAGATATAGTGTGAACATTGTTTGTTTCATGTGATGTTCCTGCAAAACAATTTATCAAATGCACTGTGGGTCATACTGGTTACAATTCCTGTTCTAAATGTAATATTTGTGGTGACACACTATAAACAATATTTTAGAATCCAGGAGTTAAACGTCAGATATAAAAATAGGATGTCAGTCTGATTTTTGAGTTGTCACACTCCAGAAATAAAATAGCTTTTATTGAATCTTTCGAAACCCACAATTGGTGACCCCGAATAAAAAAGTGTTTTTTTCGAAAGTGTTCAAGTGCTAAATCAAAATGCCGGACAGTCCAACCCCAATGCTGGAGCGCATTTCCGTACATATTCCTCCTTTCTGGGCTACCGGGCTAGAAATGTGGTTCGCGCAAATTGAAAGCCAGTTTACTATCGCTGGCATCACGAAAGACGAAACACGTTTCAGTTACGTCGCCGGAAATTTAGAGTCCAAGTACGCAATGGAAGTTCGTGATATAATTACACAACCACCAGCAATAGGAAAGTATCAAAAACTGAAAAAAGAGCGAATAAAAAGACTCAGCGCATCCCAAGAGCAGAAAACACGACGTCTATTAGAACACGAAGAGGTAGGTGACAGAAAACCATCACAGTTTTTACGCCATCTGCAAAGTTTAGCAGGCTCAACAGTACCAGATCACATAGTTCGATCTATCTGGATTGGACGTCTTCCTACATCAATGCAGGCTATTTTAGCAACGCAGGTAAATGCTAACCTTTCTACCACTGCTGAACTCGCAGATCAAATAGCAGAAACAATATCTAGACCGCACGTATCTGAAGCAACCACATCCTCAAACCGAATCGAAGTCCTTTTTGAACAAATGTGTTCACAAATCTCCGCACTGACCAAAAAAAAACGAACAGTATGCAGATACTCGACGTCGACGTCGACGTAGTTGTTCGTTTCCTCGTAACAGAACAAAAGAAACACGAGACGGTTTTTGTTGGTACCATGCCCGATTCGGACAAAACGCAAAAAGATGCGATAAACCTTGTAGTTTCAAGTCGGAAAACGGTCAGGGCAAGTCGTTAATGGCGGCTAACGATACTAGCCCGGGAGCACTCCGCCTTTTTGTCACCGATTTCGAATCAATAGCAAATTTTCTCATCGATACGGGAGCAGATCTCTGTGTGTATCCACGGTCACGTATCCGAGGATCAAGCATTAAATCTTCCTACGAACTTTTCGCAGCAAACAATACAGTGATTACAACCTTCGGTTTTATAACATTAATCCTTGCTTTTGGATTACGTCGCCATTTCACTTGGCGTTTTGTTATTGCTGATGTATCTAAACCAATAATAGGTGTAGATTTTTTGGAACATTTTAATCTTCTAGTGGATATTCGCAACCGACGGCTAGTAGATAATACAACTTCACTCTCCGCTAGTGCGAAGACAGTGACGAGTTCAGTTGCGCAAATTAAAGCAGTAGTAGGAGCATCAAAGTACCATGAACTACTTTCCCTTTTCCCAGAAATCACCCGCCCTGCTGGTAGCACTGTAGAAACAAAACACTCTACGCTTCATCACATCAAAACAACTCCTGGTCAGTCAATTTCAAGTAGACCAAGACGACTTGCTCCTGATAAACTCAAAATTGCCAAACATGAGTTTAAAATCATGATACAGTTGGGACTAGCACGACCATCATCAAGCAGCTGGGCATCACCTTTACATATGGTGCACAAGAAAAACCTGGAGTGGCGACCTTGTGGTGATTATCGCTATTTAAATGCTAGGACAATACCCGAACAGTACCCAATTCCGCACATAGAGGACTTTGCCCAATCATTGAGCGGTAAGTGCATTTTCTCTACGAGCATATAACCAGATCCCAGTCGCACCTGAAGACATACCCAAGACAGCAATAACTACTCCTTCCGGTCTTCACGAATTTCCTTTCATGACTTTCGGGCTCCGGAACGCTTGTCAGACTTTTCAGCGCTTTATGGATGAAGTAATTCGTGATCTTGATTTTTGTTATGTGTACATAGACGATATCTTAGTCGCATCAGCATCGCCAGACGAACATTCAATCCATTTAAGGTTACTTTTCAAGCGACTCAAAGAATACGGTGTTCTTATCAACACTGCAAAGTGCAAATTCGGTGTACCTCAAGTTAATTTTCTCGGTTATCAAGTTTCTAGTGACGGTTCGCGTCCTCTTCAAGAAAAAGTTGATGCAGTCAATAACTTTTCAAAACCAGAAACGGCCAAGCAGCTACGACGATTTCTTGGAATGCTAAATTTTTACAGACGTTTCATCCCTGAAGCAGCCAATCTGCAAGTTCCTTTAAATGAACTTCTGCATGGAAAGATTAAAGGTAATGCTAAACTAACCTGGAACGAGACTGCAATAAACTCATTCCAAGCATGCAAGTACGGCCTTGCACAAGCAGTCCTTTTGGCCCATCCAAATCCAGCAGCGAAATTAGCTGTTGTGAGCAACGCATCCGATACAACTGTTGGAGCCGCTTTGCAGCAATTAAATGAAGGAGATTGGCAACCACTCGCTTTCTTTTCGAAGAAACTAAGCCCAACAGAACGAAAATACGGTGCTTATGATCGTGAACTGTTACCCATATACCAAGCCGTGAAATACTTTCGTCATTTACTAGAAGGCAGATCATTTACCATTTTCACTGACCACAAACCGATTACCTTTGCTTTTAAGCAAAAACGTTTACGCCCATGCAGTTCCGACACTTAGATTTCATTGGACAGTTTACTACAGATATTCAGCACATTTCTGGTAAGAGCAACGTCGTAGCAGCTTGCCTATCCAGAGTAGATGAAATTTTTACCTCTATCGATTTTACTTCTCTGACAGCAGCCCAAGAAGAAGACGACGAGCTGAAGACCTATTTAAAACCTGATTCTAGTTTAAAATTGAAGAAAATACTTCTTCCAGGAACAGACGTCTCAGTCTACTGTGATGTTTCAACTCAGACTGCTCGTCCTTTCCTACCCTCAATTTTTCGCAAACCTGCATTCAACTCATTACATCAATTATCCCATCCAGGTATTAAAGCTTCAGTTAAACTGGTTTCACAACGGTATGTATGGCCCTCTATAAAATCAGATTGCAGAAAATGGACCCGTACGTGTATGCGATATCAACGTTCAAAGGTATCGCGACACGTGTCCGCACCAGTGGGATCGTTCCATCACCATCCACTAGATTTGAGCACATCCATATGGATCTAGTAGGACCACTACCAATTTCAAGGGGATACAGATACCTATTAACATGCGTTGACCGTTTTACAAGATGGCCAGAAGCTTTTCCACTCGAAAACATTGAGGCAGAAACTATTTCTCGGCAGTTCTTCGAAGGTTGGGTAGCACGTTTTGGCGTACCTCTCCGTATTACTACAGCCCAAGGACGTCAATTCGAATCAAAATTATTCAAGAGATTAAGTAAACTCATTGGTTCAACACACTTCCGAACCACAGCATACCATCCCGCAGCCAACGGTCTAGTAGAACGATTTCACCGTCAACTGAAGGCAGCTATAAGATGCCACGACAGCTCAACTTGGGTAGACTCTTTACCTACCGTTTTACTTGGAATTAGATCCGCATGGAGAGAAGACCTAGGAGCTACTTCAGCAGCTCTTGTTTATGGTTAGTCATTGCGTCTTCCCGGAGAATTTCTAACAAAACGTGGCAATGAAGGTAACTTATAACCAGCTGACTATGCAAAAGAAATCATGCAACATTTCCAGCAACTAAGACTAGTCAATGGGACGAATCATAGTCAGCCGCATACGTTCATATTTAAAGAGCTGCAGACATCAACACATGCACTCGTGAGGCACAGCGCATTGAAAAGCAGCCTCCAACAACCATATGATGGCCCCTTTCCAATTATACATAGAGGACAAAATTCATTCACGTTGAGGATAGCAGATCGCAATATAATAATATCCATAGACCGTCTCAAACCCGCATTTATTTTACAGGAAGACCATCATAACAGTTGCGGTGAAGATCCTAAAAAGCATTCCAGAACATCAAATGCTTCAGAAGAGAGTTCGAAAACAGTTACACGTAGCGGAAGACGTGTTAAATTTCCAGAACGCTTACAAGTTTGAGTGTAGTGTAGTGTAACTTTTCAATAATTTCTTTAATTTTTATCATTACCTACAATTAGTAATATTATGTAATTTTATTTTCATTTCTTTTTTTTCCCCTTTCACGTGATTTTCTTTAAGCAAATCACTGGTAAGGGGGTACTGTGGTGACACACTATAAACAATATTTTAGAATCCAGTAGTTAAACGTCAGATATAAAAATAGGATGTCAGTCTGATTTTTGAGTTGTCACACTCCAGAAATAAAATAGCTCTACGAGTTTCCTTGCTTTTATTGAAATATAGAGGTTTCCATTTATCAAATTTATTTTAAACAATTTGAATCCTATTAATATTTTTGTTGGTCAGGAAATAATGTCTTCGCCAAATCAAACTTGGACAGTTGTAACTTTCACTACTGATGAAACAGTGGAAGCAGTTCCTACCAAATGGATAACTGGAGATGATTGTTTGTGGCCACCTGTTACAGGGGACAAACTAAACAGTTTTATCAAAAACTGTGAATTTAATTCTTGTTGGCCATCACATAAAATAAGAAGTTTTAGAAATGCAACATATGGTAAGTAAGATATGAAACAAAATTAAAGGAATATTCTATTTTAATAATAACAAAATAATTTAACATCAAATTACTCAACATTTTTAATCCTATAAGGTACTAAAAATGATTTATTACTTGAAGGGTATCTTTTCACTTTTCCTTCTTGAAAGCCACCATATTTCAGTTTTTATGCTTGCCCCGTCTATCTTACCATTGCAAATTTCAACTAATTAATTTGTTCACATTATTATTGATCATAACACTTGATGTTTTGTTTTTAATTTTTTAGATAATTATCTACTTGCCAGAAAAAAAGCTTTTATGGCTGAAACTACTAGTGACCTTAATACAGATACAGAGGTGGGTAATAAAAGACGTAGAAATAATAAAATTATATCTTCTTCTGAATCTGACGATGATGAACCTACAGAACCTACATCAAAAAGGAAGCAATTAAGAAATATCAAAATGCCTACACCACCGAATTGGACCAACGACATGGCTGAAATGGTAGACGAGTTAACTGTTTCGAACACACCAAGTCAAACAGACAATAGTTCTACTCCCCGCTTCACCCCTGTTCAAGTTCATCATGATTTTAATATTGGTATGTTATTACTGAATTTCATTTGATATTTATTTATTTTTATTCAAATATGTATTTTAGGTTCAGGTTTGAATAGCCATTACTCGACACCAAAAAGGGCCTTGAAAGAAATTTGAATTTGAAAATTTGAATAATGTTGGTAAGTTCTGCTGATGGATGGAAGATACGATTAACTGAGTTTTAGACTATGCTAAAACATGGTAATTTTGTCTGTCAGTTGACAGTTTAACAACATTGATATACAGTTTCTAAGAGGTGAATTTAATTTTAGTTGCTACATCACAAACCAAGAGCTGTTGTTGCAATCAACAACTGCTCTATAACATACAATCATTACTGATCGAAATTAACTCTAAGGTGGGAAATTGTTATCAGCGAAATATGCAAACTGATGAAGAGTCTACAAATAATATATTGCAAAAATCTGCTATAAAGTTACCAATGGAAACAAATGAGGATTTGGAACGTTTTGAGAATTTTTTCTCCATTTCTGAAAATTATTCAGCATTGGTAAATTATGTATACAGTGTGTCCCATGAAGTTGTATAATAATGAGGAAAAAGTTTATCTTAGATTTCACAAAAAAAATGATTGTTTATAAAAATCTCTGTATGGTCCAAACCCTTGAATGCAACCTTCGGATATCAAATTTTTTGGTCGTATACGAGGTTTTGTCAAAAATTATGAATTTCGCTCAAGAGTAAAGTACCTTTATTTTTGACAATACCGAAAATTGCTGTTTAGAATTAAAAATCACATTTAAATATGCAGTTACAGCCTTCTACCTTGAAAATTCATTGTTTTATACTACAAATGAAGAAAAACTCTATTAGTATACAACTTCCAACATGTCAATATTTACATCAACTATTGTATTATTGCATTTTATTTTACTTTTTTTCTTTTGTAGATTTTATTTTTCAAAACTTGGAGGTAACGATATATATGAGTTCATTAGGCGTTGCATTGGACCCCTTGTTACTGATGGCTTAGCAGAAAAGTTTTCCTTTACAGGAAGAAAAGGAAAACTTACTTTTGCATAATTATATCTAGCAAAATCTGTACTTGGTAACTATCTCTAATGCTTTTACTAGTAGAGACAAAAATTACGTAGAAGATTTACAGTGACAGCTAACCTAAAATCCATTTTTCAAATTACAACACGACAGCGAAACATCAATTTGTTTATCCTTTTCTATCATATACACATTGTCCATCAAACTATCTTTCTCCACATATTATGAAGTCAGTTATTGAGTTAATTCACCAAATAATAAATCAATCGTTAAAGTCAATTTGAAAGGCATTTACACTTTATTTGAAGAACAAGAGCTCCTAATAAATTCATTTTCCAGTCAGTTATTGGCCACTTTATTCGCACATGAAAAGACCGGGTCTATGACCACAATACATTTATTATATTTTATTAGCAATATGCAAATTATTACATTATAATACATAATAATTTTTTTAGAAGCTGGGCAAAAGGCATATGGGATCACCAGAAAGGAAATCGAATTGAAAATTGGTGATTGGCTGAGAAGAGCAAAAGAGAGACGATTGAGGATGGAACTAAAACATAAGTAAATTAACTTACCATATTACCCTATGTAACATGTTCTACTAGGTATAGGGAAATGAAGCATTGGTAAATGCTTTATAATACACTTCCTATACCTAGTAGAAAATGTTACATGTGGTTAATGGAAAATATTTTTATAAATGTGCAATAAATAGCTCTTGTTTTAAGAAATATTGAAATGTTTTATTTGCACCTAGTGATTTCACTTACAGTGTATTTTTAGAAACGTTTCTGAGATGTTCTAAACAAAGTACCCCGAATGTACCTAGTACATCCTATGTCATCTTAGAAACATCCTACTGGGATGTTTGTAGAACGTTGAAAATGATGACATGGCTGTTGCCAGAAACATCCTAGGAATGTTTCGAGGGAAATGGGGATGTTGTTAGTATGTTTCTATTGTCCGAGAGTGATGTTTGTGGAATATTTTTGGGATGTTTCTGTGTTATTAAGGAGAAGACTTTATTCGGAACGATATCCAAATCGAGGGTTACCTAACAGGAAAACGTTTGAACGCATAGATCGGAGTTTAAGAGAAACAGGTACGTTTAGCTTAATGCAGTAATTTTATAAACTGTTTTTAAAATGGATAATTACGTTGTAGGATCAATTTTACAGAAGAAAGGTGTCGAAGCGAGTATAAGAAACGTACGTACTCCGATAATTGAACAAAACATACTAGATGCTGTTGATAATGAACCTACAACCAGTTTAAGGAAACTTTCAGCACAATTTAATATTTCAAAATCAAGCGAACATAGAATACTTCAGGAGCAACTATTGCATCCATTTCATGTACAAAAAGTTCATGCTATGTCACCAGATGACTATCCTCCTAGGCTTAATTATGCCAACTGGTTTTTGGGTAAACAACGGGAAGACCGACATTCCATTGAAAATGTACTATTCACAGATGAAGCAGGTTTTACCAGGGATAGCATAAATAATTCCCATAATCTACATCTGTGGGATGATGAATTTCCTCACGGGATAATTAAGACTAAACACCAACAAAGGTTTATGGTCAACGTATGGGCAGGTATTATAGGCAACCGCTTAATTGGTCCGTATATCCTTGTGGATCGTTTAAACGGACAGTCTTATTTACAATTTTTGCAGGATATTCTGCCAATTTTATTAGAGGATGTACCTTTACAAAAGCGCCAATGTATGTGGTTTATGCACGATGGATCACCCCCTCACTTTAGTCGTGAGGTACGTGCCCATCTGAACAATATTTTTCCAGATAGGTGGATTGGAAGGGGTGGACCATTTCTATGGCCAGCACGTTCGCCAGATATCAACCCATGCGATTTTCACTTTTGGGGTTACCTTAAAAGCTTAGTTTACAGTACACCTGTAAATACAAGAAATGAATTAATTGATAGGATACGTTTTCACTGCGAAAACATCCGAAATAATCCTGGAATGATATTTCAAGTACAAAGATCTAATCTTAGAAGATTGAGGAAATGTGTGGATGTAAGAGGAGCCCACATTGAACATTTGTTGTAATTTTTTAAAACCGTTTTGACTTTTTTAATGTAGTTAATTACTTGGTTACTCGTTTTTTTAATCTGTTAATGTAATGTAGTTATTCATTTTTCAGGGTTTTGTTGCTATTTTTACTTTTACTAAAGTAATGTTCGTTTTCAATTAAGTTTTTTTATGGTTAAACAGAGTAAAAGTTCATTTTTATAAATGTAGACTGTACTACTACTAATAATACAGGATGCTTCCTGTAATCGTACATTCAAAATAAATGTGAATGCGCCAATAGGTGTGCAGTGCGACATAAAATTGCCCGTATCTCTTATACCGTTAATGTTATCGAGATGTCACAAGAGGACTTGATATGTTCACAAAAGCCAATTGTTGCATTTATAACTGAAAAAAGTTTTACTTGTCAAAAAAATGGCGCATCCACCATTTAACTTAGTCGGTTCCTGAGTTCACAAGTATGATGTAGACTTGTCTATCACGCCAAAAAGTGTGCAATTATAGTGTCTATTAACGGTTAAAATATTACTAATTTCCAATCAGCCATTTAATAATTGTAAATAAAAAACCATTTTTCATTCCCAACTTTAGAGCCCCATAGTTCGTTAACGAAGGGCGTAAAGGAAAAATTTTATATGAAATACCATCATTATTTTTAGTCTTTCTATCATCTCCCAAGTTTTTGGTACGAACTCCAGGGACACCCATAACGCTTATAAGGGGAGAGTAGATCTTCTCGATTCTATGTTAGAATACTACCGAATCCAAATTCGATCCAAAAAGTGGTACATGGGGGTATTTTTCCATTTTCTGGATATAATATGCGTCAATAGCTGGATACTGTGGAGGCGAACCAAAACAAATAATCATTTATACCTACCACTTTCAGAATTCAAACTTGGTATCGCAGAAGTTTTGACCAGAGCTTATAGTTCAGAAAGAAAAAGGGGAAGACCTAGTACCAGCTTACAACCTCAAGTGGATCTCAAAAAAAAGAAATATCCTTTTTCGCAGATTCCAGCCCAGCAAATAAGAACGGACAATTTGAATAATTTGCCAAGAGTAAGTGAAGAACGACAGAGGTGCAAATATCCAGATTGTGAGGGAAAATCCCACATATCATGTGGCAAATGTTCAGTTTTTTTATGTCTAAATAAGGATCGCAATTGTTTTAGCAAATTTCACACGGAATAGGGCAAGATTTTCACTCTTTTGTTGAGATAAAATAAATAAATCTGAATTTATACTTATTACTTTTATTTTATTTCCGAAATGTGTGCCAAATTTGGTACATGTCAAAAATTAACATTGTTACTGTTATCTCATTTTGTGCCAAAATTGGCACAAGTCAAAGTTTGACATTTATTTCCTTTAAATATCGATAAATATTTTTTCACTATTTTTTCATAACTCCTTATCAGTCATTCCAACGCATATATTTTTTTGACAAATAAATAAAAAATCATGCAGTAAGGGGTTAAATGATAAATATATGTTTATCTACTTTTATCTTTTATTTCGACACAACATTTCTACATTAAATATTATTTAAATCATTGATTACTTCAAGTTTATAAAAATGAATTAATTCTTTAAGAGCACCATTTAACATATCATTCAGCATTTGAGAACAAAATGCATACAACAATTGCAAAGGACTTAAACTATTCGAGTTTTTACAAAAATTCAGAACATCATAATAATACTGATAAAAGTTGAAATTGTTTAACGTGGTGAAATTAAATTATTGTTTAGTTCTAAAATTTGTGTGACCTCTTCTTCGTCCATGTAGAACTCCACACCATGTTTCTTGAAAAATATAGATTTATAATCATCGTAAACTAATAGGGTAATTGTACAGTATTCTCCACACGAAAATGAAACAGGTTGAAATGCATCATGCATCATTTACTGCTAATGAGGCCAATAAAGCTATGACAAGTATCATTGAAGAGTTGTCTTGCCCGGAGCATGAAGAAGCAGATACCAAGATAGTGTACCAAGCGTGTAAAATCAACTATGAAGCAAACATTGTAATCCGAACTGTTGATACTGATATTGCTGCTATAATGCTGGGTCATATGCACCGTATAAATGATGAATCGCACGTTTGGATGCTTACAGGAACTGGAAATAACTCAAGATATGTGGACCTAACTAAGATACACGCAAAATTGGGAGAATCTATTTGTTAAAGCTTACCTGGATTACATGCAATCACAGGATGTGACTAGAATCCTGCATTTTTCAGAAAAGCAAATTTGAAACCGTTTAAAATATTAAAAAATATGTAGAAATCAAAGAAGATTATAAAAAACAGCAAGAGGTCTTTAATGTTATTCAAAATTTTATATGCTATCTATATAATGTTAGTAATTTGAATGATGTTGATAATACCAGGCTACAAATTTTTATTGATTCTTATACCGTGTCTGATGTCAACGAAGCTTTTAATAAGAAAAAATTGCGAAATTTTGACGATGGTTGCTTACCACCTTGCAAAAGTGAGCTATTCCAGCAATTTCTGCGAGCAAATGATATATGTTGTATATGAAACAGTGCTCATTTGAAAAACCCAACAACATATGAACCAGTAAATAATGGTTGGATTCTGGAAAATTACCAATACCATTTTAAATGTTTTGGAGGGGATTAACAACCCAATTATGTTAGTGATTCTCCGAAAACCATGTCAGGTATGTAATAATTACATAAAAATATTTTACACAAATTTATAACTATTTATAATTAATTAGGTTTTATTTTACTATTGCAGAAACAAACGAAGGTGATATTGATAATGACCAATCCGACGACTGGAGTAGCGACGACGAAAATGGGGATATAGGCGACAACGATGACAATGAGTAAATTATTGAATATTTGTTTGATAAATTTATTTTTCTGTCAGTTTCTTGCTTAAAAAAAAATTCTTGAATTGAAATTAATTACAATACATTTTATAAAACTTACGAATAATATGAAGTAAGTTTAAATTTTATCACATGGATATTTTATTATAAAATTTTTAATGAATATTGTTTTAAAAATTTTGTATCTGGACTGTAATAATTTTATTTAGTAGAATTTCTTGATAAATTAGAAAAAAAAAATCACGAGACAATTCGAAATAAACAACAGCTGATGTGCAGTAAAAGATTGCAATAAACCGAACGCTCTGTTTCACTCGCACCCGTTACTACATATGCTCCGCGCTCTCGCAACTTCTGCCCAATTCAATGTGTCTGGCAGGATGATAGAACCCTCGAAAATGTCTGGCTACTAGGGAAACATCGTTTAATAGTTCCCCAAAAAACATATATTAAATTTAGCTTTCATATTATAACTTAAGTAGAATTAAAAAATATTATAGTTTAGGGGTGTCCGGCAGGGGGTTGGAACCATACTAAGTGTCTGGCAATGAGTAACGCGAGTTTTAATGTTGTTACGAATGAAATATAAAAAAATTGAATTTTATAGATTAATAAATATTAGATGGAATTTTATACACCTTTGCTACCTGTTACCTGCCAAAGGAACACTACGCAGGTATCATGGGTGGGGATCGTTCTTACCTATACTAGAGGCGCATATCGGAAAACTTTCAGCTTTTATGATATAACGAAGGTCTGGCCGTCGCGGGCTCTTGCTCTATTAGACACGTGTCAAGGCGCTGTCGTTCAGGGTCGCACTATTCCTGTCGTTCGGAATATTTTAGGCATTGTCGTTCATACCGCATACTGTCGTTCAGTATTTTTGGTCCGTTGTAATTGTAATCACTAATATAATAATTAAAGAGCACATTATACCATAATAAGTCAAATTCATTTACTCAGACAAATTATTTTGCTCAGATATTGTTTTTCTTTCATTTATAGATAAATACCTTATCGAATCGACAATTGGCGGCCAGCCTGGTTATAATCAGACAATTTTTTTTTAAATGTGGGTAGTATATAAATTCGCCCTTTTATTTTATTTCATCAATGCGCTAAATTAAACATTTATTGAATAAGTTATATTGTTATTAAGAGGCCTCGTATAAACTAGTTATAGTCTTTTTTTATGAGGTCTCACAAAAGTCACCCAATGCGAATTTCAAGACGAAATTTTGGTGAGGTGGAAGTGCCAACATCCTACTCAGACTTGGTTCCATGGACAGAGATTAATGTATTGAAAAAAATGTTACTATTGATTCGTTCCAGTCTTAACAAGTTAGATTTAAGGAAACACCAAAACCATCAACAGCTGAGAAAAAAAAAGGATCTTACTGCCATGTTACGATTTCTGCCTGCACCTGGGAGGGAATATTATCAGGGTATAATTTCAAAATAGTTTAGCCATAGATACTCAAAATACTATAAAAATTAATTTTGTTGTTGTTGTAAGTACCACCAAGTTGCAGTTGCATCATTAGTGGCGCATAGAACGTTTTGTTTAACTTAGTTATGAACAGCCATTTTCTTTTATAATATAAACAATAGTTTTAACTTTAAGTTTTTGTTGAAATAATGCATAACATATGTACGAATAAAAATAAATAAACAGTTTTTTACTTACTTTGCATATGTTTTGATTTGACAATTTTCTATGCACTGTGTAAAGTTATAATTTTGGTACTAACAACGTTTTGGCACCCTCCAATTATTGTAAATTATAATGGAACTTGTAACACGCCTATATACAAAGGCCAGGAAAAAGAAGAACATTGACAAAATGACTTTTGACATACCACTTAATTTTTATTCGAGAATGTACGATTTTGATCCACGTTGTTACAATACATTTTTGGCGCATGATTATAAAATAATCACAATAAATTCATATAAATAACCCCCTACAATTGGCGACCAACGTGCTGCTGTTAATAAAGAAGTCACCGGTTATTAAGTGAATCAAGTTTTAGTAATTACACAGTTGTGGACACTGGATGCCGTCAGTTCCCAAACTTGTAAATACCAACCAGTTTAGTGCAGTTAGTTGTGTTTATAAATTTGAATAGTTGAGTGGACACTGTTATTGTCAGTTCCTCGTATGTTCTTACGTTCCGGAAGAAATACCGCTACATCAACTACAATGCCTGACACCGAAAATCAAATTCAACAGGTAGTAATAACACCTGAAATGTTACAGGACCTCATTGCAGGTATGAGATTAGCAGGTTTAAACCACAATCAACAGAACGTAACAACTGTAAGTAATAACTCAAATTTCTCCGCATGTAAACATACATTTTACGGCAATAAAAACGAGGATATTGAAGCCTTTATAGATGCTATTTCGGTGTATAAGGAATGTCTTAATATCTCAGATGAGCATGCACGAAAGGGCCTCAGTATGCTCCTTCACGATACTGCAGCAACATGGTGGCAGGGAATCAAGGCATCGGTAAACACGTTCGACGAAGCTTTGGACTGCTTAAGACATGCTTACGGTTATCCGAAGCCCGCATATCAAATTTATCGAGAACTATTTTCGCGCGAACAAGGCAACGAAAAAACTGACATTTTCATCAGTAAGGCGCGTGCGCTGTTGTCACGTTTATCAGGAAATTCCGCAATTTCCGAACATGTACAATTAGATTTAGTTTACGGTTTATTAAACGCTCGTATTAGAGAAAAACTAGCTCGTGATAAAATTTCAACATTCAAAGAACTAATTGAGAACGCCCGTATCATAGAACAATATCTTTCGGATACAGCTCAGAGAGGTAATCAGCGAACTAGTCAAAATGTAGTTAATGTAAAATCTGAAACCGATCATTTAAAGGCAAGTCATAATGTAAACAATAAAAAAAAACAGAATTCAATGTATATTTTGTAAGAATTTTGGTCATATTAGAGATGAATGTCACAAGTATGCTGCATACAAGAATAATAGTGTTAATGACACCGTTCTACGAGATTGCGGAGCTGCCAGCTCTGCTGATAATTCTAAGATCTTCTGCTATGGCTGTAAAACTCCAGGTTATGTCAAATCCAATTGTCCCAAATGTAAATCAGTTGAAATTGCTCAGGTTAGTGTATCTAGCGAGTTCCTCTGCACATCGCTAAACAATGTCGACGGTCAAGCCGCTACGTCACCTATGCGTCCACTCACTCGGGTTACCATTTAAGGTCATCATGGATTTTCATTCCTCGATTCTGGTGCTCAGTCCAGCATAGCCGGAGCTATGCTTAGAGATATTTTACTAAAAGAAAATACTCCTTATACGACCAAGTTTATGATTATGACATTGGCAGATGGCAAAGCGAGCACTGTCAATGCCCTGTTTTTCCAAGTTAAGATTGTGTTAGAACATCGGGAACACCCGCTTACTCTAATTGCCGTCCCTGAACATGATCAAAGTAGAACACTATTAGGTTCCGATTTTCTCAAGGCAGCTAATATCATTTTAGACATCCCACGCGATTGCTGGTATTATGGCGATTCTCCTGAAGTTCGGAACTCTTTTGCTCCTGAACCGACTGGAACGATTGCTCCTAGCTTTAATACCATCCATCTAGCCCGAATCGAATTGAGAGAAAATGGAGGTGTCAACCTCCCGCCGTCGAACAAATCACTCTTGAATAAGCTTCTCGACCAAAATCGTGATGTATTTTGCCCAAATAAAGAGCCGACTCCTTTTGCTCAACACACTGTAGTTCTGACTGACAGTAATCCCATATCAGTTACTCCGTATCGCATGTCAGCGGTCAAAAAACAACAACTGAAGCAAGAAATTGACAAACTCCTTGAGGACGGTACAATCGAAGATTGCGAGTCGCCTTACTCCGCGCAGGTTGTCTTAGTTCCCAAGAAAGATAACAGTGTCAGATTGACAGTCGATTACCGCAAGCTAAATGCGATTACCCGAGCAGACAAATACCCTCTTCCCAGAATGGATGATTTGCTGTACGCCACTAAGGAAACAAAGTTCATGTCAACCCTGGACTTAAAATCAGGTTATCACCAAATCTCGGTAAATCCCGATGACAGAGACAAGACAGCGTTTATATGTCCCTTTGGTACCTTTAGGTACATTCGTATGCCTTTTGGGATGAGGAACAGCCCCGCCACGTTTCAGCGTCTCATTGATAAATTTCGTGCGGGATTGCCAGATGTCTACCTTTTGGCCTATCTAGATGACCTAATAATTATTTCACCATCATCTCAAACTCACGTGCAAGATATTGCGCAGGTTTTCACCCGTCTAAAGATCTTCAAATTACACTTAAATCGTGCCAAGTGCACCTTCAGTTGCGACTCGGTCCTTTATCTTGGCCACTAATCACTCCGTCTGGAATCAAACCGGATCCTAATAAAGTTTCATCTATCATGAATAGACCGGTCCCCAAAAACGTCAAGCAACTGACCTCATTTCTTCAAACTTGCTCATGGTTCAGACGATTCATTGAAAATTTTGCCGAAATAAGTAAGCCTCTGTCCAACCTTCTCGAAAAGAATGCTAAATGGAGTTGGGGACATGCTCAATCTCAGGCCGTGGACCGGCTAAAGGCCCTTCTATGTTCAAGTCCCGTCCTTCGACAGGTCGACCCTGGGCTTCCCTTTCTTCTTCGTACTGACGCGAGCTCGTATGCGCTCGGAGCATGTTTGCTTCAGGCGGAGTATCCCGAGGAAAGGCCTATCGAGTATGCGAGTCGACTACTCACTCCTTCAGAACAAAACTATTGCACTACTGAGTTAGAAGCATTAGCGGTTGTCTGGGCATTAAACAAGTTCCGTGGTTATATTGAAGGGTCCCCTATAGTGGTTCAAAGTGACCACCAGCCCCTACGATACTTGATGTCACTAAAGTCACCCTCAAGTCGTTTAGCTCGATGGGCCTTGTCCCTTCAAACGTATGACCTCCGAATTGACTATACTCCCGGCAAGCTGAACGTCGTTGCTGACATGTTATCACGTCGCCCTATCGAAGAGCTTGAAACTCAATATGTTCAAGTGGACTTACCAAGAGAATTCACAAGTGAAACAAGAAAACAACAATTAGCCGACCCTGATTTACAGAAAATCATTGAGTCATTTGAAAATCCTGACCACGACAATACTGACTATAAACGTTGGTCCGAGCGCGGATACCTGATGATTCAAGGTGTCTTATTTAGGTATACCCCGGACATGGATTCCGAAGAAGCACAGCAAGTGGTTTCCAAGTCTCAAATTACGAAGATTTTGGCTGAGTACCATGACTCTGCTCTAGCTGGACACTATGGAGTAGACAGAACCTACCATAGGATAGCCAGTCGGTACTACTGGGTTGGTATGCGTAAGACAGTAGTAGACTACATTGCCAAATGCGTAGATTGTTAGCGATACAAAGCGACGAACCTAAAACCGGCCGGTCTTCTCCAAACCACGGCCCAAGCCCAACGCTTTGAAATTCTCGCTATCGATTTGTTTGGACCACTTCCGGAAACCCCTGATGGATATAAGTGGATTTTTGTTATAGAAGATACTTCAAGTCGATGGATGGAAATATTTCCCCTTAAAACTGCCACAGCCGAGAACTGTGTGCGATGTTTGGTTGATGAGGGTATCCTTGGCCTACCTCGGCGAGTCATCAGCGACAACGCTACTCAATTTGTTAGTTGTGTAATGCAACAAGTTGCCCATTGCCTTGGTTTCAAACAATCGCCCGTATATTGGCCCGCCGCAAATCCAGTAGAACGTAAAAATCGCGATCTGAAACCACAATTGGCCATTTTGACTGGGGCTGACCACACCTCATGGAAAGACAGTATCCCCGCTGTTAGATTCGCCATGAACTCTGTTCGATCCCAGTCTACCGGATATAGTGCCGCATATCTCACCTTCGGACGCGAGTTACGCACCCCGGACGATGTACGAAGAGACTTCCGTGCCATCGTAGTTAACGATAATTTCATCCCGGAGATAACCCCCTACTTAAAAACTCTCAGTGAGACACTATCTAGCCCGGGAAAACAGTGAGGTACAGCAAGACAGACATAAAGCGTTCGCCGATAAAGCACGACGCGACTACCCAACTTTTAAAGTGAATGATAAAGTTCTCGTGGACGTGCATGTCTTAAGCAAGTCCGGAGCTCATTCACCTCGAAGTTCGCCCCCCGAAGAGACGGACCCTATGTGGTCATAAAGATTGTTACCCCTACCACCTATGAAATAGCAACCCTACTGGATCCCGATATTCCCTTAGGGAAGTACCACGTATCAGCGTTGACCCCGTATCACGACACTGCCGACGATCCAGTCCCAGTGTTGCCGTTACGACGACGAGGTCGGCCTGCCAAAGTTACCCCGACCGTTCTCGCCGAGCCCGACTTCACAGAGGAAGTTACCAAACCTGAAGATAAGGAAATGGATGTGGCTACTACTCCCCTAGCCGATTTCGAAAGTGATCATACCTCAGACGACCCGACAAATGGCGCGTTACGTAGACGACCAGTGAAGGTACCTACGTGCTCCTGCTGTCACTAGACTACCTCTTGCTCCTACTCAAGGGACTTTTCGTGGAGCAAAGGGGGAGGTTGTAACGCGCCTATATACAAAGGCCAGGAAAAAGAAGAAGAACAGCGACAAAATGACTTTTGACATACCACTTAATTTTTATTCGGGAATAAGCAGCTGTTATGTCTAAGCGCGATAGATTACATCTTTGTGTGGACAACGATGGAAAACAATTTGACCATTTAATTGGACATTAAGTTTTAATGATCGAGATATTTGTATGAAGTTTCTTTCACATATTTAATTTAAGTTATAATAAGTTATAATACAGGGTGAGTAAATACTATACTTATCCAGGTAGCAGGGTGACGTTAGAATGACGTCAATAACTGGTGATTTCTCGTCCAAACACGTCATTCGACGAGATTTCGACGTGAAAAACACGTTACCCAAAAGACATCTAATTGTCGTCATAAAGTGACGTCTAAATATCGTGTTTTTCAGGTAGTTCTGCTGTTTAAATTTTATTGGGAATCAAAAATAAACAATGGGTTGATATAATTTAATTTAGGCGAAAAAAGTCTCAAATGGTGCCAATAAAAAAGTAAGTAGAAATACAGTGTAAAGTAATAGAATTTATCTACAAGTTGGGTACACGACTCAATATTTCACTTGGAATAATATATAATTTACAAGATCATTAAATGCAGCATAATAGTTGTTAATAAACATAATATTCAAAATGTTCGGGGACGGCCTTTCTATTGGCACTAATGTCAGTACCAGTAAACCAATCGTTACAGCAGCCAACGCATGCGCGCGCAGTCCATGCTTATGTGCTAAATAAAACAGTAGACTTCCATTATTTGTAGTTGCATGCCTCTCCTGGTAAAACAATGACGTACGTTGGTATAGAATTTGAAGAAAATGGTTTAATAGGTTGGTCCATTCCACTTGGTTTACACCGTTGAAACAAGAGGTTTTTTGGCCCCCCTATAAGACCACTGGAGCTTTTGTGAAGGCACTCACAACTCCGGAAGAACCGGTTTATTTTGTTTATATAATTGAAAAGAATTTCAGACAACTCTTACCAGAGTGCAATCTTTATGATAGGACCTTTGTTTTCTGGTTGAATATAGACATTAATTACTTAGACAAGTATTTTGGATAGCAAAGTTGCAGTAAAATTGGTAACTTCAACCATTGTCCACCAGTACATGCACTTATGTATCTTGCATGTAAGGCAATCCAGAAAAGCTTTCCTATGGTGAAGTATTTTGATGATAGTTATAGTATAGATTTCCATAACGAAATAGTTTGTTATTGCATACTAGTTGTATATTTATTTGGATCGTAAATGTAATAATCTATCTGTTTTCTTTAATACCAGATGATATTGAAAAAGCACAAAAGAAATTGAAAAAGTGTGAAGAGACTTCAGACATTTTAACGTCAGAGGCGTCTGACATAGAAAGTAGGCCAAAACGTAAGACAACACTGAAAAGATATAATCGCTTAAGTTCACCAGAAGTTTCCAGTGATGATGAATTGAAAAGTACCAACTTCAAGAGACCCCTACTCTCCCGAAAATAAATTTTGGTATGTTTTTACTTGATATTACTTATAATTATCACTGGTTTATTTTAAATGTATCTCCAATTTTTTTTTTGTAATTCTAACAATTTTGATTCTTTTTGGTGAAATATCAGAATTATTATTAATTTGAACTTTTTCACAGGCAAGCCATGCTCTCAGCCAATAAACACAAAAAATGTATCTAGTGACCCTTTAACCTCAACTTCATCAAACATAATTTCATGTTGCCATATACCAGCAGCAAGTAGCAGACGAAACTTTCTACCTCAGGTGCAGGTATCTTACGAAAACAGTAATATTGGTATGTCTTTAAATAACTATAAAACATATATTTTTGTTGTGACAAGTTTGACACTTCATTTAGTGATTGTGTTTCAAAAAAAATTTGCAAACTAATTAAAAATATTTTGAAACAGGGGCCCCAATGCAACATATTGATGCACAATCTCGTGAAGGATAACCAACAGAACCTATTGATGGTCTTCAAAATTTTTTTCAGGAAATACGGATATTACGAGAAGAAATAAAAGAGGTGAAGGGATTGCTGAAGAATTCCAGAGCCGTAGGTGTCACCACATTGTCAGAAATCCCTGTTCAGATACCTGTAAACAATGTTGCCAACTTTCTCATTTTAGAAGAATATTTATCAGAGGACGAAAATTTCAATAATCTGGTATGTGTATAAGTATTTTTAACTATTTTGAACAAACACTTATAAATAAATATAATAAGTTAGCATTACCTAGGAAACAATTTTTCATTATTTTATACTATAGGGGGATAATCAATGGCTCACTAATATTTTAGGATAAATTAAATTGGTTTTGTTAAACTAATAATATACATACATCAAAAAAATAATCTGTGTTTATATCTACTGGTAGTTTAAAAAATATTTCCTCTAAAAGCTTCAACATTTTCGAAAGAATGAAACATTTATTTCATTGTAATTATGTACACATTTTGCTGAAATATCGGCATACATATTCATTAAAGGCTCATATAGAAGTAATTAAGTAATGAAATGTGTTGAATTAAAATTATATAATAATAAACGTCATTGATTGGTACAACTAAATGGCCATCAACCAAGGTGTTTTAGCCTAGCTAGGGCATTTGTCCGATATATTTGCCTATCATCTAAGATAAGTGAGTGTTCACATGTATCCTTTATTTTTTTATTGAAGTTACGCGTTAGCGTAAATCATATCACTCGTTTTTAACCATATTTTCACCTTCTAATTAAAATCACAAAATAAAATACATAAAATTTTTTTCGGGAAATTTCTTCATCTTTCAGGATCATTCTGTCGATTTCCAAAATTTGCAATAGTTTTGGAGATATTCGCGGAAAACAAAATCTCTGCTTTCATTTTAAAAAAATTGTTAATAACTTCTATAAATTTTTCGAGCGGATTTTCAATGTTTCCAAAAAGTTTCTAGAAACCTTTCCGAATCGAATGACATCTTGATCATAAATTTCCCTGACGGCGTACAGAAGTTCTTCAAAATGGTACATGTGAACTAGATTATCACATTTAGTTGATATCTGGTTCATA
Source organism: Lochmaea crataegi (assembly GCA_947563755.1). NCBI lineage: Eukaryota > Metazoa > Arthropoda > Insecta > Coleoptera > Chrysomelidae > Lochmaea > Lochmaea crataegi. The sequence goes on along the minus strand of OX387427.1, from coordinate 41,991,566 downwards.
AACTTAATAAATCATTTAAATTTCGCTCAAGTTTCGATGTCTGGTGAACATTTTTTTCATATGGTTAGTTAAAAAAGTCTGGCATTGAAAATATTTCTAATAAAACACTGAAAACTCTACGATTCCATTTATCTATTTTTACATAGAGAATAATCGAGGAAATATTTGAATTTTCCTTTATTTAGTTATTGTTATTATTTATATTTGTTTTCGAAGTATACCACGTTTTCAAATATTACAAAAAAAACTAAATTGCTATCGTAAATCAGCATGCAAAATTTTAATGGTAAACTTCAAATTAAAACGGAAAAATGATTATGAATAATAGTATTTTTTCTACTCCTGTTTTATAATATACTTATTAAAAGACTAAAATCTGTATCATAATGATATTCATTATGATACAAATTTTCATTATGATACAGATTTTTAAGCCAATAGGAATGCGACATTCGCACAATATTTAATATAGCCATGGATACCTGGTTGACATTTCTGAAATTAATTATATTAGGTGACACTTAATTTGACAGCTGTCAAATAATTTTGATTTTCAAAAGTAACTATATGTGATAATTATTAATTAAATAATTCTTATTAATCGGAGTAGAAAAAATATTGTATACAACTTTCATGTAATGGCCATTAATACAATCGCATATTATATACGAAACTCGCCTGCGGCTCGTTTCGTATCCTATAACATGCTCGTGTCTTAATGGCTATCATTACATGATCGTTGCATAAAATACTATTATATATTACATATTATGTACGAAACTCGCCTGCGGCTCGTTTCGTATCCTACAACATGCTCGTGTCTTAATGACTATCATTACATGATCGTTGCATAATAGTATTTTATTTTTTAACGAGCCGCAGGCGAGTTTCGTATATAATATGCGAGTGTATTAATGGCCATTACATGAAAGTTGCATACAATATTTTTTCTACTCCGATTAATAAGAATTATTTAATTAATTAATTTTAAATATAGTTACTTTTGAAAATCAAAATTATTTGACAGCTGTCAAATTAAGTGTCACCTAATATAATTAATTTCAGAAATGTCAACCAGGTATCCATGGCTATATTAAATATTGTGCGAATGTCGCATTCCTATTGGCTTAAAAATCTGTATCATAATGAAAATTTGTATCATAATGAATATCATTATGATACAGATTTTAGTCTTTTAATAAGTATATTATAAAACAGGAGTAGAAAAACATTATTATTCTTTAAAATGTTGGAGTGCTGAATACATTATTATTATTATTATAAACGTCTTTAAAAATCTGAAACACAAGGAATTGCCGCCACTTCAAAATATCAAGATTTCTTGGTTTCACCCCTATTTTTAAATTCGGGTAAAACGTTTAAAATATGTCTACTGAGAAATTACTTACCTGTTTGAGTTACCGGATCAACTTCCATCAATCTATATCCTTGTGGAACCGCCTGCTCCAGAATACGACGTGCTCTTTGCATCATAGCAGCATCCACATTTTCAGTACAAGGCATATAGTCGATGCACTCCATTGTTTTGAAAATAAGAGCCGCCAACAAAATAATTTTGGCAATTTTTTTAGACATTATTTTTGGAACAGATACAAACTCACATATCACCGTGAAGACACGACTTGAAATTATTGGCCAGCATACTTTTCAATTTCTTATCTCTTCATATTACTCATGGAAATCATAACACGATACCGGGCTAATGAAGATGCATATGTCCCTTCCTTTCAATACATGTGTATACCAATACGTATTCAGAGCGCGATCTGACGGCGAAAGTACCAAGTTTTTTGTATAATTTTGGGCGTAAAAAGGTCGCAGTACGGCCCAGACAAAATTTTGTGAGGGGGGGTCCATAGTAATAGTATCACGAGTAGTGACTAAATACACTTAAATTTTTGTTTAGCCCGAGGAAGGGCTGAACAATAACTGTATTTCGGGCTAAGTAACATACCAATTGTATCTAGTATGGGCTGACCAATAACTACTTTATAAGTATAAGAAGCCATTTTTACAATACTGTATAGCTTCTTCAATGATTTTCCTTGCCCTTCTCGATAAAAACTTCAACTAAAAAATCTCCTGGTGGTTAAAAACAATGAACAAAATAATACTTACCTTTTTTATAAAGATTATCTTTAATGGGTATCCTAATTATTAATTTCAATAAAGTTTTATTTGTCCTTCTTTTTCTCTACGAAAACTGGTTGTTTTTTTTATGTGAAATCGATTATGAAAAATCGATTACATACATTACCTATGCTTCAACCGGCATTCTATACAATGCCTAGGTATTCTATACATTTCCTAGGTATAGTGTAAAATAGTTGAATTATTGAATATCATTTCATACATTGCCTGAACGACTCCGGCATTCTATACATTTCCTAGGTATTGTATAGAATGCCTGCATTATACACATTGCCTATAACATATATATATGCGTTGTATAAGTAGGTAATCCTTGCGTCTGTCAAAGGCATTATTTTGATGCCATATTTCTCAGGCTTCGATGGAATGTACATCTTGTAGTATTTTAACACTATAGTCAATTAAAATGTATGGTCAATTTCACAAATCACCCTGTAAATTAATGAAGAAGAGGAGTTAACAGTTTTTAGTAGCCACATGATATCTTCCCTGAGGGACTCTACATATGGTAGAAGTATGTAAAGTTCCTCATGACTCACCCTGTATGACTTGAAAAATTTGTAAAATATTAAAAACTTCCTAGTAGAGAAATTTACTTGACTTTATTTTGTTTGCAAAGTTATAAGTTATTTCAAACATTCGAAAATTCTTAAGATATTATGAAATTCAACATCTTTCAATGATTCATTTCCTGGTAGTATTTTATAGATGTGACAAAACGATCAACAAAGATACAATTGAATATTTGTGATTTTTAAATTTACTTGGCATATGTGTGTGTATTAGTTTGGGTGTCTTAATTGCAAAAAATGTCTTCAAGAAGCCAACGTTTGCTAGAATTAGCTTTAAAAGGTGAGTAGAAATTTTTTTATATTAGTTAAGTTAATAAACATTACTTTTAAATCTTATATCAAAATTTCAAAAAATTGTTATATTTATAGCATTTAAAACATACCTTAATTTATTATTTTTAAATTGATTACTCCAGCTTTGAAAAAGTATTTATCAAATTTTAAATAGTCTACAAATTAAATAAAGTGTTAACCTAATTTTCACCTAATCTTTACTCAATAAAAAATTTACCAAAATTTATAAAATTATGAATATGATGATAATTTTTTTTTAATTATATCAGGAAGCAATTTGAACAATTTACTTCTGATTAGTTATTGGTGTCAGTCTGTAAAACGTAATTAGGAGCAATAAATTTTGTAATTTGTAAAGCAGATCAACAAGTCTTTTAAGCTAAACCGCGGTATGTTTTGATGCATTTTAGTTTTGAGATAAATAGGGCAAGAGTTCCTTAAATCCATTTTCCTCCACTGCTAAAATACTGTTTGTAACAAGATCCCCTTCTCATGCAACAAACGCGACAACTGCGCTTTGTGGGATACTTACCTTTGACCGCTCGTGGCAGTAGTGTGATAATTAGTTCGAAAGAGAGAACACGTTGAAACCCTTTTTCTCATTTACCGGCTTTTCTGATTCCCGCGTTATTGTCAACCGCCGTTATTTTTTACCTTTTTTTAACCATTCTGTATTTCTAAGTTTTTGTTAGTGAATAAAATCGTTCATAGTTATGGAATAATTTCCTATACCCCAACACCCGGACGATAAATAATTGTCCACCTGTTACACTGGCGCCCCAACTCGTGGCTAGGAAAATTCCATAGAACGTTTGTGAGAACTGCAAAAACTTTTGTTTTAGTGATACACAGTTATAAGGTTTCGGACAATAACTCGAGTATTCGGTAATTAAGAACTTTGTTACAAAAACAAGTGGTGTTTTGTGTAATATCACCATAAAGCATTTTGAAACGTGCTTTTAAGGATCTAACAGAGGTTATAAGAGTTGAAAACATCTGCAATAAAGTAAGTCCTTTCCAATTTTAATTTCAAATCTGTTTTGTTATATACAGAGTGGACATTCATTTCAATCGTTTGAACTTTGAATTTTATTTATATCTACTTTTACAAAAAGCTTACGTCCCAAGTCTTATAAAATGCCGCCGAAAAAAGACGAACATAATGATGGAGCCATCGCTTCCATTCTAATGTCTCAGCAACAATTATTGGACTTAATTAGTGCTCTAAGTAATTCAAATAAACAATCCACTCAAGAACTTTTACAAAACTTTCAGTTTTCTGGTCCTTCTAATAATAATAATCAAACGGGTAATTTTGCAAAGTGTACGACTCGTTTTAATGGTTCAAGTGAATCTAATGTGGAAGCATTTATAGACAGTATTTGTACGTATAAAGATTGTACTTCGGTCTCCGATGAAAATGCTTTACGCGGACTTCCCATGCTTTTGGAAGGCGTCGCCGCTACCTGGTGGCAAGGTGTTAAAAAGACAGTTGTTTCGTGGAACGATGCAGTGAAACTTTTAAAGGACACTTATACAAAAACTCATCCGCCGCATTTCATTTTTAGAGACATTTTTGCGAAAGAACAGGAGGTAGGAGAATCTTCTGAACTGTTCATTTGTTCTATCCGTGCTTTATTTTCTAAGTTGCCGTATGACTTGCCGTTAGCGGCACAACTCGATATGATTTACGGGCTGTTAAATCGTAAACTACGAAAACGGTTGCCGCGCAATCAATTTGACGATTTCGAAAGTCTTCTGACGCAACTCCGGGATATTGAACAATCTATGAAAGAAAGTGACCAAATTCCTTCTTATAAATCTGACCATAAGATTAATGACAAAAGAGATAAACAGTTATATTGTCGTTATTGTAAAAAAGCAGGTCACTCAAAAGAAAATTGTAAACAACTAATGAAAAGGACAAAACAAATGACCAATATGGGCCCACTGTTTCCTCATTGACGCAGGTTAAAAATCTTGCGAAAAGCGACGAAAACGCGCCAAACGCGAAACTTGTTTGTTACGGTTGCGGTGCTCCAGGTGTCATTCGGTCCAAATGCACTACGTGTCAGGGTAAAACCAAAACAGTAGTTCAATCTGTTGCTTTTGATCAAATCATAATAGAAAATGATTCTATTACAAATTCTGATTTAAACTTATATTCGGTTTCGATGTCTAGACCTTTACTACCAATCACGATTGACAATGTTGACGGAGTCGGATTCGCCGATTCAGGCGCACAAGGTAGTATAGCAGGTGCTAGCTTGTATAGGTTGTTAAAACAAAAAAATTACGAGTTTACGAAAACTAAAATGAACATTTCTTATGCTGACGGAAATATCCAAGATAAAGATATTCTGAAAACGAACGTCGATGTTTTAATTAAAGATAAAATGGTGTCCGTTACATTTATCATTTTCCAAAGAACTCGAACATAATAGAACGCTTTTGGGAGTAGATTTCCTCGAAAAAGCTAAGATTATTTTAAATATCGCCGATGATTGTTGGTATTTTTGTGAAGATCGAACGAAAGAGTTTCCGTTTGTTAAAGAAATCATTCTTGATGACTCACCGTTACAAATTTGCGAAGTGAGCGAATACTTTTTGCGTGCCAACGAAGGAGAAATTTTGGACTCTTCTCAACGGGCCAAAGTTGATGAGGCTCTTGCGCAGGCTTCGGATATTTTTGCCTCCAGTGGAGACCCTACGGATTTTGCTGAACACCGTATAACCACGGACGATAGTGACCCCATTGCTGTATCTCCTTATCCTTTAAATAATTTCAAGAAACAATTTCTAAAAATTGAGATAGATAATCTTTTAGCGTCTAATATTATTGAATAATGCGAATCTCCATGGGCCAGTCCCATCGTACTAATTCCTAAACGAAATGATCCTAATGATTTGAGGTTATGTATAGACTATCGTAGGTTAAATTCAATTACAGTTAGTGATAGTTTTCCAATGCCTCTTATAGACGATTTGTTACATTCGGCCAAACATACTCCTTTTATGTCTACTATAGATTTACAATCAGGTTACTGGCAGGTACCGGTTGCACCTCCGGACAGGGATGAAACATGCTTCGTCACACCTTTCGGCACCTATCGTTTTAATCGAATGCCATTCGGTTTAAGGAACGCACCCGCTACTTTTAACCGACTAAGGGGACGTTTTTGCCGCGGACTTGGTGATCGTGCTGTTTTTACGTATTTGGACGATTTATTAATATTATCAGAAACTTTTGAAAAACATATCGATGGTTTGACTGCCGTGTTTCAGAGACTTAAAATGTTCAAACTATGCGCGCGTCGAGACAAGTGCTCTTTCGTAAGAAACTCCGTACTATATCTCGGTCACGTGATTACACCACAAGGTATCGAGCCAAACCCCGCAAAGACTGCCGCCATCAAAAAGTTAAGTGAACCTAGTTGTATTGAACACGTTCATAGTTTTGTGCAAACGTGCTCGTGGTACCGTAAATTTGTGCCGAACTTTGCCGACATAGCTCGACCTTTAACGAACTTACTAAAGAAAAACGCGAAATTCCACTTCGGAGAAAAAGAAAAGTGCGCGTTTCAGACTTTAAAAGACATACTTACGACATCTCCGGTTTTGATACAAGCTGATCAGACAAAGCCTTACATACTTCGAACCGATGCAAGTCAATATGCTCTCGGTGCGGTATTACTCCAGGGGGAGGAAAATATGCAAGCCGCTTGTTAACTTCTGCTGAACGCAAATTCTCTACTACGGAGCGAGAAGCTCTTGCCATTGTGTGGAGTACCGAAAAATTTCGGGCCTATTTGGAAAATGCGGAAGTAACCGTTGCTACGGATCATCAACCATTAAAATGGCTTTTTACTCTAAAAACACCTTCGGGACGTCTCGCAAGATGGGCGTTAAGACTTCAGGGACTCAATATGAACATAGTCTATACACCTGGGAAATCCAACGTGGTTGCCGATATGCTATCTCGACCTTTTTGTCCACACCCAGCCGACGAGACTTGTGGTATTTGCTTCGTCACGGTAGAAATGCCCAGATATGCGCCAGAGGACCTTCGAGCCCAACAACTTGCTGACGACGATGTTGCAAATATTATTAAATCTCTAGAATCAGAAGATCTAGTAGACTTGACCAGATGGTCTGAACGAGGATACCAACTCGCTGATGGAGTTCTTTATCATTTCAATCCTGACAATGACTCCGAAAACCCCCAGCTGGTGACCCCTGAACCTCTACGAGAGGACATACTGAAACAATACTATGACGCTGACACTGCTGGTCATTATGGAGTTGACCACACCTATAAGAAAATTTCCGAAAAATTCTTTTGGACTGGTATGCGAAGATACATTGCCAACCATGTCAAAAATTGCTTAGATTGCCAACGGTATAAAAGTACGAACCTAAAACCCGCAGGATTGTTACAGACTCCAGCTCCTGCACAACGATTTGAAGTTATGGCTGTTGATTTATTCGGGCCCCTCCCGGAAACGGTCTCATTGAACAAATGGATCTTAATTGTGGAAGATATCGCCTCCAAATGGGTAGAATTATTTCCTTTACCTAATGCAACTGGTGAAGCTTGTGCTAAGCTCCTTATAGAAGAAGTTTTCCTTCGGTTTGGCACTCCTAGAAAATCAATTTCCGATAATGGAGTACAGTTCATCTCGGACGTGATGCAGAAAGTAATACATTGCTTTGGAATAAAAAGCTCCTATGTTCCTTTGTATCATCCCGCTAGTAATCCTGTTGAAAGGAAAAATCGCGAACTAAAAACCCAATTATCCACATTAGTCCAAGGACAACACGATAAATGGGATGAGCACTTAAGCAGTATCCGATTTGCGATTAACACTACAGTCTGCGAGTCTACAGGGCAGACCCCAGCCTATCTGACGTTTGGTCGACAATTGAGGGCACCCCAAGATTGCGTTTATGATTTACGCCAAATTGTTTAAGCTGAGAACTTTGTTCCAAGAATTACTCCTTATTTAAGAAAATTAGCGGATTGTCTTTGTCTTGCTCACGAAGTCTTGATGAAAAAGCAAGACCAGAGAAAAGAAGCTGCTGACCCAGATAGGAGAAATATATTTTTCAAGAAGGGAGATAAAATTTTACTCTCGACTCATACATTAAGTTCCGCCCAGAAAGGGTATACCAATAAATTCGCCACTAAGCGTGATGGACCTTACCTTATCTCCAACGTCGTCACGCCTACTTCATATGAAATTTCTACTTGTGATGGATCGGAATTCCTTGGGCGCTATCATGCATCCGATATCAGCCCTTATCTAGCTAAAGAAGAAATTCCGATACCCCAGCCCGTGCTCTCCAAGAAGAAGAGAGGCCGTGCTAAGAAGAAATGAAGGCGAGTTTCTATTCGTTTTACTATCTGACGTCGGAGGGCCGTTACGTCATCTAGAGGGGGAGTGTGTAACAAGATCCCCTTCTCATCCAACAAACGCGACAACTGCGCTTTGTGGGATACTTACCTTTGACCGCTCGTGGCAGTAGTGTGATAATTAGTTCGAAAGAGAGAACACGTTGAAACCCTTTTTCTCATTTACCGGCTTTTCTGATTCCCGCGTTATTGTCAACCGCCGTTATTTTTTACCTTTTTTTAACCATTCTGTATTTCTAAGTTTTTGTTAGTGAATAAAATCGTTTATAGTTATGGCTAAGAAGAAATGAAGGCGAGTTTCTATTCGTTTTACTATCTGACGTCGGAGGGCCGTTACGTCATCTAGAGGGGGAGTGTGTAACAAGATCCCCTTCTCATCCAACAAACGCGACAACTGCGCTTTGTGGGATACTTACCTTTGACCGCTCGTGGCAGTAGTGTGATAATTAGTTCGAAAGAGAGAACACGTTGAAACCCTTTTTCTCATTTACCGGCTTTTCTGATTCCCGCGTTATTGTCAACCGCCGTTATTTTTTACCTTTTTTTAACCATTCTGTATTTCTAAGTTTTTGTTAGTGAATAAAATCGTTTATAGTTATGGAATAATATCCTATACCCCAACAGCCGGACGATAAATAATTGTCCACCTGTTACATGTTTAATTAAAAATTGGGCAAAAAATGAGAAAGTAAAATTTAAGATAAAATAAATAAATGTTTATAGTTAAAAACATAATGATACTTAATACCGAAAATCAATTATTAATAGGGTACTAATGAAAATCATATTTTTTTCAAACTTGATTTTTCGAAACTTGTGATGAAAATAAAAATAAATTAAATATAGCATTAAAATTTTTCAACATTAATTGATTTTCACGAATTTTTTTGATACAGGAAAACCGACATTCACGTATTTTTCCGACGATGGAAGTGAAAATCAAAATGATAATGATTATTCAGATTATTCACCATCAGTGACTGGGAGCGTAGAAAGTGTAAGTTAGCATGACAATGACAGTTTTTGATTTACAAATCATCTACATTTTTTATAAATTTCAGTATTTACACAATATGAGGTTCCAATACTTGCATAGTTAGAATTTATCAAAATTTATTTGTTTAAGCTTATTAAATAAAAACATAATATCTGCGTAAAATTTTTAGCTACCCCACTTTCAATTATACGGGGTGATTTAAAAATACTTTCATTAATGTAGAGACGTAGTAAAGATTTATTTTTCACTCGAATAAAGTATACTTGAATCACCTAAAAAAATAGTGAGTTGGAAAAAATTATTGCACAATAGTTTTAGATTTTAAATTGTTTACTTTTGTTAGTTTAACCTTTTTTATGTTAATTAGGAAGCTTCAGAAGAGTTTTCACAAGAAAAACCCCTAGTAAGTAATTGTTTATTCTTTAAATGTAAATGCTATAACTAATCAGTTCTACGGAATCGTGTATGTACAAAGTAATTATGCTATGGTGAATTTGATTTTTTTCTTATTTAAAAAGAAAATAAAATTTTTGTAAATTAAAGCTTTTACATGCATATCTATATGAAATTCTATCATACAAGAACTAGAAAAATTTTAATTGGCTTTTCTATTTATAGGCTGAACAACAGGTTCAGAAGTCAAACCAGAATGAAAAAAAAATACCAAGTATTCCTCTGCATTTGGAATATTTAAATGATTTTTATGTACGTAGTTATGTAATAATTTAAAATATTAATTCAAAACGGATGCAATCATTTAAAAATTTTTATATTCAATAACCTTTATTTTGTTTTAGAATTAATGTGTATTTGATGAAGATGTTATTGCTAGACTAAAAAATTTTGCTTTCAAAGCTACAACATTAGATGCATTAAAAAAAAGTTAACAAATTTAAAAAGTATAAAAATAATATTTGTAAATTTTGCGATAGTGATGTCATATCAAAACACTTTGCCAGGCATCTTCAACGAAATCATGGAAACGAATGTGAAGTTAAAGAAATATTTTCAAAAAAACCGGGAAGTGCTGAAAGACGCAAATTACTTGCATTACTTAGGAATGATGGTAATTTAGATTCTGCAATTAGGGGTCACATAATCCCAAAAAGACGTGCATTTGACGATGACATAATTGTTAGTGAAGCTGATTATGCTATTTGCATACATTGTAAAGGATATTACAAACGTCTTTGTCTAAGTAGGCATGTCAAAAAATGTTTCGCAAAAACAGTGGAATCGGATGAAAAAAGTCGAGTTTTAAGCGAATTCCTAGTGTTTTCTGCAAGTAATAAAAAATACGGTCATTTACTAAATAAATTAACTGCCAAAAAGGAACTATTTGCAAAAATGCAAGCGGTTTCAATAACGGCTACGGCGCTTGAGGACCCGCTACTTTTATTTTTTGGAGAAGATCTTTGCAAAAAAACAAAAACCAAAAGAAGCACTTACCATATATCTAATGAGCTACGAGAGTGTGGAAAGTTTTTAAAGGAAATTAAAAAACATGGCCAGTATACAGATATGTTATCCACTTTAAAACCACAGTGTTTTGATCTATCATAGTAATATCAAAATTTAATGTCAACGAAAGGAACTTCGGTGCTCCTTCATTAGCACTGCATTTTGGTACCACTTTAAAAAAAATTTCCAACTTAGCAGAAAAATTGATTTTGCAACAAAAGCTTCCTTCGGCTTTAATAATCACAGAAGAAACTTTAACCAACATAAAAAGGTTTAGAAGAATTGTAGACAGTCAATGGGCTGTGGAAGTGGGAAGTTTGGCTCTAAAAGATTTGGCTGAAAAATCAGCTACAAAACCAAAACTTCTTCCGGTAACAGAAGATATTATGAAACTCAAAGCGTATGTTGAAAAAGTTGCTGAAGATTCATATGCGCAACTTAAAATTTCCAAGTCAATAAATGCCTATTAAACTTTAGCAGAGGCGACTCTAATACTAACTATACTGCATAATAGAAAGCGTGTAGGTGATATTCAGTATTTGGATGTGAACTCTTATAAACAGCAAACTGAATTTGTATCGATACCCTCGGTGCAAAGTGAACTAAGCATGTCATTATCAGAAAATGGAAAAATATTAACAAAACATTACAAAAAAATAGTTTCAATTGGAAAGGGGAGTAGACCAGTGACTATTCTAATTCCTAAACTTTTACAAAAAAATTTTCCACTATATTCAATCTTAGAACTAGTTCCACTTGGTTTTCTTTAAAAAACACATACTTTTTTTCTTATCCAAAACCACTTCGTTGGATTGACGGCTGCTCTGTAATAAGAAAATATGCCAAACTTTGTGGAGCTACATATCCAGAACTGTTAACATCTTGCAGACTAAGAAAATTGCAACCGTCACGCAGGTACTAAGTTTGAAAGAAAATGAAGTCGAGCAATTAGCTAAATTTATGGGGCATACCCTCAAAACACACGACACTTTACAAGTGAGTAATAGAGTCTAGAGTAATAGAGTAAAGAATAATTAAGTATTATTTTGGTATTGGTGTAATAGAAATTATTTATAAAATTGCAACTAATTAAACTTTGATTTTAGGTTACCTCAGGATGTTTATCAAATTGCTAAAGTTTCCAAAATTCTTCAATTAATAGAAAAGGGAGATGCAGCTCGTTACACGAATAAATCTTTAGATGAAATCGATATAAATATGGATAATATTGAATTGGATAGCGACGAAAATGAAAATAAAAGTTCTGATAAATGTGGTCAGTGTTTTGAGCTAATATTATTTATTTGCTATGGTATTTGTTCATTTTAGTTTTATGTAAAAATCTTTTGTGTATTTGAATATTCAATTATAATTTGAATTCATTATACAATGTTTTACAAAATTATTTCTTTTGCAGATGTGAATCCAATTATTATTAATTCAATAGAAGATATTACTCTGAAAAATATAAAAACTGGTGGGTATTCAACTCTCTTTTTTATATTTCTTTTTCTCTTTCTTTTCTTTAACCTTATTACGCTTTTCGTAGGTTAAAATTCAAAAAATGTTTGGTTTGCTTGAAACTGAGCTATTTCAAAGTAAGCATATAAGTACTTAATTTATCTAAGCTCCAACTTTTTCCAACAATCGTTTCTTCATGTCTTTTTTTTTTTCCTCAATGCATTCTGATTAAAAAAACCTACTTTTTATAGGTACACGGCAAAGATGGTGCTCCAAGCAAAAATCAATAATGTTAAAGTTTTTTAAGGAACACGTTAAGAACAAAAAAGCTCCCAAGAAAAGAGAATGTGAAGATTTTCTTGAAAAATTTCATAACGAATTTCAAAAAGTGTCCTGGCTACGAGTGAAAACCTTCATTTCAACAGTTACCATTACCAATAAACTCTAGTATAAAATTGAAATTATTATTTTTATTATAATTAATAATTATGTTTCGTCAGATATTTTTTTTATTAAATTTTTATGCTGAAAAGAACGCCTTATTATTTATATGACAAATATTCTTCTCCTAAATAATATTAGAATTTACGTTCTAATAAAATTGTTGAATACTAAGCAATTTAACAAATTTTTTTCAATTATTTACGAAATGAAAATAAAAAAAAAAGAATTAAAAAGACAAGATTATGTTTTATAAAAAATTATTTAACATATAAATCAATAAACACAATTTTTTACTTATTTTATTCAATTCTTGTATAAGCATATATCATACTGATATCAATTTAAATATTTATTATGATCAAAAATATATAGTATTTCCAATGATTTTAATAATACAAAATATTAAATTTTATTATTCAAAAACTGAAATGAAATAAACGAACGTTAATTTGGGAATCCGGAGCATGTATACATTTCCGTCTTGAAATTTCGGCAACGATTGAAAAACCTTCTTTTTCTTCTTGGAGAATTTTCAACACATCCACAGTTTACAAGGTTCTCTACAGAAATAAATTGCTTACTTGGACTTTCCGAAACTGCAATTTGGCTAATTTCGCATCCCAATGGACACCTTCTTTTAAACTCTGTCCTAACAGCTGTAACGTAATTGCACTGTTGTCTGTAAACGTAGTATAAACATTCAAATCGGCAAACCCATCTACGCGGGTTTTTACCTGAAAAAAAAATTACAATTAATTTTCAATTTTTGAGAAGAAAATTCAAAAAAATTAAACTTGCTTTTTAATTTTTGATATTATACGGCGTTATAAAACATGATTAAATAATAAAAATATCCAAAACACAACCTTAAGCAACTTCTTTTATTTTTAAGAAATTTATTAAAATTACTCCATAAAAGAAACAAACATACTTAAATAGTTTTGTGAAAAATTTCAGAACCGAAGCTGATTAAACTTTACTAGATATTATTGTTTTAACATTTCAATTTAGCAACAATTTTATGAAAAAATTATAAAATAAACGAAAATAAATATAAAATAGCATTTATAATTGAAAATTGAATAGATGAGGCTTTTACTTGATGAAGATCCATACTACTGATGAAATAAAACAATTTAATTTGTTTAAATCTTGAAGATCTTGAAGATTTAAACAAATTAAGTTGTTTTATTTCATCAGATTTATAATTAAAACTATATTAAATATAAGGGGATCCACGACATACCTGAAATAACGTTTGAAAAACATAAATAACGAAAATAAAAGAGAAAAATGGTTATTTTATCCTATGATTATAATTTACTTACCTGTTTGTGTAATGGGCGAGTGTTCAATCATTCGATATCCAGGTGGAGTTGATTGCTGAAGTAAACGTTCAGCCAAAGCCATTAATGCAGCATCTACCCCCTCCGTGCATGGTAAAAAGTAAATAGATTTTCCCATTGTTACAAATAAAGTTACCAATAGAAACACTGTCATAAAGACAATAGATCACTTTGAGTCTTGAGTTCGAAATGTTCGTAATTCATAAGCACGACGCAAAAAAAAATTTTATCTATTGTTTTTCTTTTCATATGATTTAAAAGTTGTGACAAGTCCTTTCACTTAAGAATATCATTGCATTGTAGCACCCTCCAAACTGGCAACACTGGTGGGTGTCCATTTGATTATAAATGACAATTTGTTATATATTAACAGGAGCCACTAATTCAACTTTTGTTTGGTGCTAGTATTGTAACTAATTATCTTTTGGTATGTACACCGGGCGCCAGTTTTACACGGATTTACATGGGTGTCACTTGAAACAAATAATAGGCATATATATATATATATATACAATATATATATATATATATATATATATATATATATATATATATATATATAATAATCGCTTGATTTTTATTTCTTGGGTATGAATCGACAGAAAAACATGAATTTGACTTCAAAAACACAAAAATATTAACACAGGACTCCAATTATCAGAAACTAACGATTAAAGAAATGATACATATAAAAAAAGAAAAAAATTCTGTGAACGATAAACAAGATAAGTAACGTTAATTTCGTTCACTTTACTTCCCTCGATTGAATTAATAAATTATCGTATGGGCGGCGAATAGCCAGTCCTTTCTCATGCCCAACACCGAGAAATGTTTCAAGGCTGAATATATTTACTGTCGACGAGAGTCGAAATCAACGTTTCTATGCGCGATGATCGAGGCCCGTCTGTCGGAAAATAGTCACGCCCATCTTGAAATTCCCACTTCGATTTCGTGTCTCTTCTTCTACCAATCATAAATCAAATATGAATCAAGAATTCACTACTGAAAGGTAAATTCCTTTCCTGGTCAAAGCGTATGAGCGTGACACGAACATGAGACGTAAGTCGGTGGTCGTTCACATGATTTCGTGTATTTAAACAAGTGGCAAAGGGGTTTCGTTCTTCTTCCTGGCGAACATGTGCTATTGAAGCCTTTCTGGCTTATCTTATCTTATCTTAGAAGTGCATTCATTTGAGTGGTAAGTCATTTCGCTTAAATGTATAACTAACTCTCCTTTCTTAATAGCTTCTACCTTCCTATCTTTATTATGTAGCAATGTCATTCCAGTGCCAGGAATAATATATATCGATATGAATTTGTTTTTTTTCTTTCAGGTTTTTTTTATATTATCTATTTAAAAATATATACGTATTTAAACAAATGTATGTATTTACCGGTGCAGAATCGGTTATTCGATTTTATCGTTTTCATTTATTTATTCCATTTATTGCTTTCTTTAAGTATTTCTTTTATCTAAAAAAATACAGGATGTATGAACCACGTTGTCAAATAATTTTCTTCAACATTAAATATTATCTGTATTGTAATATCATACTTCAGACATCCTGGATTTTGTTAAATTTGGTAAATTTGTTCCTGATATTATATTTGTTCCCTAGCACTTTACCGGGACCCGAAACTTTACCTGGGATACTTTATCCGGGATACTTAGCCTGGAGCACTTTACCTGGAGCACTTTACCTGGGACACTTTACCTGAGACACTTTACCTGGAATACTTTACCTGGAATACCTTATCCGGGACTTCAAGTTTTCCGACAACTTTTCTACAAGAACAGGAAAGTACAATAGTTCTTGCTCTCCAACACAACATATGTCGTCAACCTACCTAGTCAATTTTTTTTCTATTTAATATTTTTAAAGTCAATATACAACTTGTAAATTTAATAACGTTGTTCATATAGTTTTTTTCCCTTCCAATCTTACAGGATTTGTCGCTATAATGCAGATGTGAATAACAAATAAACTAGTATTATTCAGAGTGGCGCCCACTTACCTTTCCTAATTTTCATAAGTTATCTTTATTTCACCTTAAGTAAATTTTCAAGTAGAATTACCCGAGAACCGGTAAGACTACTCTCTGAATTTATACTAGTTTGGTCTCAGAATCTACACCTGAGGTGCTCTCCAAACTGAGTAGCCGTTGCAAATTGGCACCCGAACGTGTGTGGGCCTTGTTTTACACATCTGCTTTATATCAATAAATCTTGAAACTTGGAAGTTTGGACAGTAGTTGAAGTCAGAAGCAATCACTTTAATATTCTATATATATATATATATATATCTTTTTTCACTTATCGTATTATTTATCTTTCTATCTTTTACTTATCATATCGTTCATATGTTGAGTTGGTAATATCTATTTTTATTATCGTTTATCTAACATATCTTTATATTTTTATCGTATATCTCACGTATCGTACCTATAAAATTTTCTTTTTCGTCAATATCAACAGTACTCGTTTTTTTTTTACTCTTTTATCTTATATTTTTAATACCGTAAATTAACGTATGATAAAATGGCACGAATTTTCAAATTAAATGTTGATTATCTTATATCTCATGAATTGGATTGAATGAATTTTCGAAATTTAGTAAAAACTCAATAGTTAATAATTTTTGTTAGATTAAACCATGTTTTTTTCCTTTAATTTCATTTTTCTGATTATATATTTAACTCCCGTTTCTTCAAAATATGTCTCTGTGGTGCTATAAGTTAATCAGTCATGGGTGTGAACTAGATAACATCATTGTAACATAAGGTTACTCAATTTGGGGTATATAATTTTGGAATGTTAATTAGTTCAAGCTAAAATCAGTATGTTCCATAATATTATATATCTGTATCTTACCTTATCTTTTTCAGTTGAATTGTGTCAAGTTACACAAACTGAAATATCTTCCCTTATCTTTTTCAGTTGAATTGTGTCAAGTTACACAAACTGAAATATCTTCCCTTATCTTTTTCAGTTGGATTGTGCCAAGTTACACAAACTGAAATATTTTCCTTATCTTTTCCAGTTGAATTGTGTCGAGTTACACAAACTGGAATATTTTCCTTATCTTTTTCAGTTGAATTGTGTCAAGTTACACAAACTGAAATATTTTACCTTACCTACCTTTTTGTGTGCCAGAGGAAATGGCACATGGAAATTATCTTACCTTGTGTCGCAATGAACATGTATCGTATATTAGCTTAGCTTGCTAAAGATAGTTTCCTTTATTTTTGACTCTTATAGCACAACAGCTTAAAAATTACCTATTAACTATTACTTAATAGTTTTTTTCAAGTTATTTTAGAAAATTTTCGTACCTCATTTTTATATATCTTTCCTAATTGTTCATTTTAATTGTGTTGTATGTTGGTGTCTCGAATATTATTTTTTTAATCTTTTTATCATAGAGATTTTCCTTTTCTTTGACTAGAAAACGATAATGACTTTCTTTCCCTACTACTGATTAGTAAATTAAGCATTCGTGTTCTGGGATAAATGAGTAGTAGTAATAAATATTTTCCTAGCCGGATGGAATTCTAATCTAAGAATTATAATATAAAATCTGTTGAGAATTTTTCGAATTTTTAAAATATTCAAATTTATTATAATTTTGAAAAAGTTTTTTTGCACCGTCAAATCAAATTGAGTAATAAACCTGTTGCGCACATGCATAGAGGTTAATGAATTGGGTCTAATTGATTTGGAGAAATATCGGATATACCTTAAATGTTTTAGGGGTGATATTATATCTTCAGTACCTTATCTTATCTTAATTATCGTAGTTTACGATAAATATCTTACCTTATCTTATCTTATCTTATCTAAGTGGACAAGGGTAGTAAACTTGTCTACTGTACTATATATTTTATAGTACTTATCTTATCTTATCGTTACAGACAAAGTGTCTTGTCTGTATTTATATACCGAAAGGGTATATTAAATTTTTTTTAGACCATTGACAATTTGACTTTGCAATTAACTTACATAGTTGCTGACATATCAGGGGATATCGAAGTTATTATCTTAGCTCTAAAGTTTTATTACTTCAGTTATCTAAAATTTCTATTATCTTAACTATCTTGGAATTTTAATATCTTAACTGTTTTAAAATTTCCTTTATCTTAATTATCTTAAAAATTTTCATTACCTTTGGAAAGCGATTTCCCTTTAATTTTCAAGGATCGTCTCCATTGACGCGATTTCTTTCAAATTTGGGATTTGACAACCAATATTTTTTGTTGTCTTTTCCGGGGGTTCCATAAATAAAAAGGGTTATCAACAGAATTACCATTTATTACACTTATCCAATTTCTGGGCATCAATTGCCAAAATACAATACGTAATTTTTATTACATCGGCTTGCACGCCGCGGCCATCATTTTTTTGCTTGTCAAAATCATTAGTTACCACGTTTTCCCTCGAGATTTTGAGAGGAAGCGCATCGATCGCGGCTCATGCACGGTCGAGAAACGTCAAGTCACCGCTGACGGAAATAAAATAAAACTAAACGCGAATGTTCGAAATGCGAACATACAAAATAAAATTAAGCACGAATGTTCGAAATGCGAACATATAAAATAAAATTAACTACGAATGTTCGAAATCCGAACATATTCCCCGGCCTTGAGCGAACCGGCTCTAAACTAAACTAAGCCAAATTGTAATTATAATGTTTGGGGCAAAAGAAACAATTTTGAAATAGGACGTATATATTCACCACGGAGAGTTTTAATTTTAACGGCTCGGACTTTACCATCCACACCAGGCAGAATTTCCACAATTCTGGCTCTAGGCCATTGCAGAGGAAGTACACCATCCTCTTTGAGCAAAACAAGATCATTTACTTCTAAATTTTTCCGAGGGTGCAACCACTTAGGTCGATTTTGCAGGGTATTCAAGTATTCCACAGACCATCTTTTCCAGAAAGTCTGTTGAATACGGGAGCATTTTTGATATAAGCTTAATCGATTTTCAGGGATATGGGCAAAACTGGGTTCCGGGTAGGAAGTGAGGCTGGTCCCAATTAAAAAGTGGCCAGGAGTTAAACATTCCAGGTCGGAGGGGTCATTTGAGATGGGACACAGTGGACGCGAATTCAGAATCGCCTCGATTTGGGTCAAAACCGTGGTCAATTCCTCAAAAGTCAGATTCGAATTTCCAATTTGGCGTTTGAGATGACTTTTAGCCACCTTTATTTGGGATTCCCAAACGCCTCCCCAATGAGGGCTGAGAGGGGGTATGAATTTCCAATCAATGGAATTTTCCGATGCGAATGTTTTTATTACATCTGACACATCAGAACCTTTAAAGTACAAGTAAAGTTCTCGAAGTTCATTACGTGAACCCGAAAAATTTGTAGCGTTGTCGCTAAAAATAACGGATGGATTACCTCTTCGAGATATGAACCGTCTTAACGTCATTAGAAAAGCTTCGGTTGAGAGTGAGGAAACTAACTCTAAGTGTATGGCCTTGGTAGCCATGCAAACGAATAGCGCAATATAGCATTTTGAGAGGGGGGCCTTCCTTAGCTTGGAAGTCTTAACCATTATGGGGCCGCCGAAATCCACTCCCACCTTTTGGAAAGGGCGAGATATGGAGACTCGGTCTTTCGGCAGATCAGCCATTATTTGTTGAGATGGCTGCAGTTGGAAACGGAAACAATTGTTGCAGTTTCGAATTATTCTTTTTATCTCACGAAGAGCGTTAAGGGGCCAGTATTGTAACCTAATGTTAGCCAACACTGTTTGAGAGCCAGCATGACCAAGGCGGTTATGCTCGTTTGCGAGAATCATGGACAATACAAGATCCTTGGGAGGGAGAAGAATCGGATGTTTTTGACACTCGGGAACGTCGGAATTTGTCAACCTTCCACCGACGCACAAGAATCCATCTTGATTTAGAAAAGGTTTTAAAGAGGTGATATTTTTGTTTGAAAGGGGTTTTCCTGCTTTCAACTCAGATATCTCATTGAAGAACTTTGTGGACTGTATATTTTTAATGATCAGAGTTTTTGCTAAATGTTTTTCATTCGCATTCAAAGGTCCGACTAGTTTGTCGTGGGGGGATTTAGAATTGTGAAACCACCTGAGACAATATGCCACAGTATTGAGCAGGCGAGAAAATTTCGAAAATTTTGAAAAAAGTTCTTCCCAAAAGATTACCGTCGGATCCAGGGCTGGGCATGTAACCTTGAGGTTCGTCCTTTTTTGTTCAGGTAGATCAACCATATCAAATTTTTTATCACGGTTTGAGAGTTCTAGCGAAGAATCCAGCAAAAGCGATGGACCGTGCCACCATAGTTTGGAGGATATAATATCCTTGGCCAATAGACCACGAGACAAAGGATCAGCGGCATTGTCTGTTGATGGAATATGACGCCATTTCCAATTTTTTGTGAGCTCCTGTATTTGGGAAACTCTGTTGGCCACAAACACTGACCAACGAGAAGGGTGAGAGTTGATCCAACATAGAGAGATCTGTGAATCTGACCACAGATTAACTGAAGAAAACACAATACCTTCGAAGACGTCGACAATTTTTTGAGTTAGCCTTGATAACAAGAGCATAGCTTGCAGTTCAAGACGAGGTATAGTGAGGTTGGGACGCAAAGGCGCGATTCGAGATTTAGAGGCAATTAAATTACAAGTGACGGTATTGTCATAATAAACAGTTCGAAAATAAACACAGGCAGCGTATGCCTTGCAGCTGCTATCGGCAAATCCATGAAGCTCAACATGTGAGATTCTCTTTTTGAGAAAAATGTGTCGAGGTATCTTCAAATTATTTAGGGTTGGGATGTTTACAATAAACGAATGCCAATCATGAGCGAGAGATGGGGGTAAAGGATCATCCCAATTCAAATTTGCCTTCCAAAGGGACTGCATAAAAATTTTTCCAATTAATATGACTGGGCCAATTAATCCTAGTGGGTCAAACATTTGGGATATGATCGAGAGAGCTTTTCGTTTCGTGATGGGTTCGCAATGAGTTGATTTTGGTAGAGAAATTGTAAACACATCTTGACAAGGTTGCCATGAAAGGCCCAAAACCTTGTTGGAAACATTTTCAAGTTGCACTTCGTAAGAGATAGATCGAGAAGATTCAGAGATTAGTTCTAAAAATTCGGGGGAGTTCGAGCACCATTTGTGCAATCGAAAACCAGAGCTATTTAAGAGAGCATTGAGTTCCTCGTGAGATGATTTAAGTATTGCAATGTCATTAGAGCCATAGAGAATGTCGTCGACATAAGTTTAAGTAAGGATAGCTTGAGATGCGAGAGGAAATTTTTTTCCATTAACCAACACAACTTCTTTCAGCGTGCGCGTGCTGAGAAAGCTGGCGGGCTTTGTCCCATATGTCACAGTCGTCAATTCAATGGACTGTATGGGATCAGAGGGTTGATTCCTCCAAAGAATATTTTGCAAATATGTTTGACTGGGGTTAACCTTCACCTGCCGATACATTTTTTCGATATCTGCAGTGAACACGAAAGAGAACTGACGAAAACGACAAATGATATCGAACAAATCTGGCTGCACTTGATAACCTTTCAGGGTTATATCATTAAGAGAATAGCCGCTAGAACTCTTACAACTAGCATCAAAAACTACGCGGAGAGGAGTACTCGAATTCGTTTCCTTTACGATACAATGATGAGGCAGAAAATATTTATTATGATTGAGAGCATTATGAAAAGAGAGAGGCACGTAGCGCGCATGATTCAGAGCTACATATTCATTAATAAATTTTCGGTAATGAGAAAAAAGAATGGGTTCTTTCTGGAACTTTTTTTCAAGATTTAAAAATCGTTTTTTCGCTATTTGAAAGGAGTCACCAAGTTTTGTGACAGCATTAGGAGAGATTAGTGGTAAGTTAACTTGAAAAGATCCATCTTCCAAAATTTTTACATTTTGTTTGAAGTCCTGTTCAGCAAGATCTTCTTTAGGGGTTGATGATTTATGCGGGGGCAACTCTTCTAATTCCCAAAATTTGTTGAGCAAATCATCAAGAGAGGGAGAATCGAATGAAGTTTCAAGCGCATTGACCAAAAACGAAACACTTTTAGAACCAGAGGATTGTGGAACATTGCCTGCGATCACCCATCCTAACATAGTATTTTGTAGTACCGGTCGATGTTTTCCAAATCTTATGAGACCATCAGAAAGTAGATCATAATATATATCTGAGCCTAACAACAAATCTATTTGAGATGGCTTAAAGAATTGGGGATCTGCTAATTCGAGAGGATAAGGGATGGAAATTGATTCTGGAGCAATTGGACATTGAGGCAAATTACAACTGATATTTTGTAATACCACACAAGTTAAATCAAAGGACACATTTTCAAGGACATTAGAGAATATTTTAAATTGAGCCATAGTATTTGAGACCAAAGAATTTTGCGTAATTCCAGAAATTTGCAATCTTCTATTATAAACTTTAGCATCTATTTTGTTCAAAAGGTGCTCAGAAATAAACGAGTTTTGAGAACCATTGTCAAGGATACATCTTGCTTGAATGGGAGTGCCATTTTTGGAATAAACCGTGACCAGGGCAGTTGCTAATAAAACATCATTGTTTTTTCGAGACAAAGTTGACATGCTATATGATGTGGCAGTGTATGATGAGCTACGCGAATTCTCAGGCAATTCATTCTCCTGTGTACAAGAATTGGTGCGAGGGCTTAAAGGCCTTCGTATTGCGGATCCTTGATCAGAATTTTGCCTGGAAATGCTCGCGTGCGAATTTCGTCGAGATTGCCAGCTTGCTATTGCACTATTAGCGCAATGCGGTTGAGAAGTAGCCAAATCATCTAAATTGTTTTGCCGAGCATTGGCCGAAGTGCTTGAGTCGTTTTGCCGAGAATTGGCTGAACCATACGAGTTATTTTGCCAAGAATTTAAGCACAATGAAGAATGATGGGGTTTAGAACAAGTGAAGCAACGTTTAGATGGGCAATTGGTAGTCCTATGCCGAGTACCAAAGCAGTTTGTACACAAATTATTTGAATGCACAAATTCCAATTTCTGATTATGAGGTATGTCCAGAAATTTGTTGCACCTATAAATTTTGTGCGATTTATCATTACAAAAAATACATTTTAATGGCAGAGTATGAGAATTAGTTTCAAAGTTATTTGAATAATAAGAAACAAAATTTTTCAACTGAGTCTTTTCCTTTTTCATAGTTTGAGGTAAAATTGAAAAAAGTACCTTGCATCTTTCTTCAACAATACGAAAAAATTCATCGATCGTGGGTAATACGGACTTGTCCCTTTGAGACTCATATTCCCGTTTTGTGGCGAAATCTAATTTTCTTACGAGAGTATTTATCATCATTAAATGTTCAGTGTCAATATTTAAATTATTTAACGATTTTATGTGCTGTTTCATATGAGTAATAAATTCACGTAAACATTGAGCATTGCCTTTCGATAGGTTTGGGTAATCAATAATTGAGTTAAAATGCGAATTAATAATTGCGAGATTGTCATTATATCTTTCAAACAAAATATCTATTGCGACACGAAAATTATCATTTATAAGTTCCAATGCGTTAATTAAATCTAGGGGTTCATTTTTTAATGAAGCTTTCAAATATACCAGTTTTTCGACATCGGAAAGAGCGGAGTTATTCGCAACGAGCGATGTGAACAGTTCGAAAAATGATGACCATTTCGTGATATCGCCGTTAAATTCAGGTATTTTCAATTGAGGTAATTTTGCAATATGAGTCGAGGAGTTATTATTAATAATAACTTGAGAATTGTCATTTTTTGTGCGAGTGGTACATTCGGAAAGGGTTTGGATTCTTCTCTGCACTTTAGAGAGATAGTCCAAATACCTTTCTGCCGTACTATCAAATTCATTAGCGCTAGGAAGCTCACTAGCATCATCGCACTCGAGGTCAATTATGTCATTTTCAATTTTTTCTAAATTAACAAAGGCGTCCGTTAAGGCCTTTTCGCGAGTTTGAATTTGAAAAACATCATTTGTAGTATCGAGATTACGATCCAACCAAGTGATTAATCGAGTAAATGCCGATCGAGCGTGCTTCCTAGACTTTTTAAGAATATCCATGTCAGTCAATTACTATATTTAAAATTTCAGTGAACGAAAATGCAATGAATGAGTTAGGAAGAATATGTAAATGAACAAAGATGAATATTCTTGGCTTTAAAAAAATACATACACGAGAAAATTCACAAACATTTGCATAAATAACTAGTATTCAGTTCGTCATTTTTCAAACACAAATAAAACGTTTATAAAATAAAAGCAGCAATTTAAATGCTTTTTCAACTTCAAAAATGTTATTTGAATTGAGTGAGAGAGTTCTTACGTTGTCGAACACAATAATGTTCAAATTCTCATTAGAAAACATGCATAGTTTACCTTACAGGCTAGTGGAACTTCCAAGGATGCAATGGGTACAAAAAAATATCCAGGAGAGAATATGGCGATTTTCCTACACAATATCAGCAATATCCGGCTCGAAGAAGGACCATTATGGAAAGCGATTTCCCTTTAATTTTCAAGGATCGTCTCCATTGACGCGATTTCTTTCAAATTTGGGATTTGACAACCAATATTTTTTGTTGTCTTTTCCGGGGGTTCCATAAATAAAAAGGGTTATCAACAGAATTACCATTTATTACACTTATCCAATTTCTGGGCATCAATTGCCAAAATACAATACGTAATTTTTATTACATCGGCTTGCACGCCGCGGCCATCATTTTTTTGCTTGTCAAAATCATTAGTTACCACGTTTTCCCTCGAGATTTTGAGAGGAAGCGCATCGATCGCGGCTCATGCACGGTCGAGAAACGTCAAGTCACCGCTGACGGAAATAAAATAAAACTAAACGCGAATGTTCGAAATGCGAACATACAAAATAAAATTAAGCACGAATGTTCGAAATGCGAACATATAAAATAAAATTAACTACGAATGTTCGAAATCCGAACAACCTTCATGTTGAAAATTTTTAGTATCTCAAGTGTTTTAAATTTTTTTTATTATCTATTTGTTAATATGTTCGAGATGTCAACTTACATTACAGAAATTCTTTTTGCCTATCTTCAGTCAATATCTTACCTAATATCTTGTTTACTTAAAATTTTTCTATTTTGCTCATTACATACCTCTATCTAGGATCATTCCGAAAGATTGATCTAGATATTTCACTTATAGACATGGATTCAATCTGTCTATATTTTATTGCATCACATTTTCCCTTTTTGATTATATTTTTCGTTGGATTTCTCAGCAGTGGGTGTTGAGGGAGCTCAGAGCGGTCTGGAATGTGTTTCAGGGTTCAGCGTCGGGGGGTTAATCAGCCTGGGAGGCAGAGGTGGCTAAGGTCTGCTGTCATTTAGTTAAATCTACTTGGGGGGTTAGCTACTGCGTTTGTGCCAACATGGCTCACATATCGCTCTGGGGATTTTCCAACAGTACTGTTGTGGGATGCCGTTGTCAATTTCTCTTTTCCCCAAATTTCAGCTTGACAGGAGCTACATTCTGTTAGGGAGTAATACAAACTTCCTTAGCATTGTTCCAAAACATTTTAGCTTGACAGGAGCTACATTCTGTTAGGGAGTAATACAAACTTCCTTGGCATTGTTCCAAAACATTTTAGCTTGACAGGAGCTACATTCTGTTAGGGAGTAATACAAACTTCCTTGGATTTGTTCCAAAAATATATTTTTTTTCTATTCATATGATAGTAGTAATTAAATAAAGAAACATTTTATAAATAATAACCCATCCATATCTTTTTTCTATCTAACTGAGGGATAATCAATGTATCTGATGGGAGTCTCATTTCTTTCCTTATCTTATCTTATCTTAAGTCATTATCTTTGGGAACCCACTGATGCAGTGATTTATCTTACTATTAAATTTCTAAAATTATTGGTATGTAGATACCTGGTACTGGTTCCGCTTTTCTCAGAATTTACCGTTCAAAGTTCTGCTGTGTTTGTGGGATGATTCTTTTTTTTTTCCTAATGTTCTGCTTGCGCGATGACCAATGGCTACTGTGGACGCTAACTGGCAACCTCCCTGGTAAGAGCCTAGGAAGAAAAAAAATCACCTGGCTTACCGGTGAAGACTTTGGAACGCTCCCTTTCTTTCATATCTTTTTTAATCTCTATTTTTCTCTAAATTAATTATTCGGAAGAATCCTCAAATTTGTTCTTTCCCTTCAGTATCGCAGTGACTCGTTCCTTTCTTCTTAGTCTTCCTATCGTTCAATATCTTCTTAATATCTTCTTTATTTCAGTCTCGTAATAGCTCAATGATTTTCACTTATAAAAAATTTTTTTTTTTTGAAAAATTTTTTTTTTCGGGTTGTAAGGGTGTGTAACGTTAATTTCGTTCACTTTACTTCCCTCGATTGAATTAATGAATTATCGTATGGGCGGCGAATAGCCAGTCCTTTCTCATGCCCAACACCGAGAAATGTTTCAAGGCTGAATATATTTACTGTCGACGAGAGTCGAAATCAACGTTTCTATGCGCGATGATCGAGGCCCGTCTGTCGGAAAATAGTCACGCCCATCTTGAAATTCCCACTTCGATTTCGTGTCTCTTCTTCTACCAATCATAAATCAAATATGAATCAAGAATTCACTACTGAAAGGTAAATTCCTTTCCTGGTCAAAGCGTATGAGCGTGACACGAACATGAGACGTAAGTCGGTGGTCGTTCACATGATTTCGTGTATTTAAACAAGTGGCAAAGGGGTTTCGTTCTTCTTCCTGGCGAACATGTGCTATTGAAGCCTTTCTGGCTTATCTTATCTTATCTTAGAAGTGCATTCATTTGAGTGGTAAGTCATTTCGCTTAAATGTATAACTAACTCTCCTTTCTTAATAGCTTCTACCTTCCTATCTTTATTATGTAGCAATGTCATTCCAGTGCCAGGAATAATATATATCGATATGAATTTGTTTTTTTTTTCTTTCAGGTTTTTTTTATATTATCTATTTAAAAATATCTATTTAAAAATATATACGTATTTAAACAAATGTAGGGTCGAGTGTGTGTAGTCAACGAGTACAAACGCTCTGTTATCTTAGTGAAAGATTATTTACTTTTAATAGTGTTCCACGGACAATATAAACAATTAAAGTGCATCAAAAACGTTAGTGTAGTCAGCTAATTAAACAACAGTAGAAGAAACATTAGAAAACACGTAATAAATTACTAATTATCGTTTACCGTTTTTGTCTGTACCTACCTAAAAACGGTGGGACTATCACACATACTGGTCGATAAAATCGACAACCAGTTCAACAACAATGCGACAAATCGGGCTGCCTATACTAATAGTGCTTTAATAAACAAATCATAAACAAAACCGAATCGTCGCATTTGGCAATATGAGCGACGATTTAAGAACATCTACTGATAATACAATCTCAAATAGCAATAATCAAATAAGTGGTAATATTTCCTATGTTGCCGCTGCCAAGTCTAAACCACAACCTATATTCCCTAAAAGAGAACAAGCTATAATAATCCACTCAGAACCCAATTTCGTTCTGCATGACTACGTCAAAGCAATTGGTGACATAGTAAACCCCAAAAATATCTGTTACGCCTCGAGAATCTCCAACAACAGGATTTGCATATATCTAGACAAAGTTGAACTCGTAGATGAAATCATCTCAAACCACTCAGTCTTATCAATCAACTCTACAAACTTTTCAATAAGGAGACTAGTTACACCAGCAAAACGAATAGTAATATCCAATGTTTCACCATGCATACCACATGATATCATAGAAAAATTCATACAGGATGCAGGATATCAACTAGCTTCACCTATATCTAATTTAAAAGCCGGCATCCCAGGAGAAGAATACTCCCACATACTAAGCTTCAGTAGACAAGCCTACATTATACCTCCTACGGATAACTTCGAAATTCAAACCTCAATGTTAATACCCTTCGACGGCAATTCATACAGAATATTTCTCTCCACAGACAGAATGGAATGCTTCCTTTGTAAACTTACCGGTCATGTAGCCCAAAATTGCCCCAACACCCAAAACAACCAAACTCAACTACCTCCTGAACCTCAAATTCCACCCCATCAACAACCTGAACCAACACAATCAACTTCCCACTCTACTCAGCCTACTTACATATCCCAACACACACAAGAAAGCAGTTACCCACCCTCTCAACACTCCTCAACAAGCCTAGCCCCTGATAATGCAACAACAAGACAAAAAAGACCACGCTCCCTAACAAGTGAATCTAAACCATCAGACCTTCAATCTACTAATCTAACCGATAACGAACCACACGATATGCCACCCCCAAAAATCAAACCTATCACAAAAAAATCAAAAACAGATCCTCCAAAAACCAACACAGCTGTACTCTCTGAGAATTCAAAAACCATAATTCAAAGCTGTTACATACAAAACGAAAACCTATTCATTCTACCCATTGAGAGTTTCCTCGCATTTCTTGAAAACGCTTTGGGAAACAGCAACCCTCTTGCTGAGGCAAAACGATTCACACCAAACATTAAAAGCCTTTTGGACAACATACAACTAGTTCACAGATCTCTGGAGGATAAATCTATGAAAAATAGACTCACCAGATTAACCAGAAAAGTAAAAAAAGCACTGAAAATCGAACTTGATACCATAGAAAGTGGAGCCTCAATATCCTCTATTGAAGATATGTCAGATAAATACCAATCAGATTGCTCCCAAAACTCATTACCTTAAAAATACTTCCTTTTCTGTTTACTACAGTGGAATTGCGATGGATTTTATCCTCGCCTAGAACGGTTGCAACAACTAATCACTAACACTAAAGTTAATATAATCTGCCTCCAAGAGACTAACTTCAACGACTCACACAAAAAAGCACTAAAAACCTTTCTCGGCTATCACTTTCTCAGACTCGACCCACTCAGAGCCAGCGGAGGCTCTACCATCTTCGTCTCAAATCAATTATACTCTGAACATTTTCATCTGAACACAGATCTTGAAGCCACAGCAGTCAATGTATGGTGCCCCAATAAAATGACAATCTGTAGCGTATATATTCCCCCCAAGCACAATCTAACTGAAACAGAACTAGATAACTTAATACGACAGCTACCCAACCCCTTCATCTTAACTGGCGATTTTAATGCACACAACACTATCTGGGGTTCCAACAAAACATTCGGACGAGGGAAAATTATCGAAAATTTCCTTAATAACAACCATGTAGCTAACCTAAATACAGGTTCCAACACACACTTTAACATATCCTCGGGTACATTCAGTTCAATTGATCTCAGCTTTTGTGATTCAAAATCCTATCCAACCCTAACATGGCAAACATTAGATGACTTATACGACAGCAACCATTTCCCTATACTCATATCCAATAATGTCGAAAATGTAACTCCCAATCTAACAAAATGGAAAATATCTCAAGCAGATTGGCCCCAATTTACCCAATGTACTGAAACTATACTTTCCAATTTCAAACTAACCAACAATATAGATGAAACCATTGCAAACTTCAATAGCTGCATTATCACAGCTGCAAAAGAAACTATCGGACAAACTAACCTTTCCTCAAATCATGAAAGAATTCCCTGGTGGAATAGCGAATGTGAAACGGCAGTCCATCAAAGTAAATCAGCCCTAAACAAATATCGTCGAGCAAAGAATATCGAAAACCTAATTAACTTCAAAAAACTTAAAGCCAGAGCTAAATTCATAATTAAAAATAGCAAAAAAGCCTCTTGGCAAAACTATGTATCATCACTAACAATAAACACCCCCACGGCACAAATATGGTCAAAAATCAACCAAATACAAGGACATAAAACACACCAAAAAATACCCGCCATACTACACGAAGGACAGATTATCAACAATAATGGGAAAATTGCCGAACTTCTTGGGAAAAATTTCGAAAACAAATTCACAAGCTCCACCATAAAACACCCAGATACATTCAGTCCATTCCGTTATCTACCAAAAAATGAGGAAGACATCTCTGCCATTAATTCACCTCTTACCAAAGATGAACTCATAAATGCCCTCAAATCCTGTAAAAACTCTGCCGCAGGACCTGATCAAATTCCCTTTATATTTCTAAAAAACCTATCACCCCTATCTATCACAAAATTGTTGGATCTCTTCAATAAAATATGGTCAACCAATCAATTTCCCAACATTTGGCGTCAGTCACTTATAATACCTATCAAAAAACCCGACCAACCTTCCAATCACGCAAAATCTTACCGACCAATCTCATTAACCTGCACCCTATGTAAACTAATGGAGAAAATAGTCAATAACCGACTAACCTGGTACCTCAAAAAAACATTGCATAATTAATGAAGCCCAATCAGGTTTTATAAGTAACCGCTCTACTATGGATAACCTTGTCCTCTTACATACTGACATAGCTGAGGCTCTATCCCGAAAACATGAAGTAATAGCAGCCTTCTTCGACATCGAAGGCGCATTCGACCATATAACAAAATCCTCCATTCTCCAAAAACTTAAAGAAAATGGATTAATAAATAATATCTACTCCTTTATAAAAAATTTTCTTTCTTCCCGTACCTTTAAAATAATTACAAACGGATGCACCTCCAAATCCTTTGCTCAAAAAAGCGGAGTACCTCAAGGCTCCATTCTCAGCACCACCTTATTCATCTTAGCTATTAACGATATTTCTAGAATCTTTCAATCGCCAGTAAAACACGCATTGTATGCTGACGATCTAATCATCTATAGCCATGGTAAAAACACAGAATCAACTTGCGCAATCTTACAAACAGCAATAAACCACGTCAGCAACTGGTCCTCTAAAACCGGACTAACCTTTTCTGCCACTAAATCCAAAATCATCAAGTTTAGTAGGAAACATAATACACAAAACCCTATTCTAAAACTCAACGGAAACACCCTACCTGTAGTTACTCACCATAAAATTCTAGGCTTAACGTTTGACAACAAACTCAACTTCAAACAACACATCCAAGAAACGAAAGCAAACTGCATCAAAAGACTTAACATACTAAAAACATTATCCCGTCACCATTGGGGAAGTGACGAAACAGTACTTCTCAGAGTGTACAGAGCTGTTATCAGATCAAAAATAGATTACGGTAGCATAGTTTATCTCTCCTCTTCAAAATCCCATCTAAACACGCTTAACACCATCCATAACACAGCCCTCCGCATATGCCTAGGCGCCTTTAAATCTAGCCCAATTGACAGCTTATATGTGGAAGCTAACGAACCTCCCCTTCACCTGAGAAGACAATATCTTTTACAAGCATATTTCAGTTCAACTTCGGCCAACCCCCACAACCCAGTCTATAAATTAATCCCAAACATATATAACGAAGAATCAAATCACCCCCCAAAATCAACACGCACCATCATCGACACGCTAAAACCTATCCTACACAACATCGACCTCAACCTCACACTACCTTTAAGTATATCCTCCTCTCCTCCATGGAAAAAACCTATACCAACGATCGACACAACACTACTGGGACTCAAAAATCAAGAAACCCCAAGCATTATCCTAAGAAAAACATTCACCAAACGAATCAACCAACAGAAGTTCGACCAAATCATATATACAGACGCTTCCAAAAACAGCAAAGGAGTAGGATGCGCGGTCACCTCATCAAACGAAACCCTTTACACAACTGCTCTTGAAGACACTTGTAGTATATTTACTGCAGAAATTTTTGCAATTCTCCTGGCCTTCAAAATAATAAACGCAAGAAATAAAAAAGTCGCTATCTGTACAGACTCTCTCTCCTCAATCCAAGAAATTAGGAAAGCCAACACAAAACACCCTCTAATACAAAAAATCCACGAAAGATACGAGACACTATTTTCTCAAAACACAACGGTCACGATAATTTGGACCCCATCACATATTGGAATCACTGGAAATGAAACAGCTGACAACGCCGCTAAGCTGGCTATAACCAAAACCCAAAAAACAAGCTTACAAATCCATGACGACCTAAAATCACTTTTTAAAAAACATCTCAGAGACTCCTGGCAATCATACTGGGACACAATACACTCCACCCTTCATGAAATACAATCTAGTCTAAAATATCACCAAGACTCCACACTCTCCAGAAAAGAAAAAGTAATTATAAGAAGATTGCGCATTGGACATACACGCTATACTCATGGATACTTGATGACAAAAGAAGATCGTCCCCTGTGCCAGTTATGTTCTGTTCATCTAACTGTTAAACACATCTTAGTGGAATGTCCCCGATACCAAATCTACCAGCAGAAACACAATATAAAAAAACCACTAAGTGATATCTTGAAATTTAGTGAAGTGAATACAGTGCTAACCTACCTAAAAGACATAAATTTAATAAATCATATCTAATATGTTCTACCTAAAAAGTATCGAATATCATAACTGTTTTACCTAAAATGTACGAAATACTGTTACTGTGTCAATGGTCTCAGCAGTCGAGACACGTTAATTTAAATAAAAAATAAAAAAAAAAATGTATGTATTTACCGGTGCAGAATCGGTTATTCGATTTTATCGTTTTCATTTATTTATTTCATTTATTGCTTTCTTTAAGTATTTCTTTTATCTAAAAAAATACAGGATGTATGAACCACGTTGTCAAATAATTTTCTTCAACATTAAATATTATCTGTATTGTAATATCATACTTCAGACATCCTGGATTTTGTTAAATTTGGTAAATTTGTTCCTGATATTATATTTGTTCCCTAGCACTTTACCGGGACCCGAAACTTTACCTGGGATACTTTATCCGGGATACTTAACCTGGAGCACTTTACCTGTAGCACTTTACCTGGGACACTTTACCTGAGACACTTTACCTGGAATACTTTACCTGGAATACCTTATCCGGGACTTCAAGTTTTCCGACAACTTTTCTACAAGAACAGGAAAGTACAATAGTTCTTGCTCTCCAACACAACATATGTCGTCAACCTACCTAGTCAATTTTTTTTCTATTTAATATTTTTAAAGTCAATATACAACTTGTAAATTTAATAACGTTGTTCATATAGTTTTTTTCCCTTCCAATCTTACAGGATTTGTCGCTATAATGCAGATGTGAATAACAAATAAACTAGTATTATTCAGAGTGGCGCCCACTTACCTTTCCTAATTTTCATAAGTTATCTTTATTTCACCTTAAATAAATTTTCAAGTAGAATTACCCGAGAACCGGTAAGACTACTCTCTGAATTTATACTAGTTTGGTCTCAGAATCTACACCTGAGGTGCTCTCTAAACTGAGTAGCCGTTGCAGATATTAAAAACTTGAGTCAAATTTATCATAATTTAATAAAATAACAAGTTAATTATCAATAACCGCACTTTTTTTAAATCTATTTTTCAAATATCGTAAATTTATTTCTGAAGTTAATACTTGTAATCATAACCAAATAACAACTGTCTATATGTTTACTTCATTATGACATTTTAGAAAATAGACATTTTGAAAAAGCTTTCAAACGAAAGCGAAACGTCGAAAAAACATTTTTAATTTATTAAATATAAAAAACCTAACCATACCCAAGAAATAAAAATCAAGCGATTATTATAATAATGGTTAAAGAATATAAAATAATATATACATATATATATATATATATATATATATATATATATATATATATATATATATATATATAGGGCAGGCGTCAAGTTCGGCGTCCAGTATATCGTATACTAGTATATACTTATACTGGTATATACCGGTATATGTTTTGTGTAAAGTGGTGAGTTTGACTTCACTTTTTTTCAGCATATACTGTCAAGTTTGGCTACGTAGAACGTACGAACATTTAATTTCCTAAGGGGATAATATAATCGAAATTTGTATGATAAAACTATGGTAACAGAAGTTGCTTTATCGAGAGTTGACATTCCTATTGGTAGTTTGTAATATACCTTCGTAAAAAGGGTATATGTGGTATATTATTAGTTAATTATTAACAATAACCGCGGTAACTGATAATCACATTTTTTAGTGTTGCCTGCATGATAGGTAAAGACAATCTTGAACTCGTGAA
Organism: Lochmaea crataegi; assembly: GCA_947563755.1. Lineage (NCBI taxonomy): Eukaryota > Metazoa > Arthropoda > Insecta > Coleoptera > Chrysomelidae > Lochmaea > Lochmaea crataegi. Next base: position 41,957,295 of record OX387427.1, on the reverse strand, counting down.
CTTTAAAAGAGAAGAAGAAGTTTATAATAAGTAACACTGGAAAACTAAAATTAAATTGCATAGTTTTTCGAGTATATTATTATAAACAATAGAATTGAAAAATATTATCGTTAATAATTAAACGATATATGAGACAAGCAAAGGAAATCTATAATCTGAAAAATTCTAAGAAATGTACAAGGTAACTGAAAAATATCGTTTATGGATAAACCAAATAATATAAATGACTATATGGAGAAGAAAAATGAATAGAATGAACAGAGTGAAAAATGGATGAAGCATGTATACAAAAGGAGTAGATGCAGTTGCCATAGGAAATATTGGGCTAGTATTAAAAACATTAAATAGTGGTAGAAAATGAGTTAATGAAAGTGATGGGATCTAGGACAAACAACTTTTAAGACATATTAATTGATATTTTAACTGACATACCTCTCACGGATGGATATTTGCATTTAACAATAAAAAAGTACTAACAAATATAAATCAAGTTTAACTAGTGAAATTTCATAAGCGTTCTTAATTAGACCGCTGCAATGGTCATTACACATATTTACCAAAAGTTCAAGAGTTTCATTTTATTTACAATCTGTTAGGGTCAGTAATGGGTTAATTGCTAGTAAACTATCTGGATGTTTTTCAATACCTAGTGAATGTAACTATAATATAATAAACCATTTGAATTATCAAAAAAATTCTTTTGAAAGGTGAATGCGATTATGAAAAAATAAATTTGAAAGAGTAGTAAGTAGGTAAGTATATTCTAAAGGTATAAACATATATTATAGGTTGCTAATAATTTAGGTATTATTTTATCTGTTTTAGATTAACTTTACCTTATCAAAACATTATAATTTATAATAATAACTAATAATTAAAAAGCTAATTATTATTTAGCTTTTTTTTAATAATTCCTGAAATGTGCAAATAAGTGTCCAATTTCAGACTTGGTACTTGCTACTTATCTATAGTAGAAGTTAAAAATATTCCTTTCAGTTTCGAAATAACACAACAAGTAATATCCTTCACTAGTGTATATTTAATTGTGTGATGTTCTGTGCAACCAATTCATCCTTCCTGGTACATAAATGAAATTTAATTTTTGTTTTATTTATTATATGGTAACAGTTAATATAGTGTAGTCATAAAAATAAGTAAATTACAATAAAACACAAAATATATAATGTCAACAACATCTAAAATAGAGTTTAAAGTCATTCTGGATCAGACAATTTATATATTTTAAATAAAAGTATTACTTGCTTTCATATAAGTAGGTACATGTAATAACATTTCATTGAGGTCCAAATATGGATATGTCTAATAATATAAATATTTACAGTTCTTTATTCATTATTTTTATCGTAGATAGTGAATAGGTACCCAATTGTTTGATATGTTGGGGGTATTAAAATATATATTTCATTATACAACAGCTACTTTACTAAAATGTAATCGCATTAAATACCTTTTCATTGATTTTGGTCAAAATGTAATAAAAAATCTTTACAATACAAAAGTTTTCAAACCAATTCTTCTAACCTATTACAGAGTGAATGTTGAAAGTATCCGATAGAGGAAAAAATTCTTATCTAGTTTTTAAATAGAAATAGGAACATCATATGTTTTAGCTTGTTCTTCTATAACATGAACTAAGTATTCATTTAATCCTCTTAGATTTACACTCAACTTTAACTATACAAATTGTAACTTTTGGGATACATTTTTAAAATGAATCATGCATCCCTTGGGACGAGATCTAATTTTTGGGAATAAATGAATTTATCATCAGCTAAAATACTGCCAGTTTCCCACTGTTGATTAGTTTTCATTTGCAATCAGCTAACTTTCATTTTGGTACCTACTGATGCTAATTGGTTTTTGTTGGAATTACGATACTTTTGGAATCAATCCTATCCTACATTTTCAATTATATTTAAAAAATTAAATATCTATTCTTAAGCATTATTTTCTTCGTTATTATTGACTTTCCATGAACAAAACATATCATTTCAGAGACGATACAATAATGGGAATGGGAGTAATAGTAGGTTGGTTTGGTGTACTTCGTCTAATATATGAAGATATTTCTTGTGTAAGTAAATAATACTTGATATAAATATAATTGTAACCTTAATTGATGATGTTTCATATGTAGCTATTTCACATGTGATTGGTAGATTAGTGCTAAATTGGATAACACCATGTAGGTACTTAAATAAATAAGAAAGTTTAAACAAACTGGAAGGCACTTTGCCACATTCAATTTTAATATGTAAATTGATAAAAAGTAAGTGGGTACTTATTATAAACTTTAAAATTATATAATAGGCCCTTTTTAATTGGAATACTTGAGGTATATTATATTATATAAAAATGCTTATTCCCAAAAAATTGTATTATCATACCTGTATATCTTTTTACCACAAAAACAAAACTGACATTTAATAAATAACAAAAACATGCATCAGTTTAGAAATATATGTTACCAAAGAATATACTGTACGCCCTTGAATAAATAGTCGTTTGAGTATTTTGTGAGTTTTATTGAGGATGAAACCCCATATTAGTTAACATGTATGTGACTTGATTAGATTAACTATTTTGCAATAGAGTAAATGTTCCGAATAGGTGAATAAAATAAAAAGTTCACTGGACATACAATTTTATTTGTTGCTTACAAATATAGGAATATAAATATTTCAATTACAATTTTGAAAAACTTTATTATTTATTGTCTAACACTAATTAAAAGTCTGCTGTTTATTAGGTACTTACATTAATAGAACGTTGGTGATTACTGAAAACAAAGTTTAAATTATATTATCAAACATACAAAAAATAACTTCAAATTCCACTATGCCTCTTCTGTCATGTCCATCCTGATGGAGACTGGCTCTATAAAACAATTATTGATTGAAGTTTAAATGTAGTGGAATGTACATTTTATTCTAATTATCATGGACATAGGTACATACTTCACTTATAAGGTTTGAGAAACAATCACCATTAATTTACCCAGATTTAAAAATCTGAGAAAAATTTTTAATGTTTGTGTAAGTTATTGTAAATTTTCAAACCTGTTAGTATTATAAAATAATCAAGATTTGGATTATAATATACTAAATGCCCACCATCTAAATATTGTAATTTCCATTTTATTAGACTTTTCACCTACCAACGAAATGTTATAAACTATATGAACCTTCCATAGCATAAATGAAGAGATAAAATACTTTCTGGATTCTTATGATAGTATCTCTACCCTTCATAGTTCTTGTTTAATGATATAAATAAGCAGCTTTTGGTTTTTTTATTGTTTTTATTTTTGATAGAAATAAAAATAAAAGCAAGACAATTGACCAGTTTCTTCTTCTTGATTGCGATTATGACATCTAGTCAGTTTGAAAACTAATTTTTATTTTGATCCTTGATTGAATTTTATATTTTTATAAAATTGATTGTTTATTGTTTAAGGCTCGGCATTGTAAACATATTTAGAAGTTAATTTTAACAGTCAAGTCAACTTTAGCATTAAAATATCTATCAGTTTATAAAAGTTCCATTTCTAAAATAAAAAAATAAAAAGAAGGCTAAAAGGATTAGACCAATAAAGTCTAAGCTAAAAGGTAACCTAGAATTTCTATTTTTTACAAACCATTAAACCAAAGGTGAGTTCGGCTTGCCCGCTCCTTTAACACTTTTAACAATTTTAGCTCTAAAGTCGTTCGGGTACAACCAGTTAGAGCAGATAGTGTCAACTCCGTGAAGTTCGGGTGCGTAAAAGCAGCGTTAAAAGAGTTAACTCCACAAACCCTACCCTCGAAAGGTAGTGTTCGTGGTGTAGGCTTGCGCAGTCATACAAATTTAATTTTTTTTGGTTAGGTTAGGTCAGAGATAAGGTTAGGTAGAATCGGGTAGATGCTATAATTGTTGTTTTTGAATTTTATATTTTTGTAACAAAAACAGAGTTCAATTAAACTTTTTCAGTAGATTTCATTGAGATAATGGCTACTAGTATTTCAAAGCAAACTCATGATCCCGTTTACGAAAGCGGTAACCAGATATTTTACCAAGATGGTAAAATTTTGTTGCAAGAGAAAAAGAGTAAGTTTGCACAAAATATAGATTTCTCATAAGTATCTTACTAGTGATAGAAGATAATTATCTTATTTGTACCATTCCAGCTGGAGAAATGATTTATGTAGCACTAACAGAGGAAGTTGCAAGGACATTCGATATGCAGTTAGAGGGTGATGTTCCAGACATAGATTCAAATGAAGAAAATGTTGCTACAGCTGATGAATCGGTAGATTTAACCAAATTATGGACACGTGAAAGAACAATTTTTTTTATTGAAACTATTGAAACATTTATTAAACGTCTCGAGGCAGAAGTAAAAAAACATGTGTGGGAAGAGATTTCAAAAAGGTGCAATGAAATATTGGGCATAAATATTACTTACAAGCAAGCTGAATCAAAATGGAAAAGCTTAAAACGAACATATAAAAGTGTTCTCCTGCATAATAACACTTCAGGAAAAAACAGAAGGCATTGGGAGTATTTTAACAAAATTCATTGCTTCATGTATAAACGACCTGAAATTACCCCAATGGCAACATGCAGTAGCTTTTCTGGTTTGCAGAGTAAAGCCAACAGTAACATTGGTACAAGAGGTCACATTACACCTACAAGTAGCAGTGGAATAACCTCGGAAAATGCAATATTGAATGAGTCAAACTCAGATTTTGAGACAAGCACACCTCAAAGTTCTTTTAGCAGAAAAAGACGCAATAGGGAGAGTGAGGTAAGTAATGGTAAATCTTTTTACGTAAAGAAAGGTTAGAGTACCTTCCTAAATAAGTTATAACATAGTCTTTAGGTATGTTTTTTAGATGCAGGTTAAGTACATTTCTAGATATTATATCATTGAGGTTTTATCTTTATGATATGATAGCAATGTATAGCTTTTTATTTTTCCTTTTTTGGCCATATTTTTCACATCACTAGAAACACGCTAAGAAAAATCAAAATGTTGTCCTGTATACTGTCCTAAAATCAAAGAACCTGCTGCAACAATATACATATCTCGAAGCATACTTTAGCCACATATACCTTGCTCTAAATCTTTTTTCCAGAACACATGATTTATTTATAAACATTTGTTCCAACGATCTTCTTGTATTGTTAACAATACTGCTTTATATGTGCTATTTAAAAAAAAATTGGAACAATGTATTTAATATACTTAACATTTGTTGGTGAAAATGTATGACATACATTTGCATAGCAGATATACATGTTCTGAAATTGTGGGATAAGCTCAATCAGCTTGACAATCGGTTTTTAATATTAATGATTATTTAATTTATTTTAGGTCTCTAAACGACACTCAGAAAAAATGGCAAGGTTAGACAGATTTAATAACCTTTTTGAGAAAATGGTAGAAAAAATGTAGTTTTCCTGCAGAACTGATTGATGTTTGGATTAAAAATAATTTTTTATTAGTGTAAGTTCCTGTTATTGGTTTTCATTTCCTTTAAAGGTAGTTTTTAAACTTGTGGTTTTAAAATACAACTAGTTTGTTTGTTAAGCTTATAAACATTATGTTAATGTTATAATAGCATTTATTTTCTTTTATAGGTATAGCATATTCAAACATATTCTAAATAATGTACTCTGTACTAGGTTGGTAAAATAAAATACAAATGTGTTTGTTTATAAGTTAACTTTATATTTATTTATTGTTGCCTATCCCTATTGTTTTGCAGCATTGGCAAATAATTACATATGTTATTTCTTTTTGCTAAAGCAATGCGGTTATTCAAATCTGCATCAAAATCTCTATAATTATGTGGATCATTGTTCCTTTCTTCTTCAACCTCATGTACCAAATTCATTATTTCATCTGCAGCATCACCATTTGAAATACATATGTTATGAAACACACAGCTTGTAACGATTAAAAGACTTGCTAAGTCCATTCTTTTGGTCTCTAAAAATTTTAATCTTCTAAATCTTCCCTTCAGATAGGCAAACGAATTTTCAATTGAAACACGAGCTTTACTTAATAAAATATTAAACATTTTTTCACGTGGGGTCAGCATCCTATTGTTTTTATAGGAAGTTAAAAGAAATGTACATAGTCTATAAGCCAAATCACCAACTAAATGACTGTCTTCATAAAATTCAACTTCTTCATTTGTAACCCTCTGGTACAAATCAGATCTTCTAAATAATGTGTAATCATGGAGTGAGCCTACTTGTCCTGCATACACATCAATGAACAGCTTTTGATTGTCACACGTACCTTGCAACAATAGTGAGTGAAAGCCTGAAAAAATAATTCAAATATTTAGCCTTACCGAATGTTGGAAATAAAAAAAATTACAAAAACAAACCTTTTCTATTTACATAAGAATTAGGATAATCTTTAGGTGCAGTAATGCGTATGTGGCTTCCATCGATGCAGCCTATTATTCCTAAAAAAGTACAAAAATCACAGTATCAGCTATTATTTCAACAATTCTCAGGCATTGTTAAAGAATAGGCACTTATAGTGGTTCAAAAAGACTTGAAACAGAGTGCTACTACACTAACCTGGAAAACCATGAGTGGAAAAACTATTTCTAATTTCCTGCTGCCTTTCTCTGTTAGGCCACGATATAACTTTGAAAACCTTATTAACTTTTAGAACCAAATTGCAAGTCCGATACAGAATGTCCCAACATGTTGATTTCGATACTCCGAATCTTTCAGCAATTGATCTACAAAAAGTCATTAATAACAAATATATCAGAGATATGTTTTTCTGCATATTCTAGCTACCTTAAGCTTTCCATGTTTGCAAGGTACCAAATGGTAATCATCAGTTCCTTTTCCACAGTTGTTTTCGGAAAGCCACTATGAAAATAATTTTCATCCTGAAGAATTTGGTAACATTTACTTAATAGGTCTTCAAAAGTATGCACGTTTAGTCTAAAGTTTTGTTTAAACTGCTGGTCTGATAAAAAAGGCACCGTGATTTCTGCATAATTATCGACTTTTTCCAAAACTTCATCATCTTCAGATGAAGAATCAAAATAAACATTTTTAGCAAATTCAACTAATGGTAGTTTAGGGTCCATGATACAGTTTTATACTTTATACCCCAAAGCAAAGATGTTTAGGTTATGTATGCTGTTTTGTTTTTTTGCTCGAAACTGTCCGGGTCTGAACATTCTACTCCATCAACTCTGTAATCACGTGACGCCGATCTGCTCTGTATCCACTCCTGCTCCTTTTTGACAAGCCGAACTCACCATTCAAGTTGGTGGTGTTTTGACTCCCCATTTCCCTAAACGACGTGAGTCCACTAACAAAATCTAGCAAAGAAAAGAAGACTACCTCATGTGTTTGATAACTAATAACAAACAAAACAACAAACAACCCATAGATAAAGGATATTTTCAACAACCCTACATATAAAAAGCGAGGTACTTTTCAGGTTAGTTGTAACGAAAATGAAATACTCTCATGCAATTTGGAAGTTTTCTAAATATTTGCCATATAAAAAGTTTTTAAACCTGCTTATAGGCCGAGTCAGAATCTGAAGAAAATGGAAATCTGTAGAACAAGATATATTTATCTACCAAAAATGTACTGGGAGACGCTACAGATTCTTTAAGGACCTCATACACTGATGATGTGTATATATTTTGTAAGTTAAATTTGTCAAATAGGAACAAGTACAGAATTCATAAATATTACTTGTTTTTAGATTGATTTTTAAAACAAACTTTAAATATTTATAGTTAATTTTTCAATTATATCATTTTTTATATATACACAAAATTGGCTGCTGAAATGAGAAGAATAAAGGATACAAGGAAAATAAATATAAAGCTTGAGAGATAATTTATTAATGTGGTCTCCAAAATAATTGACGAAGAGGAGGTAAATGAATATTACACGAGATGTTTATGTAATGCTTTATCTACATTCATGTATGTTAATTATATAAATATATAGAATAATGATTTTTTTTTAAATTTTGTACAAAGTGAGAATAAAAAATTATATCCCTAGTAATAGTTTGTAAGACAAAATTTATTTAATAAATTAGGTAATACCTACAAGAGCAGTATGGTCAAAAATTATAAAATTTTCATAATACTTCACAAAAGTTGGAAACAGAAATGAAAGAAACAAACTATTTCAAGTATAATAAATAGTTAAACAATACATTTAATACAGGAGTAAAAGTGACATTACGTAAGTGTAGCAGAAGATTCTTAGTTTATTGAACATTTGAGTTCATAATGCAAATTATTAAAGTTAACAAGCATTTGTGGTAGATATTTGTTCCAACTAGATATAAGAACACAATGCAATGTTTATTTTTATAATTGTGGAATGCTGGACCATATTTTCTGGAAGGCAGTATGCTTTCCCTCAATTATGCCCCCAATGCATTGAGAAAATTCCATTCTTTTTTTTATCTTTTGAAATATTTAACCAATCTGCAGCAGTAAGTATGTGGAACCTAAAAGTTATATAATTTAAATATACTCAAAGGAGTCCTTCACTCTACAATTTATAAAATTTTTATAATCTTATGGTTTTTTGTTTATAAAAATATGTCAGTATTTATAGCATCAAATTAATCTGAGTATAAAAATCTTTAATAATAGTACTAAATAATAAATAAATTATATAGTGAAATAAATTTAACACACATACCTACTTTTTAAATTTATTTCTCAAAAAACCCTTTTTCGATGCCTGTTAAAACTATCTGCCTTTATTACGATCAACTATATTGTAAACTTAATAAACATATAACCTGTAATGGACTGTAAAATTATTTTATTCTTACTTTTAAGTAGGTACTCTTCTTGAAGTACATTGTATAGGTATTACGTGGCAGATTCTAGGCACAAAAAGCAAAATTGTTGATTCATGCACATGAATTGTAAACATAAGGCTTCTAATATACTTTCCTTCTATTTCAGTGTCTCCTGGAATCCACAAAGTCGTTTATAGCAAAATATCTTAGGGCAATTGTCAGCTTTACTACGGGGAGATATTGACAATTGCGTATTAGTGATCTGTGTTTTTTATCTGATGAGTTACTAGGTTTAAGAGCTTATCAAATACCTTTTTACTCATTCTCAGAAACGTTTTAAATTGTTCAGGATCCTGTGCTGGATATTCTTCTTGCACTAAATGTAGATTAGGTACCCCTTTTTTTCGAGCCGTTTAAAATCAAAGTAAAGTAATAACGATAGCTTTTAATGCAGTTCGTTTTGTTTTTTATATTGGGCATAGAACGGGCAAGTGAGTTTACCTCTAACATTTCAAAACAATTATTCATAATTTAAACAAAATTTCCATTAGTATACTATTGGAGATATCTATATTTGAACACTCCATGACATTTTATTATGATCTAAAATTAATATCTTGTGTAGTTCCACTTCAACAATAGATTTACTCATTGTAATAACTACAACATAACTACATTTAACTGTTATATACTCTAGTAAATGAAACAAATATTAAATTTAATTTATGTACTAGCAAAAATTGGTTATACACATTACACAAAACGTAATTTCACACAATTACCTAGATTTTACTTAAGTGTAAATGTATATTGTGAAACTGAAAGGAATATTTTTAATTTGTAACAAAAAGTAGCAAATACAATCTGAAATTGGACCAATATTTTCACGCAGCAGAAAGAACCTTAATAAAGCTCAAGAAATAAACACAAATTGTCATAGGTACATAAAATAATCAGATACTTGGTTGCCAGTTATTTTTAAAATAATAATAATAAATTGTCTTGAGAATGTTTTTAGATGTTCGTTTTGATTGTAATGTTTTATTTATACATTACAGTTATACTAAAAGGATAAATTAGTACATTATTATCATGCTTTATATTGTTATACCTTTAGAATCTACCTACCCTTCCGTCTTTCAAATTTATTTGTTTCATACACATATATACTCCTTTCCAGAAATATCTTGTAATAATTAAATTGTTTATTACGTATAACTAGCACTACGTACCTAAGTACCTACCTATTGAAAAATATCCATACTTTACTAACCGCTAACTCATTGCTATCCACATGGCATATTTTTACAAAATTGTTACACTTTTGGTAAATATATAATTAAGAATAAAACACTATCTTAGTTTAATTAGGAATGATTTTTAAAATAAAATTTCAAAATTTGTACTTTTTTTGTTTAATACAAATGTCCAACAATCTCAGTTAATATATTAGGCACTTTATCATTATTTAATATTTAGTTAAGTATAGAAAAATGTTCTAGTTCACAACGCAAAAACCTCATTTTCCAACCATTTTCCCTTCTACTGCTTTTTTCCACCAGCCCAATATTTTCTATAACTAAATCCATCTATTTATACTTTGCCTGTTCTATTTTTACTCATTCCATCCATCATAGCTCCTTTTGTAAATTTAAAATGCACAATACCTATAATAATATGCACCATTTGTTTCTTGATAAACGTGGTCCCCAGGGTAATTTAACATATTCTAATTCCTTATCAATTCTTCTCCATATCCCTATTATTATTTAGTTCATTTCTCAAATTTTTTTGGGTACCTATAGTTTATGTTATATTATATTTTCAAAAAACTAATCAATTTACTTTTGATTCTCAAATTATAAAAGTTTATATGCGGGCAGAAAAACCCGACTGGTCATCTGGTAAAACAAAAATTATAAATAAAATCATAGATAACCTTGATTAAAACTTGACAAAAACGTCATTCTTCTTTCTTAGTAAATCCTTCATAACCAAATAATTTACTGAAATCCGCGTCATCACTATGAAATGTTGATCCTTGGTTGAATTTTATATTTTTATAAGAATGATTGTTTATTGTTTAAGGGTCGGCATTATAATGGTTATTTGTGTATTTAGAGCATAAAATAACAGATTGCCGCTTGAGAAAGAATGTTGCCGCGCGACGCGGAGCGCGGTGATCTTTCGAAAGCGGCAATTTTACTTTACGCTCGAAAAACACACATAATTTTTTCTACAGTCGCACTTTTAATAATTAAAACAGTATTTTTTTCACTACTAGCCTCTAAACCTAACTTTATTGACTTTTGTTGAGGTAGTAAAGTTGTTCATTATTAACCAAGGTAGAAAAATACAGAGCCTACTTGATTATAACTAAATCTCAATCCATTTAATAGAATGTGAGGTTAACTTGTGCACAGATGTCATGTCATGTGAAACGGGAGTCGACAAACTAATGTTTTAAAAAATAAAATGCCAGTAGTAAAGTAGTGAAAAAAATGCTATATGAGCCACGGTAGAAAAGTGTATTAATGTCTCGGATCCATTAAAGACCTCGAAGCTTCGCTTCTCGGTCTTTAATGGACCTCGACAATAATACCTCACTTTTCTACCTTGGCCCATAATTACTATTTCGCTATTCATCATGAATAATCTTAAAAAGATCTACTGACTTGTCAGAATCCGATTCATATCAGTCAAAGTCGAAGTGAGAGGGAAGAACACATTCACGCGCTTGCCGATAGGAAGTTAGCAATGGCGGTTACATAAATATTCACCATTTGAGTTGATTCGGAGGGCGTGGTTTGAAGAAATAAGCGAGCGAAAAAGATTCCTTTTTTGCGCTAGAGCGTAAAGTAACTCAATCCTCGGCATTTGTCGACATTACGATTTCATTTGAATATAATAGTAATTAGTCATTTTACGCACGACTGTAAAAAACATCTTTAGAAGTTAATTTTAAGAGTCAAGTCAACTTTAGCATTAAAATAAAAAAAAGGCGAAAAGGTAACCTAGAATTTTTATTTTTTACAACCCATTAAACCAAGTTGGTGGGGTTTTGACTCCCTATTTCCCTAATCGACGTGAGTCCACTATAACAATCTAACAAAGAGAAGAAGAACTACCTTATGTTTTTGATAACTGAAACTGATATATGATAAACAATACAACCCTACATTTGTCTATGACCCTACCTACCTAGTGAGGGTACTTTTCAGGTTAGTTGAAACGAAAATGAAATACTCTCATGCAATTTGGAAGTTATATATTTAATGTATGGTTTCTAAATATTTGCAATATCAAAAGTTTTTAAACCTACTCATAGGCCGAGTCAGAATCTGAACTGAAATTTGGTGGCCTCTTAAGACAAACTGAGCAAAAGTAATTTTTTAATGAACAGCTCTAGTTTTCCCCTGTCGTACCCCAACAAACCCTGGACCAAGATCATCTAGATAATATAATTCTCCCTTACCGTTAGCCTCTATATAGTCAGTTGATAGTAAGAAAAGAAAATGGAAATCTGTAGAACAAGATATATTTATCTACCAAAAATGTACTGGGAGACGCTACAGATTCTTTAAGGACCTCATACACTGATGAAGTGTATATTTTGTAAGTAAAATTTGTCAAATAGGAACAAGTACAGAATTCATAAATATTATTTGTTTTTAGATTGATTTTTAAAACAAACTTTAAATATTTATAGTTAATTTTTCCAATATATCATTTTTATATATACACAAAATTGGTTGCAGAAATGAGAAGAATAAAAGATACAAGAAAAGTAAATAAGCTTAAGAAATAATTTATTAATGTGGTCTCCAAAATAATTGACGAAGAGGAGGTAAATGAATATTACACGAATGTTTATGTAATGCTTTATCTACATTCATGTATGTTAATTATATAAATATATAGAATAATGAATTTTTTTAAATTTTGTACAAAGTGAGAATAAAAAATTATATCCCTAGTAATAGTTTGTAAGACAAAATTTATTTAATAAATTAGGTAATACCTAGTTCATAATGCAAATTATTAAAGTTAACAAGCATTTGTGGTAGATATTTGTTCCAACTAGATATAAGAACACAATGCAATGTTTATTTTTATAATTGTGGAATGCTGGACCATATTTTCTGAAGGCAATATGCTTTCCATCAATTGCTCCCAATGCATAGGGAAAATTCCATTCTTTTTTTTAAAATCTTTTGAAATATTTAACCAATCTGCAGCAGTAAGTATGTGGAACCTAAAAGTTATATAATTTAAATATACTCAAAGGAATCCTTCACTCTACAATTTACAAAAATTTTATAATCTTATGGTTTTTTGTTTATAAAAATATGTCAGTATCTATGCAGTCAGTATTCTAGGCACAAAAAGCAAAATTGTTGATTCATGCACATGAAATGTAAACATAAGGCTTTTAATATAATTTCCTTCTATTACAGTGTCTCCTGGAATCCACAAAGTCGTTTATAGCAAAATATCTTAGGGAAATTGTCAGCTTTACTACGGGGAGATATTGACAATTGCGTATTAGTGATCTGTGTTTTTTATCTGATGAGTTACTAGGTTTAAGAGCTTATCAAATACCTTTTTACTCATTCTCAGAAACGTTTTAAATTGTTCAGGATCCTGTGCTGGAAATTCTTCTTGCACTAAATGTAGATTAGGTACCCCTTTTTTTAGAGCCTTTTAAAATCAAAGCAAAGTAATAACGATAGATTTTAATGCAGTCCGTTTTTTTTATTAGGTATGGAACGGGCAAGTGAGTTTATCTACGAATATTAAAAATTTCCAAAAAAAAATAATATAAATTCGTACACATGTACTTACACCTAACCTCAAAATGCAACAGTTGGTAGTACAAAAAAAAACGAAATGTAAATAGTAACCAAATTATCCCTAATATTTATGAACAAATTGTATAATAAATTCACGATACATTTGGCACTTTACACGTTAAAAATGTAGGTAGTTAGATGAGCTGGTGTACCTAGATGAAATACGCCGAAAAAATCTACTGTAACTATAGCACAAAATGTCCATTGGACATTCAATGGATATCCTGTCTCCGTTAGTCCATTGGATATCCCATTTTGGATGTCCATTGGAAACTCGTCAAATGTCCATGATTCATTTTGGATAAAAATTAACACAAATGTAACCTAAAACGTAAGTGGAACTATTTCCACATTTAGTGAAAAAACATTTTAGATTTTTCCGATCATGCGAAATTGTTAGGGTATTATGCAAACTCTCTGTGTTATATCTTACAGCAGCAGCATGCATATAGACATTTTGCGAATTCGCAGGGTTTGCATACGTGAATTACTCATTCATTATAATATTTATTGTATAATCCTTCGTTTAATTTATAGTGCAGTGTAAAGTTATATGGAAATGTCGCTGAATAAAAAACTAGTACAAGGCCCCAAGTATTAGAAAGAAAAAGAAGAGAGAACTTTTCAATATGTCTTCTGTTTGTTTTTAGATAACTCTGTAAATAATTTTATACAAACTCAAAAGCATTGCTGTTGTGCAGAGATAAAAAAAAATGATTGGTAAGTATATATATAACATAAAAATTCGTTATTATTCAACTATTTTCAGTCACTTATAATTAATCGCAAATTTTTGTGCTGATAGCCTAGAATTTTTTAATGTAATTTTGTGAGGGTTTTGCAACTTACTCTGACTTAAATTCCCTTGTCTTAATAATAGTTGTTTCGATTTTGTACCTGTTAATATATTTATGCTTTTTGTTGTTAGTTTATTACTATTATGACATATTATTTAGGTTGACTCTCTATTTTGAGGTTTTTAATTTTATTTGTACTGTACTAAAAGTGGGCAAGGCCCGTGAATAAATAAATAAATGGATGTGGCACTTAAATTTATATAAGGGTAATGTGAATGTTTTTTTAGGAATGTCCAATGGCATAATGAAAAAACCGAGCTCTATAAAAGCTGGTATTTTTCAATTGATAGAAGATGTAAGCAATCAAATTTCTGTTACATCTACAACTGCTGAGGAAACAGCTGAAAATTTCCACCTAAAATTTAATTGTCCTATTGAAAATGAGGCAACCTTTATCTAAAGGACCAAAATAATTTTAAACAAGCTGTAAGTTATATTTCCTTTTCTTTGCAGTAAGCATAATAAGGGACAATGTATTTCTTCTCTAGTTTTCGTCAGTAAGGTATTTATCTTTAGACAAAGCATACATTAGTAGAACATGTTATTTGTGTTACCAGAATAACCAAATTTTTTAGAATTGTTAATTTTTATATTGGTAATACTGTAGGGCACATTATTAAATTGTATTGTACTGAATAATTGTAACGATCATTCAACTGTTATACCTTGTTTTTAAACTAAGAGGAGCGATTTGAATTTAAGTTGGCATTTCTGCTGCCTAGTGATTGGTCAGATTGCAGCCCGTTTCACACAGCTCTTTTGATTCAACTGTCAACGACATTTGTCAGTTTTGTGTTTTTTGATAAGAAAATATTCATTACTTCAATCTAACTGTACATATTTTTTGCATTTGTTGTTTATTGTTTTATTTTTAACAAAGTATTATATTCCAACCAAGTAAAGTACTATTTTTATTATTTATTCAGTTTGATAAACAAAATCCACGCTTGTTTTATCTTGTTAATAATACAAGTTCTCAAGTAAAATCTTATTTTTCTAAATATTTTTATATCAAGTTTTACATCATTACAGTACAATATTATCGCATTTGTGCTATACCTTGAGCGTCAAACGTAAATTAATAATAATTTAAACATACAATTGCATTTTCTACACAATTATTTATCCTCAAATTATTAACAAATTTTACATAAACTACTTATTATAACCATACATTTTTTCCCAATTTTGCGACATTTGCTTACTACTTTCGCCATGGCTTGTGGCCAATGATGATTTGATATTTAGGCATACCTTGATCCCTTATTGGCCACGACAACTACCAGCAGTACTATACATATTTCACGTAATTGTCAATTAGTTCAAAAAGTCTGAACACGACCCTTTCGGAACACACTCCCAATCTAGTTACTTTTAGTGGTGTGTTTGAGGTTTCCTAAATTGCTCCTCCTAGTTTAAAAACAAGGTATAGTACACTATGACTGATATCTCATAATAGGAAAGGATACACTGCGCAGAGGTCTCACTGGCTCATTCGCAGAAGTTCAACGGCTTCTCTTTTCAAATTTTTCTATGGTGCACTGACCTCGCCCTGTCATGAGATATGAGTTGTACTGTATCTACTAGATTATCAAAATAATGTCACATGAATTTTTATAGGTTCATCAGATAAGAAAATTGGGTGGCAAAGATGCCTACATTATCAAAAGGTACTTCATCTCCACAATATCTGACAAAATTTCTAAGGAATTTACCTTTGATGGAACAAAACAAAAACAAGCATTCAAAGAATGTAACATCTGTGCTTTATTTATAGGTAAGTTGGCTGCTTGTATTACTTTTGATTAAAGGAATTCATTATTAATGAGGAATATGATTTCAACTATAATGATATTACTTGGGATTTGAAAATTTAATGTTTAAATGTCAACTTAAATTTAAAAATAAAAAAGAAGCGTTCTATTTAACACTTAAGTTTTTATGAAAAATGTGCTTTGTGTATACAGTACATAAGAATTTTTTAGTCCCATGGAATTGAACTAATGTGATAAAAAATAAGTTGTAAGTGAAACAATATATGTACTTGATGAACTTACACAGGTATTGTAATGTTGGTGGCCTGTATATACTGGAATAATTATTATACTAGTTATTACATTCTAATGTATTGTAACGCCCACATTATTTTCATCCTCATAGGACCAAATTATTCTCCTCGAGAAAGAAAAAAAATTAAATTGCATTGATCACACATCAAATATTTTGCATGAAATATGTGATCCAAGTCCAATTTTACACAAGATCGTTTACTACTAGAAGAAAATGAAATTTTTTTTTACAGCTGCTTCCAATTTGGATAACAAATCTGTAGGAAGGGCTATTAGAAAATGGTTGCGGCGAAGTTCGGAAAGGGATGCTTACAAAAGTAGAAATATGAATAAAACTGTTTAAAGATTTTTTAAATAAATACTTTTATTTTTAAAAAATTTGTTTTAATTTTGGGCATTGTACTTGGTGATATTAATATAATATAAAAAGTGTACATTCATAACCAAAAATTCATGTCCATAAGTAGTCCACGGGAAGTCCATGACATGTCTATATATGGATGTTTCATGGTGTCCAAATGGACATCCATAATTGTATTTTTTGTGTAGTCCAAAGTACGTCCATAGGATGTCTAATGTACAAATGACGGACGTCCGTTGGACAGCCGTTGTGTCCATCAATGGATGTCCAATGGATATTCCATAGATTGCCTAGTGTTATCTGGGATTTATTATTATCCCGCAACCCTGAACCTCCATTGTTGTTGAATGTTGAATATGAAATGAAAATGTTTTTGTTTATGAAGTCAATAAAAATCGACCAAAACAAATTTTATATTTTAAAGAATATATACCTACTTATGTATAAATATTTTATTTTTTGAAGAATATATTCAAATATGTAGGATTTATTTGGATTATATTGTTTTGCAATAAAAAACAATCGGCCCCATTAACAAAATCAAAGTTGGATAATTGCAAACAAACACCAACCAACAGTGAGGCACTCTAGCATGTTCTACTGAATTAGGTAGTCATATTTATGTATAGGGTAATCTTTAATTCTTAAGACAGCAGCAGGTGGTGTAGGGTAACACTTTTCACAATGAAATCTCGTCTTGAATACCCCCAACATTTCAAAACAATTATTCATCATTTAAACAAATTTTCCATCAGTACTATTGGAGATATCTATATTTGAACACTCCATTACATTTTATTATGATCTAAAATTAATATCTTGTGAAGTTCCACTTTAACAATAGATTTACTCATTGTAATAACTAGGTACATAACTACATTTACGGCCCTATTCTGTGTCGCAAAGTTGTTACTGAGCAAGTGGTTTAGAACAAGGTCAGTGGTTAGGTTGCCACTTGTCTTCAATTGGTATTCTGTAGAGGCAACCAGTGGTTACGAAAGTTAATTTATAGTTGTTTCTGAGCAACCACAATATTTGTGGTTGTTAACGTTAGCGACTGTCAGAGAAAGGTAGAAGTGTGCTGGTAGGAAGATGGATCCGTGGATTATGAACATTTTGTTAGGTCAAGAAAATAAATAAAATACACAATGAGTATGTATAAAAATATACTAAAAATTGTAAATATAGTATAAAATCTTTTATCTTCCTAGTGATCGAGTCAGAATTATTCAAAGAAATTTAAGGGATCGGAGCAATCCATTTCACATGGCTGAAGATCAATTTATTTTCAAGAGACTGGAGAGGCTGAGAAGTTTCTGTTTCTAGTTCTAATAAGCCTCCTTCTGGAATATCACTATCACCTAAAACTGATACCTTTCCACATACTCCTATAAGTCTCAATTCCATATCTGTTAGCTCTGGAAGCCCTCCTGGTCCTCCTCCAGTTTTGGTCTGCGAAATGGAAATGTCTCTTGCCTTTTTTTGTTTTCGATTTCCATTCTATGAACGACTGCAAAAGAAAACCTCACTTCTCAGACTTGTTAGTGGAAAAGTAAGGTCGATTTACACTATAAAAGTGAATAATCATCATTCTTAACCACTAGTAGTCTCCAGAATAGCAATTTCATTGAAAGTGGTTAAAAAGTTACTATCTAGAGTTGCTTGTCAGTCAGTTGCTATAAAGTTGCTCGACTGCCACTTAGATACAGAATAGGCCCGTTAAATGTTACTGTAGTAAGTGAAACAAAAATATTAAATTTAATTTATGTACTAGCAAAAATTGGTTATACATTACACAAAACATAATTTCACACAATTACTTAGATTTTACTAAAGTGTGTTGTTCAAATGTATATTGTGAAACTGAAAAGAATTTTTTTAATTTGTAATAAAAAGTAGAAAATACAATCTGAAATTGGACCAATATTTTCACGCAGCGGAAAGAACCTTAATAAAGCTTAAGAAATAAACACAAATTATCATAGGTACATAAAATAATCAGATCCTTGGTTGCCAGTTATTTTTGAGATGATAATAATTGTCTTGAGAATGTTTTTAGATGTTAGTTTTGATTGTAATGTTTTATTTATACATTACAGTTATACTAAAACCGATAAATTGGTACATTATTATCATGCTTTATATGTTTATACCTTTAGAATCTACCTACCCTACCTTCTTTCAAATGTATTTGTTTCATACACATATACTCCTTTCCAGAGATATCTTGTAATAATTAGAATTGTTTATTACATATATAACTAGCACTACGTACCTACCTATTGAAAAATATCCATATACTTTACTAACCGCTAACTCATTGCTATCCACATGGCATATTTTTACAAAATGGTTACACTTTTGGTAAATATAATTAAGAATAAAACACTATATTAGTTTAATTAAGAATGATTTTTAAAATAAACTTTCAAAATTTGTACTTTTTTGTTTAATACAAATGTCCAACAATCTCGGTTAATATATTATGTCTTAAAAGTTTACACAATTCTCACCAACATTTGCACAAAATGTCTAACTTGAGCATAATGTACGTACCTATTTATATCATTATTTAATACTTAGTTAAGAATAGAATAATGTTCTAGTTCACAACACAAAAAACTCATTTTCCAACCATTCTATCTTCTACTGCTTTTTTTTCCACCTGCCCAATATTTTTTATAACTTAATCCATCTATGTATCCTTTGCCTGTTCTATTTTTTCTCATTCCAATCCATCATAGCTCCTTTTGTAAATTTAAAATGCACAATACCTAATAATATGCACTATTTGTCTCTTGATAAACGTGGCCCCTAGGGTAATTTAACATATTCTAATTCCTTATCAATTCTTCTCCATATCGCTATATATTATTTGGTTCATTTCTCAATTTTTTTTAGATACCTACCCACATTATAGGTACTAGGTACCTACATTCCTTTCAATTTTTTAGTTTTTATGAAGGTTATAATTCATTTAATAACGTTATGTATATATACCAGAAATCCCGACTGATCACTGATTATTGATTATAACTTGACAAAAACGTCATTCTTCTTTTTTAAAGTGTTAATCTTTCATAATCAAATAACTTACTGAAATCCGCGTCATCGCCATGAAATGAGAAGATTTCAAAAATGTTGACCCCTATTTTTTTCTTAATTACTCCCTCTGATATATTTTCTATACATCTTTTACCCCACAACCCATATTTTGAATTGTAAAAATATTGGGCTAGTTTTACAATCTTACTAATTTAAAATCAGTTTAAAAAATACGCTCTGCAATCTGAACTCTATTTATCTTAATTCAATACCTCACAGCTATTTTTAGGTCTTAAAATTTTGGGGTTGTAGCACCCCCAATTTAAAAAGCTAGAAATTTCCACTTAAATTTCAACAACTAACCAAAGTTTCAAAGCAATCGTATCAATGGTATGCCTCACAACCTATATTTTCACTGTTTAAGATAATAAAATATAAGGGTTGATTCAACCTCTTTGTAAACAAACCAGAAACCTTCCCTAAGGTGTCAGCAACAACTTACAAAAGTCTCCTAGCAATCGTATCAACGGTATACATATAAACAAACATTCATTTTTATAGATACCCCATTACCCACCCACACCTCCGTCCTAAAACTGTAACTTCGGCGTCAGTAAATATATAAATTTTATATGCCAGTGTAGTCAAACTTGCGTAGCCGAACTTCACACTTTATTGAGTGAATATATGTGTAACTTCGGCTACGTAGCCAAACTTGACGTTCGGATCCCGAACTTTACGTCTTATAAAAAAATTTGAGGCCGAACTTGACGCCTGCCCTATATATATATATATATATATACTGAAAAAGCTATAAACGCATGTGATCGTTGCTGATCAATTAGGACACAAACAGACAAATACTATTGAGGTTAGCAGCAAAAAAGGAAAAGTGTACTCTTTTTAAATTTCCAAGCTTTCGTAAATCTTTATTTACATCATCAGGGAACTACAAAAGTGAGAAAAAACATAAATTACAAAGCGGTCCGCTACAACAGTTTCATAACTTACGTTAATCGAGAATGATTCCTTGATCTTAACATTGGGAAAAGTGTTAAACAGTTAGCACTGAAGAATGAGACAAGTCCAGCTTGCATTATAAGCAATAGCTAACAGTCACATAATAAAATATATTAAAAATCATTACAAAGTTAAAATATTAAAAATGAAAGAATCCACACAAACACGTGGATTTATACATGTTATTAATTAAACAATGATTGAAAATAGGTTAAGGACAAGTTCTTCTTTTCTTTGAAGTAGAAAAGAAGAGATACTACGACTATAATGACATCAACCAAAAACAATAGAAATATAAATTATTGAAATACGAGGGAGGTACAAAAATTAGGTAGGAGTTATGATGAAATATTATTTGAATTGATATCAATTTGTTTATGAAAATTATGTTTATCCAAAGTTAATAAAAGTGAGTAAAGATTACTTAAATTTTGAATGTCTGTTTTCTTATTAATATGATCATCCTCCTGAAAAATGAAAGCCATTTCTAGAAATAATCTTTTACTATAGTTATTTTCACGGGATAAGATCTTAATCCCTTCAAAATCTATTCTATGATCTAAAGAGGAAACATGATTTGCAAGAGAACATCTTTCAGGATGTAATCTTATATCACTCTTGTGGAGAGATATACGGCTAGAGAGTTTTTGAGAAGTTTGACCAATATAAGAGAGATCACAGCTATTGCAACCAATTTTATAAATCACATTACTATTATCTAATGTAGGAATTTTATCTTTTAACGGATTGTAAATAGATTTTACTACTAAGGCACTCTTACATGCAAACTTAACATTTTGTAAATATTGAGAAAAAATCTTAGTAAGTCTGGGAGTAACTTCCCTTATATATGGTAAAGAAACAATTGAAGTGGTAGGAACCCTTTCTGAAATCGAAAGAGCATCCTGATCAGTTACACCTGCTTCAACTACTGAAAGTGTAGGAATTTGTGTCATGACAGATGATGTATTGAAAATAATCTTTCTTAGTAACGATTTGGGATAGGAATTATCAAGGAACAAATTGAAAAGAATATCACGGTTCTTATTCTTAAAAATGGGGTCGGAAAGACTCATAACCCTAGCTGTCATTTGTTTAACCAAGTTAACCTTTATGCTAAATTTATGGTAAGAATTGTAGTTGAGATATCTCCCAGAGCTACACGGTTTTCTATACCAATCAATTATCATCACATTATCAGGTGTTCTGGTAAAAAGTGTATCAAGAAAAGGCACAGCCATATTTGGGTTTTCCACTTCAAGGGTGAACTGGATATAGGGATCATAGCTATTAAAAGTGAATAGGAGATCATCTGTGGAGTCCTTAGGACAAGCCAAGATAATATCATCGACATATTTCTTGATGAAAGGGATATTAAAAGGAAGTACCGGAATGACTACATCCAACAGATCATCCATTACGTGACAAGCCAATATGGAAGAAATGCTAGCTCCCATAGGAGTACCAAAAGTTTGTTTATAAAATTTATTATTAAAAAAAATTTCATTATTTCATTAAGGACTCTTTTCAAGTTTTTGAACTATTTAACAGGAAGGTTCTTCCTCATGATTATGTTTTGGTCAGTCTGGATGTGGTTTCACTTTTTAGTAATGTTTATTTGCAAGCAGTCATACGGTCAATACACAAACATTGGTCCTCAATCAGTGTTCAGTGTAATATTGACAAAGATACTTTCATCGAGTTGATTGACTTCCTTTTCAGTTCTACGTGTTTTTCTTTTAATAATAAATTTTATAAACAAACTTTTGGTACTCCTATGGGAGCTAGCATTTCTCCCATATTGGCTTGTTACGTAATGGATGATCTGTTGGATGTAGTCATTCCGGTGCTTCCTTTTAATATCCCTTTCATCAAGAAATATGTAGATGATATTATCTTGGCTTGTCCTAAGGACTCCACAGATGATCTCCTGTTCACTTTTAATAGCTATGATCCCTATATCCAGTTCACCCTTGAAGTGGAAAACCCAAATATGGCTGTGCCTTTTCTTGATACACTTTTTACCAGGACACCTGATAATGTGATGATAATTGATTGGTATAGAAAACCATGTAGCTCTGGGAGATATCTCAACTACAATTCTTACCATAAATTTAGCATAAAGGTTAACTTGGTTAAACAAATGACAGCTAGGGTTATGAGTCTTTCCGACCCCATTTTTAAGAATAAGAACCGTGATATTCTTTTCAATTTGTTCCTTGATAATTCCTATCCCAAATCGTTACTAAGAAAGATTATTTTCAATACATCATCTGTCATGACACAAATTCCTACACTTTCAGTAGTTGAAGCAGGTGTAACTGATCAGGATGCTCTTTCGATTTCAGAAAGGGTTCTTACCACTTCAATTGTTTCTTTACCATATATAAGGGAAGTTACTCCCAGACTTACTAAGATTTTTTCTCAATATTTACAAAATGTTAAGTTTGCATGTAAGAGTGCCTTAGTAGTAAAATCTATTTACAATCCGTTAAAAGATAAAATTCCTACATTAGATAATAGTAATGTGATTTATAAAATTGGTTGCAATAGCTGTGATCTCTCTTATATTGGTCAAACTTCTCAAAAACTCTCTAGCCGTATATCTCTCCACAAGAGTGATATAAGATTACATCCTGAAAGATGTTCTCTTGCAAATCATGTTTCCTCTTTAGATCATAGAATAGATTTTGAAGGGATTAAGATCCTATCCCGTGAAAATAACTATAGTAAAAGATTATTTATAGAAATGGCTTTCATTTTTCAGGAGGATGATCATATTAATAAGAAAACAGACATTCAAAATTTAAGTAATCTTTACTCACTTTTATTAACTTTGGATAAACATAATTTTCATAAACAAATTGATATCAATTCAAATAATATTTCATCATAACTCCTACCTAATTTTTGTACCTCCCTCGTATTTCAATAATTTATATTTCTATTGTTTTTGGTTGATGTCATTATAGTCGTAGTATCTCTTCTTTTCTACTTCAAAGAAAAGAAGAACTTGTCCTTAACCTATTTTCAATCATTGTTTAATTAATAACATGTATAAATCCACGTGTTTGTGTGGATTCTTTCATTTTTAATATTTTAACTTTGTAATGATTTTTAATATATTTTATTATGTGACTGTTAGCTATTGCTTATAATGCAAGCTGGACTTGTCTCATTCTTCAGTGCTCACTGTTTAACACTTTTCCCAATGTTAAGATCAAGGAATCATTCTCGATTAACGTAAGTTATGAAACTGTTGTAGCGGACCGCTTTGTAATTTATGTTTTTTCTCACTTTTGTAGTTCCCTGATGATGTAAATAAGGATTTACGAAAGCTTGGAAATTTAAAAAGAGTACACTTTTCCTTTTGTGCTGCTAACCTCAATAGTATTTGTCTGTTTGTGTCCTAATTGATCAGCAACGATCACATGCGTTTATCGCTTTTCAGCTTATGTGCATGATGGGGTTTTTTGAAGATATTCAGTCCACCTATGGGATTTTAGCAGTTGGGTTTTTGAAGAAATGGTCCAAGACCAAGATGAAATTAGCTAAGGAGTTAAATAGAAGAATATTTCTTTTAAAATGTAGAAAAGCAGGTGTCTTGCCAAGTCATATAATGAATTCCACAATTCCTGTAGAAAATTTGATTTATAGGCAGGATTCACACACACATGTTTTTTTTTTTTTTTTTTTTTTTTTTTTTTTTTTTTTTTTCGGGCCGAGATGGGAAACTCATGCTCGAATGGGTCCAGGACCCAAACAGTGTTGGACTCATCCCCAAGGAGATGCCTACCAACCAAACCCACCTCAAACTCGCCGTTACCCCCGCCTCGGAATCACTACCCTAGCATACTTCGAGACAGGCGGCGGTCCCTCGCACACTCTCCACTCACACTGTCATCTTCTCCCTCCTATCACTCCTGCCTCTCATGCCATATCGAGTCCTTCTCTCCCCCTTACCATGCTCTCTCTTACTCCACTCACCTCCATCCATTCCTCCTCCCCCCTCAACATTATCTCCACCATGTTTTCCCAGTACACCGCCTCCCCTAGTTTCCTCTCCAACTTCTTCAGCACTTCCTCGTTCCTCCAGCATCTAAACACATGCCCCACATCATCCTCCACTTCACACCTCTCGCACACACCAGTCTCTCGTTTCCCAATCTTGTGGAGGTACCCTACTCTCGACCCATGTCCAGTGAGCACTTGTGTCAAGAAGTAGTTCACCTCCCCGAATTTCCGGTCCATCCAATCTCTCCTATTCCCAATCGCTCCTTTTAGCGCGCCCTCATACTCCTTCCACCTTCTCTCCATTTCCTCCTCCATCCATTCCCGTACCTCTTCTTTGGTCGCACCCCTCCAGCGTTTGCTCCTAGCTCTAGCCAACACGTCCAATGGGTAGGACCTTGCCAGCACCGCTGCTGCCAGTCCACCCACTGTCCTGTACCCCTGCACCACCCTCAGCAGTATCCCTCTCTGCACCCGCAGAAGTGGCCTAACCCTCGCATTCACCCCCGCTCTTTCACCCCACACCTCCGCACCGTACAGCATACTCTGCTCTACCGTCCTACCAATTACCCTCCTCTTCCACTCTCCCGGCCCTTTCACATTACACATCAATCTCCCCAGCCATGCTGCCCTCACTTTACTCTTCTCTGCCGCCTTTACCATATGGGTTTTGAAGGATAATTGGCTATCCAACCACACCCCTAGGTATTTCACAGACTCCTCCATGCGAATTCTCCTTCCCTTAACCATCACCCCCACTTCCCTTGCCCTGCTCCGTCCCTTCACTAGCAACCCCACCGTCTTCTCTTCCGCCACTTCCAGTCCGCACCGCTCTATCTTCTCCACAATCTTCCTGCACATTGTCTCCGCCTTTCTTTCTATCTCCGCCTCTCCCTTTGCCGTACATACCAGACACACATCATCCGCATACACCGTAATCTCACATCCCTCTTCACATACTATCCCACAAACCTCATCAAACACACACTTCCAGAGCGTCGGTCCAAGAACCGAGCCCTGAGGCACTCCAGCCTCCATCTCATATCTCCTCCCTCTGGAGTCTACAATCACACGCCCCGTCAGGTAGTCCTCCACCAGGTTAACCAACCCCTGCTCCACTCCAAGCCTCAACAACGCGCTCAACACTGCCCGTTTGCTGACACTGTTGAACGCGTTCCCGACGTCGAAGAACACGAGTAGGGCCAATTTCTTCTTCCTCCAGCTGCCCTCCCTAGCTCTTTCCACCAAACCCATCACCTTGCTCAGTGCCGAGATGCAAGATTTCCCCTTTGTGAACCCATGCTGGTTTACCCTAAAACCCCCATTCCTACCAACTTCCTCCTCAATCCTATCCCTTATTATCCCCTCCATCAATTTACCCATACCACACAGCAGGCTGATAGGCCTATAGTCCCCCGCCCGCTTCCCCTCTCTACCCGCCTTCTTCATCAGTATCACCCTGGCTACCTTCCATCCTTCCGGGAACTCCTCCTCCCTCAGCACCCTGTTGAATAGTTCCCAGAAGTACTCCCTATTGTCATCCAACAGCCTCTTCACCATATCAGCCCTCAGGCCATCTATCCCTGGGGCTTTTCTCACTTTAATATTTCTCCCCCAATCTTCTACCTCCCACTTCTCTACCGGCCTTATCCCCCTCATTTTCACTACCCCCCTTGTATCTTGGATTTTCTGAATTCTGCCACCCACTCCTCCTTCTCCCCCTTTGAACAATTTCTCTATAATCTCCTTCTCCCAATCCTCCTCTAGAACCTCGTTTCTATTTCCACCCATCCTCTTCACCGCTATCTCATACGCCTTTCCCCATGGATTGTTTTCCAATTCCCCCAGTAACTCTTCCCACTTCCCTCTTTTTTCCCTCTCCACTCTACGCTCCAGTTCCTTCTTCTCTTTATATCTCCCTCTTCCCTCTATCCTTCCTCTTCCTCTCAGCATCCGTCTCCGTTCTTTCTTACACTCCCTCCACAGCTCCTCTATTTCCTCATTCCACCAGTAATTGGCCCTCCGCTCACGCCTATTGCCCCTCTTTCCCTCTCTTTTGCAGCCCTGTATCACATTGTACAATTCATCTGCATCATGTCCAAGTCCCCTTTCTATCTCTTCTCTTACTTTCTTCCTCATTCTCTCTGCCTCGGCTTTCGTCCACTTCCATTCCCACTCTTCCACTAAATCCTTTCTCTCTTTCCTTATATCCGTCTCCACATACCTATGTAAGCTCAAGCTTTCCTCATCCTCCAGCACCCCCCAACTAAACACTCTTTCCCACAGCCATTCATCACATGCTGTTATATCAATGAATGATGAACCCCCGTCACCCCTCACGAAGGTGGGCAGTAGTCCATCATTCAGCACCACCAACCCGTTGGATGTTAACACTTCCTCAAGGATCTCCCCTCTCCTGTCCGTTTTCTTCCCCCCCATATAGTATTCTTCGCATTGAAGTCCCCTGCCACCATTCTCCTTATGATTTTCCTTTTGACACCCTCAGATCGTCCTCTAATCCTGTCATGCTCCTCTCATATTCTTCCAGGCTGACATTTGGGCTTATATACACACTATACACCACCATGTCTCCCATTCGCACTACCACCCATCCATTTCCCTTCCTCACTTCATCCGCCCTCAATCCATCCCCCACCACTCTTATTCCTGCTTCTCCTGTATCATCCATAATCCATCCCTGCTTCCCCACATATCTAGCATTCACCTCGGATCCACACACTACATCCACTTCCCTCCTAAAAATCACTTCATCCAATATATCATGCGCTATCCTGCATTTCCCTAAATTTATCTGTAACCCTCTCCATACATCCCCTACATTCCTCCTTCCCGCGCAATGCTGTCCCCTTCCTCCTATTTGACCAGACTCGTCCCCTCTGAGGGGTCCAGAGGGTCCCTCCCATTTTTTCCTTCACCTTTTCCATCGTCTCCTTCTACTTCTTCCCTTCCCCTACTACATTCTATCTCCCCTGGCCTGTGTCCCCTTTCCCCACATACCCTACAAAGGAAAGCCTGCCGACCGTCTCTCGCCATGTGATCCTCGCTCTTACAAAGCCAACACTTACTCCTCTCCTTGACTACCTTCACCTTACACCCTGCTACTTTATGGCCCTTTATCCCACATCCAAAGCATCTGTCATCCTCTCTACCCTCTATAATATTTACCCTGTTCCACCCCAATCTAATCTCCTTTTTTTTCAACAGGGCTACCGCTTTCTCCCATTCCGCCCTCACCACCGCCATTTTCATCCCGTTCCTCTCCCTTACCACTTTAATCACCGTTGTCCCTTTCCCAATCAAATTCTCTTTTTTCCCCCTCACCTTTTCATCTTCCATCCACGGTTCTATCCCTACCATTTTAATGGTTTTTGTTCCCCTTCCCGCTTCGACCACCCTAGCTCCTGTTACCCTTCCTACCTCCCCCAGAATTCCCCTCACCTCAACCCCCTTCTTTGCCTCTATTACCACCTCCCTATTTCTTGAGACTCTGAGTCTATCCACCCACTCCCCTGTCATCTCCCTCAACCCCTTCTTAATCCTCTCGATCCCCTCCTGATCGACTTCCCCGATATCCTTCAGGATTATCGCCCCATTTCTACCCTCCTTTTCCTTCTCCTCATCTGTATAGATTGTTACCTCCGCCACCTCTCACCCACGCCACCATCTTCTTCCATCCTTCCCAGTCTCTTTGCCCCACCTCCCATCGTGTTTGCATTATCCCGTTGCTATCCTCCCCCCTCAACCTCTCCAATTCCTTGACCCACCCCTCTGCCGCTGCCTTCTCCTCCAGTCGCCTTACCATATCCTTCAATCTCTCTACACTCTCCCTCTCTTCTTCCTCCCAATCCTCCATTTCCTTCTTTCCTTTCTCCTTCAGTTTCCTCTTCTGTTCCTTGTCCTCCAGAGGCGATACCTCCTTTCTCTTTACTCCAGTATCACTCCACCCTCTCGTCTCCCCCGCCTTATCAGGCGTTCGTTTTACCTTCGTCGACTTACCAAAAATTCCATTTCCTTGCCTTTCTTCATCCATAACCTCCTGTTCTATTTTTCTTTCTTCTTTGTCCATATTCCATCCCACGAGTAGCTAGGGAATTGAATGTCCACCACCACAGAGCCCCGCTTGTGGTGGTAAGGCTGGTTACTCCGGGAGGTCACCAGGTATCCCGGAGGCACCGTTTCTGACTGACTTTCGCGCAGCCATTCATCCATTGCCACGGTAGCTAACAACGTAGATTACGGATTGTTTTATCGAGGTTTACTCCTCTAGGCTTTTTCTCGCGGTTGCCTCCGGACGCAGTGGCTTCCGTTGCCTACGCTACACCACAACATAGCTGCCTTCCCTATGTCGCTGGTTTTTTATCAAGGTTTACTCCTCTAGATTCCTGGGAATCTAACCTATTAGTCGCCTTTTACGACAGGTGGGCTATCCCCTGGGGGTATTCTTCTGAGCCCGCACCCAGACGGGGGACACACACATGTTACAAGAAGGTTTATTAACAGGTTAGGATACAAACTGCTAAATATTGAAATTGGTATTAATCATAATTTAATTGTTACTCTGGAAGACAATCTTTCAAAATTGAAAACAGATATAATCAATAGTACTAATGAATTCATCTGCAATAATTTCATTCATAAACAGTTAAGACATTACAATAGATCTTTCCATAGTATTAAAACTAACAACATAAATAAGTTTGATAATTTAAAAACCGAATGGTATGGTACAGTGCTTAAGACTAAATCTTCTTGGATAAAAAATCTTTCTAATGTTAACATCCCTCCTAATGTTGAAAAGATCTTTTGGTCCTAAATTCAGTGTGGAACCTCAATTAGGTTTTGATATCCCAATCAAATCCATCCTTTCCGACATAGATTATATTTCCTCATTGATACCCAATATTGACAATAGAAATTTAGCAGTTGCTAAATCCATTAATGTTATCACAAATCATGCTTATAGAAAGGATAGTCATCCATCTATTTTTCAAAAATTGTTGTCAGAAACAAAAAATTTTCTTAAATTACATCCTGAGTTGATTGTTACAAAATCAGATAAGGGGAATTTAACTGTTGTTATGTTAAAGGATGATTATTTAAAGTTATCCCAAGATATAATTGATAACGACTCTTCCTATGTTTCTCTCCCAAAAGATCCAAGTAGGGGGATTCAAACTAAATCAAATGCTCTAGTTGAGAGACTATATAATGAAAGACAAATTGATGAAATCACTAGGAAAAAATTGACATCCTATAATTCTGTTATAGCAAAATTTTACACTCTTCCAAAAATTCATAAACCTACCCTAACGATGAGACCCATAGTTGCATCAATAAACTCTCCAACTGAACTTATTGCTACTTTTCTAACTGATATTTTGACAAAGGCATACAATGCTGATAATGATTATTTCATTAAGGACTCTTTTCAAGTTTTTGAACTATTTAACAGGAAGGTTCTTCCTCATGATTATGTTTTGGTCAGTCTGGATGTGGTTTCACTTTTTAGTAATGTTTATTTGTAAGCAGTCATACGGTCAATACACAAACATTGGTCCTCAATCAGTGTTCAGTGTAATATTGACAAAGATTTCAGTTCTACGTGTTTTTCTTTTAATAATAAATTTTATAAACAAACTTTTGGTACTCCTATGGGAGCTAGCATTTCTCCCATATTGGCTTGTTACGTAATGGATGATCTGTTGGATGTAGTCATTCCGGTGCTTCCTTTTAATATCCCTTTCATCAAGAAATATGTAGATGATATTATCTTGGCTTGTCCTAAGGACTCCACAGATGATCTCCTGTTCACTTTTAATAGCTATGATCCCTATATCCAGTTCACCCTTGAAGTGGAAAACCCAAATATGGCTGTGCCTTTTCTTGATACACTTTTTACCAGGACACCTGATAATGTGATGATAATTGATTGGTATAGAAAACCATGTAGCTCTGGGAGATATCTCAACTACAATTCTTACCATAAATTTAGCATAAAGGTTAACTTGGTTAAACAAATGACAGCTAGGGTTATGAGTCTTTCCGACCCCATTTTTAAGAATAAGAACCGTGATATTCTTTTCAATTTGTTCCTTGATAATTCCTATCCCAAATCGTTACTAAGAAAGATTATTTTCAATACATCATCTGTCATGACACAAATTCCTACACTTTCAGTAGTTGAAGCAGGTGTAACTGATCAGGATGCTCTTTCGATTTCAGAAAGGGTTCCTACCACTTCAATTGTTTCTTTACCATATATAAGGGAAGTTACTCCCAGACTTACTAAGACTTTGGATAAACATAATTTTCATAAACAAATTGATATCAATTCAAATAATATTTCATCATAACTCCTACCTAATTTTTGTACCTCCCTCGTATTTCAATAATTTATATTTCTATTGTTTTTGGTTGATGTCATTATAGTCGTAGTATCTCTTCTTTTCTACTTCAAAGAAAAGAAGAACTTGTCCTTAACCTATTTTCAATCATTGTTTAATTAATAACATGTATAAATCCACGTGTTTGTGTGGATTCTTTCATTTTTAATATTTTAACTTTGTAATGATTTTTAATATATTTTATTATGTGACTGTTAGCTATTGCTTATAATGCAAGCTGGACTTGTCTCATTCTTCAGTGCTAACTGTTTAACACTTTTCCCAATGTTAAGATCAAGGAATCATTCTCGATTAACGTAAGTTATGAAACTGTTGTAGCGGACCGCTTTGTAATTTATGTTTTTTCTCACTTTTGTAGTTCCCTGATGATGTAAATAAAGATTTACGAAAGCTTGGAAATTTAAAAAGAGTACACTTTTCCTTTTTTGCTGCTAACCTCAATAGTATTTGTCTGTTTGTATATATATATATATCTGTTTGATTCAACAAATACTTTCTATGCTACAGTTTGACAATACAATTTTTTAAAATGACAGAAAAATTCAAACACCAGAAAAAGTCCATTGTAGGTCTTCGTCAAATGTATCGGAGGGCAGCTACAGTTAAACGAGATATATTACAAGAAATATGCCAGACAGGCAATATGAGTTCAGACAGTTATAACACCAAAATTATTATAAATGATATGTTAGAGGATATCTCTAATGATTCTGAAAGTGTTCAGAATAGTATACTTCAAAATATGTTCCCCAATTTCAATGAAAACCCTATAATTGGTCAATCTGATGATGAATATAATTTTTCCTCTGGTGAAGTTAATATTCACAATGAAAATAATCATGACACCAAATCTCAAGTCAGTATCAATTTGGCCTGTCAGTTAAGACATTGGGCTACTATTCAACACAAAATCTCCCAAGCTGTTGTTGATCATCTTTTGAAAATTCTTTCCCCACTGCACCCAGAATTACCATTAGATAGCCGAACGTTGTTGCGAACTCCTTCATCTACGCAAACTAAAGAATTGGATCATGGAGAGCTATGTTATATGGGTTTATTGCAGCCTCTCAAGGAAGCTGTGTTGAGGTGTTCTGCATCAGAATTATTAAATAATGAAATTAATGTCTGTTTCAACGTAGATGGACTTCCTCTCTTTAAAAGCACCAATACCCAATTATGGCCCATTTTAGGATTAGTGAAAAATCGTTCTGACGAGAAGCCATTTGTTGTATCTATGTATTGTGGTATTTCTAAACCATCACCACTTTCTGTTTTTCTAGAAGATTTTATAAATGAACTGCTTCAATTACTCCATGAAGGATTTGTCTTGGAAAATCAACACTATACTGTAAATGTTCACAGCTTCATTTGTAATGCCCCAGCTAGAGCTTATTTAAAAGGAATAAAGTCACATGGGGGATACTTTTCTTGCGAAAAATGCACTGAAAGTGGGGAATACATTCAAGGTAGGGTTGTCTTGGAAAACATACGTGCTCCTAGAAGAGCTGACTTGCAGTTTCAATTACGTATTGATGAAGATCATCATGTTAGTGTTTCACCTCTTTCAAAATTGCCAATTGGTTTAGTAACACACTTTCCAATAGACTACATGCATGCTGTATACCTAGGTGTCATGCGGAAATTACTGAATGTGTGGGTAAGTGGTAGCTTATTAGTACGTTTATCTGGCCATTCAGTCAATCTTATATCTGAAAGGCTAGTTAAATTTAGCAAATTTATTCCTGTAGAATCCAATAGACGATCTCGCAGCTTGAACGAATTAGCACGTTGGAAAGCTACAGAGTTTAGAACATTTCTTTTATATTTGGGTCCC
Organism: Lochmaea crataegi; assembly: GCA_947563755.1. Lineage (NCBI taxonomy): Eukaryota > Metazoa > Arthropoda > Insecta > Coleoptera > Chrysomelidae > Lochmaea > Lochmaea crataegi. The sequence goes on along the minus strand of OX387427.1, from coordinate 41,923,993 downwards.
ACGGTATTTTACCTAGGGGAATTTATGAATACTTTCTATTATTTCACTGTGCAATTGTTTTGCTTTGTTCAAAAAAACACATTGATCGACTTGGATGTGAATTTGCTGGTGAACTCTTAAACATGTTTATTGAACATTCTAAAAAAATCTATGGGCGTCAATTTCTCATATACAACGTACATATACTATGCCATTTGAGCGATGATGTTCAGAAATATGGACCACTTGATAATTTCTCAGCATTTCCCTTTGAAAATTACCTGAAAAGTCTCAAAGATTTGGTCAGATCACCCCATAAACCTTTACAACAATTATTTAGACGTTTGGAGGAGATTGATGTAGGATCCATTCAAAATATTAATTTTGAAAATATTCCTGTTTCCCTGGAATATCACTTGGGGCCAGTTCCTTCTGATGGATGTACATACAAAATGTTCAAAAAGATACAATATAGAAACATAATTTTCATGGTGTTCTTGCACCGTAACGCAGATTGTTATTGTTATATAAAAGGGAAAAAATTAGTTCAGATTCATAATATTTTATTGAGATGTAATGACAATTCTGAATTAGAATATGGTAAACAATTTTTAACTTACAATTCATATTATACTTACCCTTATAATTCCGACGTTACAGATATTTTTGTTGTGAAAGACTTGTCTGATGATTTGATGACATTTTCATTAGACGATATAGTCGCAAAATGCATTGTAATTCCCATCGAAAATAATTTATGGGTTTCTGTCCCTTTGATAGATACATTTTGAAATAATTGTTTTTGTCTGATGTAATGGTGAAATCAAAGAGGTATGTTTTCTATTCTGTTTGGGATTTATATACACTGTGTTCATTTGAAAAGGACCCACCCTTAATATTTCAAAAATGGAACATATTAGAAGGAAATGCCGAAACACATCAACTTTTAACTTGAGGGAGACACTTTTTGGCGCTAATGTCATAAACGTTAGATTCACGCCCTCCCTACTGGAGACACCCTTTACATATTTTAATTGGCATCAGGTACCAAGTCACACCTCATTTAAAAGGTCTGGTAAATCTCTATTCAATCATTTTGTTTTGCTTTTGATACCAGCCTTCCATTGTTATTTAATCGTTGTTTAAAATTGGCTCTTTTTCAACTTTTATTGCCTGAATGTTAACGGTGGTCACTTTGACAACACATGATTAAATAGCAGTTTTTTCTTGTTAACAGTTGTCTTTTTACTATTTGTAAATTTTTTATTCTTTAAAGAGTCTTTTTGTCTTAACTTAATACGGGGGCATACGAAAAGTTGAAAGAGAGCTAATTTTAAACAACGATTAAATAACAATGGAAGGTCGGTATCAAAGGGAAAATACAATAATTGAATAGAGATTTACCAGACCTTTTAAATTAGGTGTGACTTGATACCTAATTTAAGGGATATCCCCAGTAGAGAGGGAGTTATGACATTAGCGCCAAAAAGTGTCCCCCTCAAGTTGAAAGTTGACGTGTTTCGGCATTTCTTTCTAGTATGTCCCATTTTTGAAATATTAAGGGTGGGTCCTTTTCAAATGAACACAGTGTATATAATTATTTATATAGATAATGCAAATTAATTTCCATCGAAAATAATTCTTAGGTTTTTCTCTTTGATAAATACATTTTGAAAGATTTGTTTTGACTGATGTAAGTAATGTTGAAATCAAACAGATATATGTTTATATTATGTTCAGGATTTAATTATTTTGTATATGTTTTGACGTTTTCTTTAGACGATTAATATAATTGGGAAATGCAGTTACTCCCATTGAATATAATTCTTGGGTCTACTCCATTGATAAATACATTTTGAAAGATTTGTTTTTTGGCTAATGTTTTGTCAAAATGAAACAGGTATGTTTTCCGTTATGTTTAGGATTTATTTATTTTTCTATATGTTTGATATTTTTTATTATTGTAAATGATAATTTTTGTCAGTTTTTAGCCAAAGAAAAAAACCATTTTAATGTAAGATGTTTTATTACATAAAACAGTTTTTGGCTTATAAATATAACGTCTTGTGGACGTATAAATATGATGTCGTGTGGACGTAGAAATGTGACGTCTTTTGGACGTATAAATATGACGTCTTATGGATGTGACATATAGACGTCATTTTCAGGTCATTTTGGACGTCATTTGATGACGTCCATTTCGACATTTTGTAACCTGAAATCGACGTCAACTGGACGTCACTATGCTGCCTGGGAAGTATAAAAACCATTTTCAGATCGAAGTTCAGAGTTTCGTCTGTGACGCCCCTGCGAGGGCCTATTTAAAGGGCATAAAATCTCATTCAGGGTATTCTTCTTGCGAAAAATGCACCGTTCATGGACAGTATTATAAAAACAAGGTAGTCTTGGATAATTTAAGTTCCCAAAAACGCACAAATGAATCTTTCCGACAACAACATGATGAAGAGCATCATATTTTCCAAACACTCTTGACTGAATTACCAATAGATTTAATTAAGACTTTTCCTATTGACTACATGCATAATGTTTGTTTAGGAATAGTTATAAAATTGCTTAATATATGGAATGGAGGTCCCCTAAAGGTTAGATTGCCGTATCAAAAGGTTCAAATTATTTCAGAACGTTTGCTTGATTTGAAGAAAATGATGCCCTCGGAGTTTAACAGAAAGCCACGTTCTCTTGAGGAGTTATCGTATTGGAAAGCCACTGAATTCAGGACTTTTCTAATTTATTTGGGTCCTATTGTAACAAAAGATGTGTTCGACATGGGTATTTATGAAAATTTTTTTGCATTTCATTTTTCTCTTTCCATACTTTTGTCAGAATCTCATATTAAAAAATTTGGAATTCAGTTTGTTAGAAATATAATAAATGTTTTTAAAGCACATTCAAAAACTCTCTATGGTCTGGAATTTATAGTATATAATGTGCATTTATTGTCACATATTTGTGATGATGTTGAATTGCTTGGTGCCTTAGACAACTTTTCAGTCGCCGACCAATGCTTTGCAACAAGTTCATCGTCGTCTTTTTGAAAAAAATTTGATAGTGTCAGAGTCCCTTTCCAATTTTGGTAAAATCACATTAGAAAATCAGCACTCAAATGGACCGGTTATTTTTAAAAAAAGTTATTCATGGTCTGAACAGTTTCAGAAATTAAAACTGAAAGATCTTAGTCTGTTAGTGATCAATAATTCAAAAGCTGATAGTTATTTTCATTCGATTGACAATAAAGTTATTGATATTCGTAACTTCGTAAAAACTGTTGAAAACCCAATTTATGTTATTGGCAAGGAATTTATCCATATCCTTCTAGTGAATTTAATGTTTTTGTTGTTAAAGGCTTATCAGAACTCAAGGTATGGCCTATTACTGAAATTGCTGGTAAATGTTTGATGCTGCCCTTTAAAAACATTCTAGTATCAATACCAATTATTCATACTTTACTTTAATCATACATTCTTTCTGTTTTAAATGGACCTACATAAAAGTTGGTTTTGTAGCTGTGAAACAAATAGGAAGATTTAATTGTTTTTCATTTGTCGATTTACAGTAAGTTGAAAAATACACAGTGTCCACAATCTGGAAAGTCAGAGAATTGAAAGGTCGCCAGGGAAATTTTCAGTAGAAAATAACCCAAGGACATTGATAATTGTTCGAGAAAATTTTATAACAGATTTCGAAAGCTTGTTGCTTGGAAGGCCAATGAGCAACAAGCTTGAGAAAGTTGTTATAAAATGTTTGAGCATTTATCAATGTTCGAGGGTTATTCGAATAGAAAATTTTTTGCTAATTATAGAAAAAAATACATAGTATATTTGCTTCTATAATTTCATTAATGTTCTCGTCAGTATTATGACCAAATCGTGACATTTTGAAATATTAAATATTTGAACCGTCAAAATCAAAATAAATCAAAATGTATCCATGGCAACGTACCTAATAGAGTGAATCTTTTTTGCTCCGATGAAATTAGTTAATTTGAGGTCATTTGATTGAACACAACCAATCAGAACAACATTACAGACCATGGGCTGTTTTCAGTGTAATGTTGTTCTGATTGGTCGTGTTCAATCAAATGACCTCAAATTAACTGATTTCATTGGATATCTACTAGAGCGAAAATTTTTCAAAATAATAGCAATTTGATGGGAACTTCTAATTCAGTGCTCTAGTTCTCGGGCTATTGTAAGCAATTTTTAAAAAATAGCTTTGAATCAGAAATATGTGGGCACCCTGATACTGTAAGTTTTGTCTTTATTTTCTAGTGTTGGATGGATTATACCCAGAAAACAAAATACTTCTCCGACAAATACGGAACGATGCAAATATATTTGCTGAGAATGTGAATTCCTTCATATATATCCAGCCGTTGGTTTGTACGTCACATGATCTCGAAACTGCGGTAGTGTGTCAAAGGCTAAATAAATATATGACAGAATTAATATCTCATGCAAGTATCTGGAAGAGCATAATTCAATTTTCATATTTATGTATACCTGCGAAGTATTTTGTTTTGTTTCTGGTTATATAATGTACCTATCAATCTAGGAAGTGTTATAAAATATAAGTTTATAAATAAAGGTTTTTTTGATGTATCCATGTTTTCTTTTATTTTGATATTGCCATATTTGGTATTTTCCCCAAATTTTTCATTGATCATTCAAAATATAATTGCAAAAATAAAAATATATGGGGCGTTTAAAGTGATAACATAATGGAGAGACCAGAGAATAGGCTTTTCCCGTGTGCGCGCGACGGGTTCCCGTGTGAGGCGTAGCACGAGAAACCCATTTATGGAGGTGTAATGAACGATACTTTTCATTATACCTTTCTGAGCACAAAAAAAAATTACACGACATTATAAGACGCCAGTTACACGACATTATAAGACGCCATTGAACCGAGACATTAGGGGTTTTTTTTCTCGTCATATTCACGTCATCAGACTCGTCAGGCTTGTCACTTTGTAACCAGATTTTCACGTCATCTTCACGTGTCTCTGCTACCTGAGTACTTATGTTTATGCGTTTTTATTTATATCTAGAGTTTCACAAAAGCTATCAACATGAGGTTTGCGCCGTTTTGTTACGAATTTAATCCAGTTCCATTATAATTTACAATAATTAGGTGTTTCCATTAAACGTTTAAAAAAACAAATTTTAATTTTTTTCATTCGAAAGTACCCTCTACCTAGGACAATTAAAACTAAATGGAATTGTTTCATAGTAGATGTAATTAATTCATCTACACTCCTTCTAATTTCGTTAAAATCGGATGATCCAAACCAAAGTTATAGGTATTTATCCATAAACACTTCCACACTCTCCCCCACCCTTTATTTGAAAAAATAAAAAAAGTACTTAAACAAATTTGTGCGGAATTTAGGCCTCTTTCTAGTTTACTTATTTAACACTTGGTATAATTGGGCGAATTTCACAAAAAACGGGTTTTTAAAATTTTCTTCACAGGGTACGCCACCTAGCGGTTAACCTAGGAACTTGAAAGTTATTTCCAGCGATTTCTCTTGGCCACTTTTACTAAGGAATTTTTTCTCCTTAAGTTATAACATGAATAGTTTCTGATATATAGCCGAGAGAAAGGCTTATTGGACCACCCGGTACATATGTGGAAAGATGAAGAAAACGAGACCACAGATATGGGTAAGTAAAAATAATAATAATTTACAATCTTCAAAATAGGCTTAACCTAGAGCTTGAATACTTTCAGTATTCTATTTTTTGTAATTTGCACGACAAAGTTATATAAATTCTCCAGATACTTACATATTTTACTCCCATATAATTATCAAGCGCAGTAGTTGTGACTCACATTTTGTTTCAACTTAAACATTCCAGAACCACAAATAGTACATTCACGAACCTAGTGGCACTGAAAACAATCTACAACTGTCCTTATCAACCCCAGCGGACACCTATTCAGACTTCAGTCAACAAATCAAGTTCCAAGCCTTCAAAAATTTTAGGTACCGTACTTGAAAACACCGGGGTGACTTGAAAAATGTTGTTTTTTCTAGTTAAAACCGATGCTGCGCTCTGGCGGTCGGAATTTTAATCTCAAAATTAGTCTGTATCTATGCCTACCATGCTTCTTAGTTGAGTTTATGCTGCGGTACGGGTTATTTACTCACTGTTATTTTGTTGTGCATTTCCAAAAATGAAAGGTAAGAAACTTGATTTTTTTTAACCTGCAAACTTTCTTTTGTACAGAGATCCCTAAAAGGCTGGAATATCGCCGTATTTTTTAAGAGTAGTTATATATCAGGCAATCGTACTCTAACCTAAAAGCTTTACTTTTCCCTCTTACTTGCTAGTGGCGTGTCATTTTATTTTTTTATGTAATTTCAGGGGCGACTTGAAAAATGGTGCGTATATACAAAAGAAAACCGGGATGTCGGAAATATCGGGAGTATAGCGAAGACACGCTCCAGCGAGTACTACAGCTACACAAACAAGGTAGAAAATTAAAAGTTTTAAGAGAAGAATATGAAATTCCTTCTATGCCTTTATATAGAAAAGCTAAAGGACTACACACAAAATCAATTGGAGGTCAAACTGCAATGTCGATCGAAGAGGAAAACTATCTAGTTCGATCTATATCCATCACAGCGGACTGGGGTTATCCCCATTGAGAATTACTTTCATATTAGTTTTGGGATATTCCTAGATTACATTATTTAACTATTACTTCTTGAAATAATTTTCTTGATATTTAAATAGATTTTTATTGTCAAAATGTCTTTTCTGTGCTTAGATTTAGTTTTACAAACTTCATTCTATGAATAATTATTGTTTTTTTGGCGTTTCGTTTGATTCTTATGTGAGTTATCTGTTTTGAATGAGATTTGGTAACGGGTTCTCATTAGACCCTTAATCTTTATCCAAAGCATTAACATACTGAAACTATACATTCCAGTTCTGAGTTCATTAGTTTTCCATTTGTTTCAAATTTTCAAAATTCTTGATTAATCAATTGTTTATTTGGAATATTTTTGGACTATTGTGCGAGTTATTTGTTTTTAAATTTTTTTTGGTAACGGGTTCTCATTAGACCCTTAATAAAATTTTTTCTGGTCTGAATGAGATTTGAGTAATGGGTTCTCATTAGACCCTAATTCAAATCTTTTTCATTAAGAATTACTTTCATATTAGTTTTGGGATATTCCTAGATTACATTATTTAACTATTACTTCTTGAAATAATTTTCTTGATATTTAAATAGATTTTTATCATCAAAATGTCTTTTCTGTGCTTAGATTTAGTTTTACAAACTTCATTCTATGAATAATTATTGTTTTTTTGGTGTTTCGTTTGATTCTTTTGTTAGTTATCTGTTTTGAATGAGATTTGGTAACGGGTTCTCATTAGACCCTTAATCTTTTTCGGTTTTGAATGAGATTTGAGTAATGGGTTCTCATTAAACTCTAAATCAAATCTTTTTTCTCAGTTTAGACGATTTTAATTTTTGTTTTGAGAAATTACCAAATTATACGATTTGTTTGGAATTGTTCCTTGATAATCACTTGTTTGAATGTTAGTTCTGTGCTCGCTTCGTATAACTTTAGTTCTGTGGTCACTAAGACTGCATAATTCAGTTTAGATTGGTTTTTGTCAACTTCAAATTAATGCAATGTCACTTCAATTTCTATTTTACAAACACGTGTAGTTATATAAAATATAAAAATGTTGAAAAGTTAACAATAATTCACCCCAAACAGGGGAATATTTTAAATTTAAAGTAGTTTTAAAAAAAAATTTATAATTGTTTAGTCAATGTGTTGTCGATATTTTTTAATTTGGTTTCTTGTATATACTTGACGAGTAAGTAATTCTTTACTATTTCCTTATTTATTAAATTACAACTATTATTACTTACTTGCAGGTATCGCACTGATGATGGCTTAACAGCCGAAAGCGCTTTGCAATTTTTTAAATATTAAATTATTTTACACAAAATACACTGTTTTCTTGACTTTCTAGTCATGTGTACTCAGCTATAAAGATATTCACCACTTATGAGAAAGTCTAAAAGATGTTCCACCCAACGCAATAGTCAATTACGATATTTTACGGACGATCCTGAAAGTCATCGTTCGTAGGACTTCTAAAAGAGCGGAGAAGGTAATTGATACATCTAAAACAGCTACTTCCGTCATGTTTGCTTGTGCAGCTTCAGGATTTATGCTTCCGGTCTACATAGTCTATAAGGCAGACCACTTATGGAGCACTTGGACGGAATTTGGACCAACCGGAGCCAGATATAATCGCTCTCGTTCTGGATGGTTTGATACAAATATTTTTGAAAATTGGTTGAACAACATAGTATTGCCATATTTTCGATCTTTGCCATCGGGTCCTAAAGTTTTTATTGAAGATAATTTGGCAAGCCAGATTTCGGCCAATGTTATTTCGAAATGTACGGAGAATAACATTCGTTTTGTATTTTTGCCTCCTAACAGTACGCACCTTACGCAGCCATTAGATGTTAGCGTTTTTTGTCCAATTAAGATCGCTTGGAGGAAGATACTTCAAGAATGGAAAAAACATAGTAAAGGATGCGTAAGAAAAGAAGTATTCCCACGCTTATTAACACAGGCATTAAGCAGACTTTCAGAGAGTATGGAAAAAAATATTCAATCGGGCTTTGAAGCGACCGGTCTAATACCACTGAGATAAAATTTTATGCAAGCTACCAAAAACAGACAAGCAAAGAACGCAAGAACAAGATGCAATTGTCGATTCACTAAAAGAAGTGTTTGAAAAATCTAGCTTTGGAGCACCAACCTCTGTTGGTAGGAAGAGAAAATTGTTTGTTGATGCGGGTAAAAGCATTTCACAGGAAGACCTACAGCTACCATCAACATCAGCGCCATTGAAGCCAAATAAAAATAAAAATATGAATAAAAAATTACGCCCAAGGTTATCTCCGAAAGTGACGTGGATGAAGAAGATTTAACTGTCGACAGCGACAAAGATCTGGACCCAGAACCGTTTTCCGACACAGACACCGATGAAATTGATGATAACATGTTAGCTATACAAGATTCTTCTGTTTCGACAGATTTTAAACAAGGTGATTTTATTTACGTTGACATGAAAACTGAAGCTGGTACCAATAAGCAATATGTGGCAAAAATAATAAATTGCGAAAAAAATGGCTCTTATCTATGCTCATTCTTAAGGTTAAGTGATAAAATACCTGATGCATATGTTTTCCCCTGGCAGAAGACATCGGACTTGTCGAGCAAAAGGAACTTAAGCAAAAGCTGTTAGAATATGAAACATTACGACGAGGGCAGCTGAAATTTTTGAAAATGTGATCTTAATCATTAATTTGATTGTAAACTGTCAAACGAATATGCTTTTATTTATTTTTTTGTAGTCTCTACTATACCAAAGAAGGTTTATTTTAGGTTATTTTGTTAATGTAGAATATTGTTTTTTATTTTTATAATAAATTTGTGTAAAATATTGAATAAATATAAAAATAATAATTTGTTTTATGTTGGACCTACAATATCAGTTATTGCGATTTCCATGTCGCCCCAATTGCGTTCCTACTAGCTACTACAGTACTACAGTAAAATAAAGGCAAATTTCAAGTCGCCCCGTCATGGGGCGACTTGAAAAAAGACCTTCCATATTTTTTTTCTAGGGAGTGGAGGGAGGTACAACTTTTTCAAGTGTTGTGTCCAATAGCCACCACCTCAAAGTAATCTAAAGTAATTTTTATTTGAATCAGATCGGTAAATAAACGGCGGTAGGGTATCGAATATTCCAAAAATGGTATCAAGTCTCCCCGTTTTACGGTATGTTATTTTTAAATCTACACTGCAATAATAAAAAAGTGTCCGTTAGAAATATTTTGATATTTTTTTTCCATTTTTAATCATTTATTTTGTTTCAGATCAGGTTAGATCAAGGAAAAGGAAAATTAATTCTGAGACAAGGGCTTGCATATCTCGAACAATACGACAAGCTGCATTAAAGCAAAGAGAGATAGACTTGGAAAAGATAAAATTAATTTTAGAAGAAAAAAAGTTGCAGCTTATGGAGAAACAGCACAATTTGGATGAAATTCAAGCAAAAAACAAAAGGAATTGGATGAATCTACACTGCAATAATAAAAAAGTGTCCGTTAAAAATATTTTGATATTTTTTTCCATTTTTAATCATTTATTTTGTTTTAGATCAGGTTAGATCAAGGAAAAGGAAAATTAATTCTCAGAGACAAGGGCTTGCATATCTCGAACAATACGACAAGCAGCAAGCTACATTAAAGCAAAGAGAGATAGACTTGGAAAAGATAAAATTAATTTTAGAAGAAAAAAAGGTGCAGCTTATGGAGAAACAGCACAATTTGGATGAAATTCAAGCAAAAAACAAATGGAATTGGAGGAAAAGAAAATAAACCTTGAAATTCAAAGTAGGAGTAATTTGCAAAAGGTTATAGAACGACAAGATAAGCTATTAAACTTGATTATAAACAAGCTTACATAATAAAAATACAAACACAAAATTTTATTATAAGAAAGTGAACCATGTCAATTTGCTGCTTCGTTATTTTACTTGTTTTACCTAGGTAAATAGTGTGTTAAAATTCAATTCTTTTTCGTGCAGAGTCTGAATGGTGCCCCCTTAACGGCATGGATCTTAATGCCAGTAAATATCACATAATTCGATTTTGTCGTACCCAACACTTAATCACATTCAATGACAACATAAATGGTAAATTGATCGATACAGTCAATCAAATGAGGGATTTAGGAGTAGTTCTTGACAGATCATTCACCTTGAACCACCACATCACTACTGTATCTTTTACCTGTTCATGTATATAATGAGAAGTGTGCGTAGTGAAACGGTACTCACAAAACTCAAATGTTATAACAGAAGACAGCAGACCCAGGAACAGCAGAAGACAATGTTCACCCTTTAACATACCATGACTACCCTAACCCTATCTTCGCCATACTACATGGAACACATGATTTAATAGCCTACGATTGCTCGGACGCGAAAACTAACGCAACGGTAATATCGCTAAGAGTCATTCAACCGTGCGCGCATCCGGAAACAACATACGTAAGTGAAACCGTGTCAGTCCATGTGATCCAAATAAACGAATTCAGTACGCAAAGGTATGGAGCTGCAGCGTCGAAGTTTCAAGAATAATATTTCACTGTGATGTGCACAGCCACACGCCATAGTCAGTGATGGATTAGACACATACAAAGAAAAATTTGGAGCAGAAGAGTGCAGAAATATGCACAGGTATAAATTAATAAAACTTGGAACCTGTTAAGGAACAGAGTACCACGAAGATGGGAAAAGCTGGACTAAAAATCCCTTAATATCCACATCTATAACGTAATTTTTAAATGAATTTACTGTTAGGACCCTTATTTTGTCGAATCTACTCATATTACTTTTTAAATGAAACTAACTGTTCCTAATTAATTCCACTATTTAATGAAAAAAATATGAAAACTCTAAGATATTGATAAGTATTTCGATATTGACATATCATTGACATATCAGTCAGAATGTTGCCGCCCCAGTTGCCAGTGCAAAACTGAACGAAGAGCTTTTAATTTCCCTATTTTATGCCCGGAAGCCACTGTGGGACTTTATGACCACACTACCGGCAAGGCAGGGCAATAAAGTTGAACAGTTGTGGGAAGAGGTAGCAAATCTGTTGGGAGGTAATAAATAATTATTGACAACTTAGTAATATATTATTGGATGCATAGTTTGGAATTTGAAAACTGTATTAAATGTAAGACCTAAACCTAATAAGATGTTTCTTGTTCTCAGGCCCATTTACAATATATTTAGTAAAAAAAAGATGGGAGGCAAGTGAGGGATGACTTCATGAGGGCTAAGAAGAAGGTACCGGCCTATGTACCAAGTGGTGCTGGTGCTGCAGATGTACCTCCAAGGCCCACCTTTAAGTATTATGACTTAATGAAGTTTCTAGAGGAAACCTATGAAAATACAATGTATGGATAGAATTCTCATAATTAATAATTATTTTATGATTTATTTTATTTGAGGATTATTTCCAATGTAAGTTTGCCCTGCTCGTCTTCATCATCAATGTCTCAAGAGTTCCAATCCACAAAAGTTCCTATGGCAAAAAATGTGTCATCTCTATTTACAAGCCCTTCACCTTCTACTTCGGGAAGTAAAAAAAAAGACTAAGATTATGTAGCATACTTTGAACCATACTTGAAATTAATTATGAATTGTTTTTCGGGACCTCAGTGTATAATGAAATTGTTCAGTCTTCAACTATACATTAATAATTATTTTAACTGTGTATGTAATTTTATTTTATCTATGTTATTTCATTTCATTTCAAGTTTTAACTTCTATGTAGTCATTGTACCATACTTGGGACTTTGTCATAACTTCGGACGAAAATATACCTAAACTGGAAATTTGCAAAAAATGCAACATCGCACCTAAACCATACCCGACTGCATTCCCGCCAACTTAGTAGTGGGGTCTGTATGGTGAACAGGTGTGGACGCATGGCAGGTCGCTGATCGGCTTGTTTCACTACGGTAAGTGTAGTCCAGGCATTATACACCAAAAATCGCCTTTTTGCGATAATCGCTGGTATCAGCTTGAAACTTTGTATAAAAGTTGCAAAAAATACGTACAATAAAATAGTACTAACCCGCAAATGCAAAACCTTGCACGACATTGTTTAAATGACCATATTGTGCTATTTTCTAGTAGAATTACTCGTTCATTCGTGAATATGTTTTTTGCTCTTGATTATGAAGGAAAAATGTTAAATACTCTTTTTTGTCTTCTAAAAACGAACAATATGAAACCAACCGCGTCGAAAAATATTGATTAGATCAAAAGTTATTGATGATTAAGTTTACATAAACATTAGTTTGATTAAACAATATTAGATTATTTTGTTAACAATGACAATATCCTGTAATTGTGCTTAATTACTGTACTCCGTCAACAGATCACGTGTGCCAAACCCGCAATCGGTAAGTTGAATAGTTAATGAGTTATAGCGTTATAAACAAATTGACGTACCATTTTTTTACAATAAACCTATACCACTTTGTCACTTTCCCTGCATGACGCTGATTTTTTCTAAGGTAGATTACGTACGGTGTAATCGAGCGGCGTCGTTATTTTTTCAAAAATTGCAATTGCACGGCCAAGGTAGGGTTTTTCTACAAATAACAACAAAAAATGTATACTTTGTTTGACGCACACGCATCTACTCAGGTTTCAATATTTCCAGATTTTCGACAACGGGAATAGATTTCTCTCGTCGCGAGGTATGAAATTAAAAAAAAAATCATCCAAATATCTTTATTGGATCCCAAGAAAAGTCGACTTTAAGTAGCACCGTTCAATTTGAATGGCTGCGTCAAGATTTTCAGCGAGTCGGCCGAGCGGCTTTTTCCTTCATAATCAAGAGCAAAAAAGATATTCACGAATGAACGAGTAATTCTACTAGAAAATAGCACAATATGGTCATTTAAACAATGTCGTGCAAGGTTTTGCATTTGCGGGTTATAATATAATTAAAAGAGGCCTTGATTCGAAGGGGATAAAGGAGAAACGTTTTCTTCAGAACAAACCAGGAAATAAATGGGTTAGAAGCTTTTTAAAAAGGCAAAAAGATGATTTGAAAGTACGATTTTGTCACAACATAAAACGAGCTCGGGCATCTTTAACTCCAGAGTTAATGAACGAGTATTTTAGAGAACTTCAAGAATCTATTGCAGACGTTCCTCCACAGTCTCTCCTAAATTACGACGAGACGAGCATGCAAGACAATTGCGGAAAAAATAAGGTCATTGTTCGTAGAACCTGCAAACGCCCGGAAAAAATTAGAGACACTTCAAAATCTTGTTACACCGTGTTGTTTGCGGGCACTGCCAGTGGACATACCCTCCCTGTGTATATTGTGTACAAATAAACTTCAATTCCATATCATTCAAGGATGGAAAGCGAGCCGACAAACGCAATATACAACAGGTCCAAATCTGGCTGGTGTGAGGGACCGCTATTTGAGGACTGGTTTTTAAGTATTGCTCTTCCCTATTTTAAGAGATTAGGAGATGGTCCTAAAGCCATCATTGGAGATAATCTTGCAAGTCATATATCCATACGAGTGCTAGAGGAGTGTATGAAAAATGATATTAGGTTTATCCTACTGCCACCAAACAGCACTCATCTATGTCAACCTCTCGACTTGACATATTTCAGTCCTTTGAAAGCGGCATGGAGAAAAGTGCTCAACGACTACAAAGACAAATATCGTGGTCCTATTCCAAAAGACAAGTTTCCGCGCAAATTGAAACAGGCGTTGGATATTTTAAGCCCCAATTCTGAAAAAAATTTGAAAGCTGGGTTTGCAGCAAGTGGAATATTCCCCTTAAATCCCCAGGCGGTTCTCAAACATCTCCCTCAGGATTCTGACAATGAAACTGTTCCAGAATGGCAAACCACTTTTGAAAGCTTCCTTCAAGAAACGCGGAAGTCCGAAACTCAAACTTCAAGAAAACGAAAAAGGGTGAACAATGTCATTCCTGGAAAAAGTTTGTCTCACAGCGATGTTATCAACACTATAATAAAGAAAAAAGGCAAGAAATCAGAGGCAGTAAATCAGGGCAACAATTCTTCAAACATAGATCGGGAACAACCAAGTACATCAGGATTAGGAAAAGGGTTAGCTAAGAAGAAAAAGAAGAGCAGAACAATATATGACCTTTCTGAATCCAGCGAGGAAGATGATATCATGTCTTTTCGCGATTCTAGTTCTGACGGCAGCGAAGACTTTTCGGATCTTATAGCAGAACGAAGAGCTTTGAACACCGAAACAGGGGAAGACCAATATGAAATTAATTATTGTGAACAAGAAGATGACAATTTAGATGCCGAACTCTCAAGTAGTGATAGAAATTCCATTGAATACGAAGATGTTGAGTTAGATTCCGAACAATCTACTAACAATAAGACTGAAAACTGCTGTGAAAACTTAGAATTAGGAAACTTTGTATTTGTGACTTTAAAATATAATGAGGGAAGTAAGAAGGAATGCAAAAAAAGTTTTATAGCTAAGGTAGAAAATCTACAAATCGATGACAATAAAGCGTTACTAAAGTTCATGAGAAATTATAAAGGTTCCAAGAATTCTTCAATATTTCCTGTTATTGAAGATTTGCTGGCTATTTCTATATCCGAAATTGTTAAAGGTATAAAGCATGTATCTGTTGTAAGGAAGATTTATACATTTGACATTTAAAATGCCAAAGAAAAGATTTTTGCAGAATTTAATTTAAGTTTTTATATGTTTGCTATGTTTTGTGAGTTCTGGAGAATTGAATTTAAGTTTTTTTATGTTTGCTAGGTTTTTTATAAGAGTTAACGTTTCGAGTTATTAGAAGACTTTTCATTTGTTCAGTAATATATGTATTTCATTAAAAAAAAATGAATACATTGATTTCTTACACAAAATTTCAAACAGCCCATGTAAGGGCCACTATGCCTAACTTGGGACAAGGGCTACTTTATTTTTTTAAATATGTAAGCTATTTTTTTATCACCAAAACCGACAATTTCAATAATTCAGACCGCCACCCAAGTTTTAGGCCCAAATTTGTCTTGATTGTGTGCTTTTTCAGAAAGATACAAAGCTTCAAAGTCAAAAACTGTCCCAAGTATGGCACAATGACAATAATTGTTGATATTTTTTAATGTGAACTCCTCATTTATTTTTAGTATTCTACAAATTCAATGTAAAACATTTTTTAGAGTCCTGAGAGGATGACCTCATAGAGGTCGAAACGTCGATAAAATATATGCTTTGATCGTCCAAAGTAGTTTTCTTTTGACCTAAATCCAGCTAATATTTTGGTTAAGATTGAAATTAATTCCCTTATTATAAACTTTTTTTCCATTAAAAATGTTTTAAAATCCAATTGTAGTATCTACTGTTATTCCAAATAATTTTAAAACATTTTTAAGCTTATTGAGATTTGAAAAAAATTAAAATATATTTGTTGAGTATAGAACAGATGGACATCAAAATTATTATGTAGTTTTCAATAAATGTTTGGTATGATTTTTTTTAAATAAACGCACAGTTTATAAAATTGTGGAAATATTAAAAAAGCGTTTAGTGTTTACTCATTATTTATGATGAATTTCCACCAAGCAAAGGCTCAGTCAGTACAATAAAAAAAATTATACAGGGGTCTCAAAAAAGATATATTTTTTTTAATTTTACAATTTATTTTAATTTGTTAGCCTGATTATTTATCTTTTAGACAAGGCCAAAATAAAAAACATTTTATCGGCTAGAAAAAATCATAGAGCTTAAATATCAAATCTTCAATTTTGCTGTCAATATAAAAAAAATTTGAATTTGACACTTAAAACTACACAATTATTTCAATTCAGTGTTAACCGTTTTTTACCACACAGGTCTTAGAATTTTGTCAAAATAATGGAGTTGAAAAGTTTGATGCCAAAAGTTATACAGGGTGTCACAAGTTCCAAAACTATCAAAATTAGGTTCTTTTTAGGGAACTACGCCTCCTTCATTTGTTTTTTAATTTCAAATTTCTTTTATTTTGAATTGTTTATTTATCTTTCAAATGAGAAAATGGAAAAAATCTACAATAGGAAAAGTGATAAAGAGCTTAAATATCAAATCTTAACTGTCAATATAAAAAGTTAAAATTCGATTTTTCAAAAACTACAATTAATTCACTTTATCCTTAACTGTTCCACCAAATTCTGTTTTTTACCACCCTATAAAACTTTGAAATTCCATTTTAGGAGGTTCTGTTTCTGGAGAACAGGACGTAGAAACCCAGAAGGAAATACTTAAAGTACTAAGAGGTCCAGAAATGATACCAGATGGGGTTGATGGCTTTTTAGTTTTCATCGGAGAGGGGTTAAGGAGGTTACCCTTAAGAAACAGAAACCGCCTTCAAATCAAATTTCTTCAGACAGATTTTTTTTTAATGTATTAAATGTTATACATATATATGCATCACAACATATTTCGTTTTACTCAATTTAATTTAGGTTCAAAAATTAATAAAATAATTGAATAATAAGTAATCCAATAATGAAACAACACAAAGTTGATGTGTCCATCCCAAATTCGAGTTTGCGCACTATACAGTACTCGAAACGATTCCATAAATGCCAGTTGGAACAAACCTATTATTACCACCGTTTTATTTAGATATTTGGCATTTAACTTATTTTTGCTGTAGCGTTTATGTTTTTTCGGTAACAGGTGTATGTACTTGACTTAAAATTTTAGCATTAATTTATCTCGTACTGGCAGTATAGTTCAAAGACATAACCTATAAGTTTGTTTACAACTTGTTGATTACTCTCGCGTTATTTCGCAGTTTTCTCGTATTTTTATTAGTTTGAATAGTTAAAAAATTGTGCATAACTATGTCTAGAGGAGCAGCAATGGTTAAAATGGTTCTTAACCAAGAAAAGTGTACAGGTATTTTCTTATAATTAATAGTTCAATAGCAAATGAATTGTGTTATCGTTATTTATTGTAGATGGCAGTGACAAGATTCATAATGAAACCCAGTCATCTCCAAAATTCACGGTGGTGGGTGTTAATCCATATTTAGAGAATATAAATGGAGGAGTAGTTGCTAATGAAATTTCTATTTCACCAAATAATAGGTATCCACGATGAACTAAATCTAATTGAAACCCTATAAACATCAACAAACTTTTAAAAAAGTCTGCCATAAAATACAAGCGATTAAAATATGCTTGCTTTTAGTTATTTTAATTAGTTTTTGGACAACAAGAGTTATGTCTATTATTTTATATTGTTTTTTTTTTAATAGGAGAATATCAAGAGAGTATCACATGTGACCCTTCGCCTTTTCCCCTTCATGTGGTAGCTGATTCTGGTATAAGAAGTGAATGCGTAATGTCAACCCACAGGGAACATTTCAAAGAGTATGAAATAGCTGGTCCCTCGACAACTGATGGTGCTTTAGACGAGATGATGTCATCCGAACTAGAATCCGATCAAGAACGCTTCGCTTGTGAATTAAGAAATCTGCTTGAGGATTCCGATTGCTTAGTTAAGGACAAAAATTATATTCCTGACGGTTTCACGTCAGAAAGCTCGGATGAGGAGCTGCATATAATACACGGAAATTAGCAAAATTTTTGCAGAATAGAAGAAAAAATTTATAATGAGCTGAAATTTTCAGGGTAGTTAGCTTATGTCTGTAGGAATACATATCCAAAAAGTTCCCACCCCAAAGGGGTAAGCTTCATCCCCCTTTCACCCCCTTTAGGGACACCGCACTGATTTTTTTGCAATATCTTTTAAACGCACCATGTTACGGAAAAAACATATGTACACAAAAATGTTGATCACAAAATTTTCTATGAAAAAGGTCATATGACATTTTTCGGTATTTCTATTAGTTTTTTTGGTATTAAAGCGTAAACTGTAGGGTTAAACAAAAATTAAAATGTCGTTATATTAAACACGGTACATAACTGAATACAACGCAACCCGATAATACTTCAAATCACAGGTAGCTAATAAAGAATGCCTTACGCATCGAAATACAATGTAAAGTCAAAGCTACATAGGCAGAGAGGGTATGCGGGGTGAGAAAAAGGACAAAGGAAACAAACCGACGGGATTATTAACCGCCCGTTTACATGCCAAAATAATCGTTCGGAGAAAGGGACGACTTGCTGCGCTGACATTCAGCTGTTGTCTATGCTATTGTTAAAAATACTTGAAAGAGAGATACCAAGTAACCGCCTCATTCGCGAACACTTTAGAGAGAGAGAGAGAGAGAATATGAGACGTTATTTTGAGGTGCGTACAACAGGGTATCGATCATATTTTGGCTCGCCAATAGGTATTTCAGTCCTACTTTGTTCGTAACAGAAGAAAGTCGGACGTTGCCGCGTTTTGTAAAATGGAACACTCCAGTGAAACGTGTTTTATTTGCGAAAAGACGCTTTGTAATAGTGATAACGTGTGTGTCACTAAAGGATTGCTAAATTTAATAAGTGCATAAATATTGTAGAAGAGAATATATCAAACAAAGAAGTATTGATAGTTTTGTTCGCGGCCACGCAAGTTCCTCACAAAAGGAGAAATCGACTAGAATAGAAGAAAAGTTTGACTTTCGCCGGAGTTGTGTATTTTGTGGACAATCATGCGATTTTAACATGGAACGCAAAAAAACACTTGATAAACGGGAAGAGATAAATGAAGTGCGCACGCTTACGTTTAAAGACAGGCTTTTAAAACAGTGTTCACAGAGAAACGATGAACTAGCTACTACTGTTGCTAGGCGGGTGAGCAGCATACTTTGCTTGGTCGCAGCTGAAGCACGTTATCATCAAACGTGCTACGCTAAGTTTTTATCAGATTTGCCGTCTACTCGAAAACGTGGCCATCCGCAAGATGAAGACATTTCGACAGCGATTCAGAAACTGTGTGAATATATTGACAACTCAGACGAGTGTCAATTTACTCTTCCCGAGTTATTGTGCAAGGTAGAAGAAAATTCGATGGGTACCTCTACGATGCCAATCAAGACATTACAGAATAAACTAGTTGACGAATATGAGATGGTGTCGTATTCGCAAACATCTAAAAAGAGACCTACAGTGGCCTGTTTCCGTGGGTCAGGATTAAAACTTATTAACAGTTGGTATAACGAACGAGCGAGTAGTGAACAGGAAGAACGAGCCAGAATTGTACAAGCGTCGGCAATTATTATTTGTGAGGATATTAGAACAACGGCTTATAATACCACAGATTATCCAGATTTGACAAATTTTAAAGAAGAATCTTAAAATCTGGTTCCACAAACATTAGCATTATTTCTTGAAACAGTTATTGTAAAAAATAAAAAAGGCAAAACAGATGGACTGCAAATAAAATGCACAGCAATTGCTCACACCATAATATCGGCAACAAGACCTCGTTCTTTTATGTCACATATATTGTTAGGTTTAGTAGTTCATTTGTTTCGTAAAGTGGCTTCAAAAAATATCGTTCAAGCAGTTTCGAGCTTAGGATTTTGTTCCTCTCATAAAGATATTTCGGTATTTGAAGAATCCGCTGTAAAATATTGGAAACCGGAAATTGACGCAAATGCGTTTTCACAATTTGTTTTTGATAACGCGGATTTCAACATCAATACAATGACTGGCAAAGGAACCTTCCATGCAATGGGCGGTATTCATTGTGCTACTCTATATAAAGCTGTTGGACAACAAGAAATAACTAAGTCTACTTAATTCACGTCATCGAATGAAATTGCAAATACAAAGAAAATAGAGCTACAGACTTTTCACCGAACTGGGGCTGGCGTTGAGGGGATCACAGTAAAAAATGTATATTGCGAAGAAGCGTCTACTAGTGTTCGCAGACCCTCAAATAACGATTTTCTTTGGATTTTCGGAACTTATTGTGAAAGTATATCTTTGCCATCATGGCAAGGCTTCATGGACAGAGCAACTCAAAATTTACCATACGAAAAGTCAGGCTTTACCCTTTGTCAACAACCCGCCAACCAAGTACGACACTATATACACCGTTCTCAAGTACGCAGCTGAGGAAACCAAATCACTCAACCAAAAGACTTGCTTTGTTACATTTGACCAGCCGTTGTATTGGAAAGCAAGAGATATAGTAGCATCCGAGAAAAATAATCCCTCAGAGAACCTAACAAACGTAAGATTGGGCGGTTTCCACCTGTTAATGTCCCATTTAGGTTCGGTTGGTTTTATAATGGGAAAGAGTGGACTTTCGAAATTATGGGAAACAGTTTACGCACCTGCATCGGTTCCACACATGATTTCTGGACATGCTCATGCTCGCGCAGTTCGGGCTCATATTTTAATCTATTCGGCACTGTCAACAATCATTCTTCAGGAAATGCCATTTGAAGATTCAGAAAAAAATTATTTATTTGCTCTCTTGGAGCAAACACGATTCGATGTTGTTGATTGCGATGACATGACCTCTAAGCTCAAACTTCAGTTTATAGAGAATTTAAATCAACTTAGGGACAGAGGCAAAACTTCTCATCTTTGGTTGCAGTATTTTGAGCTCATTTCAATAGCCATGCATTTCATTCAGGCAGAACGGATGGGAGACTGGGATCTACATTTGAATTGCATCAAAGCCATGTTACCTGTCTTTCATGCCAGAGGACACTTTTTATATGCAAAATCGTGTCAACTTTATCTCCAAGACATGATAGCCTTTCAAGATGAGATGACAGAAAAGGAATACGAAAACTTTACAAAAAACAGCTTCTTTACTATCTGTCGCTCGGAAAAGCACTGGTGTGGTGTGTGGTCAGACATGACCATCGAACTGACGCTTATGAAAAACATGAAAAGCGTTGGTGGCGTTGCACATGGACGCGGTTTTACTGACAGCGTTCTTAACAAATGGATTTCAGGTTTGCCGATTGCTCATCATGTTGTGACGCGTTTTACCTACCCTTTGGATTTTACCAACAGGGCATGCCACTTTTGACACCCTCGACACCTTACACTTTCTCGGGCGCCAGATTTTTAACGTGGTTAACTCCACGGCCCCTTGACTTCAATCGTCAAGAGTTCCAGGTAGCCTCAGATGGAGGTACGGTAATTTCCAGGGTTCTAGTTATATCCAATCCGGCCGGGGTAGTGGTCTTTGTTGTTCCTGAAACAAAAGTTTACGCTCCTGGTCCACGATGCGGGAAAGCTAAATTCGTGCAGCTAAGCGCCTACTCTACTATAGGGAAACTCTACACTCTACAGCAGGTCGTCAGAAAAACACACAGGTTCAGTTAAGTTTTATTACACCTACCCTCAATAGTATATACAATGGTTGTGGCTGTCTGAAGCCGTTATAATAATAATAATAAAAAAAACACTATTATACAAGAAAAAGCGACAATACTCTGGTACCCAAAAGCACAAATATGTAAGCAAACTATAGGTACAATTAACATGCGCAAGTTAGAGACGAAGCGGGCAGGACATAAGCAAGAGAGGTTTATAACCTTAAAAATGGTTTTATACAGAAAATAAACGGTGAATTCAAACTTAAATGTTAGGGGTCTTTTCGCTAAACAGGTTGATAATTAAATAAATACACCGGATAATATGTTATTAGATGTGCCATCACTTTTGATGCACCCGGTAGGTAGAATAACTAGTAATACTAAAACTTTACATTTGGTGGGATCGGGAGAAATAATACGAAAGGTTTTCTGGTTCAGGAATTATAAAAAATGTCGAAGAAGCTTTATTCGGGAATACTACAGGATCCGGTCCTTGAATTAAAATATCAAAGGGCCCTAGCCAGACGCCTGGCACCCCTCAAAATTTCAATTAGAACGGCTTTACGAATTAAAATATCAAAGAGCCCTGGCCAGACGCCTGGCACTCCTCAATATTTCAATCGGGACGGGATTGGAAATCGGGAATAAATATCAAAGGGTTTGTTCTTAAACTAAAATATCGAAGGGCCCTGGCCAGACGCCTGGCACCCCTCAAGATTTCAATTTAGAACGGCTTTACGAATTAAAAGATCAAGGAGCCCTGGCCAGACGCCTGGCACTCCTCAATATTTCAATCGGGACGGGATTGGGCATCGGGAATAAATATCAAAGGGTTTGTTCTTAAACTAAAATATCGAAGGGCCCTGGCCAGACGCCTGGCACCCCTCAAGATTTTAATTTAGAACGGCTTTACGAATTAAAAGATCAAGGAGCCCTGGCCAGACGCCTGGCACTCCTCAATATTTCAATCGGGACGGGATTGGAAATCGGGAATAAATATCAAAGGATTTTCAAGAGGAAATTATACTTGAGTTCGGAAATATTTGCTATGAAACGGAAATACTGACTCTTATTGTAAAATATAATTCTAATACAATGGAATAAACTTTATTTATTGGGGATTGAAAAGACCACCTATTTTAAATATATATAGTTTCCAATTAATTCTTACCTTCGCAGCAACGGTTTCAACTTTTATCTAATAAAAGTAAATTACTAAAACAAAAAATCAATATACAAAACTACAAAAAAAAATTAGAAATATCAAAACAACAAAATTCAAGAAAACGGCAGACGGAACGTTGGACGGTACCTAGCTTGCTTCAGCCATGGCCAGGTAGAACTCAACTCTCGACTCTCTAACTCTCAGGGTGCCGATTCTCCGGCTTCGTAGAAGCGATCAAAATATCGGCGATTCTCCCTCCCTGATTTTCTGGGGTAGCTCCCTGGACCTATTTTTGAAGGATACGATTCAGCCTCAATCGAGACTCCCCGTAGAATAAATTTTGCCGATGTTGCCAGTATTATTTGGAGCAATGGCCACATAAAAATGGGTCCAAAACAAGAAAAGAAGAATAATAATGTCTACCACCATTAATAATAGTTGCGCAGTGCTGTCTTTGTTTTGTTTCGGTTATATGGTTTTGGATTTATAATAATTCGTTGTCGATATTTCAATTTGCAATATAAAACTCAGAAAAGTAAATTATATAGTGTTATTCTTGAATTATTATTATTATTCTTATAATTATTTTTGAATACTCGTCAGTAAATATGCTACAAGAGTTCTGGATCATGGCGGAGGCGCTAACATGGGAATCTCCATAAGGAAATCGTCGAAAAATCTAAGGTCCAAAAATACTGAAAATTGGCTCATTTTTGGAGTGGGGGTAAATCTTAATCTGAGCATGTGCTACGTTATTCGGATGGGTGACGTCATAGGGATAATGAAAAAAATATTTTAAAAATTCGAACTACCTCCTTTCATCCCCCCCACGCAGCACCCCTGAAAGTTAGCCAATCATAGCAAACGACGTCTCGTTTAAAAGACCTTAACGTCTAGTATATACATGAAACAATGAAAAAATTCTACCCCCTTTCATCCCCCACGCAGCACCCCTGAAAGTTAACCAATCATAGCAAACGACGTCTCGTTTAAAAGACCTTAACGTCTAGTATATAAACAATGAAAAAATTCTACCCCCTTTCATCCCCTACGACCACTAAAAGTTAACCAATCAAACGTCATCTCGAAAGGCCTTAACGTTAAGTATATATATAAAATAATGAAACAATTCTACCCCTTTCACCCCCACCGTAGCACCCCTGAAAGTTAACCAATCGTACTACGTCTCAAAAGGTTTTAACGTCTAGTATATACTTTAAATTTTATCCCACCCACAAATATTGAGAAATAATTGATAACTTACTTAAAAATTAATAAAAATCTAAATTAATAGGAGCTGAAGACAATTCTGAATGCTTATCAAAGTTCTGAAACAGAATGAAAAAAAAATGATTTATTAAGTATAAAGTATACTTTTAGATGGCTGGAAAACTGTTGATTATTTTTAAATACATAACCTCAAATATCATGTTTGAGAAAAAATGAAGATAATTGATAACTTACTTTTAAATTAATAAAAAATTATTATGAAGAGGAACGCTTCTGAAGCAAATAATTATTGTTAAGTATAACGCTTTTTAGTAAGACGGAGTAATTGGTTACTTTTAATACTTGGACTCATGTATTGGATGTCATGTTAGATATTAAAGTTTCAAAAATTAAGCTTACAACCAATGTTCAAAAATATTGGAGGTTAATATAAAACTAATGTGAAAAATGAGTGTGAAAACCATTTAAACCACCCTCAATAATGCTGCTTTTCAGCTAAAATTGAACATGAGTCGGAGTACTCAAACAATCAGTAAAAACCGGAGTAGCTAGTCATACAATTGATAATTTAATCCACTTTTGAGAATCATAAAAATATTGGTCAGGGAATATGATATTTAAAACTTATTGTCAAGACTAACATAAATCATTCTACATCTAACCATCCTATAGTCATGATAAAAATTTGCAAGCGTTGTTCTATTGAGCACCCTTCTACTACTCATGAACTGTGCTACAAATGTTATATTATAGGTGGAGAAAATAGTGGAGAATGGATTCCATTTAATGTGTATTCATGGTCGAGTTATGAAGATTTTAAAAAGTGGCAATTTAATTATGATCGGAGACAGCTACTTTGCGAGAAATGTGGAAAGTTTATGAATAGAACTGATATATATCGCCATATGAAAAACCGACATGATGTTGAAAACTTTTCAGTTAAGTTTGCGTAGAATTTATCCGCTAAAAAAAATAATTGTCTGAAATATGTTTGTTCCTAATTTAATGAAATTTTAGATTAGGTAGGAATTTATTTAAGCAAACTACTGTAACTTCTACCAGAAATTAAAATATCTAATGAATTAACCTGAAATATGGTATATCTTCGATAATGAAAGTGGGTATAGTAAAAAAAAGTTATAGCATTTTAAGCGGATGAATTAAAAATAAAAGAGTAGGGAACTTATTATTGAAGTCTTTAAGTATGTGCAGTTATGGTTGTAGCTAATCCTATGTGAGAGCACAATCAACTCAACCTAATTAAATGAAGTATTAAACAAGTAGCTAAGAAATATAATAACTAAGGTCTGTTTGCGTACGCAGATTTACTTGAATGAAATGAAAATTACACCTTATTTTTGGCACTACCTACCACATGATTTTAATATTTAATGAAGAAAAGGTAAATTTAAATGTAAAACCCTTGAAGATGTGAAAATGATTGGAGTTTTTTAAGAATTTATGAAGAATGAGTCTACCGTTGAAGACTATTCCGTAACTTCATAAACTCTATTGGAAATGTGTGAAAATATTCTTTAAAATGTATCTACAATATTCTGAAAATAGAATTTTAATTAACAATCGTATTTTTATTTTAATAATTCAAAGATGCCATAACGATAGTAACATAAAAAATAATTTTATATTTTTAGCTATTTTAGTTATATAGATACCTCTATATTTTCGGATACCTCGTATATTTTTTCACTTTTAAACATGAGAACAATGAAAATAAAATCACACCACTCTCAACAAGTCAATTACACTGATATTGATAGCTATACTATTGAAGTAGTATGAAATTAATTAAAAGTTTTTTTTCTCGATTTTTCATGAAATTAAACAATAATATTTTTATTTTAACGTTCCAGATACCATTATCAAGAATAAA
This sequence comes from Lochmaea crataegi, assembly GCA_947563755.1. Taxonomy (NCBI): domain Eukaryota; kingdom Metazoa; phylum Arthropoda; class Insecta; order Coleoptera; family Chrysomelidae; genus Lochmaea; species Lochmaea crataegi. The sequence continues at coordinate 41,897,824 of OX387427.1, read as the reverse complement.
TGGCTTTCTAAATTATGGTCCCTACCTGACACTATGAAAAAAAAACGACAACTGGACAATTAATAATATTTTTAAGTTTAAGAAATTTAAAAAAGCCAGCTTTAACTTATGAATTTATTTATATATAGTAATAGTTTAATCAAATTTATTTTGAAAAGGACTTGAAACGCGCTTTCAAATAGAGTATTATTTATTATACTATCCCATTAAAAATTATCAGACAAAATGATAACAATTTTTACGTAACAGAATATCATCAAAATGTTAATATCTACAAAAAAAATATTTCTACATCAGAATTCAGGAAATATGAGTTTTTTTGTTTTAAATTGAAATATACGAGGAGCTATCATAGAACTAGAGTAGATCAACAATAGTATATATTTAAAAAATCGAATGATATTTTTACATTTTACATAGATGTTAAAATATTTTAAAAAACGTAACCATTCACTAAAATAAAGAAAAAATATTATAAATCTGCTTCATTCATAACAAAGAGGTTATTAAATTACTAAAACTATTTCAAAATTATAATTATTTTTTTTTTAAAATCACTATTCTAAAAGCGAAAAAATCGGTGGATTTTACGGATTGGAAAAAACAAATAATTACTCACCCACTAAAGATTCTCCTAACACAAAATTCTTGGTTGACACTTGAAATCACAAACATTAATAGCGCGAATTTAAGTATAAACTGAAGAATGAAAAATACTCCCAGTTTATATATATTTACTCAATTCAGTATAAAACAACTTTCAAACATCTGAGCAGCAGGCGAATGACTGGTTGACCTTGATATATAACGAACAGCACAAGAGCAAGGATAATTAATTAGTGAATTAATTAGTAGTACCCGCATGTATAAAATTTGTTATTTTTGTAATAATTGATAGCAGATTCGATTTATGTCTCGGAATGTTTTAACGATTTATTAGTAGTACCCGCATGTATAAAAGCGCGCTAAAAAAATTTGATTTATGTTTCGGAATGCAATTAAAGAATTGTATCCACATGGGAGCTCATTAAATTGAAACATTGAAAGTATTAATTGAAAGGAAATACTATTTTGCTGGAAAAAAAAAGCAATTTTTGTAAAAGGAGATGAGTTTAATGAATTGTATAGTCCAGCTCATAAAAATTACAAGAGACGACATGTGATTGTCAAAGGAATTTGAGATCTTTTATAGGCTGATATAATTGTTTTAAATAATTATAAAAGCGTTAACAAAGGTTTTGGATATATACTTGTAATAATCAATACTTTTAGTAAATTCGTTTGGGCTGAACCTGTAAAGCGAAAAAATGCCAAGGACATTACAGAGGCTATGCAAAAAGTACTCTTCCAAATGAGCCCGCCTAAAAATTTACAGACCGATATGGGTAAAGAATTTTATAACAAAGAGTTCCAACAGCTGATGCAACAGTATGGAATAAATCATTACAGCACATTTTCAAACCTTAAAGCTAGCATCGTAGAAAGAGTTATTCGAACACTAAAGACTTTATTGTGGAAAGAATTTAGTGTGCAAGGGTCATATAAATGGTTGGAATTGCTACCAAAAATTGTTAAGAAATACAATAATACCAGGCATTCAACAACGGGTGCTATTCCCAGTAAGGTGAATGAGACAAACGCCAAATATATTATTGCTTTCAACCACATGAAAACAGTCGACCCCCGCAAACCTAGATTTAAAAAAGGTGATTTTGTACGCATAAGTAAATATCGTGAATCATTTTCCAAAGGTTATACACCCAACTGGTCAACCGAAATTTTCACAATCTATAAAGTCAAGCTGACCAATCCCACCACATATCTTTTACAAGACGACAGTAATCAACCGATTCAAGGAGCTTTTTACACTGAGGAACTTTTAAAAGTGAAACACCCCGACGTTTATCTCGTTGAAAAAGTATTGAGAAAAAAAGGAAATAAGGTTTTGGTGAAATGGCTGGGATTAGATAACTTGCACAACTCTTGGATTAATAAAAATAATGTATTGTAAACTAATTTTTTAAATAAAACATAATAATTACTATATATCTTTTATTATAAACTTTACATCTATGTATTACATGTAAAATAGGATTGATAAATTTGGCGGCTTGTTGAATTCGTTGCTTGAAGCGTAACTGATCGAGATATCTAGCTTGCCAATCGTTTTTTCTTGCCGCATGATATGCATATCGCCAGACATATAGATCATGTATTTTGTTAAAGTTTTCATTAAAGCTGACTTTTTCATCTTGCAATAATTCGGGATATTTATAAATTATTTCAAGACCTAGGTTGTATGTAATTGGATTGATTTTTTTGATTGGTTGTAGAACTTCTAGTGCTGCTTTCGGAGCATCTTGTGATTTAGTAACAGCCAGTTGTAAAATTTTAATAGTTCCTAAAAACTGCTGGTTTTTTAATGTTTAAAAGGTGTTCTTTATTAGTGGTAATATCTTCCACAGCTCGGATATACTTGCATACCCCAAACAAATACTAGCGTGTCCAGTTAAAATTTTTAGCACTTTATTCTGCTCAAACTTTTGAAATTGAAGCCAAGAATATCCCGCATCTATAGGGTCTAGGGTGTCCGCTGCAGTGAAAAAATTGTCAATCAAATCTTTGAAACATATTAATTCCTCCCATTCCTTTTCGTCAAAAACTATATTATTATTCCTGTTCTCTGAAATTATTACACAAGGAGTGCACTCTGCTGATAAACACACTGTAACAAACTTTGACTTTGTCTTATTCAAGTAAAATCGATGTTCTCCCATAAACACTTCCTTTGGAACAGTATTTGGAACAGTATTTGAAGACATTTCCCCACAACAAACAATACAAAACTATGCTCGGTATGGTTTCTTCATGACTTTTTATAGATATGTAAAAGTGGTGGGAGAAATTATGCTAGTATTGGAATGGATGAGGGAATATAAATAGTTATAGTAAAATTAATTTGATTCACACCATCAATATGTGTTTAGAAGATTTCTCCGATTTATTATCAGTGTATGACTACCGTTTACAATCCTTTAAAATTGGACTGGTAAAGTTTCTCCTATAGATTTGGCGTTAGCAGGTTTTTATGTTGGTTGCAGTGATATAACTCGCTGTTTTAATTGTCATGTGGAAATTCATGAGTGGCTATCCTAAGATTGTGTTCATAATGAACATATAAAGTTTAGCCCCGACTGCAAGTTTACCAAGATGATGATAAAATCAATAAAAAGAAAACAGCAACAAAGCAAAACCATCAAAACGGTGGAATGCTCTACAAATATTTAATAAAACCCTACCAATAAATTTGTTTTTTACTTGCACATATTGTAATAAATGATTTTTTTGGCGAGAAACTGAATCTAAATGCTTTCATTCGTACATGCCCTAGCTACTATTGTTTGCGCTTGTCGGAAATTCTATATATAATACGTTTAAACGCCGCAATACGTATTAAACTCAAATTGTAGTGAATGTGAAACAACATGAACGAAGACGCTGATTTGCTAAACAACCAAGATAATGCCGACATCGATAGAATTGAAGCAGATGATGCAGACGGTGAAGTTGATTCAGTTATCAGTTTCGGTAGTTTAGACCAAGAATATGATAGCTCAACTGTTGACATTAAGTCATTCCATATTGAAAAAGTAAACAATGTGAAATGGATGAATACATGTTTTGGAAAACCAATATGTATCCTACAATGCTATTATTCGACAAGTGAATATCGATTATGTACCTGTTGTTTTTTTGATTGGAATAATGAACATGGTGAAAGCATAGAATCAGAACATGTTAATGAACATTTTACCGGTAGTTCAGGAAATTTAGCACAATTATGTTTTAGATGTTCCATTTGTGAAAAAGAACTATTTTTATACTATTTAGTTGATTATTGTTTTTTGTGTAACAACAAACATTTTAATATTATAACTCCAATTGCATTGTTTAGACTAAAATTTATAAATTTATATATCCTATCTTTTTATAACGTTTAATTGATGATTGTTTTTTTGTGTTATAACAACCATTTTAATATTACAACTGGATTTGTATTGTTTAGCCTGAAATTAATTTTTGAAATCATGTTGCTTCTTCACATTCATTACAATTTGAGTTTATTCAATAAATAATTTAAAACCATAACATCTTTTATTTCCACTCCTATATTACATAAAAGTCAGTTTAACCCTGTTATTGCAATGTAAAATTATACAGTTACAAACAAGTTATTTCGATTTTATTCTAGAGTTGTAGGCTGATAAAAAGAAACGCTCGAAGAATCTAATATATCTTAATTTTATGGTTAAGTCGCTAAAAGAGCGAATTATAAATATCAATATAGTAAAAAAAATACATATGGATGTTCAGGGTAAATAAAATTAAAGTAGTTATGATATGATAGTTTATTTCATCTCGTGAAATGAAAATACATAATTTATAGGTTTAATCAATTGATTGATTCTGCTAAAGGATCCATTAAAGTAGTGTATGATAAACCTTTATATGAAGGATTTTCCGTTTTGGATATACGATTTTTATTATGATTATGTTAAACAACAGTATGGTGATTCTGTTCAGTTGTGTTATACAGATACTGATTCATTAGTGTTGGAAGTATTTACTGAAGATTTCTACAAAGACATGAAGGAAAATATTGAATATTTCGATACCTCCAATTATCAGACAAATAATATCCATGACATTCCTAAAACAATATCTATTGTCGGTAAAAGGAAAGACGAGTTTGCTGGTGTAGTTGTTGAGTCTTTCTATGGAACTAGTGCTAAAGCATATTGTGTTAAATTATCGGAACGATTCAACAAGTCTGATATTTTAAAGAAGGCTAAAGGTATTTCTAAACATATAATTGAAACTCAACTCCATCTTAATGACTATAAACAAATCGTTGAAACTGGCGGTATTGTATATAGAAAAATGTATGTTTTTCTTTCCAATATGCATATTATCCACACATAATTAAAAAACAAGGTGACTCTTTCTTCAAAGGATGATAAGAGGTATGTAATACCACATGACACAAATACTCTAGCATGGGGGGGGGGCATTTTCTCCTAAATCCATCTTCTAATTCAGGTACATTAGATGATCTTATCCAAGCATTAGAAGAAGAAGAAGAAGCAGTGGAGAATTTTTCAGTGATGTGAATATAGAAGAATACTTAGATTCTACAGATTTTGATTTTTTAAATGTTTAACAAAAAATAAATGTTATTTATATACTTATTTCTTTTATTTAAACAAACTAAGGATACTTTTATAAAATATTGTACCAGTCACACTAGTAGAACATGTAGCTATATAGTATAATATATAAGTATGCGTATTTATGTGTGTGCTTGCGACCTGGTGAACTGCATACAACTGCAACCATTCGGATTCTTGGTAGTTTCCATTACCTTTGAAAAGACGCACTTTGTATGTTGTACTATTGGTGGGTATTTCAGCCTTTAGGGTTACCGAATTGTTTGGTGTATAAGATTCCATTCGTATCCATTTTTCAGGCCAACTCCTCTCCTATCAATTCACCAGAGCGTTATACATCGCTATTTTTTACGATTCGCTGTTTCAATTCGCGGATACAGTTCACAGGCTTTACAAATCACAGGGAATTATAAATTCATAGATGGTATCATGTTTGAAATATCCGATTCCAATGTTATTATTATTCGCGACTACACCAATATACCACATTTGCTCTCATTCTTATGAATGATGCAAAACCAAACGAATTAATAAACCGTTTCTATTAGCTTAAAGACTAATGTTCATGCTGTTCGAAAAAAGAGCCATCTAGTATATCAATAGATACTAGGATGGTAGTCGTTAATGATCCGTAAGTATTAATGAAATTATTCTCCAAGCTTGTCTCAACCTGCTCCTCGATCGGTCTTTTAACATAAAAATTCTTTTTTAGTATATCATCACATGTGGGGGTAATGATCATCAATGATCCGTAAGTATTAATGAATGTTTTTCTAATTTTTTTACTAATAAATAATGCTCTTTATGTGATATGTGTTTTTTGAGGAAAAGTATAAAATTTATCACTCAAAAGAATTAATATATTTTAATTTTTATGTGTTACAGCCTGACTGAAAATTGAGGAAATTTTTTTTTTACCGTGGTTTTTTGTAGGCCTATAGGTAGGGTGACCATACGTACTTATTTTAGTAGGACAGTACTTTCTTTTCTGCCAGTGTCCTAAGGTCCTTAATAGAAGCATGAAGTACACTAAAATGTACTTTCTTTTTCTTGAAGATGCAAATATCGCAAATCGGTATACCAAAATATTTATTTTTTATTTAAAAAGAATGCTCATCGATGATTCACTGATCATGATGCAATAACGACGTTAAAAAGTTGTTGAGAATGTTCGCGTGGTTTGTTTCCCGAACGTTCCAGTCCGCCCTCGATTATCCTAGACGCACAGCGCACAGCCCAGAAAGCTCCGCGACTGGAACGTGCGAGAATCGAAGCGAAGTTGGCGAGCCGCATATAAATAGCGACAGCGCTCGGACTAAGACTAAACAAGTTCAATTCTACTCACGAGTTCTACCGTTCGACAGCAAGAGAACATATTATTTGTTAATTGTTTTTGTTGAATGCAGTCTGGATTTCTGTGCTGGTTTCGCTTACTAAAAAGCAACGTCGTTTGATTTCAGTTACCTACTTGTGCATTATTTGCGTAAACATGGCACCGCCTCGAAGAAAGTGTCATTTTAATTTGGAGTTACAGAAAGAATACCCGTTTATGAAAATAAAAAATAAATTGAGTCCGCATATTGTGTACTGTGAAATTTGTAGAAGTGATGTTGATATTTCCAACAGTGGTCGCAGCAATATTAAGGCTCATCTAACCAAGAAAAAGCATACATTAGCTGCAAATACGAAGTCTAAAAGCGTTAAACTAAATACTTTTTTCAAAAATGAAAACTTCAGCTCTGAAAATATGTTAATTGCAGCCAAGGAAGGTACTTTCGCGTATCATACGATCAAGCATCAGCAGAGTTTTAGATCTTTGGATTGCACATCAAAGCTAATAGCGAACATGTTTGAGCCCAAATTTATGGCAGCTCGAACCAAAACTGAAGCCATTGTAAAAAATGTTTTTGCTAAAGAATCACAGTTGCGATTGGAACTTGATCTACACAAAGCACATTTTGTTAGCATCATGATCGATTCGTCCAACCACAAAGAAATTAAAATGGTACCTTTGTTGGTGAGATACTTTAATTGTGAAAAAGGTATTCAAGTGAAATTACTTCAGTTGCAAGACTTACCTGGTGAAACATCAGAACACTTAAATAGTTATGTGTTTAATACTTTGAAAACCCACAATTTAGTGGACAAGTGTATTGGATTAGCTGCTGATAATACCAATACAAATTTTGGCGGAATGAAAAGAAAGGGAGTGAACAACCTATTTAAAAAATTGAATGCTTCTCGTGGCAAACCTCTGGTTGGCATTGGTTGTGTTGCACACATTTTGAACAATTGCGTACAAAATGCTACGGACGTCTTACCAATTGACGTTGAGGTTATTGTTGTTAAGTTATTTAAGCATTTCTATATTTATACAGTGAGAGTAAATGAACTAAAACAATTCTGCGACTTTGTTAATGTTGAATAGAAAAAGATGTTATCATTTTCTAAAACAAGATTTTTAAGTCTGATGCCCGCAATTGAACGAATTCTACAAATGTACGAACCGTTGAAAGCATACTTTTTGTCTATTGAAAATTGTCCAATGATTTTGAAGCAATTTTTTGAGTGTCGCACGAGCGAAATTTGGATGTGGTTTGTACACAACATTGCTTCTATGTTTCACAAAGTCATATTAAAGGTAGAGGGTGACAAAATATGCGCAACAGAGGCCGCTCTAGAGTATTTCGATCTTAAAAATAAGCTTGAAAATCGTTTGAATGAATTATTTTTGCCGCTTAAAGTAAGAGAATCCCTTTTACAACTTGACAATTGGGATGGTAGTTTAAACTATCGAGATGACTTCATCTCACATGTTAGATTATTTTATTCAAATTGTGTGAGTTACTTGAAGAATTGGAGTACAAATTTAAATGAATTAAGGCTCTTTGGATGGATAAATTTGAGAAACCAAGTTTCATGGAATCAAATTTTGTGTTCATGTGCTGCTTTTAAAGACTACTTGGGTTCGACACTGAATGAGGACGAACTATTCGATGAAGTTAGTCTATTACAAGCTAAACTGTCAGAAGATAAAATTGCCGAGTGGAACTCGAAAAATATAGCTACCGAAGATCGATGGGTTGAAGTATTTAAATGGAATCAAGGGTCTGGATCAAGTGAGGATTTCAAAAATTGTGAGATTTTATGTCAGTTCATTTTTTGTCTCCCTGGAACAAGTGCGTCAATTGAGCGACTATTCTCTAATATTAATAACTACTGGAGTGCAGAAAAATCGCAAATGAAAATATCGACACTAGAAGCTGTGATGCAAGTGTACACAAACTTCGATGAGACTTGCAGTGAAATGTTCCAGTATTTGCAGACCAGAAAGCAAATTTTGGAATCTATCCTAAGTTCTCAAAAATACGATTGGCACAAAGGTGACCCCACTGATGGCGTTGCAGGCACGTCAAAATAATTAATAACATTACACATTTCTGCCAGAGTATTTTATGTGTTTGTATTTTTAATATACATAGGTACATATATATTATGTATATGCATGTGTCATTAAAAATTATTTTATTTTTTATTATTCTCATTTTGATGCTTGGCTATGTCACTCTACATTTAGTTCTTTGATTTGTCCGTTTTTACCTATTCCTAATACAACTTTTTGTTACTTTTTATTTTTGTACTTATTTTTCTGAAAATAAATATGGTCACCCTACCTATAGGGGATGTATTTGCCACATTAAATATTAAATACAACGCACCATGGTTCTATCTCCTTATATCAATTATTGTGATATATAACATGGTGTGGAAATGCACCGTATTATATAAATTTAAAAAACTATTTGTTATTTTATTTAACTAACCTAATAGATGAAAATAGTTTTTAGATTGTGGATTACCACAAATAGAAAAGATAACGCGCCGATATCTTACCCCATAAGTCTTCAAGGTGGTGTGTAGACTAAATCTATTCACAATCAAGGAAATTCGTAAAACATGAAGATTCAAATTTAAAAAAATTAAAACAAAGACAGATGCTAATATTATATCATAGACTGTACCATTGAAAATATATTCATTTCATATATAGTTAATGTATGATAACCTTGGGTGGGCTTGTTTCTTTTACTTCACACAACGCATTTCATTTCTACAGGGTGGTTATATTAAAATATGGGGGATTCAGCAGTGAGTGTTGAATAACTCAACATTCGTTAACCATTTATATTTTTTATTTAACATATTAAAATACTGTATTACCTATATGTAGATTTAAAAAAAATAATATTTGCAATAATGGGTTTTATTAAAACACCTTGTATATACCCTATCAATTATGATAATAGTTAAATTTTTTATTTTATAAAAGATTATAAAGTCTTTTCAAACGAAACGTCGTTTTAAACATTCTATTTATTCATCAACTTTTATATTAAAGATTTAAATTAAAATAAAGACAGATTATACATGTCATGAAAAAACTAGATGGAGAATTTCACCTGATTTTTTCTATATACTTCAATGATACACCCTCTGTGAGGCGATACCCTTTTCAATGATATGTCACTTAACTTTATACATGATATACTATGATGAAAGAATGTTTGTCATGACGTTAATGTCTTTTTAGCGATACGTTAGTTGATTCGTGAACTATAATTTTACCGCACTCTGTATATGTTAAAAATCGTATACTAGAAGTCAACGATATTCCACTTATCATGATGTGTTTGTTTACATTTTCAATATACCTATGCATGCTAGACTTAAGTCTATTTTACTTCAAACCAATGCACTCTTTTTTTTATACCTCTTTTATATCCCACACTTATGAGTGCGAATAGTCATGTTCGTTAGACGCTTTGTTTAAGACGCGAAGGTTGATGGTTCGCGCCCGGACTCGGGCGAAAGTTTTTTGATAATGATTTTTCAAAGGTGAGTGTAAATTTAGATAGTGAATTTGGGGGTCCTTGGAATTAGGAATACTGAACAGGTGGGTATTGTGGGTGGGATAAATTTTAAAGTATATACTAGACGTTAAAACCTTTTGAGACGTAGAACGATTGGTTAACTTTTAGGGGTGCTACGGTGGGGGTGAAAGGGGGTAGTATTTTTTCATCATTTTATATATATACTTACCGTTAAGGCCTTTCGAGATGACGTTTGATTGGTTAACTTTTAGCGGTCGTAGGGGATGAAAGGGGGTAGAATTTTTTCATTGTTTCATGTATATACTAGACGTTAAGGTCTTTTAAACGAGACGTCGTTTGCTATAATTGGTATAATTGGTTCAGGGGTGCTGCGTGGGGGGGATGAAAGGGGGTAGTTCGAATTTTTAAAATATTTTTTTCATTATCCCTATGACGTCACCCATCCGAATAACGTAGCACATGCTCAGATTGAGATTTACCCCCACTCCAAAAATGAGCCAATTTTCAGTATTTTTGGGCCTTAGATTTTTCGACGATTTCCTTATGGAGATTCCCATGTTAGCGCCTCCGCCATGATCCAGAACTCTTGTAGCATATTTACTCTCGTCCTTTATTCTAAATAATTTGTTTTAAAAAATGTTCTTTCTTTACTCAATCAGCATGGAGAAACAAAAACTTGCCCCAATTAATGTTGAACAAGTAAATAATTCGTCTATATCGTAAATTTTATAGGCCTTTAATTCAATCTCTCGTTGAATTTATAACCAAGTAACTTTAAAACTGAAAAAAAACGAAATCTTCTAAACAAACGAAAATGACCAAAACAAATAAAATTTGCAGAGAAGACAGAAAACAGCTGACTGTTCTCTTAACTTTCCTTGGTTCTACTGCTTCAAAGCGAGAGAACATAGTTCTCTTAAAAATCCAGGGAGGGAGCTGATCCTTTTTGTCGAGAATAAGACACCATCAAGTTTTAATAGAACCACGCCCATTTTTCTCTCGGGGAGCGCTATTCCCTGGCCTGAGAATTCGCCCCCAGGGCTTCGTCTCCCTATCCCCCTCTCTCGATCAGCTTGACCTGCGCGCTACCTGCTCTTTATTTAGTAGCAGTGGGGAAACATGAATTTTGGAACCGCAGCGCGGCGAACTTACAATTTTTATTTCAAAAACCCGGAGAAAATATTTAATATTTAAATTATTTTTACACATATTCAGAGGGTATAACGGGTTATAAACAATATTCAATGAGTAATTATATTTTAAAACAAAATAATCCTGAACGGAAGAAAAAAAACCTCGTTACATCCCCCCCTTACTTCGGTAGAAAAAATTGAAGGACGTAAGCCTCGCTTTCGTGCTTTACATTTTTTTTATATAACCTACTATCTGAGAAACAACTATAATAATATTACAAAATTTCCTAAAACTAAATGCAGTCTCTGTGCCGGAATAGTCCGGACCTATTTTATGTAGTGGTGTTTAGAGTCGGTAGCCTCTGCTACGAACTCCGGAGCTTGGTCCAAATCCTTGGACTCTGATATTTTGGTGCAGGCGGGAGTATCTTTCGTGTAGGCAGTTGGTTGCCGGTAGTGGTGACATGGAACATCTACATAGGTCGCATTGTACACCCTTCTCCTGGGTTACCCGTCGTGGACGGGAATTAGAACGGGATACTAGGTGAGCCTGAACGGCTACGGACTTCATCGGTCTCATAGCTCGGGAACGGTCGGTAGTCCGGTCACATGGACAGTCTCGGGACATTTTTCCCACTCTCCCACATCGGGAGCAGAATATGATAGCTCGATGTCTCCAACAAAGGTCATTGGTGATGCATATGAAGCTCTCCGATTCCGGGTGGCTTCGCTTCCTTTTGGTTCGTGGAGAAGGGACATCGGATTGGGAATAGCAATCTTGGTGTTGCTGCTGTATCTGGGGAATTTCAACCGTTTCCTTAATCTATTCTGAAACATTTTTTTCTGGGTTACATTTAGCGAAGCGTATGGATAGATCCTCCGTATCATCGGAGAGGCTATCGGCGGTGTCATAAAGACTTAATACTTCAATGGATGATTCGGAACTAGAGTCCATTTTGCCTTTTGGTTTTCGGTCTGATATCAACTATAACAGAATAAACAAAGTTAATCATTAATTCGGTGGGGTCGGAGGGTTATGGTTATCCTGCCCTACGTCACCGGGGGGTTCGTACGTTTGCCTTTAGTTACGGAAAACAACAAAAACAAAACAAGAGTATTCGGCTAACTTGTTATTGAAAATATTGTAAAATAAATAAATATCCTTTGCCAAAGGCTAGAGTGGCGACAGAAGAAAATAAAAAATAAAATCCTCAAGATTCTTAAAAAAAAACAACATCCTTCTTTTAACTGGTACGCACCACACAAAACTTAATCCTGTTGCAGGTGGTTAACTAAACAAAACAAAAAAAACTGTCTCACTTTCACGGAGGGGAAGGGGGTATCGGAATGTTGTGCCTTCGGCCATCCGGTCCTTTCATCCGGACGATATGCCACCGCGTGGGTGGAGCGGTACGGGGTCGTAGGAACGCGGCTCGTTTCGCCCACTCTCTGGGCCACGCTTGTGAGCGCGGGTGTTGCAGGGCGAACTCCAGGATCTCATCCCTTTCCGTTTGGTGGTCTCGCGGTTTCGGAGTCGTTGCTAGTCGGGTTTCCGGGGCATCTTCTATTGCCGTGGGTACGCTTGGTGCTTCGTGAATCTAGCTGTCCGGGGTGTATGGTGAACCCCGGAGTGGTACTGACTTATTGTTTCAGTCACGTTCTCGGTGACTTGGCAGTCCGGGTCCATACTGTGTACGGTCGTTCGTTGTTACAGGGTGCAAACCAGATAAGCTTCCCGGTGCACCCCGGTCTCCGGTGGTGGGGGTGAGGACGGAGGTGTGTTTCCCTGTATGTAGGGGTCTATGTCGAACACCCCTGGGTCGAAGTTCTGCTCTACCTCCGCTTCCATGGGGATGTCGAAGTCGATAAAGTCGAAAGCGGAATCAAGAAATAGGTTCTCGTCTTCGGGTTCGGGAGAGCCGGTTGACGGAGTCGTGGCGGTAAGGTCCACGACTTCATAGTCGCAGAGGGTTGGCGACTTCCTCAGCCTTCGGGCGGCTTCTTTGACCTTCTTAGTCCGGGCTTTTTCCCGACTCTGCCGCTCTAACAGGTCCTCGTAGGGGTTGTGGCAGGGAATCGGCTCACTCCCTCGGGGTGGTGCGTTGCACCGCGGTTTCATTCTGAAATAAACTTAAATGGTTAAGGGTTTTAAATCTTTAATATGTATACGGTTATATCGCTTGCCGTTTTCGTCTCTTAAGTCATATACTACCAGGGAAACGACGCGGACAACTTCATATGGCCCAGAGTATTTCGGGGCTAATTTCGCAGCTACATGATCAACAGCTGACGACAAAGTATTTTCCTTTTTCATAACTTTATCTCCCAGAGTGCATTTCCAGTCTCGACGGCGTAAATTGTAATAATGGCTTTGACTGGTGAATGCTCTGGAGAGATTTAAACGGACAAGATCAAAACACTCTTGTAATTTATCAAGTCTTAAGAGATGAGGTTTTGCATCTGCCTCGGCGGGATTTTCAGTTTCAGCATCTTTTCTTGACTCGTTCTCCGGATTATCTTCAGTTTCCTTCCTGTAGGGTTTCGGAACATCGGGGTCTCGTCCGAAATTTAAAAAGGCAGGTGAAAAACCAGTAGAATCGTGTTTGGAGTTGTTCATCGCAAACTTCAAATCGGCTAATCTCAGGTCCCAATCTCGATGATCCTTTTCGCAATATTGCGCAATCATCGTTTTCAACGTTCGATTGGCTCTTTCCACCGGATTAGCTTGAGGCGTATACGGGGGTGTGAAACGATGTCGAATTCCCAATTCTTTTAACATACTCTTAAACAGTGTACTATAATACTGAGTTCCATTATCGGTTAAAACTGTACGGGGACATCCAAATATAGTCAGTATTTCTTCATAAAATGCGGTACTGATGCTACTGGCAGTAGCATTCCTCAATGCTTTACATTGTACCCATTTGGTAAATCGGTCCCGGAACATTACAATATAGCAGTGACCCTTCTTACTTCGCGGCAATGGTCCAATGATATCGGAACTAACGGTATCCCATGGTCGTTGGTTTGGAGATAGTTGCATTTTTCCTGGAGGTTTTTGTTGTGACGGTTTGTACTTCTGGCATTGTAAACACCGGCGAACGTACTTGGTGATGTCTCGAAACATTCCAGGCCAATAGTACGACTTAGCAATACGGGTGATAGTCTTAGCAATTCCCAGATGCCCTGCATTAGGAGCATCATGATTCTCTTGGAGGACTCGGGTTCTGTCGGATTTTGCTATGCACAGTTTCCATGGATCACTCATCTCAGGCTCTCTTAAATCATTTATATCCCAAAAATGACGGTACAAACGGCCTTCTTTGATGCAGTAGTCAGGGAACTTGTCTGGTTCCTTCAGGACTTCTTCCTTTTTATTTCGGTACCATGAACATTCGATGGGTAAATCGGCCAAACAAAGTTCAGACGATTGGTCGACTTCAAGTCTAGCGGGTAGTGGATTTCTCGATAGAGCGTCAGCCACACGGTTCAGAGCACCTTTACGATACTGTATCTCGAAGTCATATTGTTGCAGAAAGATACTCCATCGCGCTAAACGTCCGGACGGACTAGCTATGGAATGTAACCATCTAAGGGACTGATGATCGGTAACAACCGTGAAATGGTAGCCCTCTAAATAAGGACGCATCTTTTCAATCCCCCATACAATGGCAAGACATTCTTTTTCTGTGTCGGAGTAATTTTTCTCGGCAGGACTCAAAGTGCGGCTTGCATACGCTACGACGTGTTCATGTCCATCCTTCTGCTGGGTAAGGGCTATTCCCAACCCATACTCGGAGGCATCGGTCTGTAGTGTGAATGGTATACTGAAATCGGGACAGCTTAATACAGGAGCTTCCGACAAACAGGTTTTAATTTTAGTGAAAGCGATTTCTTGATCTTCAGTCCATTTCCATCGCTGAGATTTGCGAAGAAACTTTGTTAACGGGGCCACCTTTTGCGAAAACGATGGCACAAACCTCCTATACCAGGATGCAACTCCCAAAAACCTTCTTAGTTCTCGGATATTTCTCGGGGCTGCAAATTTAATTATACTCTCGACCTTTTCTGGATCGGTACGGATTCCATCTCCAGTGATTACATGGACTAAGTATTTCATTGATGGTAAACAAAAATGACATTTTTCCGGATTTAGTTTCAGCCGTGCTGCTCGTAATCGGCGGAACACTTCGGACAGATTTTCCAAATGTTGCTCAAACGTTTCCCCCAGAACGATTATGTCATCCAGATATGCAAATGCGTAAGGGTCTAAATCCGGACCTATTAACTGATCAACCAGTCTCTGGAATGTGGCTGGTGCGGAGTGTAAGCCAAATGGAAGAACCGTGAATTGAAACAATCCACGTCCCGGTGCGGTGAAGGCGGTGATGGGTTTGCTTTCGGGTGTTAACGGAACTTGCCAATACCCACTCTTCAGATCCAGATCTAAACTGGAAATATACTTGGCTTTTCGCAGCTTATCCAGGATAGCATTGATAAATGGAAGCGGGTAGGCATCCTTCATGGTAACCTCATTAACTTTACGAAAATCAATGCAGAAGCGGTTTTTTCCATCCTTTTTCTTCACGATTACAATCGGAGAACTCCACGGACTTGTAGAGGGTTCTATTACTCCTTCTTTCAACATGGCGTCTATTTCAGTATTGCAAATTTCTTGCATTTTCGGATTCTGAGGTCGGTATCTCTGTTTGATCGGACGGGGTTGTAGCAGACGGATCTCATGCTCAACTAGTGTCGTTGGACCTTGAATCTTCTCAAATTGCGGTAACTCTTGGTTCAGAAAAGTATTCAGTCTGTCTGTCTGTTCTTTCGATAAATTTCTTTCAGTAAGTGGAATTATGGTTTCCAATGGACATCCTATATAACCAAAATTCTCGTCATCCCCTAAATCTTCCCGGGAGAACGCAGATAATTTAGAAACGGGCTGCTCCTAACACCAGGGAGGACGCAGAGACTTCAGTAACAAATTGCTCCTTGTTAACCCCTAACTCCAGGGAAAACGCAGAGACTTCGGAAACAAATTTCTCCTTGTTAACCCCTAACTCCAGGGAAAACGCAGAGACTTCGGAAACAAGTTGCTCCTTGTCAACCCCTAACACCAAGGAAGACGCAGAGTATTCAAAAATAGAGTTTTCTTCATCAACCCCTAACAACACCGGGGAGGAATCAGAAGTTTTGACAACGGACTGTTCCTTGTCAACCCCTAACAACTCCGGGGAAGACGCAGAGACTTCAACAATAGATTTTTCTTCATTAACCCCCAACAGCCCCGGGGAAAACTTAGAAGTTTTAACAACAGATTGCTCCTTGTCCACCCCTAACAACTCCGGGGAAGACGCAGAGACTTCAACAGATTTTTCTTCCTTAACCCCTAACAGCACCGGGGAAAACTTAGAAGTTTTAACAACAGATTGCTCCTTGTCAACCCCTAACTTCAGGGAAGACGTAGAGACTTCAGAAACAGATTGCTCCTTGTCAACCCCTAACTCCAGGGAAGACGTAGAGACTTCAGAAACAGACAGGTTTCGAGAACAGCGGTCTTCAGGAAAACGATAGGTGATTTCTTCCTTACATATTATCGGTACAGTGGCATCGATTTCTTTCGTGGGTGTGTTCACTTTCTCCAATATTCCAACAGGACTTGCTAATGATGAACGCCCTACTAGTTCATTATTGATGTATATATATATTTCCAGTTCCTAACTCCAAACGGAAGTTATATTTTCGGAGAATATCGTGTCCTAAAACAATATCGCTTATCAGACGGTCCTTCCATAATAACGTCATGGGTCTTCAATTTTAGCTCATAAGAGTCGGTGATAGAGACCAAATTTCCATTAGCTAAACGGGCCTTCGTATCTTGACGGGGGGTAGTTTGCTTTCTTTGGGAAAATGTCTTAGCTATCTGATCACCGATGTATGATTTCGCTGCTCCGGTATCTAACAATGCTTTGTACTTGTGATTCTCAATTTCGACGTCGATGTGCGGACGGAAGTCGGTCATTTCTTCTGGTATTTCAGCATGAGAGGCAAATATTTGCGGAAGCTTTGTCGGCCTCTCCTCGGGACAGCTTCGGATTAGTTTTCCTGCCTCCTGCAGGAACAATCTCTGGAAAATACTCCTTCCTTATGGCAACGGGAACAGAATATCTTCTGAGGGTTCTGACAATTGTTTCGGTAGTGTCCAGATTCTCCGCAGCGGAAACAGATTGGTTGCCGGGAAGATGAGCCAGACGGTTGTTGAGTAGTATCATGTGGCGGACGGCGAGGAGTATCGGATGATGTCGGTTGGCTGGTACCGGGAATGGGCTCTCTGTACGTACCAGGATTCGCGTTATGGGACGGTCCATATCTGGGTGTATTCATCGGCTGCGGACGGGTTGATCCACGGTTCGGTCCACTGTGGCTGGGTACATTCTGGAGTTCTTTTCTAAGAAGCTCATATTCCCTTACCACTTGACAAAATGTGGAGAAGTCATCAAAGTCCCCTTTTCGAATTTGCAGACGATATTCGGGCAAAAGGTTACGGTACAACCATGCTAACTGTTGTTCAGGAGTTAGCTTCCCATGTCTTCTCATGAGAGTTTGTAGTTCGGTCGGCCAATCTCGGCTTCTAAGTCAACTTCATAGTTGACGGGATAAAAGAAGATTCGGAAGTCCGTTTCAAATTCGTCCCAGGTTGTATACCTGCTGCGGTTGTTACGGTACCAAAATGCCGGTTCTCCTGACAGTAATTACGGTAAAACAGGAAGCAGATCATCTTTCTGGACATTCTTTGCCGTACAGATTTCCTCAATTCTTTCGATGAATGCAGCAGGATCTCCCCGGTTTCCAAAAGACACATTCCAATCGTGTACGTTTATCGGTGGAGTTGCCATAGCGGTCGGGTTTTCAACAGGTTCCTCCTGGTCTATAGCGATTCGGGAAGCAATATTTCTTCGTCTTGAAAAGTTGACGAGTCTTTTCCGTTTGTTAGGAACGGTTCCAGCAACCGATAAATTTCTCTCTTTTAATTGGATAGTAAGACCCTCGTTTTTCAGTAAATATACCCAACTTACTCGATGGTCTGTGACTTCTTCCACGGTACTCACGGTCGGTAGTTGGGACGGTACCAAAATATCAGATTCTGAGTTTTCCGCTCCTCCTTGATCAAACAGATGGGTCAAGTCAATATCTTCAGAGTTTTCTCCAGGCATAAAAGGCTATTTCGGCTAGACAGTGGTGACTAGTTCGGTTTGTATGTCTAACTCAATTCTCCTCTTCTTCTTCAATCTTCGCAGCTTCGCAAAACAGTCTTCGCAGCACAAGAAAACAGTTTTACCATGGTCCTTACACCCTTTGCAAAAAAAAAATACAAATAAACAAGCTATAAAGTTAACAATCAAGTCCCTGCTCGGGCGCCAAATTTGTGATGCGTTTTACCTAACCTTTGGATTTTACCAACAGGGCACGCCACTTTTGACACCCTCGACACCTTACACTTTCTCGGGCGCCAGATTTTTAACGTGGTTAACTCCACGGCACCTCGACTTCAATCGTCAAGAGTTCCAGGTATCCTTAGATGGAGGTACGGTAATTTCCAGGGGTCTAGTTATATCCAATCCGGCCGGGGTAGTGGTCTTTGTTGTTCCTGAAACAAAAGTTTACGCTCCTGGCCCACGATGCGGGAAAGCTAAATTCGTGCAGCTAAGCGCCTACTCTACTATAGGGAAACTCTACACTCTACAGCAGGTCAGAAAAACACACAGGTTCAGTTAAGTTTTATTACACCTACCCTCAATAGTATATACAATGGTTGTGGCTGTCTGAAGCCGTTATAATAATAATAATAAAAAAAACACTATTATACAAGAAAAAGCGACAATACTCTGGTATCCAAAAGCACAAATATGAGTAGATATGAAACGGGGAAGCATTTAAGGGGATTTTGAGCAGGGTTAATGACAGCAGTTGACCTCTAGGAAATGACTGTGCATGGGGAACCAGGGAAGGTAAATTTGAGCAGGGTTAATGGCCGCAGTTGACCTCTAGGAAATGACTGAGCATCGGGGTTTCGTAGAAATCAGTGATGCATGTGAAGCTGTGCAAACTTTAGTATACGATTTTAACAAACGTCGACAAATGATTAATCGGGAGCAGATATATGGTTGGGAAGAATATACATAGCAGAAGATTGTATGCAGCAGGCGAAAGTGTATAGAAAAGGAGCTGATGCTTGCAAAAAATTTTATAAAAGGATTAATTTGCATTGTATGTTATTAAAACACTGTGATTTGGAAAGATCAATGTACGAATACAATCACTTACTTCCTG
Organism: Lochmaea crataegi; assembly: GCA_947563755.1. Taxonomy (NCBI): domain Eukaryota; kingdom Metazoa; phylum Arthropoda; class Insecta; order Coleoptera; family Chrysomelidae; genus Lochmaea; species Lochmaea crataegi. Next base: position 41,878,237 of record OX387427.1, on the reverse strand, counting down.
AAGAACTTCGCTTGAAGAATGAAGAAGTCAAGGAAGAAAAATAATGTTATCTTAAAATAAAAAGCAGTGAATTTCATTCGTTGTATTCATAGTTATTATACAAAACAACTGAACATTCTTTATGAGGCATTGCATGCGTAGTCTATTAATCAAGTTTCTTCAAGTAGAACAGCATATGGTTTGAAAACACGCAAATTCATTTTCTATCGTCTTCAATGATTTGAGAATATTGTAAATGAGATATCCATTAATATTACCCGCATATGTAATAACATAAATGTATAGACACGTAGAACTGCGAAAATGATGAAACAAAAAAACCCATACATGATTAAAGTAAATTCTTGATTACCCGCATATCGTAAATTCAGCGAGATATATAACTATGAAACAAAAAAATCCATAAATCGAGAAACGCTACAAGCGAACATATTAAAAAGTTGTTCAAAGACCTGTCCTGTGAAACTAACACATGATTAAAGTAAATTCTTGATTACCCGCATATCGTAAATTCAGCGAGATATATAATTATGAAACAAAAAAAATCCATAAATCGAGAAACGCTACAAGCGAACATATTAAAAAGTCGTTCAAACACGCATCCTTTAAAAGTAATTGAAGAATAAATTACAACAAGTATCGTCGACTAGACCCGCATATAATTTTAAAAGCAGAAAGTTATAGGAAGATGTATAGCTCTGAGAATTAATTGGTTTACTATTAAAACTCGTTCAAATATTCTTAAGGAATTCTCCTACTCCTATATTTCTGGCCTTGCGGTATATAAGAGGAAAATATTGCGCTCAAAGTATAGTTTATTTTATCGCATAGATGAAATGCAAAAACAACAAAAAATTGTAAATATAATTAGTGAGTTTAGGAGAACAAAAAAGCAAACAAGATTCGAAAAGATGAGTAAAAAAAGTATACCAATGGTGATCAAAAAGGAAGCTTCAGGAACCAATTACCAAATATTGTCAGCCACAAAAAATGATGATTGTTCATCAAATAATTCAAACGACGTAATAATAATAGAAGGAGAAACACAAACATTACGAAATTGTAATTATGACGACGTATCTATGGATGGGATTGTAGAAAACGAGTTCGATGTAGAGCAACTGTTTCAACAGGATGATTTCAATAGTGCTGTAGGAGTTGCCGAAGATGGCGTAGATCAAGTAAAATTGGAAACAATGATCAATAAGTATAGTGAAAATGTGAACATGTTAATAAAATCGAATAAAACATTTTTAAGTGAAGGTTACGCGCAGCGACAAAATTTAAAGTTAAAAATGGAGAAATACGAGAAAAAATATTTGAAAGCCAAAATTCTATTAGAAAAATTAGATGTTAATCTAAAAATTGCAGAATCGCTCAACTGTTTAAATCTGTAGTGAGGATAGTGATATATTAAAAACAATAATCGAATCAAATAAAAGAGTTTTGCTAATATCAAAATTGAATCAATTGTTTAAATTTCTAGTGAGTTATAGTGATAAAGAAGTATAGTGAAAACATTAATCGAATCGAATAAATTGAAAGTTGAAGAGAGAAAAACACAAGAAAAATATTTGTCAGCCAAAATTCTATTAGAAAAATTGGACGCTAAACTCAAAAATTGTTAAATTAATAAATTGTTAAACATTTAAATTATATATTTTGCATTTCATCTATGTGATAAAATAAACTATCATATTATAACTAATTATGACTTATTTTTCCCTATACACCCAGTGAAAGTATATTTGAGAAAATAAATTGAAAGTTGAAGAGAGAAAAACACAAGAAAAATTCTATTAGAAAAATTGGACGCTAAACTCAAAAATTGTTAAATTAATAAATTGTTAAACATTTAAATTATATATTTTGCATTTCAGCAATGCGATAAAATAAACTAACAACTAATTATGACTTATTTTTCCCTATACACGCAGCTGAAGCAATTAATCTCATACAATTTTTGTTCATTCACGAGATAAAATAAAGTATTATAACTAATTTATCCTCGTACATTAAAGTATATTTAGCAAGACTCGGATCCATTTCTTTTGTAAGCGTGAAACGAGTTTTTTCTTTTTTACCGTGTCGGGCATCGGATCGTAATTCTTGAATCTGTTAGTAAAACAGTTATGAAAGCACAGGACCGGAGTGGAAATTAAAGATGATATGAAATATAGTATTTTATTCGATCAAACCCAAAAGTGTAGTGAAATAAAATCCACAGTACTGGATATGTGACTAATGTCATACATTTTTATGTTGAAAAATATAAAAAGACACAATTGAATAGATATTAAAATAAATTGAATATAAAGTTGCATTAATATTAAAATTGTAGTGAAATAAAATCCACAGTACTGGATGTGTTACTAAATTTCAAAAATTTTAAATTTTTTGAACAATACAAAAAGATACAATTGAATTAAAACAAATTTATGGTGCATTGATGTTGGAATGTTTGTTGTTGCACAAAGAACAATAATCAACTATACAATATATAAATAGTTCTCTTTCACAAATGGTACATTTAAAACATGAGTCTGGAAAATTTGCAGCAGGTCCGGTGAAATGCTCGCTGACATGTTGAGATTCCACGTTTAAATTGAGCCCGCTGGTCACATCAAAAAAGCAACAAGTACATAGTCGTTGATGAGTCATGGAATAGTAGTACTGTAACACGCAGAGCGGTTTTCCAAAACTATAATTTAGCCATTTCTGACTATCCACTGTTTCAATATGAAACGATTTGAAATCAATAGTGGAACCTGTTCCTGTTCCTGTTCCGAAGTACAGGAACTGATAACAGAATCCACTTCACTTCCACTATCGTCATCGATTCTGTTATCCTCTTGGTTTTCTAACAAAACCACAAAATCGAAAGACTCGTTATCACTATCCACACTTTCTTCTTTTATTGCACTACAGTTTTGGGTTTGATACGTTTTGCAGCGTTTAAACGTATTATATATAAAATTTCAGACATGCGCAAACAAGAGTAACTAGGGCATGCGCAAATGAAAGCACTATTCAGTATCTCACCACAAAATCATTTATTATAATATAAGCAAGTAAAAACAAATTTATTGGTAGAGTTGTATTAAATATTTGTAGAGTATTCCAACGTCTTGTGTTATCCATCTTGTTGTTTTCTTTTTTGATTGATGTTTTCATCATCTTGGCAAACTTACAGTCTGGGCTAAATTTTAAATGTTCTTCATGAACGCAATCTTCGGATAACCACTCATGAATTTCCACATGACAATTAAAACAACGAGTTATGTCACTATAACCAACATAAAAAAACCCGCTAACGCCAAATCTATAGGAGAAACTTTACCAGTCCAATTTTTGAATGATTGCAAGCGGTAGTCATACAATGATAATAAATCGGAGAAATCTTCTAAATACATAGTGATGGTGTGAGTCAAATTCATTTTGCTATAACTATTTATAGATTTCCCCATCCATTCCAATACTAGCATAATTTATCCCACCACTTTCACATATCTATAAAAAGTCATGAAGAAACCATACCGAGCATAGTTTTGTCTTGTTAGTTGTGGGGAAATGTCTTCAAATATGGTTCCAAAGGAAGTGTTTTTGGGGGAGCGTCGATTTGACTTGAATCAGTCAAAGTCAAAGTTTGTTACAGTGTGTTTATCAGCAGAGTGCACTCCTTGTGTAATAATTTCAGGGAACAGGAATAATTATATAGTTTTTTACGAAAAGGAATGGGAGGAATTAATATGTTTCAAGGATTTGATTGACAATTTTTTCACTGCAGCGGAAACCCTAGACCCTATAGATACGGGCTATTTTTGGCTTCAATTTCAAAAGTTTGAGCAGAATAAAGTGCTAAAAATTTTAACTGGACACGATAGTATTTGTTTGGGGTTTGCAAGTATATCCGAGCTGTGGAAGATATTACCACTAATAAAGGACACCTTTGAAACATTAAAAAACCAGCAGTTTTTAGGAACTATGAAAATTTTACAACTGGCTGTTACTAAATCACAAGATGCTCCGAACGCAGCACTAGAAGTTCTACAACCAATCAACAAAAATCAATCCAATTACAACCTAGGTCTTGAAGTAATTTACAGATTTCCTGAATTACTACAAGATGAAAAAAGTCAGCTATAATGAAAACTTAAACAAAATACATGTTCTATATGTCTGGCGATATGCATATCATGCGGCAAGAAAAAACGATTGGCAAGCTAGATATCTCGATCAGTTACGCTTCAAGCAACGAATTCAACAAGCCGCCAAATTTATCAATCCTATTTTACATGTAATACATAGATGTAAAGTTTATAATAAAAGATATGCAATAATTATTATGTTTTATTTAAAAAATTAGTTTACAATACATTATTTTTATTAATCCAAGAGTTGTACGAGTTATCTAATCCCAGCCATTTCACCAAAACCTTATTTCTTTTTTTTTTCTCAATACTTTTTCAACGAGATAAACGTCGGGGTGTTTCACTTTTAAAAGTTCCTCAGTGTAAAAATCTCCTTGAATCGGTTGATTACTCTCGTCTTGTAAAAGATATGTGGTGGGATTGGTCAGCTTGACTTTATAGATTGTGAAAATTTCGGTTGACCAGTTGGGTGTATAACCTTTGGAAAATGATTCACGATATTTACTTATGCGTACAAAATCACCTTTTTTAAATCTAGGTTTGCGGGGGTCGACTGTTTTCATGTGGTTGAAAGCAATAATATATTTGGCGTTTGTCTCATTTACCTTACTGGGAATAGCACCCGTTGTTGAATGCCTGGTATTATTGTATTTCTTAACAATTTTTGGTAGCAATTCCAACCATTTATATGACCCTTGCATACTAAATTCTTTCCACAATAAAGTCTTTAGTGTTCGAATAACACTTTCTACGATGCTAGCTTTAAGGTTTGAAAATGTGCTGTAATGATTTATTCCGTACTATTGCATCAGCTGTTGGAACTCTTTGTTATAAAATTCCTTACCCATATCGGTCTGTAAATTTTTAGGCGGGCTCATTTGGGAGAGTACTTTTTGCATAGCCTCTGTAATGTCCTTGGCATTTTTTCGCTTTACAGGTTCAGCCCAAACGAATTTACTAAAAGTATTGATTATTACAAGTATATATCCAAAACCTTTGTTAACGCTTTTATAATTATTCAGAATCGCCAAGTCAGCCTGAAGAAGATCATGCAAACCTTTGACAATCACATGTCGTCTCTTGTAATTTTTACGAGCCGGACTATGCAATTCATTAACTACATCTCGCTTCACATTACTCATATTTTTGTAGAGTTTTTTAGAATTACAAATTCAACGTAAAATTGTTTATAACTAGGGTTTAACGCAAACTGTAAAGTATCGCCTTTTTCAACAGATTTACCAACTATACCGGATTGGTCAGATATTTTATTGTTATAGCGAATATATAGTCCATCAAAAGTGCATTTAAAATGTTCAACTTTTCCTGATACTGGTATCGTAAAAGTGCTTGTATTACAGTCTAAGACGTAAAAAAACTTGTCTATTCCTCGACTACCATTAATTTTGAAAAAAATTTTGGTATGGAATTTATAGGGATCCCCAATATAAAAATTATCACTGAGGAGAGGTGCTGCTACAATTTCGTCAGAGGGTTTTAACGCTTGACTGCGAAGAAAGTGTTTATTGAACCTGTTAATCGGCATATTAAGATTGAATGGGCCATTTTTATCAAGGGGGTGCTATTTATTAAACTGTTTGCAACGGGCAAAGTAGGGTAAAATCAGCACACATATTATTTACAGAACCTACTTTAAATTCAATTTTATCGCCCTTTTTTATTTTCATGGTGGATAACTCATGATATTTATAAACCTTGCCATTTATCAAAACATCACCATCACTCGAGTAGTGCTTACAGCTTACGATAGAACCTTCAACAGGAAAAACGAAAGCAGTCCCTCCATTCTCTAAAACATACAAGGGATTTTTTGTCTTTTTTACCCCTATTAATCGAATGATGCATGTACTAAAATATTCTTTTGGTGTGCAAATGTAGAAGGGCGTTTTAAGTATCGGTTCAGCGGTAGAAGGAACGTCTACACATTCTGAGGTGGAGAGGTAATGTTGGTTGAAATGATTTAACGGCATGTTAACGACTAAACAATTTATAAAGTAATCAAAGTATTTATGCGATTATACCACCCTCTCGTAATTCTTCAATAATGGATATAATTTCATTGCGATGACCTGTATTCCCTGCTGCTTGAGAAGCTACAAGTAATCGTAACCTATCAACTATTTCATTAAAATCATCAAAATATTTATAATCAATGGGTTTGTTATTGTAATCCATCATAGTCAACTTCCCCCCAAGTTTTGACATTCTACGTGTCAGTACACCGTTAATAGAGACCGAGGGGCCGTACCAGCCCTCGGTCTAATCGGATTTGGTTTTAGTTCAGGCTTAATGATGAATGTATATTTATCTTTAATATCATTGGGGAATGTTCTGATGGGTAAATCGGGGTTATGTTCTCGACGAATAGCATTTGTTCGTTTAATAATATCTACATAATTATCCACATCTCGTTTAGTATATACAATAGGGTTTTTTTTAAAAAGCAACTCGTACAACCCAGGTGTACCCAAATATGTTATATGCTTTACGATCATATCTTTACCTTTAAAGTCTAATTCAGAGTCACCAATGTAAAACTTTTCTTCGTTGGGATTATGAAAAACGCCCAAAATATGATCATATACCCCTTCCGTATCTCGTATCATCCCCTCGATAAATTCTCTAGGAAGAGGTGTGTCAAACTGTTCAAAATACTCTCTCAAAACGTTTGGGTCGGTGATTGTACGATAAAAATCACTTATGCTGTCATCGATAAATTGGTCTTGTCTGGTTCTATCTGGAATCTCCCCCTTATCATTTCGAGATTCATAAGTTGTTTCATCTGTTAAAAATCTCGTGTTGTCCTGGAAAGTACTGTGAAAGTCTGGATCGTTATCGGACTCAAAAAATGCTAGTTGATCGTAACGAGTTATGGGTGATTTTTTAATGGTAATGTTACCTTTTGTCGGTGATATTTCTTGTTTAATAGGTTTCCCCAAAGTTGAAACAAATTCTTTGAGAGGCTGGTATGATTTTTCCAATTTACTTTGAGACTCATGCCTCTGCTGTTTGAGAAGTTTATATTTCTTTTTAATATCTTGACGTGATTTTATGAGCTGTTTCCCTAATCGTTCATTCATTGTGACTAATAGATTTCACATTTTTTAAGGTCTTATATATACATCAAACCCTTTTCGATATTTTCCAGAGGATAATGCACAGTCCTTATCAATAACTAAAAATCCAAACTTATCTTTCCAACAAAACGATCCCATGTCTTTAAATTGTTGAAAACTCATGTCGATATTTGCATGGTCGTCAAAAATATGTTTCAGATTAGTAACATCTTGGGGGAATACAATTAACAGATTAGCATTATCCCGAATTAGTTGTTTTGGAATCGCTGAATATGTTTGAAATAAATAAAAACAATCAGTCTCTTTATGTCGACCAAAACAAAAATAATTTTTGATGATATTTTGGTCACAAGACGCCACATCGTCAAATATAACTATGGAATTATGTTTAATATTTTCGGGGAGCGGAAAATCTTCACTTTTGCTAAATTCTTGGTAACCGATCTCTCGTATGGGTTGTAGTAATAATCGCAGATATTGATATTTTGGTTGCTGCAGTGATTTCGAATATAAATAAACATTTTCATATTTCATACCATTAGGATGTTCCAACAAAGATAACATTAAGTTGGTTTTACCACTTCCACTAGGCCCTACTATAAGTGTTCGTTTAGAATTACCTCCAAATAATACACCGTGATTATTTTCATTATTTGTAATGTCATAGTTTTTAACTGGTAAGGAAACTTGTTGTTTTACAAGCTTCATGTTGAAGACTGTTAGTATATAAAGAGAAACACTCATATATAGGTGTTAGTATGAAAAATAAAGCGGTACCACTTGAACGTCGTAGGACTAGAGGTAGAGGACTTGTTAATACATTAATCAATAAGCTCCCCTTTGAACTACACGCCCCTGGGGGTATCGGTATTTAGGTCCTGGAACGAAGCTAGCAAAGAGATTAGCTCGAGATGATAAACCAATAAATCCTTTGGACGAAGCAGCGCTACAACACGATATAGCATATTCTCAGAGCAACGATCTAATTGAACGCCACGTGGCTGATAAAATTTTAGAGAACAGAGCTTGGGATCGTGTCAAATCCAAGGACGCCAAATTAGGTGAAAAAGTAGCTGCCTGGTTGACAAAAACAGTTATGAAAGGAAAACGCAAACTTGGAATGGGTCTCCGACGAAAACGTAAAACTAAGAAGCGTGTTATTAAACCACCAAAAATTGGAGGATTTTTACCATTTTTAATCCCTCTGATTGGGGCTTTAGCTGCTGCCGGTGGCGGTGCTGCTGGTATCGCCAAAGCCGTGAACGATGCTAAAGCTAATAGAGATCAATTAGCCGAGCAGCAACGACATAATCTTGAAATGGAGCAAGCTGCTAAAGGTGGTAAAGGGTTATATTTAAGACCATATAAAGTATATGGAATGAGGCAGAAAAAAAACAAAAAATATGTAAAAAGGGGCGGGGTTTTTATTTAAAACCATATTCAAGAAACTCCCGATAAGATTACCTCAGCACATAATGACAGACTTTGAACTTGAAAAATATATAACGTTATTGCAAATTCCTTTTTTTTCGTGGCATTTACATGCGTAACTCCTTACCTACAAAAATTAACAAATACGAGTCTGGTATTATCAACTTGGATACACTGCAAGGTGTTGGAACGCACTGGACAGCTTATACAAAGAAGAGTAAAAATGTAACATATTTTGATAGTTATGGTAATTTACCACCACCAATAGAAGTCGTAAAGTATTTTACAAGTAATGGAAAAGTAGACATCCACTTCAATTACGAAACAGTACAAAGATTAGGTTACCAATGTGGACAGTATTGTCTTAGATTTTTATATAGTCAGTATAACTGAGTAGGCAACTCATTTCATAACCAACTGTCCAAGATGTCGTATACTTTTACGTTAAGTGGGGAGTCATCAATTCTAAGTGGCGACTTTAACCCACCCATTTACTTAGATGAAAATTCCGAGTATGAGATAGGATTAGCTAATTTTGATACATTCAATAGTATTCCAAACGTAACTCAAACCAATAACGTATTAGTGTGGGGTCAGAAAAGCCAATACAACTATATCATCCCTATAGGCTCCTATGAACTGGATGATATTATAAAATTAATTGAAAAAGAAATGTTTAATATAGCGGGTACTACAACCCGCATTGTGCCAGATAGTCGAACAGGGTCTGTATCAATAAAAAGCACTGAAACTATAAATTTTACAGTTGATAATTCAATAGGGGATCTGTTGGGTTTCTCAAAAGTCTTTCTTGAACCGAATAAGGTAAATACCTCAACAAAAATGATAAATATTTTAAAAGTTAATACTATATGTATTGACTGCAACATTGCAGTCGGATCATTTTTGAATGGAGAACCAGTCCACATTATACATCAGTTTTTCCCCCAAGTTCCCAGTGGGTATAAAATAGTGGAGCAACCTTTAACCATACTGTATTACCCTGTAAGCATTAAAACCATAAACAACATTACTGTTAGGGCTCTCGATCAAAGCGGTGATTTAATTGATTTTCAAAAAGAAACTATTACTGTTCGCTTACATCTTCGAAAAACTAATTGAAATGGTTTGGCAGTTTAATCGTATACATCCATATAAAAGCACATTTATTCACAAAACTATCAGTAGAGTGAAAACCACAGCATTGTTAACGTCTACAAATCGGAAATTTTTGCAGTCTTTGGGTTTCAAAGTGGAAGTTTTACATGTTACGGGCGAACCTTTTAGCGACACTACCATTGAAGACTATCAATTCCATACATACCAACCGTATTCTTCTGCTAACCTCAACTATAATGATGAAATAAGAATTCCAATTCAAGATCTAGAAGCTCATACTCTCCCCAGTAATTCAGTTCTGTACATAGAAGGGAAATTGCTGACTGATAAAAATACTGTTCCAACAAAATTTAACTATATTAATAACGCTATTGCGTTTTCATTTAGAGAAATCAGATACGAGTTAAATGGTGTAATTATTGACGCTGTCCGACAAGTCGGAATAGCCACCACACTCAAAAATTATCTATCTTTAAACGAAAATGAGAGTAAGCTGATGAATAATGGGGGGTGGTATCCAAACAATGGAAAAATTCTAACAGATTCCAAGGGTAATTTTAATATATGTATGTGTTAAAACTACTCATGGTTTTTTTTGAGGATTTCAAGAAAATTATAATTAATATGAGACAAGAGTTGATTATAATTCGAGACAAAGACGACATCGATGTTGTAGTTGCTTCTGATGAGTCTGAGAAACCAAAAATTGAGCTATTGAAAGTTTATTGGAATGTACCTCACATAACTCCAAGCATTAAAGAACAGCTGAGACTAAATAAAATTATTCATAGCAATATTGATCTACCAATTAAATTTAGGAGCTGGGAACTGATTGAATATCCTGCTCTTACAGATACCTCAAGGCATTCCTGGCCTGTTAAAACGACGACCAAAATTGAAACACCACGACATATTGTGGTAGCATTCCAAAAGGGTAGAAAGGGCAAACTTTTGAAAGATATGAGTAAATTTGATCACTGTAACTTGACTAATTTACGTGTGTTTTTGAATTCTGAGCGTTATCCTTATCATGATTCACATCTAGATTTTGATAGTAATCGTTTTGCCACTTTGTATGAGATGTTTGCCAATTTTCAAGAAAGTTATTACCACATCCAAACTAATCAACCTATATTTAATCCAGAAGAATTTAAAACCAAAGCCCCCATCGCCCACATCGACTGTTCTCGTCAAAAAGAGGTTTTACAGAGTGGTTCTATTGTTCTTCGAATAGAATTTGAAACCAGTAAAAATGTGGGTAATGATGTATCAGCATATTGTTTGATTATACATGAAAAAGAATTTTATTACAATCCCATGACAAAAATTGTTAGACAAGTGTAATGCGCATGCGTTTATGTGTTAAAAGTCTGCAGCAGCATGAAGTTTCTTTCAGTACACTATGGGATTTCGTCAACGACTCGAGCAGTATATTATTAACTTGGCTAAACTCAAAGCTGATATTGAGTGGTATAAAAAGAAAAAGCAACTAGTTGAACACTTTAAAAATTTACAAATATGAGATTAGTGATGGATGTTCAGGGTTTTAGGATTGAAAACAATAAATTTATAGTGAAGGAATTTGCGGCATAAAACGGAAATCAGGTTTGTCATTATGTGTTTAAACCACCATTTCCTTTACGAATGCTGTCCCCCGATTTGCATAGACAGGCTGTTTGGCTCATGAAAAAGCATCACTCTATTGACTGGAATGTTGGTTTCACACCAATACATTTGTTTGGTAATATAGTTGCTAATTTAACAAATGATGCTGACGTGGTTTACGTTAAAGGAAAAGAGAAGGCTGACTATATCAAAAAATATTCAATGGCTCCAGTTTACGAATTTGAAGAACACCCTCCAGTTATTTCATCTGAACCGAAATGTTTTTACCATAGTAATATTAATTGTATTTGTGCGCTATCGAATGTATTTTTTTTATATGAAAACTTTATAATGAAAGAATAAAATAATATAATGACTTTCAATTCACCTTCAGACCTATTGCGCATGCGTTTTCTTGTATATAAATGTAATTACAGAATTGATTCTGTTTAGTTTCATCATGCATTGTATCAAGTGCGGTAAACGATTTTCTAGAGCTTACAATCTTCGTCGACATCAGTTATGTTGTGGTCAACGTTCAACTACTTGTGACAGTTGTGGAAAACAGTTTTCAAGGTTCGATAACCTCAAAAATCATCAACGTAAGAGTTGTGATGGTCCATCTTTTATTCCTAAGAAAAGACTTAGACCTATGGGTATGGAAGTGTTGGAACCCGGTGTTACCAAGTTACATCACGCATTCAAAACCAGAATAGCTTCCTATCGGTTTTCCATTCCAGATAAAAAGACAAATTATATGGATTTTCTCAATTAGGTTCAACCAAAAGTATTAAATAAAATTCAAGAATACCTTCAGCAACATTATTCATTAAAAATAAATTTTGAAATATTCGGTATATACATAATACCAGAGAAGGAGATTTCAGATATAAAGTCTATGAATACAGCCAACAAAGTTGTGACTACATCAACCGATTTGAAACATGTATATGAAGAATTTAAAGATGAAATTATGAACCAGACTTCAGAGTTTCAAGAAAAAGATAGTGGGTGGGCACTTCAAGAAATGATGTTTTTAGATGTGAACATAAACCGGTTTAATGCAATTTCCGCTTCTTCTTATGTCAAGTTGCCAAGGGCGATAATTAGAAAACAGACTGTTTTAAATATCCGGAATAATGATAATGCATGTTTCGCTTGGTGTGTGAATGCAGCAATATTTCAACCCGAAGGAGATCCCACGAAGCCAGAATCTTACCCCCATTTTGATACCTTGCTAGATTTCACAGGAGTAGAGTTTCCGGTAACCCTGAAAGACATTATAAAATTCGAGAAATTGAATAATATATCTGTAAATGTTTATGGGTTGGAATCCGAATTCAAAGATGGAAAAAAAAGATATGAAGTTGTTGGCCCCCTTCATTTTACGTCAGAGCGGAAACCGACCCATATTAATCTCTTATTGATAACTGATAGAGATGGTAATACTCATTATACTCTCATCGGGGATTTATCTAAATTATTGAGAAGTCAAAAGACAACGCACAAAGAGAGAACTTTCTTTTGTGATGGATGTCTACAAAGTTTTTCAACAGAATCCAAATTACAACACCACCAAGAAAATGATTGTACTCACATATACACTAAGCTACCAACTTCTGAAATTAAAATAAACAAGTGTGGGGAGTGGTTACCAGAAAATACATTAAAATTCATCAACTTTGAAAAACAGCTGCAAGTTCCATTCGTTATATACGCGGACTTTGAAAGTTTATTAAAACCGATAGATCATACTGAACCCCATGCTGGTAAATCCTTCACAGTTAAAGTGTGTGAACATGAGCCTTACTCGTTTGCTTTTTATGTAAAGTGTACATATGACGATAGTTTATCCAAATTTGAAATTTATGAAGGTGCCGATGCAGCCCAAGTCTTCATACAAAAATTGGATTCAATAGTTCAAGATTTGTACAATAACCATCTTAAACATGTTATACCGATGCGATCATTAACACCTGAGGAACAAAATAAATTTGACACTGCTACCGTTTGTCATATTTGTGAAAAACCATTTGATGTTATTGATAAAAAAGTTATGGATCATTGCCATGTTACCGGAAAATTTAATAATGCAGCCCATAACTCTTGCAATTTGAATTATAAACTTCCGAAATATATTCCAGTCTTTCTACATAATTTAAAAAATTATGATTGTCATTTATTTATCAAAGAACTAGCCACCAGAGGTGAAAACATCAGTGCCTTACCCCAAACAAAGGAGAAGTATATATGCTTCTCAAAATCTATTTTGGTGGAAAAGTTTAGTGATCCCAAGATACGAGATGTGTATATGACATTAAAATTTGTTGACTCCTTTAGTTTTCTAGCTAGTTCATTAGAAAAACTGGCTTCTACGTTGACTCCTGAACAGTGTAATGAGGTACGAAGGTTTTTCCCAAAACATTTTAATTTAATGAGACAAAAAGGTGTGTTTCCGTATTCATATGTGACATCTTTTGATAAACTACGCGAGCGGCAATTACCTTCTAAGGAACATTTTTTTGATACCTTAAAAGGTGTTGATATCTCTGATGAGGAATATGCACGAGCTCAACTAGTATGGAATACTTTCAACTGCACAACTATTAGTGATTATGCAAAGTTATATTTAAAAACTGATGTGTTGCTTCTTGCCGACGTCTTTGAGAATTTTCGCAAAGTTTGTCTTAAGGAATATAAGTTGGATCCAGCTCACTTCCTTACCGCTCCCTCCCTGAGTTGGGATGCCATGTTGAGATGTTCTCAGATTGAACTACAACTTTTAACCGATGTGGATATGCTTCACTTCCTCAAAAAAGGAATTCGAGGCGGAGTAGCTCAATGCAGCAAGAGGAAAGCTGTAGCAAACAATAGATACTTGGAAACCTTTGATGTGAACAAACCAGAGAGCTACATAATGTTTTTAGATGCTACAAACCTTTATGGGGCTGCAATGAAGGAATATCTACCATTTGGTGGTTAACTGAATCTGAAATTGAATTATTCGATGTCGATACTATTGAAGATGATTCGCCTAAAGAATATGTTTTGAAAGTGGACTTGGAGTATCCTACCAATTTGCATGATGCACATAACGATCTTCCTTTCTGCCCGGAGAGTATCATCCCTCCAAAATCCAAATATTCAAAGCTGATACCGAACTTGAACGATAAAACCAAATACATAATACACTATCGTAACCTTAAACAGTGTTTGAAAAATGGTTTAAAATTGAAAAAGATTCACAGAGTTATCGAGTTTTCACAGTCTGCGTGGCTAAAGACATACATTGAACTTAACACCAGTCTACGCAACAAAGCTACAAATGCCTCTGAAAAAGATTTGTTTAAACTTTTAATCAATGCAATCCTTGGAAAAACGATGGAAAATGTTGAAAAAAGAAAACGTATAATTCTATCAAGTCATTGGGAAAACACCAGAGGATCCCTGGGAGCGAAAACTTTAATTGCGAAACCAGAATTCAAATCTTGTTCTGTGTTTAACGATAATTTGGTGGCGGTTCAACTGAATAAAATTAAAGTAGTGTATGATAAACCGTTATATGTAGGATTTTCAGTTTTGGATATTTCAAAGACTATAATATATGAGTTTTATTATGATTATGTTAAACAACAGTATGGTGATTCTGTTAAGTTGTGTTATACGGATACTGATTCATTAGTGTTGGAAGTATTTACTGAAGATTTCTACAAAGACATGAAGGAAAATATTGAATATTTCGATACATCCAATTATCAGACAAATAATATCCATGACATTCCTAAAACAATATCTATTGTCGGTAAAATGAAAGACGAGTTTGCTGGTGTAGTTGTCGAGTCTTTCTATGGAACTGGTGCCAAAGCATATTGTGTTAAATTATCGGAACGATTCAACAAGTCTGATATTTTAAAGAAGGCTAAAGGTATTTCTAAACATATAATAGAAACTCAACTCCATCTTAATGACTATAAACAAATCGTTGAAACTGGCGGTATTGTATATAGAAAAATGTATGTTTTTATTTCCAATATGCATATTATCCACACAGAATTAAAAAACAAGGTGGCTCTTTCTTCAAAGGATGGTAAGAGGTATGTAATACCACATGACACAAATACTCTAGCATGGGGGCATTTTCTCCTAAATCCATCCTCCAATTCAGGCACATTAGATGATCTTCTCCAAGCATTAGAAGAAGAAGAAGCAGTGGAGAATTTTTTCAATGATGTGAATATAGAAGAATACTTAAATTCTACAGATTTTGATTTTTTAGATGTTTAACAAAAAATAAATGTTATTTATATACTTATTTCTTTTATTTCAACAAACGAAGGACAATTTTATAAAATGTACCAGTCACATTAGTAGAACATGTAGCTATATAATATAATATATAAGTATGCGTATTTATGTGTGTGCTTGCGACCTGGTGAACTGCATACAACTGCAACCATTCGGGTTCTTGGTAGTTTCCATTACCTTTGAAAAGACGCACTTTATATGTTGTACTATTGGTAGGTATTTCAGCTTTTAGGGTTACTGCATTATTTGGTGTATACGATTCCATTCGTGTCCATTTTTCAGGCCAACTATCATTTTTTGTACCATTACTATCAAAACATACAAACACTTCTCTAATATTATATGGATGCTGTATTAAAAGGTAGTTACCAATAATAGCTTGCAATATTATAAACGTTGGGGCCTGCATATCGACTAATACTAAATAAATGTTATTATATCCAATCTTTTATATATGATTTTTGGACGTTTCACATTTTTGTGTATTTAATTTCTATTATTATTGGTGGAACCCTTTTTTAGTCGGGCAGTGATGGATAATAGCATGGATTAAATATTGTTGAATCAATCAACCCCTCTCCTACCAATTCACCAGAGTCATCCTCTTGTACATCACTATTTTTTACGATTTGCACTTTTAATTCGTGGATACAGTTCACATTTAACAGGCTATACAAATCACATGGAATTACAAATTCGTAGATAGTATCATGTTTGAATTATCTATAGCCGATTCCAATGTTCTTATTATTTACATCTTTAATAAACCAATATACCGCATTTGCAGCGATACTTGCTAATCTTGGAGCACTATAGTATACACGTTCTGAATTAAAACTAATCACTGGTGTAACACACCTGCTAGCTTCCATTTCTACTCAAATTAATAATAATTCACTCACTACTCTTCACTACATATAGTGTAATTGACTACTGCTCTGTATACCCCCTCCTGTTAAATGTAGTTACTTTCGGTGCACCCTGTATAATTTTTATTTTCCGTGTTCCACATGCATCACTGATTTCTACGAAACCCCGATGCTTAGTCATTTCCTAGAGGTCAACTGCGGCCATTAACCCTGCTCAAATTTACCTTCCCTGGTTCCCCATGCACAGTCATTTCCTAGAGGTCAACTGCTGTCATTAACCCTGCTCAAAATTCCCTTAAATGCTTCCCCGTTCCATATCTACTAATATGTAAGCAAACTATAGGTACAATTAACATGCGCAAGTTAGAGACGAAGCGGGCAGGACATAAGCAAGAGAGGTTTATAAGCTTAAAAATGGTTTTATACAGAAAATAAACGGTGAAATCAAACTTAAATGTTAGGGGTGTTTTCGCTAAACAGGTTGATAATTAAATAAATACACCGGATAATATGTTATTAGATGTGCCATCACTTTTGATGCACCCGGTAGGTAGAATAACTAGTAATACTAAAACTTTACATTTGGTGGGATCGGAAGAAAGAATACGAAAGTTTTTCTGGTTCGGGAATTATAAAAAATGTCGAAGAAGCTTTATTCGGGAATACTACAGGATCCGGTCCTTGAATTAAAATATCAAAGGGCCCTGGCCAGACGCCTGGCACCCCTCAAGATTTCAATTAGAACGGCTTTACGAATTAAAATATCAAAGAGCCCTGGCCAGACGCCTGGCACTCCTCAATATTTCAATCGGGACGGGATTGGAAATCGGGAATAAATATCAAAGGGTTTGTTCTTAAACTAAAATATCGAAGGGCCCTGGCCAGACGCCTGGCACCCCTCAAGATTTTAATTTAGAACGGCTTTACGAATTAAAAGATCAAGGAGCCCTGGCCAGACGCCTGGCACTCCTCAATATTTCAATCGGGACGGGATTGGAAATCGGGAATAAATATCAAAGGGTTTGTTCTTAAACTGAAATATCGAAGGGCCCTGGCCAGACGCCTGGCACCCCTCAAGATTTTAATTTAGAACGGCTTTACGAATTAAAAGATCAAGGAGCCCTGGCCAGACGCCTGGCACTCCTCAATATTTCAATCGGGACGGGATTGGAAATCAGGAATAAATATCAAAGGGTTTGTTCTTAAAATAAAATATCGAAGGGCCCTGGCCAGACGCCTGGCACCCCTCAAGATTTCAATTTAGAACGGCTTTACGAATTAAAAGATCAAGGAGCCCTGGCCAGACGCCTGGCACTCCTCAATATTTCAATCGGGACGGGATTGGAAATCGGGAATAAATATCAAAGGGTTTGTTCTTAAACTAAGATATCGAAGGGCCCTGGCCAGACGCCTGGCACCCCTCAAGATTTTAATTTAGAACGGCTTTACGAATTAAAAGATCAAGGAGCCCTGGCCAGACGCCTGGCACTCCTCAATATTTCAATCGGGACGGGATTGGAAATCGGGAATAAGTATTAAAGGATTTTCAAGAGGAAATTATACTTGAGTTCGGAAATATTTGCTATGAAACGGAAATACTGACTCTTATTGTAAAATATAATTCTAATACAATGGAATAAACTTTGTTTATTAGGGATTGAAAAGACCACCTATTTTAAATATATATAGTTTCCAATTAATTCTTACCTTCGCAGCAACGGTTTCAACTTTTATCTAATAAAAGTAAATTACTAAAACAAAAAATCAAAATACAAACTACAAAAAAAATTAGTAATATCAAAACAACAAAATTCAAGAAAACGGCAGACGAAACGTTGGACGGTACCTAGCTTGCTTCAGCCCTGGCCAGGTAGAACTCAACTCTCGACTCTCTGACTCTCAGGGTGCCGATTCTCCGGCTTCGTCGAAGCGATCAAAATATCGGCGATTCTCCCTCCCTGATTTTCTGGGGTAGCTCCCTGGACCTCTTCTTGAAGGATACGATTCAGCCTCAATCGAGACTCCCCGTAGAATAAATTTTGCCGATGTTGCCAGTATTATTTGGAGCAATGGCCACATAAAAATGGGTCCAAAACAAGAAAAGAAGAATAATAATGTCTACAACCTTTAATAATAGTTGCGCAGTGCTTTGTTTTGTTTCGGTTATATTTTGGTTTTGGATTTATAATAATTCGTTGTCGATATTTCAATTTGCAATATAAAACTCAGAAAAGTAAATTATATAGTGTTATTATTGAATTATTATTATTATTCTTATAATTATTTTTGAATACTCGTCCTTTATCCTAAATAATTTTTTTTTAAAAATGATCTTTCTTTACTCATTTAGCATGGAGAAACAAAAACTTGCCCCAATTAATGTTGAACAAGTAAATAATTCGTCTATATCGTAAATTTTATAGGCTTTTAATTCAATCTCTCATTGAATTTATAAAGAAGTAACTTTAAAACTGAAAAAAAAAACGAAATCTTCTAAAGAAACCAAAATGACCAAAACAAATAAAATTTGCAAGGAAGACCAGAGAACAGCTGACTGTTCTCTTAACTTTCCTTGGTTCTACTGCTTCAAAGCGAGAGAACATAGTTCTCTTAAAAATCCAGGGAGGGAGCTGATCCTTTTTGTCGAGAATAAGACACCACCAAGTTTTAATAGAACCACGCCCATTTTTCTCTCGGGGAGCGCTGTTCCCTGGACCGAGAATTCGCCCCCAGGGC
The DNA here is from genome assembly GCA_947563755.1 of Lochmaea crataegi. NCBI lineage: Eukaryota > Metazoa > Arthropoda > Insecta > Coleoptera > Chrysomelidae > Lochmaea > Lochmaea crataegi. The sequence goes on along the minus strand of OX387427.1, from coordinate 41,858,923 downwards.
TTCGTCTCCCTATCCCCCTCTCTTGATCAGCTTGACCTGCGCGCTACCTACTCTATATTCAGTAGCAGTGGGGAAACATGAATTTTGGAACCGCAGCGCGGCGAACTTACAATTTTTATTTCAAAAACCCGGAGAAAATATTTAATATTTAAATTATTTTTACACATATTCAGAGGGTATAACCGGTTATAAACAATATTCAATGAGTAATTATATTTTAAAACAAAATAATCCTGAACGGAAGAAAAAAACCTCGTTACAATGTGAGCGAAAGTATAGAAAATTCCTGTGATATGCAGACGCAAACTAGTAATCAACATGTCGAGCTGAGAGATTCGCGAGTTAATTGTGATGAAAAAGATAGTCAAATATTTGTATATTGGTTGAAGCAATACTCACCTTTCGTTACATCCAATAATTTGATATCCTTGTCGAGTGGTATTGTTGGTAGTGACAATATTAATTTCCACAAAGCAAGAGAAATTGGGAAAAAATCCTTGGATAAACTCATAAATGAAGGAGGCACGTTTGGTACATTCAAGTTAAAGCGTAAAAACATGGTAAAGCCACTAGCATTTATAAACTCCTCATCGAAAACCAACAAGTCGATTCATCTCAATTATTCCAAAGAATAGTCTGCACTGTGGGCACACCGTCTAAATTAAAACAATGTTTCACATTTGAACCAGCGGCACTGCCTTTATCTATATTTGATGAAAGAGGACTGATGAGAAAAACGAAAAAGCCATCATTGTTTCAACTTTTCAAATCCGTACCGGAACGTTCTTTGATAAGGCCAATTGTGTGTATGTACTTGATGGCGGAAATCTGATGCATCGTGTTTTATGGCCGAGTCAGAGCACATTTAAGAATATTCATGAAGCATACGTCAATTTTGTTAGAAGGCATTATGGCGAAAAAGTTACAATTGTTTTCGATGGTTACAGTAATAATCCAACCAGTACAAAAAGTATTGAACGCCAACAGAGAATTTTAAAATGAACATCTCCTAAAGTGATTTTTGAAGAAAATACGCCAATTACGGACACTAAAAAAAATTATTAAGTAACCTTGCCAACAAAGAACGATTTATTTCTCAACTAGTTCACGCCTTTCAAAATGAAGAGATAGAAACTATTGTAACGAAGTTAATTTTCCGACAATAGTTATTTTTAAGTTTCCGAATATATTTTCATTTAATATTGTATATAATCCGTGATATCCTCTGACTTCTGAGTAGAAATATTTTGTTAGGAAATATTCATTCCGATTTTCAATTTCAAATTCCAACCGCGATATGATTGTAAACAGTCATGGTTCCCCACTGTCGCGCAGGTCGAACTAATCAAGAGAGGTGGAAAGCAGTCTGAATCGAGGAAGGCTGGAGCGGCGAGTCGACAAGCAGTTCACTGCTGGCTGGCGAAGATACGAGTCGCTAGCATTGAACGCTCCGTCCGCCGAATTTTTTTGCTTTGTAGTCAGTTTGTTTTGATTTTTTTTTATATAGTAAATTTTGATTTTCATTTTTAAGTTGAAGTATTTGCTGCGAAGGTAAGATTTTATGGAAATAATAATTTTAAATAAAAGCTGGTCTTTTCAATAATTGTTAGGCGAAAAGTTCATTCAATATAATTAATATTTCATTTTTACAAAACAAGCATTATACTAATTTAGTAGTGTCATTGTATGTCAATAATATAACGAAAGCTCGTACAGTTAAGTCTTAATAATATTCCTTCCGTACTCGTTCCCGTTTCGGTTGAAATACTGAAGTTTTCTAGGCGTCCTGCCAGGGCTTGTTGGTATTTCAATTCGAGAACGTAAAGCCCGCTGAATCAAAATATTAAGGTTTTCCAGGCGTCCTGCCAGGGCTCATTGATATTTTTATTCATGGATCAAACCCTTCCGTACTTCCTTTTCCGATCCCGTGAGACATTTTAATCAAATTTTCACGTTCAGTTTACATACCGGGTGCATCGCAAGTGGTTGTATACCTTGCTAGCATCAACCTGGAATCCGTTTTCTCGCTTTCAATTACTAACCTGCTTATTGAAAATACTTTTTTTTGAAAAAAGGTCAGCTTGCTTTTACCGCTTTTCTGTTGTATATAAAAACGTTGCTTATGTTTTTAAACCTCTCTCGCTTATGTCCTGCCCGCTTCGTCTCTAATAAACGCATGGTATTGGTATAATTAGTTAATAGTTTGCTTATATTGCTGGTTTTTTGTAAATACCAGGGTATTGTTGCCTGCTACGCAGGATAGTTTTTTGTTGTTTTTCTTTTTCTGTAACGATTTGGTCAGCTACCGACCCTGTAATTATTTGTGAAGGTAATAGATTGTAATTTAACCGAACCTTTGTGTTTTACTGACCTACTACAGATTAGAAAACTCCTATGGTAGAATAGTTGTTTTGTAGCACGAATTTAGCTTTGATGTAGTGTGGGCCCGGAGACTAACTTTTATTTTAGGACCAGCGCGGACCTTTTTCTGGAAATAAGCCTGCCGAATCAGATATAACTAGACCCCTGGAACTGACCGTACCTCCATCTGAGGTTACCCGGAACTCTTGACGCTTGAAGTCAAGGGGCCGTGGAGTTAACCACGCTCAAAATCTGGCGCCCGAGATAAAACTTGAATCCGCGGTTTTGGAGTGTCAATTGTGACGTGTCCAGGTACTTGGTTTCGACGTAAAGTACGAGGAGGAAGAAAACCCGTTACAAATTTGGCGCCCGAGCAGGGACACTGATTGTTAAAACAGGTACCGTTTTCCGTTTTAATTTTTTTTCCCGTATTGTTGATTGAGAAGGGACTTGATTTCCGTTTTCGATTTTTTTTTCTTCGTATTGTTGATTAGAGCAGGGAGTGTTATTCCATTTTCGTTTTACCGTATAGTTGCAGAGAGCTGATTGTTGATTAGGGTAGGAACGGTTTTATGCGGTTTACAATTTTTATAGGGAATTGTTGCTGGGACCGTTTCATTTCGTTTTTGGTTGTTTTCCGCAATGTTGGTTAGTACCCAAGTAACAATTTATGCTGATTATTGATTGAATAAGTGCTTAATCGGTTTATTGTTCAGTCTAAAGCTGAATATTGGTATCAAACTTATGTTGAATAAACCCTTGTTAAGCTCTTATTCAAGCAAAAGTGGAGAATTTAACCAGCTTTATGGCTGCCAGTCATGACTGAAGAATCGCTTCTTCAGCTCTTATTCAGTCTTGCAGTTCAGCCTTTATGCAGCCATAAAATAAAAAGCAACTTTTTAACTCATCTTCAGTCTTTTTTCAGCCTCAGCCGTGTAGGTGTATTTAAATTGCTGAAAAAGCTTCTATGCAGCTGAATTCTTCAGCTCTTGTTCAGTTACCTTCAAAGCAAAAAACAAAATATATTATAGATTTTTCAATTTCAGAATGTTACATTATTATTTATTTATCTCAATTTTACCACAGTCACTACATGCTATTTATTATATTTCAATTTACAAATATTTTCACTTACCCTTCTTTTTCTACCTTCGGCGGGGATTGAATCTGGGACCCGTGGTTTAACATTTCACAATCGAGAGATCTCTAGCCTCTGCGCCAATCGAACACATGCCTGCTGTTTGCGAATAATGGTATTTGTAGATAAGCTATATGGTTGCATAGTGGCTGAATAGCTGTACATATGGAGGGTAAAACTTATAACCTCTAAAAAATGTATCAGTTTGGGTTTATTGTTTATGGATGGTGTATGTATAAAAATGGAATCAAACAATATGGGTAAGAAAGTATATTATTTAGTATTTTAATTAATAAAATTTATTTATTCAATTGCATTTTTCTAGTCTTAACTCTTATAATTTCAGGATTCTGCTTAGTAGAAACACTAGAAGCAGGTCAGAAATTAATTACTACTGTACCACAGTTGTGGGTTAAAAATGGAATTTTAATGTGGCCGAACAGTATTAATGCCAGTGCGCTTGTAAGGGATGAAACATGCAAGCCACAAAATTCGTGGACCAAATTACCATGTAAAATTAAACATATGCATTTAAAAACTTACGAGGAAGGTGAGATTGAAGCAGAAAATCTATCAGGGCATGATACAGACACGCCCGCAGTTATATCTTCAAAGAAAAAAAAGAAAAAACTTACTAACAGGAGAACAAATTTTTCAACTCAATATTAAAAGAATGTAATAGACGTGATGAAGAGCATCCATTAAAAAAAGTCAAAGTTATGCCAAGTTCCACTGCTACAGAAACAGATTTATATCATGTATTAGAAGTACCAAACGTTCAATTAAACTTGATTGAACCTGATGATGAAAGGCCACAAGCAGGACCAAGCAACATTATTAGTGCAAATGATATAATGAATGCAAGCTTTATAAATTTGCCAGAACCTGATGTGCCTGTGAGTATATAGTCTATTGTACATTTTTTACCTAAGTAGGTACTTTATCACAATCAATACTTTATAATTTTAATATTACAGGGCGCTGATTTGGAGAAATTAAAACAACAAATCATTCAAAAAATTGATTCTGCCACAAGTCTCCCTCGGTGGGAGAACTAATGGCTAAAACAATAGCAGCTATAAAAACTAACTTTGATATAAAACTTGCTGCTATAACTGAAAACAGAGCAGCAGTACAGAGTGCAGCTGATCTGTTTAAATTGGAGCCTGTCTCTTCAAAAGCAGAATTAAAAAATTTAGAAGAAAACCTCCAAACTCCGGAATTTGAAGAACAAGTGGTAAGTCCTTTATGCAACTAAAAGTATGATCAGATTTTTCTACAATATTCAATCTGGTATTGTAACATGTGCAAATCGTTAACATCTTCTGATATGCAGAGTGTGTCATTATACCTGCATAAAAAAGAGTACACTCAATTTAAATTAGATATATACATTTTACAGGTCACAAAATGTTAATGGGTTCATTTGTTTGTCAATAGGTTCAATATATGAATAAAATTATTGGAAACTCTGTGAATACACGTGGTATGAACACATGTTATGTGTTGTTGGACCATTTTTTCACCAGGAAATTTATGGTCGAGTGCAGTTGGAGTGGTGTGAGTAGATGTAATGAGCAAAAAAGTGCAATTAAAATTTGCAAAAATATTTCAAGAGTATTTTTAAGAATAGTAAGACAGAAATATGAAAATTTTTCGGAGGTAGAATTGCAGAATTTTTTTAAAACAATTACTAAAAATTCAAAAAAACGTACCCAAATGTCCGGTTTACGACAATCATCAAGCCATATCAGACAAGTTAAAAAACAAAAAGAAGAAACAAAAGCCATGTCTGATGAGGAGCCACAAGAAGGATCAATAAATTATTCAGATTACGATACTAGTGATGCTGATTCCTAAATATGTTTTAAATTGTTTTAGCCAGTTATTGGCAGGATTTACACAGGGTGATCATTTTTATTTATTTGATTTAAGGTATTTTGATGTTACAGTTACAGTGTGAACTTCAGTGAATGCATGCATTTACATGATGTTTTGAAATAGATCATTGGTTAATTTATGGAGAAGGGCAAGGAACATGATTGAAGAAGGTATACAGTGTTGATCTGTTTCAAAACATCATGTAAATGCAAGCATTCACTATAGTGAGTGCATGCATTCACTGAAGTTCACGCTCTAACTGTAACATATATAAAATAAGAAATCTACTCAATGTTTTTTTTTTAATGTTTATTTGTTTATACATTGAATACTTTTGTGTTGTGTTGTTTTTTACAGTAATTATATTATAATGAATAAATTTGTTTTTTTTTGTACACATACCCGTATTTTGGTGGTTGTCAATAGTTGGCTATTGTATGTTGTAAAGGTATAAAAACAAAAATATTATCTTTATAATGGATTGCTACTAATTTACAAAATATATCATCTGGATTGTAAAATGTTCACATTTGTAAGTTGAATGCGTCTGCACAATATATTTGTAAAAAGATGAGCAAATAGGTGTTTTAATAAAATCTTCTTTTTTTTAATAGAAAAGCCTTGGATTTCCATTTTTCCATTTTCTGTTGAAGCTGTAACCATTCTCACAATGTCATTTTTTTTGTTAAAAACCATGCATCTTTCATATTATTACTTAAATATAAACCATCCTTGCTTAGAAAATAAACCACATTTCCTCTTTTATTAATATTTGATGACAGTAATTTCTTTGAGTATCTAACGTTTGATGAAATAATCTCATTTCTCTCTGAGAGTCTGTTAACCACTTGTTCTAAGTTATAATTGCCCATGTGTAGCAATCTTTTTATTTGAAATAATGCGTTTTCAAAGGGATAAGCAGATATAGATTGTAATACTCCAAATCTGTTAACATCACCAACTACGTGCACCAAGTTGTGAACATTGCTGGTGAGATAATCTTCACTATAAATATCTTTAAACTGTTCAACGTATGTTTCGAACATAAGTTGTGCTACAGAAAGATATTTTTTGTATATATCACAACTACAAATTTTTGTTGCTACAAATAAAAGTAAGAAATGTTGATATATATGATCTTTTACAACATCTTTAAAAACAACAATTCCAACGTAATTAAGAAAACTACGATATTCGACACCTTTCCAAAAGGCTAAACAATTCATGCTCCTCATTGGTCGATGTATTTCTCTTGGTAGTTTAACCATTAGTAATGCATTAGAAATTGTGTTAATATCGCGAGCACAAAGTTTTCCTTCTAATCCAAGTGTTCCGTCCCTCCATCCGAGAAGACATCGCTTAACTACTCCAAGTTCCAATAAATGTAATGAATCTGCTATGATAAAATCTTGGATCATATCCAGCTCAGAAATTCTTAATAATGGTGTCTCCGTCCCCTTGTGGTGTCTACCATATTCTTTTAAACGAAACTTTTCATCTGTTCTGAGTAATGCTTTAGTATCAGGAAATACCACTGTACGACTTGAATATGAGTATTCGCCTTTTGTCGTACACTTCAGATGTCCTTGTATTCCATTGTAGCTAACAACGCCTAGAATAAGTAAAAAAATGTATACTGAATGCAAGGAAAACAACATTGTATGTTACCTTTAACATAAGCACGTGAGGAGAATCACAGATAAAACAACGAATTTTTATCTGAATAATATGATCATTAACTAGACATCCATTTTGCACAAGATTTAAATACTCATCAACAAAGGGCGATAAGTATTGTGTAATATTTAATGGTTTCGTTGTACCTATATATATTCCAATGGGCATTGGTGGGATATTCGGCATTTCATAGATATTAAACAATATCGGCCAGAACTGAAATTTTGAACTTTTATGAATGGGTATTCCATCTATATTAATATTAATTTGGATGGTTAGATCTTCATCTAGGTTTTTGAAACAATTTCGTAAACACACTTCGATGCCCTGATGCCAGTACTGCCCACCTTGTATAAGCTTTATTACCTTTTTTGTATTATAGGGGGTTTTTAACAATGTTCTAGGATCATTGGGTAACTGCGCATCTCCATAATGTTGCTTGATTAAACTTAAAATGCCTTTTAAAGCTTGATGTGTGACATTAAATTGAATTGCCCATCTACGCAATGCATCAGTAACATCAGAATTCACATAGATGCTATATGATTAGGGTCAGTGGTAGGATATGTAACATCACTACTTTCTTGTTCACTTATTATTGTACTGTCATTGTATGCCTCTTCGTCAGATATAGTAGAGATGTCATCATCAAACTCAATATTATCTTCAAAGGTATCATCGACAACCTCGTTTGGCTCATAATCAAACTCATATTCAGAATTGGTTTCAGATTCCGACTCTGTACTACTCTCAATAAAACCATCATTGGGTGACGATATCGATGTTGTAGGTGAATCTACAATAAAAAATACAATAAATATTTTATATAAGTATATTTCTCTGGTAATCACAATTGTAAAATCTTTAAAGCATGTAAGTACCTGTTCTTTTAAAATACAATTTTGCCTTTAAAGGTACATATACATATTAAGTTCTCGTGTGAAAATAATTTTTGTTGAATAAAAATACTACTTACCTAATAAGTTTGTTGTAATATTACTACTACAGGATGGTAACGTCGATATTGTGTTTATTGTTCTGGAATATAATTGTCTCAGAACGCTTTCGCAATGCTCTCGGCTCTTCTTCAATCTTCTATGGTAAGTTCCACTTTTTTTATATTTTCTTATTGACCTCTTCATTTCTCTACTGTAGGTATATAACGTTTAGAGTCAAGTGACATATAATAAAAAACATAACCTGAAATAGCATAATGATACGGCGGCCTCTATAAAATCACACTTCAGCGAATATCAAATGGCTGAAGAAGGTATCTAATTTTATGTTCACATCAGATATACTACGTATATCTGAACAATATCATCAAAATGGGCTGAACAAGTATTTTTTCAGTCTGTTAATAATAGCTGAACTATGGCTTTTAACTTTACTGAAGAAGGGTTCATTCAGTGCATACTAAGCTGACTATGAATAGCTGAACTACAGATGTTCAGATTTCTGTAAAAGCGCTTTACCAGCTCATGTTCAGCCATTTTATAATAGCTGAACAATGAAATATTTAATGGGCAGAAAAAGCGCTTCTTCAGCCTGTATTCAGCTAGTAATAAATAGCTGAACAACACCAGATTAAGTAAGCTGAAGAAATGCTTATTCAACCTATGTTCAGCCACATAAGCATATTGCTGAACAATATCTACTAAGTTGGCTGAAAAGGCACTTATTCAGTATTTAGTTCAGCTCTATCGATGTTGCTGAATAATGACATCTATATTGACTGATCCGACGCTTATTCAGCTCATTATTCAGGTCAGTATCTTAATCAGCGTCTAACACCCTTAACCAACTACTAATCAGCTTATTGTCTGAACAGGCTCAATAAATCAGCGTTCATTGTTACTTGGGTAGCTCGGTATTAAGACCCTCGTTCTTGAGTAAGTATACCCAGCTTACTCGATTGTCGGTTATATCTCCAACGGAAATTACGGTCGGTACTGGAGGAACGGATTCAGTTTCTTTAGCTTCTTCTTGATCAAATAGGGGAAAAATGTCCAATTCCTCAGAATTTCTTCTAGACATCTACCTTTTATGAAACAAAGAGGAATTTATCGGTTGCTGGAACCGTTCCTAACAAACGGAAAAGACTCGTCAACTTTTTGAGACGAAGAAATATTGCTCCACGATCCGCTATAGACAAAGAGGAATCTGTTGAAAATCCGACCGCTATGGCAACTACACCGATAAACGTACACGATTGGAAGGTGTCTTTTGGAAACCGGGGAGATCCTGTTGCGTTTATAGAGAGAATTGAGGAAATATGTACGGCAAAGAATGTCCGGAAAGACAATTTGCTTCTTGTGTTACCGGAATTACTGTCCAGTGAGCCCGCTCTATGGTACCGTAACAACCGCAGCAGGTACACAACTTGGGACGAATTTGAAACGGACTTCCGAATCTTTTTTTATCCCGTCAACTATGAGGTTGACTTAGAAGCCGAGATAGGCCGACGTCTACAAAGGAGAAATGAGTCCGTCGCTACCTACATGACCGAATTACAAACTCTCATGAGAAGACATGGGAAGCTAACTCCTGAACAACAGTTAGCATGGTTGTACCGTAACCTTTTGCCCGAATATCGTCTGCAAATTCGAAAAGGGGACTTTGACGACTTCTCCACATTTTGTCAAGTGGTAAGGGAATATGAGCTCCTCAGGAAGGAACTCCAGAATGTTCCCGACCACAGTGTACCAAACCGTGGATCGGCCCGTCCACCGCCGATAAGTACACCAAGGTATGGACCATCTCCCAATTCGACTCCTGCTCCATTCAAAGAGCCCATTGCTGGTACCAGCCAACCGACATCATCCGATACCCCTCGCCGTCCGCCTCCTAGAACTACTCAGCACCCGTCTGGCTCATCTTCCCAGCAACCAATCTGTTTCCGCTGTAGTGAGACTGGCCACTTTAGAAATCACTGCCAAAACCCTCCGAAGATATTCTGTTTTCGTTGTCATAAGGAAGGAGTATTTTCCAGGGATTGTTCCTGCAGGAGTCAGGAAAACTAATCCGAAGCTGTCCCGAGGAGAGGCCGACACAGCTTCCGCAAATTTTTGCCTCTCATACCGAACCGCCAGAAGAAATAAACGACCCCTGACCGCATATACACGTCGAAATTGAGAATCACAAGTAAAAAGCATTGTTAGATACCGGGGCAGCGAAATCATATATTGGTGATCAAGTAGCTAAGACATTTTCCCAAAGAAAGCAAACTACCGCTCGACAGGATACGAAGGCCCGTTTAGCTAATGGCAATTTAGTCTCCATCACCGACATTTATGAGCTGAAATGGAAAATCAATGACGTCACTATGGAGGGTTCGTTAGAACATCTACCTGGTCTAATAACCGATATTGTGTTAGGATACGATGTCCTCCGAAAATATAATTTCCGTTTGGAGTTAGGAACGGGAAAGATATACATCAATAATGAAATAGTAGGATGTCCGTCATTAGCCAATCGTGTTGGAATATTAGGGTTGGCACATATGTCCATGAAAGTAGTCGATGTTGTTCCGATCATCTTTAAGGAAGAAATCAACCATCGTCTAGCTGAAGACAAACGTTCTGGAAATCTGTCTGTTACTGAAGTCTCTGCGTCTTCCCTGGTGTTAGGGGTTGACAAGGAGCAATTTGCTTTAAAAGTCTCTGCGTCCTCCCTGGAGTTAGGGGTTGACCAAGAGCAATCAGTAGTTAAAACTTCTAAGTTTTCCCCGGTGCTGTTAGGGGTTAATGAAGAAAAATCTGTTGTTGAAGTCTCTGCGTCTTTCCCGGGGTTGTTAGGGGTCGACAAGGAGCAGTCCGTTGTTAAAACTTCTGAGTCCTTCCCGGTGTTGTTAGGGGTTGATGAAGAAAACTCTATTTTTGAAGTATCTGCGTCTTCCCTGGAGTTAGGGGTTGGCCAAGAGCAAATTGTTTCTAAAGTCTCTGCGTCTTTCCTGGGATTAGGGGTTGACAAGGAGCAACTTATTACTGAAGTCTCTGCGTCCTCCCTAGTGTTAGGGTTCGATAAGGAGCAACCCGTTTCTGAATTATCTGCGTTCTCCCTGGAAGAATTAGGGGATGACGAAAATTTTGGTTATATAGGATGTCCATTGGAAACCATAATTCCACTTACTGAAAGAAATTTATCGAAAGAACAGACAGACAGACTGAATACCTTTCTGAACCAAGATTTACCGCAATTTGAGAAGATTCAAGGTCCAACGACACTAGTTGAGCATGAGATCCGTCTGCTACAACCCCGTCCGATCGAACAGAGATACCGACCTCAGAATCCGAAAATGCAAGAAATTTGCAATACTGAAATAGACGCCATGTTGAAAGAAGGAGCAATAGAACCCTCTACAAGTCCGTGGAGTTCTCCGATTGTAATCGTGAAGAAAAAGGATGGGAAAACCGCTTCTGCATTGATTTTCGTAAAGTTAATGAGGTTACCATGAAGGATGCCTACCCGCTTCCATCTATCAATGCTATCCTGGATAAACTGCGAAAAGCCAAGCATATTTCCAGTCAAGATCTGAAGAGTGGGTATTGGCAAGTTCCGTTAACACCCGAAAGCAAACCCATCACCGCCTTCACCGCCTTCACCGCACCGGGACGTGGATTGTTTCAATTCACGGTTCTTCCATTTGGCTTACACTCCGCACCAGCCACATTCCAGAGACTGGTTGATCAGTTAATAGGTCCGGATTTAGACCCTTACGCATTTGCATATTTGGATGACATAATCGTTCTGGGGGAAACGTTTGAGCAACATTTGGAAAATCTGTCCGAAGTGTTCCGCCGATTACGAGCAGCACGGCTGAAACTAAATCCGGAAAATTTCATTTTTGTTTACCATCAATGAAATACTTAGGCCATGTAATCACTGGAGATAGAATCCGTACCGATCCAGAAAAGGTCGAAAGTATAATTAAGTTTGCAGCCCCGAGAAATATCCGAGAACTAAGAAGGTTTTTGGGAGTTGCATCCTGGTATAGGAGGTTTGTGCCATCGTTTTCGCAAAAGGTGGCCCCGTTAATAAAGTTGCTTCGCAAATCTCAGCGATGGAAATGGACTGAAGATCAAGAAACCGCTTTCACTAAAATTAAAACATGTTTGTCGGAAGCTCCTGTATTAAGCTGTCCCGATTTCAGTATACCATTCACACTACAGACCGATGCCTCCGAGTATGGGTTGGGAATAGCCCTTACCTAGCAGAAGGATGGACATGAACACGTCGTAGCGTATGCAAGCCTCACTTTGAGTACTGCCGAGAAAAATTACTCCGTCACAGAAAAAGAATGTCTTGCCATTGTATGGGGGATTGAAAAGATGCGTCCTTATTTAGAGGTTGTTACCGATCATCAGTCCCTTAGATGGTTACATTCCATAGCTAGTCCGTCCGGACGTTTAGCGCGATGGAGTATCTTTCTGCAGCAATATGACTTCGAGATACAGTATCGTAAAGGTGCTCTAAACCGTGTGGCCGACGCCCTGTCCAGAAATCCGCTTCCAATGACCGCCGAGGCCGACCCACCATCCGTACTCTGTCTGACCGATGTGCCCACCGAATGTTCATGGTACCGGAACAAAAAGGAAGAGGTTCTGAAGGATCCCGAAAAGTTTCCAGACTACTGCATCCGAGAAGACCGATTGTACCGTCTTTTCTGGGATATCAATGATTTTAGAGAGCCAGAAATGTCCGATCCCTGGAAACTATGCATAGCAAAGCCCGACCGAACCCGAGTCCTGCAAGAAAATCATGATGCTCCTAATGCCGGACATCTGGGAATTGCTAAAACCATTACTCGTATTGCAAAATTGTACTATTGGCCAGGAATGTTCCGAGATATCACTAAGTACGTCAGGAGGTGTCTCCAATGTCAGAAGTATAAACCTTCGCAACAAAAGCCTCCCGGGAAGATGCAACCAACGACGAATAGAGGACCATGGGATACTGTTAGTTCCGATATCATTGGACCATTGCCAAGGAGTAAAAAAGGAAACTGTTACATAATAATGTTCCAAGACCGGTTCACTAAATGGGTACAGTGTAAGCCGTTGAGGAATGCTACTGCTAATAGCATCAGCACGGCATTTCATGAAGAAATATTGACAACATTTGGATGTCCCCGTACAGTGTTAAGCGATAATGGGACTCAGTATAATAGTACGATGTTCAAAAGTATGTTGAAAGAACTGGGAATTCGACACCGTTTTACACCACCTTACTCCCCGCAAGCCAATCCGGTTGAAAGAGCAAATCGCACTCTGAAGACAATGATTGCACAATATTGCGAACAAGATCACCGGGACTGGGATATAAGATTAGCCGATTTGAAGTTTGCAATGAACAACTCCAAACACGATTCCACCGGATTTTCACCTGCCTTTTTTTGGACTAGACCCCGACATTCCGAAGTCCCTCAAGAGGGAAACTGACGATAAACCTGAAGCCAATTCAAGTCCAGTTGACGAGACGAAAAACCCTGCCGAGGCAGATGTAAAACCGCATCTCTTGCGACTTGATAAATTACAAGAGTGTTTTGATCTTGTCCGCTTAAATTTGTCTAGAGCATTCAAAGCAGTCAAAGTCATTATTACAATTTACGTCACCGTGACTGGAAATGCACCTTGGGAGACAAAGTTATTAAGAAGGAAAATACTTTGTCTTCAGCCGTCGATCATGTAGCTGCGAAATTAGCCCCGAAATACTCTGGGCCTTATGAAGTTGTCCGCGTCGTTTCTCCGGTAGTATATGATTTACGAGACGAAAACGTCAAGCGATATAACCGGATACACATTAAGGATTTAAAACCCTCAGCTAACTAGTTTATTTCGGGATGAAACCGCGGTGCGACGCACCACCCCGAGTGCCGATCCCTGCCTCAACCGCCTACGCGAGAGCTTCTCCCGCCTGCACCGAAATATCAGAATCCCAGGATTTGGACCAAGCTCCGGAGTCCGTAGCAGAGGCTACAGACGCTGAACACCCTTGCGTAGAAGATAAGTCCGGATCATGTGACAAAGACTGTATTTAGTATTAAGTTGTAATTTAGTGATAATTTTTTTGTGGGGTAGTAAGTAATTGGAAAAAAATGTTAAGTACGCAAGCGATGCTCGCGTCCTTTAATTGTTTTACCGAAGTAAGGGGGGGATGTAACGAAGTTAATTTTCCGACAATAGTTATTTTTAAGTTTCCGAATATATTTTCATTTAATATTGTATATAATCCATGATATCCTCTGACTTCTGTGTAGAAATATTTTGTTAGGAAATATTCATTCCGATTTTCAATTTCAAATTCCAACCGCGATATGATTGTAAACAGTCATGGTTCCCCACTGTCGCGCAGGTCGAACTAACCAAGAGAGGTGGAAAGCAGTCTGAATCGAGGAAGGCTGGAGCGGCGAGTCGACAAGCAGTTCACTGCTGGCTGGCGAAGATACGAGTCGCTAGCATTGAACACTCCGTCCGCCGAATTTTTTTGCTTAGTAGTCAGTTTGTTTTGATTTTTTTTTATATATAGTAAATTTTGATTTCCATTTTTAAGTTAAAGTATTTGCTGCGAAGGTAAGATTTTATGGAAATAATAATTTTAAATAAAAGCTGGTCTTTTCAATAATTGTTAGGCGAAAAATTCATTCAATATAATTAATATTTCATTTTTACAAAACAAGAATTATACTAATTTAGTAGTGTTATTGTATGTCAATAATATAACGAAAGCTCGTACAGTTAAGTCTTAATAATATTCCTTCCGTACTCGTTCCCGTTTCGGTTGAAATACTGAAGTTTTTCAGGCGCCCTACCAGGGCTCGTTGGAGTAGAGTAACTACACCAATACTGTGACACAAACCGGTTTTCAGAACCTGTTTAGCCGGTTTTGAGAACCTGTTTGTAGAGCCGCTTTTTTAGTTGTTAACCTTCAGTTTATTTATATACGTCAAATGAACGGATTGACCTCTAGAGACACCACTGGATACCGAGTAATTTGAACCTGTTTGTAGATCCAGTTTGACCATGTTCACCTTGATCACTAACTTTGTGGAACCTTGAAACAGGTTTTTGTGTGACCTTAGAATCGGTGACCTTTTTTGAGGTGACGCTTGGGATTTTTAGATCTCATTTTGTTTTTCAATTAAGTAGTGGGAAAAAGCTGAAATGCAAGTGGTGGGGAAAAGCTGTATAAATTTCGATGCAATAAGATTTCTGAACGTTAAAAAGTGTTTGTTTACAAAATGGAAGAAGTGAAAGAAGCAGTGCAAAGTTTAGTATATGACTTTAACAAACATGAAAGAATGTTTGATCGGGAGCAGATATATGGTAGAGGAAGGATATACACAGTAGAAGAGTGTATGCAGCAGGCGAAGAAGTACAGAAAAGGAGCTGACGCTTGCAAAAATTTTGTAAAAGGATTAATTTGCATTGTATGTTTAATGCAGTTATTGAAACACTTAGATTTGGAAAGATGGATGTATGAATACAATCACTTACTTCCGGAGGAACTTCGCTTGAAGAATGAGGAGGAGGAGGAGGAGGAGGATGGTGTCTATGAACAATACGAGGAAGAAAATAATATGTTATCATAAAATAAAAAATCAGTAAAATATTTTAAGTGTTTTATTTATTCATCAAATAGTACAATTTATAATTTCAGTGCATATTTACAAAAATGACAATTTTCTTGTGCACTGGCAGGTCCATCCCAATGAGTTATCCAATCAGGACGATTATAGTGAACAAAACAAGGTAATCGTATTTGCAATTGAAAGTTGGATTGAAAGGCATATGGAAGTTTATGCCAAATATCCAGCAGAACGAAAGGTCTCACATTCTCTATTAGGTATTCAATTGGAAGCTCTTTAAATTCTTCGGTAGTGAAATCATGAAACGATTTCTTGCACAAAAACTTAGTCATGTTGTGAAATGTTTAATTTTTATACCCAACTCCTCCTACTTATATACCCAACACCATCATCAAAAAGTGGTGGGGAAAAGCTGTATAAATTTCGAGCAAATAAGACTCTGAAAGTTAAAACTGTTTACAAAATGGAAGAATTGAAAGCAGCAGTGCAAGCGTTAGTATTTGACTTGAATGAACGAGAAAAAGTGTATGAGCGGGAAGCAGTATATGGAATGGGAAGAAAATACACACACGAAGAGTGTATGCAGCACGCGGATAGGTATAGACAAGGAGCTGACGCTTGCAAATATTTCGCGAAAGGTGTGATTTGTATTGTATGTTTAATACAATTATTAAAACACTTAAATTTGGATAGATGGATGTACGAATACAATCACTTACTGCCGGAGTTACTTCGCTTGAAGAATGATGGGGAGGAAGAACAGGAAAAATAAAAATGTAATTATGAAATAAAAAATTAATGAAATTTAATTATTGTTTTATTTATGCATTAAATAGTTATTATACAAAAAATATACATTTGTTACTGCACATATACATTTATCATTCATATGGTGAAAACATGATGGATCCATATGTTCCAATTTCGGTTGTTCATCAAATTCATAAACGGGAACTGTCGAAAATGTTCTTAAATAATTTGCCTTTTCTTTACCTTTGACATAAACCGCTTCAACGTTGGTAAGCAAATCTTGAAACAAGACACCAAAAGTATGAACAGGTGTAAATCCGGCGTCCCAATTTATGTAATGATGATTTGTCATTAACCAAGTAGCCTGTTTGTGTAAATCTGGAGGTAACATCTTCTTCGGAAATGGAGGTTTGAAAACGTAATGACAGAATTTTGAACCATCAAAAGCTGCAAACTCCTTTACTATAAGTTTGTTATTTCCGATTTTGAATCCTTGAATATCCACAACCAATTTCATATTTTTAACTTGATTAGTTCTTTTATAACTTACTGATGTTTCTCATAATAGTTCAAATCAGATTGAAGTTGTTTTAATTTTATGAGATAATTATGTAATCTCTTTCGATATTCGTTGACCATTATAAACTGTAAACTTGAACCGAATGTGAAAATATATATATATACAAAATATAAAGCATGCGCATTATATTTGTCTTACAATTTTTGTTAGAGGATTATACATAAACTCTTTTTCATGTAAAATTAAGCAATACGCCGATACATTATTACCTACTGACTTTTTCGTTTCAAATTCAATACGAAGAACAACAGATCCACTTTGAATGATTTCCTTTTGCCGAGAACAATCGATATGAACAATGGGAGCTTTTTGTTTGAATTCCTCAGGTGTGAATATTGGTTGATTTGTTTGAATGTGATAATAGGATTCTTGAAAATTAGCAAACGTTTCATACAACGTTGCGAAACGGTTAGTATCAAAGTCCAAATTTAAATCATGATAAGGATAACGTTCTGAATTAAGAAAGACGCGCATATTCGTTAATGTACAATGATCAAATTGACTCATATCTTTCAATAATTCTCCCTTACGACCAGCCTGCAGTGCTACTATGATATGTCGAGGACTTTCTAATTTAGTTGAAGTTTTGACAGGCCAAGTATGACGTGTCGAATCATTTAAAGTGGGATATTCGATTATTTCCCAACTTCGAAACTTGATAGGGAGATCGACATTGCTTTGAATAATTTTATTTGAACGAAGTTGTTCTCGTAAGTTAGGTGTTATATGAGGAACATTCCAAGATAATTTATTAATTTGAATTTTCGGCTTTTCGCTAATATCGTTCGCGATAACCGCATCTATATCATCTTTATCGCGAATTAACACCAACTCCTGTCTCATATTAAGTACAATTTTGCGAAAATCCTCGAATAATCCACACCATACTTTCAACGGTATGCAAACATTAAAGTTTCCATTGCCATCAAGAAGAATCTTACCATCTTTGGGAAACCATCCTCCGTTTTGCAGTAATTTACTCTCATTGTCAGTGAGCGACAAATAATTTTTTATTGTAGAAACCAAACCTACATTTCTAACAGAGTCTATTACAACACCATTCAATTCATATCGTAGTTCTCGAAACAAATAAGCAATACCGTTGTTGATAAGTTGAAATTTTGTGGGTACTTTGTCTTGATCAGTCAAGATTTTACCTTCTAAATAAAGATAACTATTACATGGTAGTGTGTATGCATCCAAATATTGAATAGGAATTCTGATTTCATCATTATAATTTAAATTACTAGAACTATAAGGTTGGTAGGTATGGAACTGATAATCTTCAATGGTATTATCAATAAATGGTTCACCCGAAACGTGTAACATTTCCATTATACTAAAACTTGAAATCCAACAGACTGTAAAAATTTACGATTTTCTGATGTTAACCGATCAGTCACCAGTGTTGCACTGTTTTTTCGACGTTCGAATTGCCTTTTATATGGTTGATATGGATGTTCCGAAAACCGCCAAACCATTATTCTATTCTTCGCAGATGTAGTCGAACCGTTATAGTTTCTTTGCGAAAATTGATCAAAGTTCCAACCTGATTGAGAATTCTCACAGTAATGTTGTTGATAGTTTTGATGTTTACTGGATAATAGAGTATTGTTAGTGGTTGTTCCACTATTTTATACCCATTTGGAACTTGTGGGAAAAATTGATGAATAATGTGAACTGGTTTTCCATTGAGGAAAGAACCAACCGCAATGTTACAGTCAATACAAATGGTATTCACTTGTAAAATGTTGACACTTTTAGAAGTATGAATTACATTTGGACTTAGTTTTCGTCTGGGAAATCCCAAAAGATGACCTATAGAATTATCAATATCAAAATTAATCCAAACACTACTTTTAATTGTAAGTGTTGATGTTCGTGGATCTGCTCTAATACGAATACTAACTCCAGTCTGAAACAGTTCCCGTTCAATAATTTGTATTATATCATTAATTTCGTATGCTCCAACGGGAATTTCAAATTTATATTCATCATGATCACCCCACACCAACACATTATTTTGCTCATGTACGTTACTAATACTATTAAAACTATCAAAATTTGCTAAACCTATTTCATAGTCAGCATTTTCGTCTAAATAAATAGGAGGATTAAAATCATCACTTAAAACTGATGATTCTCCACTCAAAGTAAATGTGTATGACATAATGATCCAACTGAGTGACTAAATAAAAACCGTAGACAATATTGACCGCACTGATGTGAATTAAATGATTGTAGCACATCATAATTATAGTTTATATCAACCAACCCATCACTCTTAAAATATCTAACTAATTCTAATGGAGGGGGTAAATTACCGTAACTATCAAAATAAATCACATGCTTGTCATGTTTAGTGTAAGCAGTCCAGTGAGTTCCACTTCCACTTGTACCATCAAGATTGACTATACCTGACTCATATTTTTTTATTTTACTAGGTAACGTATCCCGCATGAAAACACCACGAAAATTAGGGATATATTTTGCATACTCTTCTAGCTCAATATTTGTCATCGCATGACGTGGTAAGCTCAGCGAAATTTTTTTGGATTCCAAACTTTTTTTTTTTTCAAACCATATCCTTTATAGGGTCGTAGATAGAAACCTTGACCTACTTTTACCGCTTGCTCCATTGCTGCGTTATGTCTTTGTTGTTCAGTTAGTTGTTCACGATTGGCTTTAGCATCATTCACTGCTTTTGCAATTCCAGCTGCACCGCCCCCAATAGCTCCTAATGCTCCTAGTAATGGTAACAGTAATGGTAAGAAACCACCCTTTTTTGGAGTTCGAATGGTACGTTTTTTCCCAACTCTCTTTTTTTTCATTCCCATTCCAATTTTACGCTTAGCTTTCATAGCTGTAGTAACAAACCAAGCAGCCGCTTTTTCACCTGTTTTAGCGTCTTTCGCCTTTACTCTTTCCCAAGCTTTGTTTTCTAAAATCTTATCTGCCAGATGTCGCTTACTCAAATCTTTATTTTGAGAATAAGCAATGTCGTGCTCTTTGCACGCTTGATCCAAAGGATTAATTCCCAAGTCTCCTTGTCGTAGTCTCTCCTCTAACCGAGTACCAGGACCACAAAATTCGTACCCAGGTAGATGCAGTTCAACAGGAAGCTTGTTGATGAGAGTATTAATGAAACCTCTTCCTACTTTTCTGGTTCGTTTCATTCTAAGTTCTTATATATAGTGACATGTGCTTATATACCCTCAGTCAACATGAAGATTCATAAACAACAACTTTCACTACCCATTAAAAATTATGATGATGGAGTGGTGAAACAAATTGGAAAACATGGTGCAATGTTTGGAGGAGATTCGAAAAGAGGGCTAATTATTGGTCCTAGTGGATGTGGAAAAACAAATGTTATGTTATCCTTAATTGATCATCCTAATGGTTTGAGATTTGAAAATGTGTATGTTTACTCGAAAAGTCTACAGCAACCAAAATATACTTATCTAAGAAATCTAATTCAACCCATAAAAGAGATTGGCTATGAAGAATATGATAATGCAGAAGATGTTATTTCTCCAGACTTAATTAAAGATAATTCTATAATAATTTTTGACGATGTTGCTACATGTAATCAGAACATAATGCAAAGTTATTTTTGTTTTGGTCGACACAAATACACAGACTGCTTCTATTTATGTCAAACATATTCGGCAATACCCAAACAGCTAATTAGAGATAATGCAAATCTCTTAATAGTCTTTCAACAAGATATGACCAATTTGAAACACATTTATGATGATCACGTTAACGTTGATATGTCATTTCAAGATTTGAAAAATTTGTGTTCGTTTTGTTGGGAAGATAAATTTGGATTTCTCACAATTGATAAAGATTGTACAATGACGTCTGGTCGATATAGAAAAGGGTTTGACATTTTTGTTAGTATATAAATAGTATTGATGGGAACATACACCTAGTAGTAACCATGGAGACACAATTAGCGAAACAACTCGTAAAGGCACGCCAGGCTTTAAAGAAAAAATATAAGAGTTTGAAAAGTGATATAGTTCAATCTCAATCTCAGTTAGAACAATCATACCAACCAATTACGCGACCACTTGAGGAATTGGTGTCCGCTTTAAAGGAACCAATTCAACAATCGATTAAAGAAGAAAGAAAATCAATGTCACCTATAACACCTAAATCGCAAATCACCAAATATAATAAATTAGCGTATCTAACTACTCCCCCTGCTTGACCACTATTCAATAGCACTCAGCTAGAGAATATGATACCTGCACCCGAAGAAGTGTTTCAATCTCAAATCGATCATAATGATGTAACGTTTTTATTTTCTGTGTAACGTTTTTATTTTCATACCTTTTGCCCCGCTAAACCAATTAATTAATTTGAACCATCTCTAGCTCAGTACGGCCCTGGCGTAACCTATTTCCTCGGAAGGATAAGACATTGTCCCGTACCACCAATAAAAATAAATAAAAAGTATCCCATTTCACCGGAAAGGTTCGATGCGCTGATTTTCTGTTGTAAAAAATGTACGTTGTATTCAATATAGGGTTCGAATTTGACAAAAGATTACTTTGTCCAAAATTCTAGTTAAACGTCGTAATTGGGTGAATTTTATGGCCTCATCCGTTTTTCTATAGACATTTACTAGAATCAGTTTTTGTAATTTTTTTCGTGGAAAAGTTCCAAAAAAAAGGTGGAGGCAGCCTCTCGCCAAATCTCGTCAAGACAAACCAGTCAGCGATCAGTACTCGAGTCAAGAGGGTTAGCTGAATTTTTCTGCAGCCCTAACTATCGTGCCGTGCCTACCGTATCGAATATATATCTACTTTTCCTGTGCTTAGTATCGTGATATTTTTCGGATAAACAAATTCAGTCACCGGAGTTTAGTCGTACGTTCCGAGATTTGTATGCCGTCCTATCGAGAAATACC
The DNA here is from genome assembly GCA_947563755.1 of Lochmaea crataegi. NCBI lineage: Eukaryota > Metazoa > Arthropoda > Insecta > Coleoptera > Chrysomelidae > Lochmaea > Lochmaea crataegi. The sequence goes on along the minus strand of OX387427.1, from coordinate 41,837,028 downwards.
GAGTGTTTGTGTGTTTGTGACTTGTTTCCATTACGCAATAAGAATTAACGACTTGTTGTCAATAATTTCATTATACCAATAAATCCGCCGAATCGACAAACCACGCCCTCCGGCGTTATTGCTAAGTGTCACCATTGAAGCTGTTTACCTGACTAGGATCGGCGTGATTGGTCTGCGACTTCCGAATTCAGGTATCTTTGAAAACCATTTTTAATCTCGTTTGTCTGGGAAAATATAGTACCTTTTCCTAACCATTTGTGGAGGACTAAATTTAACCGTAATAACATCAATACCGTGTTAGAACTATTCGGTTATGATAACTAGTTTTTTGTTTAATTATTATCATTGTTTTAGAAAATAAGTATGTTCTATGCTGTTTCTATAGTATTGTTTAAGAAATTCGGCGTGCACGCATATCATAGGGAAAATTATTTTCCGTCCCGTTACCTTTAATTACGCGAGTTACGTTTATACCTTTTATAGTTTATTTTTTTATAGAGAAATTTCTTAACGCAGTTCGTATCATACCTTTCTTCTACAACATAAACGGAAAATAATTTCACCGGTATTGAAAGTAAATTTTTTCTTTGTCCGCAAACTCAGTGACATTTACTGTACCTATATATATATATATTAATTTTATACTCGTGCCTAAGCGACGTTGTATTGTTCATTGTGGACTATCCCTCGAACAATTACCGAATGACTCGCTCTCTCCGCGTTTGTAGTGTTTACTGGTGATAATTTTTTATTTTTTATGTATATATCGATAACTTCATCTAGGTGTGCACGTATTTATAATATACAAGGCATAAGTACACACCATGTCATTTTAGTTATAAGATTGCATGTAGAATGTTGGACCTTCTTTTGTTGTTGGTACTCTGAGTACCCGTATTTCCATTGTATATGTTTTTTATGTTAATCACGGACGCTAGTCAATTATGTTAATAAACTGGTTACCATAATCAACGCGTTTCAGTGAGTTCATCCCTACTCTCCACAGACACCTTGCCTCTGAAGATATCTCGTATACCTATAATTTCCCGCAGTAGGTAAAGTAATTTACTGTGCAATCATCCCGCTGCTCCTATCATATCGCAGTTTTTGGAATTTTTTCTGTAAATTAAAATTTCTGGCGCCCTATAATTAATCTCCCGTTTGATTTACCTCCACCTTCTATATCCACAACCCTTAAGCTCTCCAATCAAACCCACGAGCGCCGTTTGCATACGTCTTAACTGCTTATTGCCCACTATCGTTCCGATCCAATAATAGTATTTCGCTAGACCATCTTTGTTTCATCCAAGAAAACTTCATACCGAACAGTTGAGACGGTTACACTTTTGGCGCCCACAGCGTGGGGCATTTATTATTTAGGTACTACCGTGTCTGTGGAAGTGTTCAGGTGACTCACGCAATTTTCAAATTCCCGAAATCATAGTCCAGTAAAGTTTAAAGATAATCTAGCCGAATTTTTCTAAATATGGATCGATTTGAAGTCAATCACCTACTCGTAGAAGAGATAAACTATGAGTTAGCGATAAGAAACATTTTCACGGAACGACCCCTGGCGGACAAACGTAAAATGTTGAAGAAAATTATCGGCAAAGAAAGCGATTCGTTCGGTTGTAAAATTGATTTATCGGTTTACTCTACGTCCTACAATGAGGAACTAGAGGAGATATCGAGAACAATGGAGTCCATCACCGCACAAATATCGGAGTTCGAAGGAACGAGCAATGATTCGGTGTACAAACGATTATCGACGAGAATCGCCCAACTATCTGGTCGTGCAGATAGACTAAGAATTGATGTTACCGACCCGGTTAAGGTTCAAGGTAAAAATGAACTTCGCGCTACGTGTTTAACGTTAGAAGCAGATTTATCGTCCCGTCTATTACCGACAAGCTCTAATGACGACGCCGCCTCAACGACATCGTCTGTACCGGTAATAAATGTCGCAGCGCCGAGCGTGACCTATGTCAATAAACATTCCCTTGCCGACTGGAATGTCAGGTTTAACGGAGACTCCAATCAGGTTTTCCCATTTCTCGAAAGAATTGACGAACTTTGTGAATCCCGTTCCGTAGACAAACCTACTTTATTTAAATCGGTTACCGAACTACTTAACGGTAACGCGCAGGTTTGGTTTCGCAGTGTCCACAAAGACATCCCTGACTGGGACAGTTTTGTCCACGAAATTAAAGTTAATTTTCTACCTCCCCATTACGATGACATAGTTTGGGAGAAAATAAAGTCGAGACCCCAGAAAAAAACCGAATCGGCTCTTATCTTTTCGGCCCACTTAGAGGTCTTATTTAATCGATTAACGATTACTCCCGCTGAGTCTACCAAAGTCCGGTACCTCAGAAAAAATCTTTTACCGGAATACAGTCAACAGCTGGCTCTTCACGATATCGTTAGCGTTTCGCAACTAATTTCGCTCTGCAGGAAACTCGAGGAAAATAAACCCACTATCGCTCCGACTTCTACCCCAAAAGTTTGCTCCTGTCAGTCCCACGAGCAGGCTACTCGTTCAAACAATCCAAGGTCGGCTAAACCACCTCAGGAAAAGATTCCTACCCCCCCGCGAGAAAATAAAGTTACCTTTTCTCCTCGTTACTCTTCCTCGTCTCGGCCCTCGTCATACCGCCCTCCTTCTACCGCAAAGAGCTCCGCCGAGAGCACAATTAAGTGCTGGAACTGTGCTCAATCCGGACACACCTTTTCGGCATGCACCCAGTCCCGAAAGATGTTTTGTTACCGATGTGGCCAGCCAGGAGTTACTATCGCTAGATGTCCGAATTGTTCAAAAAACTAAATCGGAGAGGACGCCCTACCGGTCGGCGTTTCCTCTCTACCTACCCGATCGAAAAAATCGATTACCGGAGCAATCCAGTCGCGAAATTTGATCAATTTTCACCCGCTCCTTTCATATCTTCTTTAAATACCGCAATTCGTCCTGTGGAAACCTCTTGGTCACAATGGCTCAAACAAGTGAAGAAGTTTTACCGCACCACATCGAAGATTTCTATCAATTCCCCCCCAAGTTCTCTTGCCCTTGCAGACGAACCCACTAAGAACCAAATTTCGCCCATTCTCTTCCAGAAATCTTCGGACAACAGACCGCATGTTGAAATAAAAATTTTCCATCGCGTTTTCCTTGTGCTCGTCGATACCGGTTGTACAACCACAGTTGTAGGCCGCGATGGTATACTGTTTCTTGAATCCAATAACTTGAAAATCCATTGTTCCTCCCATAAAAATGTCGCCTTGGCCGATGGGACCCATATTGAAGTCGTTGGAATGGTTGACCTACCGATAGAGGCTAATGACAATTTCCATGTCATTAAGGCACTCGTCGTCCCGTCTCTCCCTGTTTCTTTCATTGTGGGCAATGATTTTGTCCGACAATTTTCGATTATTTTGAATTTTGTTAACGACACTTGGCAAACTGTGCCTTCAGTCGACCCTCTCTCTTGTATTTCGTCCGATGCTTCGTTACCTACCCTTTGTTCTCTCGATAGCCTGTCCCTGAATCAACGAAAAGACGCTGATTCCGTTATTCAATTATATGACAATATCGATAGCGACCATGGTTTCGGCCGCACTCATAAGATTCAACTCACTATCGACACTGGCGACGCCAAGCCCTTTAAGAAAAGACCTTTTCTCATGTCCCCATATATGCTGAAAATACTGAACGAAGAATTAGACGAAATGTTACGTTTAGGTGTGGTCCGCCCCTCCCAAAGCCCTTGGAGTTCCCCAGTCTTACTGGTCAAAAAGAAAACGGGTGAGTACCGTTTCTGTTTTGACGGACGTCCCTTGAACGACGTCACTAAACATGACTCCTATCCCTTACCGCATATTGATCGAATTTTGGCCATGTTACGTGGTGCAAAATATATATCGTCTATTGACCTCCGTAAAGCTTTCTGGCAAATTCCCTTGGATAAATCGTCGCGTGAAAAAACCGCTTTCAGTATTACCGGCCGTGGTCTTTTCGAATTTACTGTCGTTCCCTTTGGTTTGTGCAACAGCGCGCAAACACAGCAGCGTCTCGTAGATGCTATTTTCGGTCCACAGTACGAACCAAATATCTTTTGTTATTTGGACGATATCATTATATGTACCCCCACTTTTGAAGAACACCTCAAGCTTCTAGCAGAAGTTCGCGATAAATTAAAGGAGGCTAATTTAGTCGTGAATGTTAAGAAATGTGAATTCTTCAAATTGAGCCTCAAATTTTTGGGTTATATCGTAGGTGACAATTCTCTGAGGACTGATCCCGAAAAAGTATCCGCGATGATTAATTACCCCCGTCCAACTACCGCTACCGAGATTAAACGATTTATGGGACTTTGTTCTTGGTACCGACGTTTCATCAAGGACTTTTCTACTTTAGTTTCCCCGATAAACGATTTGTTGAAAGGTAAGAAGAAATCGCAATGTATCGAGTGGAATCCGGATGCTGAGGCATCCTTCCTAAAGATTAAAGAAGCCCTTATCTCCTCCCCTGTCCTAGCTCAACCTGACTTTTCCCTCCCATTTGTTATTCAGTGTGACGCCAGTAACCCAGGTGTAGGCGCAGTCCTCACCCAAGAAATTGATGGTGGCGAAAGAGTAATCGCTTACGCCAGTCGCTCCTTGTCTCGTACTGAACGTAATTATTCCGTTACTGAGCGTGAATGTCTGGCAGTGATCTTCGCAATTGAGAAATTCCGTCCATATGTAGAAGGTGTTGATTTCACGGTGATCACCGATCACCATTCTCTCCTTTGGCTCAGTAATCTCCAAAACCCCTCTGGTAAATTAGCCCGCTGGTCGATGCGTCTCAGACAGCACAATTTCGAGTTTGTTCATCGAAAAGGAACCTCACATTTAGTACCTGACGCCTTAAGTAGGATGTATTCCGAAGAGATCGCTCCAAATTCCGCTGTTGATGCTGTCCGCGACCCCGTTACCGACCCCAACGCTTGGAAGAATGAGATCCATTTCTCGGAAGTCAACATCGATAAGATTGACCCGTGGTACGAAAATCTTCGCACTAAAATCTCGAATTCTCCTAGTAGTTATCCCCAATGGAAATTAGAAAATGACATGGTTTTCAAATTCGTTCCGTCTACTCTCCCCTTCTCGACCAATGAAGCTGAATGGAAATATCTTGTCCCTAAGGCCCAGAGACTCGATATTATGAGATCCCTCCACGAACCCCCTGTGTGTGCCCACTTAGGTTTCTTTAAAACCCTAGCCCGTGTTCAAGAACACTTCTATTGGCCCAAAATGCGCCGTGACGTGCGCAATTATGTACGTTCATGCCTCGTGTGCGGTGCCCAAAAATTCCCGAATACCCCCCAATCTGGTTTGATGGGCCGTGAAAAGAAAGCGGAGTTCCCCTGGCAAATCATAGCTTTAGACCTTATCGGTCCCCTTCCCCGATCTAAAAAAGGTTATACTTGGCTCCTCGTGGTAGGAGATTGGTTTTCTAAGTTTACCCTCCTTCAACCCCTTCGGCAAGCATCAGCCAAGAATATCGTCAATTTTTTAGAAAACGAAGTCTTTCTTATGTTCGGTGTCCCACAATATGTCATTTGTGATAATGCCACTAATTTGAATGGTGCTCCTCTCAAAGACCTATGCAAACGGTATGAGGTACAAAAAGTTTGGTTTAGTGCCGTGTACTCTCCGCAATGTAATTTTGTTGAGCGTAGTAATCGCACTATCGGAACCGCGATTAGGTGTTACATTGAGAAACACACTAATTGGGATAGTGAAATACCTAAAATAAGGCAAGCCCTGAATACCGCCAAACACGAAGTGACGAACCACACTCCCGCGTTCCTTAACTTTGCTCGTCACGTTCCCCTATCTGGTAAATACTACGGAACTAGTCGCGACACCGAAAAAGATATCGAGATCTTACCTGGTAACCGCGACACTTATGCCGGCGAAATCGAAGGTCTGACTCAAGTATTCAGGCAAGTAACCTCTAATTTGCATCGTGCATACGAGCGCAGTGCGAAAAGTTATAACTTAAGGAGGCGCCCTGTATCTTATGAGGTAGGCGATAAGGTGTGGCGACGTAACAAAGTTTTGTCTAGCGCCGCTAACCAGTTTACGGCCAAACTAGCGCCGAAATATATTCTGTGTACCGTCAGAGGAAAACTCTCTAATCTAGTCTACCGTCTAGAAGGCCCAAATGGTTCCAAAGCTGGAAACTGGCACGTCAAGGATTTGAAGCCGTTCAATGCTTTTGATCCCGAAGGTCTTGACGCGTGCTCGGATACTGAGGGAAACTCCGATACTTGCCGTCCTATCGCATTCTCTCCTATTGCCGTATACCGTCTCGCATATTTTCGATGGCTTACCGCTACCGTTTGTTGCGACAATCCCGTCGAATATCGTGTCGTTCCTTGCCGATAATTTTATCGGATTACGTATCATTGCCGTCGACGACTTTGTCGCCGAATACCGTATCGTTTATTTTCATTAGCTGGTCCCGGTCGACTATATCGTTTATTTTCATTAGCTGGTCCCGGTCGGCTATATCGTTTTTCAAATATAGTTACTATCGTTTTTGTTTTTTGTTATCGTACCTTTCTCCGTAACGGACCGTGCTGCTGCTAGATATTGTCTCTCGCACCTGTTGTTCTCTATATGTCTGAAATACCTCATCCATGGTTCTCTTGTCCCCAAAGACCCTTACCGATTATGACTCTTACCGACTATGACCCTACCCGGCTTATGACCTATTAATTATGCCCTGTTAGTTTACCTAGCCGTTTGATACGCGCAGTTATCATAGGACAAGATGGAACTACCTCAGACCAATTCTCTATGTTCTTGCTACCGCCGTTTTTCCGTCTCGAAGGAATAAAAACGTTTTCTTTGTTTTGAGTAGAATCTCGCGCGTACTCGGTTCCACTCTCAGGAGGGGGCTGTGTAACGTTTTTATTTTCTGTGTAACGTTTTTATTTTCATACCTTTTGCCCCGCTAAACCAATTAATTAATTTGAACCATCTCTAGCTCAGTACGGCCCTGGCGAAACCTATTTCCTCGGAAGGATAAGACATTGTCCCGTACCACCAATAAAAATAAATAAAAAGTATCCCATTTCACCGGAAAGGTTCGATGCGCTGATTTTCTGTTGTAAAAAATGTACGTTGTATTCAATATAGGGTTCGAATTTGACAAAAGATTACTTTGTCCAAAATTCTAGTTAAACGTCGTAATTGGGTGAATTTTATGGCCTCATCCGTTTTTCTATAGACATTTACTAGAATCAGTTTTTGTAATTTTTTTCGTGGAAAAGTTCCAAAAAAAAGGTGGAGGCAGCCTCTCGCCAAATCTCGTCAAGACAAACCAGTCAGCGATCAGTACTCGAGTCAAGAGGGTTAGCTGAATTTTTCTGCAGCCCTAACTATCGTGCCGTACCTACCGTATCGAATATATATCTACTTTTCCTGTGCTTAGTATCGTGATATTTTTCGGATAAACAAATTCAGTCACCGGAGTTTAGTCGTACGTTCCGAGATTTGTATGCCGTCCTATCGAGAAATACCGAGTGTTTGTGTGTTTGTGACTTGTTTCCATTACGCAATAAGAATTAACGACTTGTTGTCAATAATTTCATTATACCAATAAATCCGCCGAATCGACAAACCACGCCCTCCGGCGTTATTGCTAAGTGTCACCATTGAAGCTGTTTACCTGACTAGGATCGGCGTGATTGGTCTGCGACTTCCGAATTCAGGTATCTTTGAAAACCATTTTTAATCTCGTTTGTCTGGGAAAATATAGTACCTTTTCCTAACCATTTGTGGAGGACTAAATTTAACCGTAATAACATCAATACCGTGTTAGAACTATTCGGTTATGATAACTAGTTTTTTGTTTAATTATTATCATTGTTTTAGAAAATAAGTATGTTCTATGCTGTTTCTATAGTATTGTTTAAGAAATTCGGCGTGCACGCATATCATAGGGAAAATTATTTTCCGTCCCGTTACCTTTAATTACGCGAGTTACGTTTATACCTTTTATAGTTTATTTTTTTATAGAGAAATTTCTTAACGCAGTTCGTATCATACCTTTCTTCTACAACATAAACGGAAAATAATTTCACCGGTATTGAAAGTAAATTTTTTCTTTGTCCGCAAACTCAGTGACATTTACTGTACCTATATATATATATATATATATATATATATATATATATATATATATATTAATTTTATACTCGTGCCTAAGCGACGTTGTATTGTTCATTGTGGACTATCCCTCGAACAATTACCGAATGACTCGCTCTCTCCGCGTTTGTAGTGTTTACTGGTGATAATTTTTTATTTTTTATGTATATATCGATAACTTCATCTAGGTGTGCACGTATTTATAATATACAAGGCATAAGTACACACCATGTCATTTTAGTTATAAGATTGCATGTAGAATGTTGGACCTTCTTTTGTTGTTGGTACTCTGAGTACCCGTATTTCCATTGTATATGTTTTTTATGTTAATCACGGACGCTAGTCAATTATGTTAATAAACTGGTTACCATAATCAACGCGTTTCAGTGAGTTCATCCCTACTCTCCACAGACACCTTGCCTCTGAAGATATCTCGTATACCTATAATTTCCCGCAGTAGGTAAAGTAATTTACTGTGCAATCATCCCGCTGCTCCTATCATATCGCAGTTTTTGGAATTTTTTCTGTAAATTAAAATTTCTGGCGCCCTATAATTAATCTCCCGTTTGATTTACCTCCACCTTCTATATCCACAACCCTTAAGCTCTCCAATCAAACCCACGAGCGCCGTTCGCATACGTCTTAACTGCTTATTGCCCACTATCGTTCCGATCCAATAATAGTATTTCGCTAGACCATCTTTGTTTCATCCAAGAAAACTTCATACCGAACAGTTGAGACGGTTACAATGATGATGAGATTGATAAGAGTCGCGACGACCAATTCATTGATGATACCCTTTCTCAATTTTATCAAACTTTATCCAATCCTGAGGTGTATCGCGAATATTTTGATCAATTCAAAAGTCCTCTGCCTCGAGAGTATATTGAAGGAATGGTACGTGACGTAAATGGTAAATATGATCATGATTTGGGTTTATTTCACGATCCTATCAAAGAAAAGTTTTATATCGGAGATTCTGAAGTAGATTTTGAAGGTGCAAATATTTCAGTTAAAAATATTAAATACCCTGGTACTGTAGGTCTGTACGATTTACTGTTTTTGAAAAATCCTACATTACAGAATCAGAAAGATATTGACAATTACGTGGATATTATAAAACGAACAAACGCTATCCATCGAAATTATGATCCTGACTTGCCTATTAAGAAATTTGCCAATGATATCAAAGATAAATATCTTTTCATTATAAAACCGAAACTTAAGCCACCTGTAAGAGCAAGATCTGGTACGCAAACTTCCGCTATGCTGAGAAATGTAATTACTAGAAATATGGCAAGGAGGGGAAAGGGAATGACAATGATGAAATATTCGTCAAAGCCCGTAGACTACAAATATTTTGATGACTACAATGAAATAGTTGAAAGATTGAAATTACTTTTGAGTTCAAAGAATGCAGGTAGTTCTGCTAATAATAACGAAATAGTTTCGATTATAGAAGAATTACGTGAAGGAAAAATAATCCTATAAATGGAGCATTTACTCCGCAACTGCTCAGTTTACATCATGCCTATCAACAAGTTTAATCAACATTTTCTTACTATCGACGAAAGTAAACCTCAAGATGTTCCATTTTACATATGTCAACCATCTAAGTATCATAGTAAATGTATACTTTACATTCATGGAAAAAACAACCCAAATCCACTGTGTACACTTTTCCGATAACCGGAAAGGTTGAAAGTATTCAATGCTATCCATCACCTTTATTTGTTTCATATAAAAATCATAACAACCCCATTAATCAGTTACTAGAAAATCAAATTGTAACTAAAGGAGATAGAATAGAGTTTGAACTTCATTCCCAAGGGTCGATGAGAAGTGATTGTTATGTTCAATTTGTTATTCAAGTTCCTCTAGAAAAAAGTGTATAAATACACATTTATTCAGTGTTAGTTTTATTTCAAACATGCCTCTCAACAAGTTCAATGAACATTATTTGAGTCCGGCTGAACTAACTGCTCCATTTTATATTTGCGACTCATTTGATTATCATGTTAAATGTCTAGTTCGTTTGCGAGGTGAGAAGAAACAAAGTTTGAATAAAGAGTACTATGTACTAGATAATGTGGGTATTGCTTTCAAATTTAAGTTTGCTTGCATAATTGAAAGTGTATCACATTATACAGCAGACGGAGTGGTGCTAATAAATGATATTGAATCTAAATTCAATCAAGTAGCTACCAAAAATATTATAAAAGGAGATATAATTAAGTTTAAATTAGGAACGCCAGCTGCTATCTGCATTGAACTATTGTTAAAGTGTCCGTTAGTAAAAAATGTCTAAAGCACAAGTAATACAAGAATTACATGCTCCAGCTCGAATAAATTATAGAAGACGACATGTTATTGTGAAGGGTCTACACGATTTGATCCAGGCAGACTTGGCCATTATGTCACCACATGCCAAAGAAAACAAGGGATATAATTATATTTTAGTTGTAATCAATGCATTTAGTAAATATGTTTGGGTGGAACCTGTCAAGAGGAAAACAGGAAAAGAAATTACAAATGCTATGAGAATTATACTGAGTAAAATGAAGACCACACCTGCTAATCTACAAACCGATAATGGAACTGAATTTTACAACAAAGAATTTCAACGATTAATGCAAACATACAATATCAATCACTACAGTACATTTTCAAATCTCAAGGCTAGTATTGCAGAAAGAGTAATTCGAACGTTGAAAACACTATTATGGAAGCGATTTAGTATGGAAGGTTCTTATAAATGGTTAAATATTCTTCCAGAAATTGCTGCAAAATATAACAATACCAGACACTCTACAACGGGTGAAATACCCAGTAAAATTAATGATAAAAATGCCAAATATATTGTTGTATTCAACAACATCAAAACCATTGATCCCTAACCAGCAAAATTTAGAAGAGGTGATTATGTTCGTATCAGCAAATATCGACACGTGTTTAAAAAAGGATACACTCCCAACTGGACTACTGAGGTTTTCAAGATTAAATCTGTTAAACTCACCAATCCCACTACTTACATTTTGGAAGATGAGAAAAAAGAAGAAATTCGAGGGGCATTCTATTCAGAAGAGCTACAAAAAGTGAAATATCCGGATGTATTTCTAATTGAAAAAGTGTTGAGAAAAAAAGGTGATCGGTTATTAGTTAAGTGGCTTGGAATGAACTCTCAATCATGGATAAATAAAAATAGTATTGTATAAATTGTAATAATTTTGAATAAAAAACGTATACGTTATACTTTTGTTTCATTGAAAAAAAAACACAAAGAGTTAATTTAAATTATTTATTCGTCGATATACTTTATTTCTGTGACTTACATCTAATATAGGATTAATAATAATAGCAGCTTCCTGTATTCGACGTTGAAATCTCAAGTCATCGTGATATCTCAATTCGCATTTTCGGGTGCTTTTGTAAGCGAAAGCCCAGGTGATCAATAAGTGAATGTGAACATTTTCATTGAATCTTACTTTCTTCATTCTTCAACATATGAGGATATTTATAAATCACTTCCAGAGCCAAGCTGTACGTTACACAATTTATATATTTCACAGAGTCCATTATGTTGAGAGCTGAGTTTACAATGTTCTCACTATCCACACCAAGTTTTAAAATTTTAAAACAACTATAAAATTGTTGATTCTTCAGTAGCTCCAAATTATACGTTATTAATGGATGTAATTTCCATAATTCCATTATACAATCAGATTCCAAATAAATACTGGAATGATCTGTCACTATTTTCCATTCAAAATTTGTTTCATATATGGTATAGTCATTTGTTACAGCTTGAATTGAAGATAGAAGTTCATACCATTCCACTTCAGTCAATTCAATAGTATTATCCTTTCCGAATATTCTAACACATGGGTCAAAGTTCAATTCATGAGATATGCTAACCACTATGAAGATGTTATTAGTCAAATGAATTATTTTCCCACCTAAATACATTTTCTGTGGACATGTAACCATACTGAATGTGTTTTGAATACTAACGAGAAAAAAAAACACTGAAATATATTTATAAATTTTATTGATACATACACTAAAATATATTTATAAAGTTTATTTATACATACACTGAAATATATTTATAGTTTATTTATACATACACTGAAATATATTTATAAAGTTTATTGATACATACAAATACATATAACTACTTTAAACTATAATGACCCCAAGGTAAAGTATTGATTGAATCATGTAATATACAACGCTTATCGTCTAATCCATTCAAACCCACTTTTGTTTGCTCTATGCTGTAAACATTATGAGCATATGAACGAATTGTACGTTGCGAAATAATTTCATCTTTGTTTTCCCTTAAACAGTTAATGTAGTCATCGAATGTAATCTTATTTTCAATGATGCTCGATTTAACATCCTTTGATTTTTTAACCAACTTTGAATCCTGTATCTTATAACTATACATTTTCGATCTTAATCCTACAAAATGAGTAATAATTCTACCATATGCCTCATCTTTCATTAAACCAGGGACTTTTTTATTACAAAGTAGCATATTGTACGGATTATTAACACCATATTCGCTAGTATCAAATCTGTTAATGTTAGGTTTTATCACTTCCTCGAAAATATCATTACATTGAATTTCATAAATAAAACTGTCGTTATCAGTATATAAAATTTTACAATAATCCTATAATTGAGGTAACATGAAATCATAGTGAAACTCATACATACAAGTTTTTGAAATATCTAAAATAGACATTCCTATGTACAAGGGTTTGTTGAAATAAAGTTCTGCTTTCTTCAATTCGATTGCCATTAACTGACTTTCTTCATCGAATACAGTTCTTCCAGTAAACTTTGGACTAGCTATCAAGTTTTTTGCTCCATACCTTCCCTCCCATTGACTAACCAATTTAACAATCCGATGTTTTCTAATATTTTCCATTGTTTTTCCATATATTGAATTTACGTTGAGTTTAAAGTAACCTTTTTCGAATTCATTTTTAGCTTTTTTCCTGAAGCTTGTATTTAAATCTACATAAGGTTTCAACCACGTTGATTGTGAGAATTTAAGTACCCTATGAATTTTTGTCAACACCAACCCATGTGCTAGAGCTTGTTTTAAAGCCCGAAAATGAATGATATATTTGTTTTTGTTATACAGAGTGGTCAACAGTTTCGGTAATTTGGAGCCTTTGGGTACTCGATGTTCAGAACAAAAAGGAAAATCTCTATGAATATCATGCAGATTCTCCGGATAACCCAAATCCACTTCCAAAATGTATCCTTCGGGACTGTCGTCAGGTATGTCACTAACATTAATGTTTGTGTCAACCCACTCAAAATTTCCATATGGCAGTGGTTGACACATTGCCCATCCGTACAGTGCATTGATATCCAGATAAAGTATAAACTTGTCCGGCTTCGAATTATCATATTCCCTCATATATTTATTGTTAGCTTCGGAATATCGACAGCAGCATTGACTTATTCCTCGCCGGATTGCATTTTCAACAAACAGTATCATATCAACATCCTGTAATAGTTCTAATTTGCACTTAGTATATTTTAACATACAGTCCCATGAATATCCAGGAATGGTATAGTACCAAGCTGGATCTAAGCCGCTAGTGGAATACCCAATATTTCGAAAATTCTCAAATACATCTGATAAAAGCATTATATCAGTTTTCAGGTACAAATCAGAGTATTGACCTAAATTTTGAATATTAAACAATTGCCATACATTCTGAGCATGTTTATATCGCTCCTCAGTGATTTCTTCATCGCAGAGTTTATTATAAAATTCATTTGGCTCGGGTAATTCAGTTTCTTCAAGTTTTTCCAATTTATCTATATAGTCATAGCAAAATACTCCTTTTTTTGTTAAAAGTTTGAACTGTTCATCACTGCAGTCTCTGAATTCATGTTTTGTATTGTTCAAGTTTTTCTCATCTAAATTTTTCACCAAACTATCAAGTGAGGAATTCAGAAAGCGAATTGAATCTATAAACCTGAATTTAATATTATTCGACATATGATTAGTAAACGAAATATATTTTTCTTTATTGATTGGTAACAATGAAATTCTACCTAATTTAGCAAGATCTCTTATAAGGAAATGTGAATCATAGCCACTCAAATTATGAAAAATAGTGGGGACACAAAATTTTTTTCTAAAATTTACGTTGCACATTTTATGTGCAAAACCTCTAAACTCGCCTGTGAAATGATTATGATCGCGAACAATAATATCAACATTTGTAAATTCAGTTTCACAAATATGACATATTTTAGCATTTACTGTTGTCCTATTTTCATCCATAGGAATTATATTTTTAAATTTAGAATAAATTATTTCAGCACATATTTCCATTTCATGCGCAAACCATTGCATACAATCTATTCCACGATAACTGTTAAAGTATGAAAGAGAATTATCATATTCACATTTAACGTAATATCCGCAGCTATACGCAATATGTTTTTGATATTTAGTTGTTTTCTGGAAATTATGTTCAAGAGGTTGTAACATACATTCAAAATCAGCATAAATAACAAAAGGTGTTCGTTGTTTATTTGAAAAATTTTTGAACTTTACAATTTTCTCTTTTGGAATGTTTATTTTGGAATCATTGATTTTTTCACATAAATTTGAATGATTAGTTAACACTTCCTGATTAGAAAAATAATTTAAACATCTTTCACATATAAACTTCTTATGACCATCTTTATTTAATTGTACATTTAATAACCTAGATAAATTTTTAATCCAGCAATAATGGTATTTTATTTCAATACGTTCATCGTCTAATGGATCAGGAGCATCATAATCGTTTAGTTTAGGAAAGTATATATTTTGAATTAATAATAAATTAATATGATTTGTTTTTTTGTCTTTTGTTAAACGTAATGGAATTACGTTATAATTTTTCCCGATCAATTCCAAACCGTAAACATTAACAGATAGTTTATTAATCTTTTCAAAAAGATGAATTTTATTAAATTGCATTGGAATTTCAAGTCCTTCTAATTTCAATACTTGACTATAATGCGGATATGATGTTAAACGATTTGAATTTTTATTTCCAACAGGATACAGAGCACTTACAATACTCCAATAAAAACAAGCCTAGTCATTATAATTATGTACGTTTATACAAGCCTTTTTATTTGCTATAAAATGTGGTAATGAAATGAAAGATGAACCGTTTCCTATTTCTAATTTATTAATATTGACTGATAGTGATACAACTCTTTTTAAAGCCCATCCTGAATCTTTTTCTTGAAATTCTGACAATTTAATTCCGATAAAGACTACTACACGATCCATGAACCATTCATATATATTAGTTGAATTATCTATCACACTATTCTCAGTATGGAAGTATTTTATCTGTTATGTTTTTATTCAAATTTTGCTTCATAAACTCTGCACAGAATGTTGTATTTACTTTAATTAAGTTATAGTTTTGTAAAGCATCAACTATTTTTCTATAAAATATTTTAAAAGAATCTATCAAAAATTCGTCCGCATCTAAATGTTTTAGGTTTATTATTACTCCAGTTGTTACTCTATTATTATTTATTGAAATTAAATCTTCCCACTTGACTGTATCTGTGCTTTCCTTACCTATTATCTCTAATTTTATATATATAGATTTCAAATGACCTAATTTGGTTAACCATTTCTTTTTTTTACCAATAGATATACTAGAACGGATTTTTTCAGAGCATAAGTTAATAGCAATCTTTACATGATGCAACCATACTTTACTTTCCTGTACTGTAAAATCAGGATATTTTTCAGAAAATTTTTCAATTAATTTACTTACATCACTAAATATTTTATCTGACATAATTATAGGTTACTATTTACAAATTTAAACAATTCCGCTGGATTTCCTTTACCGGTATCCTTTTGTCCAATGTACACTAGGAAATATTTCCCGTTTCCCAACTCTACCAAAAAATCTTTCAAAAATTTCGTTGATCGTGTCGGTAAAAAAACTGCGTTGTCATTCAACTCTACTAAAACTACTTCTCCATATTTTGAGTTCACTATTCTAGCGGTGGTAATTTTATAAGGACTATCCTTAGCTAATGTATTCAGTTTCACAATCGATTTATCTTCTACTTCTAAAAGAAGATGTTTATTTATAGCTTGCATATCCATTTTTCACTGGAAATACATATTGTTTACGGAATTGATATCATTGAAATAACAGTATATTTACCTTTTGATTTGTTGTCACTTTCTCACTTTGGTACTACTTGTAAGCACTGTGAATACTACTGATACCTTCTGTTATTTCAACCGGGTTTTATATAACTCCAATATGATCACGTGATCTTAAAAACTGCAGTTTCAACTTGTTATCCTTAACCTTCACTTGATTACTTGTTTTCAATATTAACAGACTTAAACATTGCTACCACTTATGTGGCAGCGAAAAGCACCAATGACCATAAAGGTCAGTTAACTTTTGTCTCGTTACCGTGCAATTAGTAACAACAAAATACTTGTTTCACCTCATATTTTTTCCTGAGTATCTTTTGAAAGTATATACTTGTTTTTTTTATGTCTACAGAGATTGTTGCCCTTCACTTTAACTTGATTACTTGTTATTCAGAGTTACAGATTAAATCGTTACCACTTATTTAATTGGTAGCGAAAAAGTACCAATGACTAAAGGTCGGTCAATTTTTGTCTTGTTACCAATTGTATAATAAGTAACAACAAAAAACTTGTTTCACCTCATATTTTTCCCCGAGTAACCTTTGAAAGTATATACTTGTTTTTTTATGTCTACAGAGATTGTATTTAAGCCGACGCACTTCAATTTTCAACACATTCTCAAACACAGTGTTCTTCGAAACAAGATAATATTTTTAACATGGTTTCAAAACGCGTCAACGTACATTCTAACGTGTTAGTTACACCTAAGAAGCAAAAAGTTTTGCCGAATTTGCAGCCGTTGGAGCAAATGTCGAAAGAAAATCAAGTAAGTATTTCCAACTATAATCATTTTTTTTATTTACATATGTATTTTTCTTATAGCCTATCATCGATTTGAGTTCTTCAGACATCGAAGCTTTTTTTTCGTCTGATCCTGTTGGTCCGTCCTCCTCGTCCTCGTCCTCCTTCTCCCCCTCCTCCACCTCCCCCTCCTCATTGAAGCAGATTCCTCCACATCTAAAAGATATAAAGGAAAAAAATTATAGGAGTCTCGAATTTTTTACTAAGAATGATGTGGAGTTAACTGCACTTGACGATCAATTAACTTTAATCGTTAATGAGTGCAGTAATCGGGAACAACTCATTAAAACGATTGATGAACAGGTTGCAAATATGCAAAAACAGCTAGCAAATATGAGAAAAGAGAAGAAGAAATTAGAGGAGTTAAATCGCTTAGCTTTGGAGCAACAATTACATATTTTTGAAACTGGCAACCAAATACAAAATTCAATAAACAATCATAAAACATCATGCTAATTTTTTGTTTTTTTTTCATTCCGTTCTTATCAATTTATTCCAAATATTCAAGAAAACGGGAAAAGGAAGTGAAATAGTACACGTTCACGCCAAGAAAATTCTGTAAAAATATTCATTTAACAAAGTCGTGACAACATTTTAGTGTTTAAAAATGCTCATGTTTATACCTGGCCTATGAAAATATTTTAAATTGATTCAAGACATTAGCGCCTCCGGCCGGAATGTCGGTTTCGAGATAATGAGAAATAGAGAGAGGAGATTTTATTATGGTTTAAAATACACGCGATAAGTTACAATTCACTCACTAATAAGAAATTTTGAGATGACATTTTAGATATACAATACTGATATTTTTGCTAAAGTATGAGGTATGGAAATATATTATAATACAATTTTAACAGATATATTTCCAGAATTTTGATAATATTTCTAACTCTAGTCTGAGTTTGATGTAAAAATTCACCACATAAAACATAATATTTCTATTTCTCTCTCAACAATAATTATTCCGGTACTATGCATGAACTGTAATTTATCTAAAGACTCGCTATTCTACTACTGTTGTAAAATTCCAATTTATTTTTAAACTAACTTTCGAAGGGTTTAGAATTAAAAAAACAGATATATTCTTAGAATTTTGTTAATATTTACGACTCTAGGATGAATTTGATGCATTACAGAAATAATTCTAATGCAACATGCAATTTTTTAAACTTGACGTAAAATATTAAATCAATATATAGTTGAGGAGATGTAAGGCGGCGTTAGTCATCATAAATGTATCATTGACTACCTTGCCACGGTAAATCTCCTCAACTATACTATTATATTTACCTAATTTTTCCCTTCTCTGGCTGGCTGGCTGGCTATTTCGTTCAGCCGTTTTCGTTCAGACAACCTCCATTTTTTCTTCGCAGATTTTGATAGCTTTGGCGGAACCTTTCTTATCACATTCCTTGCTTCAACATTTGGAATGTACGTCGGAGAATCAGGTTCGTCATCCCAATTTTCCTGTTCTTCTATTTCTTCTATCTTCCCCTCACAATTCATTTTTAAATTTTTACTAAAACTGGAACTACACTGAAATGATTTTCTGTGTCTATATATATACAGAAATTTCAACAACTTTCTCTTAAAAGGGACTTACCTTCACCAAAAAAAAACTGGAAGCTACATCGCCCTGGCATTGAAAACGTTTATTTAGTTAATCAGTCTGGGAATTTTATGTCTGACCTTATTGAAGGTGGTTTTGTATCAAAATATTTTGTATTTAAACCAACGCAATTTCTTCCAATCTTCAGTTTATTTTTTAAATATGACTGTTAATGTTTTTGATTTTTCTAAAGTGTTAACCAAGCTTTCCTATGTAAAAAATGTTGATTGAAACTCCAGTAAGTATGTGTTTTATATGCAAAATTTTAATCCTCATAAAAGTATAACCTCGGATTTTTTTTACTGTCTGAATATATTTTCAAAATTGCAGAGTGGTTATTGAAAATACTTCTAATTTATGATAAACTATTTATATTTCTCTCGTATGGATAGTGTTATAAATTCTTGGCGATAAAATTTAATTGTTTTCTAGACAATCTATATGTTTATGCAAAACAGTTTTTCGTTATAAATATTTAATAAATGTATAGTAGGTAATAGGTCTGCCCTCGTGTAAAAAGGTATCTACAAATACTGGGGTATAACTATTTTCAGGTAATTTTTTTAATAATAACCATTTTTTACCTTGCATCTTTGATATAAATATTGTGTTGGTAGTAACGGCCTTTTCTGTTATAATGTGTATCGGAAATTCTGTTTTTATGTAACGAGCTACCCTTGCATCTTTGTTATAAATATCTAATAAAATATTATGATTGTTCTTAAGTAAAAAGGTATACAAATATACAAGGTATCCAAAAATATAGGGGTACCCCTATTTTAAGGTTAATTTGTTTCTCGTTGCCGATTATGTAATAGGTAGCGACAAAGTTTAATAACGTTAGACATACATCAATTGAAGGTTAACTTACGTACTTGACATTCGGAGGTGTATTCAAACTAGAGGTTCAACTAATTTGTATCTGGTTACCAGTTATGTAGTAGGTAGCGACAAAGTTTAATAACGCTAGACATACATCAATTGGAGGTTAACTTACGTACTTGGTATCCAGTAGTGTATACAAACTAGAGGTTCAACTAATTTGTATCTGGTTACCAGTTATGTAATAGGTAGCGACAAAATTTAATAACGCTCTACATACATCAATTGGAGGTTAACTTACGTATTTGGTATCCAGTAGTAGTGTATTCAAACTAGAGGTTCAACTAATTTGTATCTGGTTACCAGTTATGTAATAGGTAGCGACAAAGTTTAATAACGCTAGACATTCATCAATTGGAGGTTAACTTACGTATTTGGTATCCAGTGGTAGTACATACAAACTAGAGGTTCAACTAATTTGTATCTGGTTACCAGTTATGTAATAGGTAGCGACAAAATTTAATAACGCTAGACATACATCAATTGGAGGTTAACTTACGTATTTGGTATCCAGTAGTAGTGTATTCAAACTAGAGGTTCAACTAATTTGTATCTGGTTACCGGTTATGTAATAGGTAGCGACAAAGTTCAATAACGCTCTACATACATCAATTGGAGGTTAACTTACGTATTTGGTATCCAGTAGTAGTGTATTCAAACTAGAGGTTCAACTAATTTGTATCTGGTTACCAGTTATGTAATAGGTAGCGAGAAAGTTCAATAACGCTGGACATACATCAATTGGAGGTTAACTTACGTATTTGGTATCCAGTGGTAGTGTATTCAAACTAGAGGTTCAACTAATTTGTATCTGGTTACCAGTTATGTAATAGGTAGCGACAAAATTTAATAACGCTCTACATACATCAATTGGAGGTTAACTTACGTATTTGGTATCCAGTAGTAGTGTATTCAAACTAGAGGTTCAACTAATTTGTATCTGGTTACCAGTTATGTAATAGGTAGCGACAAAGTTTAATAACGCTAGACATACATCAATTGGAGGTTAACTTACGTATTTGGTTTCCAATAGTAGTGTATTCAAACTAGAGGTTCAACTAATTTGTATCTGGTTACCAGTTATGTAATAGGTAGCGACAAAATTTAATAACGCTAGACATACATCAATTGGAGGTTAACTTACGTATTTGGTATCCAGTAGTAGTGTATTCAAACTAGAGGTTCAACTAATTTGTATCTGGTTACCGGTTATGTAATAGGTAGCGACAAAGTTCAATAACGCTCTACATACATCAATTGGAGGTTAACTTACGTATTTGGTATCCAGTAGTAGTGTATTCAAACTAGAGGTTCAACTAATTTGTATCTGGTTACCGGTTATGTAATAGGTAGCGAGAAAGTTCAATAACGCTCTACATACATCAATTGGAGGTTAACTTACGTATTTGGTATCCAGTGGTGTCTAGAGGTCAATCCGTTCATTTGACGTATATAAATAAACTGAAGGTTAACAACTAAAAAAGCGGCTCTACAAACAGGTTCTCAAAACCGGCTAAACAGGTTCTGAAAACCGGTTTGTGTCACAGTATTGGTGTAGTTACTCAATTCGAGAACGTAAAGCCCGCTGAATCAAAATATTAAGGTTTTCCAGGCGTCCTGCCAGGGCTCATTGATATTTTTATTCACGGATCAAACCCTTCCGTACTCATTCCCGTTTCCAAACCCCGTTTCGGTTGAAATATTGAAGTTTTCCAGGCGTCCTGCCAGGGCTCGTTGGTATTTCAATTCGAGAACTTAAAGCCCGCTGAATCAAAATATTAATGTTTTCCAGGCGTCCTGCCAGGGCTCATTGATATTTTCATTCACGGATCGAACCCTTCCGTACTTCCTTTTCCGATCCCGTGAGACATTTTGATCAAATTTTCACGTTCAGTTTACATACCGGGTGCATCGCAAGTGGTTGTATACCTTGCTAGCATCAACCTGGAATCCGTTTTCTCGCTTTCAATTACTAACCTGCTTATTGAAAATACTTTTTTTTTGAAAAAAGGTCAGCTTGCTTTTACCGCTTTTCTGTTGTATATAAAAACATTGCTTGTGTTTTTAAACTTCTCTCGCTTATGTCCTGCCCGCTTCGTCTCTAATAAACGCATTGTATTGGTATAATTAGTCAATAGTTTGCTTATATTGCTGGTTTTTTGTAAATACCAGGGTATAGTTGCCTGCTACGCAGGATAGTTTTTTGTTGTTTTTCTTTTTCTGTAACGATTTGGTCAGCTACCGACCCTGTAATTATTTGTGAAGGTAATAGATTGTAATTTAACCGAACCTTTGTGTTTTACTGACCTACTACAGATTAGAAAACTCCTATGGTAGAATAGTTGTTTTGTAGCACGAATTTAGCTTTGATGTAGTGTGGGCCCGGAGACTAACTTTTATTTTAGGACCAGCGCGGACCTTTTTCTGGAAATAAGCCTGCCGAATCAGATATAACTAGACCCCTGGAACTGACCGTACCTCCATCTGAGGTTACCTGGAACTCTTGACGCTTGAAGTCAAGGGGCCGTGGAGTTAACCACGCTAAAAATCTGGCGCCCGAGATAAAACTTGAATCCGCGGTTTTGGGGTGTCAATTGTGACGTGTCCAGGTACTTAGTTTCGACGTAAAGTACGAGGAGGAAGAAAACGCGTTACACTATAACTGCAGATGATGATGCTGATACCCTAATAATACAGACTGCTATTCGAAAAAGTTTTGAATCCGAATCGGTCGTAGTTGTAGGACAAGATGTCGATCTTCTTTCCTTAATTATTGCCCTTACGCCAACTGAAAAGGATATAAGACTACTAAGAGAGGCCCAAGGTACTATAAAAGCAAGAGATTATAGTTCTAAAGATTTACAGATATCGAATATCCTTAAGAACTCAAGGGAAACAGTTCTTTTTGCTTTTGTTGCGTTTCTTTTGTTGTGGTAGTGACACAACGTCGGCTTTTTTTGGTAAAGGCAAACTCCAAACAACAAACCTATTAAATTCGAATCCAAATTTACGAGAAGTTGTTGAAACCTTCAACAAACCAGATTCCACAAACCAGGAGATTACTGAGGCAGGCGAAAAATTTACACTTGCACTATATAAAGCAGACAAAAATGAATCGACAATAAATCATCAGAAGTATGTTCTGTTTAACACCTCGGTTGGCAATTCTAGAAACACGGTTACTTTGGCAAAACTACCCCCGACCTTTGCAGCTTTGCAACAACATTCGTTGCGGGCTTACCACCAAATTCAGGCTTGGCGTGGTAATGTTTTACAGCCAGAAGAATGGGGATGGAGATGGGGAAGGGGAAGAAATCAGGTGATATTTTAATACCTGTTTTGACTACTGAGGCACCAGCTCCTTCATCAATCTTGAAACTAATATCGCGTGCCTGCAAAATGGGCTGCGAAAAGCGATGTGGATGTTTCAAGGTTGGTTTAAAATGTTCGGTTATGTGTATGAACTGTCATGGACAAGGATGCTCTAATGCGGAACGTACCAACGATTTTGAATTCGAGCAAGAAAAAATGACTTTATTGGATTATGCCTCAAGGGGAAACCACATAAAAAAACGAGCCGGCAAACTCTACCTCCTGGGTGGTGTGGAAACGAGTTTAGTTCAGGAACTACTAATGAGTATTTTTGATACTTATGAAACTCTATATCAATATAAGAAGTTGCTTAAGCCAAATACTACAAAAGAGAATATTACTAAGGCTGGAGAAATATTGTGTTGCCCACCAAAAGCGTTTTTGGTACCTACCCCTACCTTTGCGGCCGGTTAACGAAAAAACCATTAGTATTCTGCAAACGACCTATAAGACATGTTTTATAGAAAATTTGATTCTGAACATTATTCCATACCTCTGTTTTTGCCGCAGAGTATCATATTTTCAAGATATTATAGAAAAACCGTCGCGGTGTCACAATAGGGGTGAAGCTTACCAGTTAGGGGTGGGAACTTTTTGATTCTGTATTGCTACCCCCATTAACTGCCAACTCAGAAAAAATCAGCTTATTATAAATTTGTTCTTCTATTTTTGCTAATTTCCGTGTACTAATACAGGTAAGCTTTACATTGTATGTAAAAATGATAGCATATAAACAAAGGCTTATACTTTTTAGCACCTGCGAATAACGACGACAAAACACATTGATTGCTCAAAATGCCGTTTTAAATGTACAGATAAGTTTTATGAAGAGAATAGATTAATAATATGTAAAAATTATTGGAGCTGCGATTTTAACAGAAGGAAAGATTTCAATTTAAACAATGTTGAAAGTAGGGTTCCTGAAAGACGTAAAGTCGAACGTACCAGCAAGAAAAAGCCAAGGGAAGACTCTAAAAGCTTTTTTCTCGACTCAAGTGACTCAAGAGTAAGAGTATGTAAAAGAGTTTTCATTAAAACACTTTGCATAAGCAAGGAGGTGATAGAACATGCCTTCAAGAACAAAGGAGAAGAACGGTTGTTTTGTGGTCAGGATAAAAGAGGCAAAAAGGAGCCTCACAATAAAACCAAACCTGAAGAATATGAAAAGGTAAAAGCTCATATTGAGAGTTTTCCAGTTATGGAATCGCGCTACACCCGAAAATCTACTAAGCGACAATATCTAGATTCCAAGTTGAGCATAGCAAAAATGCATTATCTGTACGTTTGCACTGAGATAAATGGAAAGAGGGGAAGTTTAGAAATCGGCACCTGTTTATATAAGTACATCGAGCAGCTCTCTGAAACTGTAACTGAAATATCTCTGTTTTCAGATACTTGCAGCGGGCAAAATCGCAACCAAAACATCAGTGCTCTCTTGCTTCATCTCGTCCAAATAAACCCTAATGTGAATGTCATAGAGCAAAAGTTTTTGGAAAGTGGTCATAGTTACATGGAAGTTGATAGTATGCACAACTCAATTGAAAAGGCAAAAAAACATGTTCCAGTTTACACCAGCCACGACTGGATGACGATCTTTCGCATGGCTAGGACATCTAGATCAAATAAAAAACCCTACAATGTTATTGAATTAAAATTTGGTGATTTTATTGACCTAGAAAAATTATCACAACTGATAATGAAAAACAAACTCAAAATCACTCTTGGCGAAAAAATGAATTGGTTAAAAGTCAAGTGTTTTAGGTACCTTAAAAGTAAACCCTGGGTTATTCAGTATCGATACGACCATACATCAGAATACATGGAAATTAGTGTTCTAGGTAAAGGCCGCCCTCCCAATTTGAGCAACTTTAAACCTTCAAGAGCATACAATAATCCTAGACCTATTACGATCTCGAAAAAAGCAGACTTGTTGAAGCTTTGTAAAAGTGAAGTGATTCCCGAAGACTTCCATTTCTACTATAAATCATTGCCCACATCAAAAGACGCAGAAGATTTAGTTCCAGAACCAGCAGAAGAAGATACTGATCCAGAGGATGGATTGACCGAATGAGCTCAAATGTGTCTGAATTTTGACAACCAAAATAAGATAAGTGTTGTTTTTGTTTATAAAAAAAATTATATTCAGTTTTTTATCACTTTTGCTTTGGTCATAATAATAATAGTAATTATGCGCCAAGGTAGAAAAGTGAGGTATTATTGTCGAGGTCTTTAATGGATCCGAGACATTAATACACTTTTCTACCGTGGCTCATATAGCATTTTTTTCACTACTTCTCTACTGGCATTTTATTTTTTCAAATATTAGTTTGTCGACTCCCGTTTGACATGACATGACAGCTGTGCACAAGTTAACCTCACATTCTATTAAATGGATTGAGATTTAGTTATAATCAAGTAGGCTCTGTATTTTTCTACCTTGGTTAATAATGAACAACTTTACTACCTCAACAAAAGTCAATAAAGTTAGGTTTAGAGGCTAGTAGTGAAAAAACTTTATTATTAACGTAATGTGAAATAAAATGTGCTTCATCCTATAAACTGATTTTTCATATTATTTTTAAGTTTAAAACGCTAAAAACTCAGAAAGTAAAATATGTGACTTATCTGGTTTTTGCAGTAACCTGACGATATATTGTAATAAAATTTTGATTCATAATAAGCATACACTTTCCAATAATATGCATTTATAAGAAGAACACCCTATATGTCAAAATTCTTAATATATTGAACTGTCATCCAAAGTTTACTACATTGAATCATAGAAATTCTATCTGTCAGAATAGAAAAATATTCTATGACAGTTCAGGGATTTGTTCATGTTGTTGCGAATAAAAATTTCTTTTTTAGTTATGTACAATGGTTTTTTGAAAATAATAACAATATTTTAATTTAGTATTTATGTTGTAACAGTTATTTTTGTCATTTTTACTTATGTACAAAAGTTTTATAAAAATCAACTAATGAAATGTCACATTGATTGATGACATCGTAGTAGCAATCAAAATAATTTGCCTGAGGAGATCATGTTTAAAAATTTAAATCAATCGAAGGAGAAGAAAACTCTCTGGTATCCAGGAAGTAAAATTTTGGTTTTCTAAGAGAGAGGACTATCAATAAAAAAAAGAAGGGTTGTTGTTGGTTCTGAGCGGTGAAAAACGACGCATCTCCATATTGAAATTGGTGAGAGATTTTTATTGAAATTTGCTAAAATCATTTCATATTTTGCTTTAAACAAAGAAAGAAAAGAAAGAACTAGAGAAAATTATTAATCAAATCTCTGTATGAATAGATAATAGCCATAGTGCAGTGTTTGAACGTTGTTCACTATAAACTAGTACTGAACACTGGACACTCCAAAAAGCTATGGTGATACAATATATATTATGTTTGACATGAGTGTGTCAGTGATCAGTCCAGTTCAATATTCTTTTATATAACACATTTTGTTAGTTATAATTATTAAATGTATTTGCTCAGTCTCGTCTCGTCTCGTCTTTTTATTATTGAATATATAACATAATTGGCGACGAGAAAGGTTAACATCCACAAAGTTATTTGAAAAGAGTTATAATGGCTTTAATAGGAAGTATCGAGGCGTTTAATACAAAAGAATCTGATATCACGTCTTATTTGGAAAGAATGGAGCAGTTACTTGAGTGTAACGATATAACATTAGGAGTCAAGAAGGTTTCATTGATTCTTACTTTGATTGGTGGGGAAGCTTATGGAGTATTGAAAGATCTACTCGCTCCAGAATGACCAAGTTCTAAATCCTATGTCGATTTGGTACAAGAACTAAAGAAGCATTACAGTCCAAAAAGGTTAGTGATTGCTGAAAGATATCGCTTTCATACTGCTTTTCAAGATCCCCATGAAGATATCAAAGCTTTTTCAGCTAGGTTGAAGAATTTGGCCAAGTTTTGTAATTTTGGTGTGTTTTTGAATGATTCGTTAAGAGACAGATTAGTATGTGGCTTAAGATCTGATGGAATTAAACGCCGCTTATTAACAGTAGATGGTCTTACATTTGAGGACGCTTTCACCACAGCAGTGGGCATGAAATTGGCCGAAGGGCAAATAAAAGTCATGGGTTCTTCAGAATTCAATAAAGTTGGAGAAAAATCATCATTTTACAAGTCACAATACAAATCAAAAAAAGGAAATTATGGTTCTAGAAGTGGTCCTAGTACTAGTACCAGTAACCAAAGAAGTCAATATAGAGACCAGCAGTCTCAGTCGAACCCCACTTATCGAGGTAATTTTAGAAATAGTACTTCAGGAATGAGTTCAGGTCGACGTTCAGAGAGTTGTAAGCGGTGTTGTCGTTTTCACTATGAAAATAAAAACTGTCCAGCTGTGTCATGTAAATTTTATACTTGTGGTGAAATGGGTCACACTGGGAAGTCTCCCATGTGCCGAAACAGAGTATTTGATGCTCACGAAGAGGATCAAGATGAACCGTTGAATACAGACTCAAGTGAGGAACTTGAATTAGGCTTATTAAATGAAGAAAATACTGATAGTGAAGATTGTAAGGTAAAATCTTTGAAAACGAACTTCAGTGATAGTCTAGGGGTAAGGATTTTTTTAGATTATCATGCCGTAAACATGGAAGTTGACTCTGGTGCAGTCCGCTCGGTAATGCACGAGAATGATTATAATAAATTATTTTACAATTTGGTCCTAATTCCAGTGAATTTTAAGTTACGTGTATTAACTGGTCAAAAAGTCTTAGTTTTGGGTCAAATTGACGTTCATGTTTCATATATGTCAAGTGTATTTGTTTTACCGTTAGTAATCATTAGATCTGAGTCTCCATTCAGACCATTGTTAGGTCGTAATTGGCTGAATGTTTTGAACAAAAAGTGGAAAAATGGTCTTTTAGATAATAGTGTAGTAATCCAACAAAATTTGGAAACAGTTAATATTATAAAACAAGATACTGAATTTAAAATTAAATTAGTAAACCAGTATTCAAAATTGTTTGTTGATGAACCCAATTCATTTATAAAGGAGTTTAAAGCTGAATTCAAGTTGAAAGATGGAGTAAATCCAATTTTTCATAGGGCTTATGAAATGCCTTATTCACTTAAGCCAAAAGTTGAAGAAGAATTACTTAAAATGGTCAATTCTGGGGTTATATACAAAGTCAGTCATAGTAATTGGGCTAGTCCTATTGTGGTGGTACCTAAAAAGAATTCCAACGAAATCAGAATTTGTGTAGACTTTAAAAAAACTTTAAATCGAGTCATCGACAGTGATCATTGTGTACTACCTTTGCCTAATGATATTTTTGCAAGTCTGGGTGGTAGTAGTTGCTTTACTGTCTTGGATTTAAAAGGGGCTTACCAGCAATTACGTATTAGTGACCAGTCTAAAGAATTGTTTACAATTAATACTCATATTGGTTTATTCAGGTTTAATCGTATGACTTATGGAATCGTATGACTTATGGAGTAAGTTCTGCACCAGGAATTTTTCAGTGCGTTATGGATGCAGTTTTATCTGGGTTACCAAAAACAAAATGTTATCTTGATGATATTTTAATTCATGGATCATCATTTGAAGAGTGTTATCATAATTTAGTCAATGTTTGTGAAAGGTTACAAAAGTTTAACATAAAAATCAATAAAAAGAAATGTAAGTTTTTTGAAGAGTCAGTCGAGTTTTTAGGTCATCGAATAGATGCACAAGGAATTCATCCTACCACTGAAAAGATCAATTGTATTAAAAATGCTCCATCGCCAAAGAATTTATCCCAATTAAAGTCCTACTTGGGTTTAATAAATTATTACGTAAAATTCATACATATGATTTCAGCAAAACTAAAGCCGCTTTATAATTCATGCAAGGGGAACTGTGATTTTGTATAGAGTCAAGAGTGTGAAAAAATGTTTCAACTTAGTAAAGAATTAATTACTTCCAAAGATGTCCTGACGCACTTTGATCCCACTAAACCAATTTTCGTGACATGTGATGCAAGTGGTTATGGGGTGGGCGCAGTATTAAGCCATCAGTTTGAAGGTGCTGAAAGGCCAGTGTTGTTTGCATCTTGTACATTATCAAAGGCTGAACAAAAATATTCGAATTTAGAGAGGGAGAGCTTAGCTATTATTTTTGCGTTAAAAAAATTTCATAAATATATTTTTGGTCGTAAATTCACATTAGTAACGGATCATCAGCCATTACAGTATATTTTTGGCAGAAATAAAAATATTCCTGTGACTGCGGCGGCTCGTATTACACGTTGGGCTTTACAGCTGTCTGCATATGACTATGATATACAGTATAGAAAGGGTAACCAAATTTCAAATGCCGATGGTTTATCACGTCTACCTATAAGAGCTGATAGTGGAATATCTTCAGACAATTTGTTATCAGTTAGTTTGTGTTCGGACGTTCCAATGGATTCTTCTCATATTGCTGTAGCTACTCGAAAAGATGTTACTTTGTCAAAAGTTATAGATTTAACACTTCGCGGTTAGCCTAATTCCTTGAATGATGAAACACTTAAACCATATTTTAAACGTAAATTGGAATTGTCTGTTGATGGCAATTGTCTTTTATTGGGAAGTAAAACTGTTGTACCTTATTCATTGCAAAATAAAATTATGACGTTATTTCATGAACAGCATTTGGGCATTGTTCGAACTAAAATGCTCATGAGATCATATTGTTGGTGGCCAGGTATGACAAATTCTATAGAGAAGTTCATTGGGTCATGTTCAATTTGTCAAGAAACACAAAATTTTTCTGACAGAAGTATTTTATTACCTTGGCCAAATGCTCCAAATAATTTTTATAGGGTTAATATAGATTTCTTTTATAAATATAATCAGTTTTTTAATTTTGGTGGATAATAAATCGAAATGGATTGAAGTGAAACTGATGGACGAAGGAACAAACGCTAGGGAAACTATTATAAAGTTGAAACAAATATTTTCTGTCTTTGGCTTACCTTCAGAGATTGTTTCTGATAATGGCCCACCATTTAATTCTTCAGAATTCAGTTTATTTTGTCAGGCAAACGGAATAAAACCAGTTAAAGCACCTCCATACCACCCTCAAAGTAATGGTATCGCAGAAAGGGCCGTGCAGACAGTTAAGCGTGGGTTGGAAAAAGCTCTTTTTGTTGAGAGGAGAAAGGAGATTAGTAAAAACACAATTCTGAATCGTTTGGAAGGCTTTTTATTCACTTACAGGAATACCCCTTCTACTTCTACTGGGATTTCTCCAGCTGAAGCTGTTTTAAAAATTCGCCCAAGAACAAGATTTGACCTCTTAAAGCCATCTTCCAATAATAATAATTTAAATCTTAAAGCTGATTTGTCCAAATTAAAATTGTATTCGGTTAATGATTTAGTATTTGTTAAAAACTATCAAACAAGGTTGTGGCAACAAGGTAAAATTATAAAAGTTATGAGCCACTGTACATATTTGGTAGAAATAGATAAAAATTTAAAATTGGTACATGCAAATGACTTGCGTAAAAATCAATATACTGAAAGACCAGCGGAAAGTCCTATAGATAGTCACAATGATGACATTCTTAATGATTTACCTTTTCCGCCCAGTGATATGTCAGACCCAAAAGTAAAAGAACCCGAATGTATGATTAATGAAAGATCTGAATCTCTAGATTTACCTATGAATGTACCTGTTTCAAGCAGTGCTATGGAATTTCCTACTACTATTCATTTGTCGAGGTCCGGACGATCCATAAAAAAACCTGTTAAATTGAACTTATAAATACCTACTCAAAGTAGGGGAGGAGAATGCAGTGTTTGAACGTTGTTCACTATAAACTAGTACTGAACACTGGACACTCCAAAAAGCTATGGTGATACAATATATATATATATTATGTTTGACATGAGTGTGTCAGTGATAAGTCCAGTTCAATATTCTTTTATATAATACATTTTGTTAGTTATAATTATTAAATGTATTTGCTCAGTCTCGTCCCGTCTTTTTATTATTGAATATATAACACATAGTTCATTGGAAATTGTGAAAACGCCATATAAACTTTTGATCTTATAAAAGCGTCACTTGCATTACAACTGAAAATCACAAAAACTGTAATTTGAGAAACTGTTGCAAACGTAATAGAGACAAGAAGAACCTAAACGTACCTTATATATGAAAATTGTCCATGTGTATTTTGTGACTTTGTAACAAAATATATTTAGAAGCATCCGTAAAGATTGTTCCTGGTTCCCGAATCTATAATTATCTAAATACATCCTGCAGTCAACAATTATAGCTTCAACAGTGTATCCTGTACGTAGCAGTTCATGCTTTGCAGATAAACCTTGTTGGAATTTTAAGGTTTAATTCCTTGACGAAAGTGTTGCAGTCCTGACCAGATTACATAAGGCTAAACCCCTAACGTTATTTTTTGCTGAAATAGGAAAGAGAATTATTGAATTGTGGTAAGACATTCTACTTCTTTGTGAATAAAATCGCATACAAAAGTGTTATAATTAGACTTAGGGTTATTTACTTACTTTATAATTGTTCATCATTATTGTTCCTAAATAATTTTCATTTACTCATCCTGTTAATAATTGTAAATTACTTTAACTATAAATAATTTCCTATATCTAATGATTTTATACTGACGTGACAACAGCGCAAATCCTTCGGACATTTTACAGAAGTTTACTGTTGTCTCTCTCTTATGAATTCAGCTGTTGAATGATAAGCACTGATGCTCTGAAATGTTTCGAAATTCGAATTAAAATTAAAGTGAGAACGTCGTTTTTTAATTTCTAAAAGTGTACGGCAAACAACTGCAGCTCAAGAATTATCCATGACATAAATATGGTCCTTCGATGCCTAGATGAAATGTGGATTTTTCAAGATTAACGTTGGAAGCCATTGGCAGGTGCAGCGCCCCCTAAAGGCAAGTGAGTGTAGCCCGGTCAGCTGTTTAATACTTATTTCTTTGTTGGGATAAATGGACAGCAGCAATCAGCAATATTATACAATATTATATATTATAAAATATAGAAAATAAAATATTACTGGTTACTTGTGGCAATAATATAAATACATTTGCAGTGTTTATGTAACTTTATTGGCCTTTATCACTCAATATAAAATTAATTGTTTATTTAATCATTTTGATAATAAATCATGGAAACGGTAACAGAGGAAGCTGAACTTAAAATAAACATTAAAAAACGTGGAATTTGCATAGAAAGTTAACTTCTTTTAGCAATTTTCTTTCAAAATTGGTATCTTTGCCATCTCACACTGGCATTGATGGTGTAAAACTTGAGAATTGGATAGTAGGCTAAGTAAACTTCCAGATATTTTCTCAGAATTCGATACTTATCAAACTCTAATTGAGAAAGCATGAGAACCTTGAAGAACACTTTGCGGAAAGGGAAAGTTTTGACAATTCATACTATAGTTTATTAGCTACGGGCAAAGATATACTAAATAAAAATTCTGATAATGAAGATAGGATCTCAAAGAGTAGTGGTGGTAGTAGTCATTCTGGTATTTCTCATGTTGGTATGCCTCAGTCTAGACCTAAACTTCTAGCAATACCTTTACCAAAATTTTATGGTAATTTTGAAAAATGGCTCGAGTTTAGAGACACCTTTAGCTCGTTAATTCATACAAATGAAAGTATTTCTGATATTGAAAAATTTCACTTTTTACGGGGGTCATTAGAGGGTAATACTAAAGATATTCTGCAAAATTTAGAGGTCAGCGCAGCAAACTACCCTGTTGCTTGGGACCTGTTGTGTGAAAGGTTCAATAACAAAGGTATGTTGATAAACAATTATTTAAAAATGCTTTTTGGAATCCCTTGCTTGAGTAAAGAATCAGCAGTAGAGTTAAGAAAATTATTGGATGGTATGGTAAAAGGTTTACGATCACTGGAAGCACTCGAGGTGCCAGTTGAGAATTGGGATACTTTGGTAATTCTTTTAATGTGTAATAAATTAGATCCAATAACAGCCAGGGAATGGCAAGAACAAAATTCAAAAAATGATTTACCTACTCTGGGTGAGTTTAAAACATTTCTTAAATCAAAAGCAGATTTATTAGAAACGCTTGAGGCAACCGCAAAGGGGAATAAGGGTTTTTATAAGGACAAATCAAGTAAATCCTTTTTAGTTTCAGAGCAAGAGTGTTGTGCATTAGGTAATGAAAAGCATAATATTATAAACTGTAGAACTTTTCTTAAACTTTCTACATACAATAGATTCGAAAAAGCTAGACATTTGAAACTTTGTCTGAATTGTTTGAAAAAAAAAATCATTCAAGCAAAAATTGTCATTCTAGTGGCTGTAGGAAATGCTCATTGCGTCATCATACACTTTTACATTATGACAAAAGGAATCCTGATCAAGAAGTTTTATCGCAACCGACTGTCACGAAATGAAATGGCTCGGATAATGGTGTTTCATCCCAAAATACTGACAAGGTTGATACTGCAGGTAATAGCGGAATCGTAACATTCAATATGGCCTCATCTAACATAACTGAAACGGATTCTTTGTTGTCAACCGCACTGGTGCAGGTGGTGGATTCGAATGGTAAGCTACAACCTTGTAGAGTTTTATTGGACTCTGGTTCACAATCAAATTTTGTTACGGAGGAGTTCTGCAACACATTGGGTTTGGTAAGAGAAGAAATTAACAGGTCTATAGTTGGTATTAATCAGGTAACTTCATGTATCAAAAACAGATGTACAATTACTTTTCATTCAAATCATTTTTCATATAGTAAGACAGTTTCATGTTTGGTTGTACCTAAGATAAGTGGATGTATACCTAATAAGAGAATAGAGGTGTCACATTTAAATATACCTGGACATCTTAAGTTGGCTGATCCTGGTTATGCAGTTCCTGGGGTAATTGATGTTCTGTTGGGTGTGAATGAATTTTATCAGCTCTTATGCATTGGTCAAGTTAATTTAGGTCCTAATCAACCTATAATGCAAAAGACTCGACTTGGATGGCTAATTTCTGGTCCTTATTCTACTAACGGGTCTGTTCAGGTTGTGAACTACTGTCACTTGAATATAAATTCTGAGCTTCATAATCAGTTGGAAAGGTTCTGGGTACTTGAAGAACCTCCAAGTAGTTTAAAACCTATTTTGTCAAGTGAGGATAAGGAGTGTGAATCAATCTTTGCCAGTAATGTGAAAATCTGGTAGATTTGTGGTTCAAATTCCCCTCAAGCAATCCCCAACCGTTCTAGGTGAGTCTAGTGGGTCTGCAAAGAGACAATTCTTTTCTTTAGAGCGCAGATTACAGAAAAACCCAAAAATGAGAGAGCTTTATCTAAATTTTATGGCTGAGTATGAGTCAATGGGACATATGAGCTTGGATACTGGTCTGACTCCTACTGAATGCCCCTCATTTATGCCGCATCATGGTGTATTAAATGAAAATAGTTCAACAACACGTTTGAGGGTGGTGTTTAATGCATCAGCTCCTACAGATAATGGTGTGTCGCTGAATGACATACAGTACACGGGACCAAATATTCAGGATGACATACTTTCTATTTTATTGCAGTTTCGAGTCCATAAGGTGGGAGTGTGTGCAGATGTGGCCAAAATGTACCGGATGATTATGGTGCAAGAAGGTCAGAGGAATTTACAGAAAATATATTGGAGGGCTAGCCCAAATGATGAATTAAAGGTTTTCAAACTAAACACAGTAACTTATGGAACAACATTAGCTCCATTTCTGGCCATTAGATGTCCCAAGCAACTTGGACTAGAATTTGAAGAAAAATATCCCGAGGCTTCTAATATTATTTTGCATAACTTTTTCGTGGATGATATGTTATTTGGTACAGATTCTGTTGATAAGGCTGTAGGTTGCAAGTTGATAGCATCTTGAAATCTGGTGGGTTTATCTTAAGGAAGTGGATTTCTAATTTCCCTGAGGTGTTAGAAAAAATTGGTGGTGATGATGGTACTCCTTGTGATCGACAGTTAGTTTTTGGTGACAAGACTGAAAATAAAACTCTTGGTCTTTATTGGTCTTTTAAATCTGATGTTCTTATGTATCATATTTCTTTACCTTCTTCTGAAAAGTATACTAAGCGTACTATACTTTCATCGGTCGCTAAAATATATGATCCCCTCGGTTTACTTTCTGTGTGTGTGATTCTTGCTAAGATAATTTTACAAAAATTATGGAGTGAAAGGTTGGCTGGGATGAAACTTTGCCTCCAGATATTCATTCTTCTTGGCATGAATTCAGCCAAAAATTGGATATTTTGAATAATTTATCAATTCCCAGGAAAATAGTGTGTGAAAACTATGAAAGGATTGAACTGCATGGATTTTGTGATAGTTCCATTGCAGCTTATGGTGCATGTTTATATCTTAAAAGTGTCAGTTCCTGTGGTGAGGTGAATGTATCTTTGGTGTACGGGAAGGCAAGGGTGGCTCCTTTGCAAGTTATTACTTTACCCCGCTTAGAATTATGTGGAGCCTTTGTTTTGGCACAATTGGTTCACAAATTTAAAGAGTCTGATAGTTTGGATGTCTCGAGAACATATGGACTGACTCCACTGTAGTCTAAGGTTGGATAGCACAGTCTCCTCATAATCTACACACATTTGTTGGCAATAGGGTCTCACAGATCCAAACATTAACTTGTGTTGGAGATTGGCGTCATGTTAGATCTGAAATGAATCCTGCAGGTATGTTGTCAAGAGGTTTCTATCCAGAAAACTTGATTCAGTGCGAGTTTTGGTGGAATGGACCTAGTTGTTTGAAACTGGATAGTCCAGAGTGGCCCAAACCATCTTTTGAAATAGAACAAGAATTACCAGAAATTAGGAAAAATGTAAAAACGTGTCATGTGGTTTGTGTGAATTTCCGATGAATCAGTTTTCGAATTTCTCTCGACTTAAACGAAGTTTTGCTTACCTTTGGCGGTTTTATCATAACTGTACAATAAACAAAAAATCTCGTGTAACTGGTCCCCTCTCGTCAAAGGAATTGAAAATGTCCCTTGAACGTTTGTTAATTATTTCTCAGAGGGACTCATTTGCTGAGGAATATGCTTCATTGATGGCAAATAAACCCATTCGTAAAGGACCTCTAAGCACGCTAAATCCATTTATAGATACTCAAGAGTGTCTTGAGGGTGGGGGGTAGATTACAACTCTCTAATTTGGAACTATGCAAAAAAGCATCCTGCTGTGGTATCATGTAAACATATATTAACTAAGTTGTTATTTACTTACGAACATAAAGTTTTGCTTCATGCTGGCCCACAACAGTTATTGGCGTCATTAAGAGAACACTATTGGCCAGTTGCGAGGGCGTAATCTTGCCAAAAATATTGTACGTTATTTGTTTTAAAGTTAAACCTAAATCTGTTACCCAAACTATGGGTGTTTTACCCAAGGCCCGTGTAACACATACACCACCCTTTCACACAACTGGTGTTGACTATGCTGGCCCCTTCAATTTTAGGGATAAAAAGGGAAGAGGCGCGAAACTAGTAAAATGTTACATATGTCTATTTATATCTTTCTCAACTCGAGCCATTCACTTAGAATTGGTCTCAGAATCAACTTCTGAAGCCTTTATCGCTACATTTAGACGATTTGTGTCTCGACGAGGCAAACCAGCCTTTGTTTGGTCCGATAATGGCCTAAATTTTGTTGGGGCAAATTCTGAATTAAAAGAACTTGCCAAATTTTCGAAAACTCAGAATAATACACTTATTGAAACTTTGGAAAATGAAGGCATTAACTGGAAGTTTATTTCAGCAAAGTCCCCTATCTTTGGTGGTATCTGGGAGGCTGGGGTAAAGGCTTGAAAATTTCATATGAAACGAGTGATGGGAAATGCATCACTGACATTTGAGAGTTTTTATACACTATTGACCCAAATTGAAGCCACGTTAAATTCCCGTCCTTTAGTCCCTATTTCTGCTGATCCCAGTGATTATGATGTCCTAACACCAGCTCACTTCCTGATTGGAAGACGACTTACTGCACTCCCAGACTTGGCTAAGTTCCAATATATACAGAGGATCTACCAACACTTTTGGCAACGCTGGTCAAAAGAGTATGTTATATTACTACAACAACGACTGAAATGGAAATATCCTCAAAGAAACCTACAAGTTGGTGAACTGGTCCTGATACGTGATGATAATGTCCCTCCGCTCAGCTGGAAACTCGGTCGTGTTACAGTGCTTCATCCAGGACTTGATAAACAGTGTCGGGTCGCATCAGTAAAAACAACCCGAGGTGTTATTAAAAGACCTATATCTAAGCTTTATCCATTACCAAATGAACTTGAAGACTTAGAAGTTCTTAAGTGCTCATTAAACATTAATGTATAGGTTATATCAACAATTATGTACCTTTAGTTTATTGTTATATCAACAATTATGTACCTTTAGTTTATTGCTATATCAACACTTATGAATCTTTAGTTTATTGTTATATCAACAGTTATGTGTTGAAAGGAACCCTTTCAAGGTGGGGGGCATGTTAAGAATTGTAAATTACTTCAACTATAAATAATTTCCTATATCTAACTATTTTATACTGACGTGACAACAGCGCAAATCCTTCGGACATTTTACAGAAGTTTACTGTTGTCTCTCTCTCTCTCTTATGAATTCAGCTGTTGAATGATAAGCACTGATGCTCTGAGATGTTTCAAAATTCGAATTAAAATTAGTGTGAGAACGTTGTGTTTTAATTTCTAAAAGTGTACGGCAAACAACTGCAGCTCAAGAATTATCCTTGACACATCCTGTAAGATGTAAGGGCCCGAACGGATAGAAAATAATCATACAAACAAGTTCAAGAATGAAACACTACATTTATTAATTAAATCGGTACATTGATTGACAAGCCCGCGGTAACGACATGGCTGTCCTGTCATTCGTCACCCGTTGAACTACAGACCTACAACTATGGTCGGTGGTCCATAGTTTCAGTCCAATACACAGGTGGCGGTACAAGTAAAAACTAAGAAGCTAAAACTATTAAATAACTAGCATAAATATCTATATAATACATCCCCTCCTATAAGTTAAGTTTTTCCGGTTTTTTTATTACCCGACCAGATCTAGTTTTAACATCGTGATCTAAAACTTTTGGACTGGATAATGAAGATTTTGGTGAAGCTTCCAGTGACCTGTTTGTATTTTTAAGCGACACAGCAGGCTGAACCAAAGGTTCAACACAACTATCGTCCAAGTCAGGCTCCTTAGTGTTAGGTACATAATCATTTAGGGATTCTTTAAGGTCAATTCGATTACGCCTGACCATATTGCCAAAAGAATCTTTTACGAGATAAGATCTAGGAGAGCTGTGTTTAGAAACAATTTGTGCAGGCTTCCACTCATTCTTTACATGGTCAAAAATTGTTACATTGGCTTTAGGGTCCAAAGGTTTTAGATCTTTACTATTCTTATCATAGTGAGACTTGTAAATATTCTGTCTATGTGACAATTTCTCAGAAACGTCTTCACAGAGTTTGGGTTGCAACAAACTGGAATTTATCGGCACCTTTGTCTTACAAATCCTATTCATTAATAACTGTGCAGGATAGTGACCAATATACTTGAGGGGTGAATTTCTATATTGCAATAAAGCAGTGTGTATATCAGAATTTTCTTTCAAACATTTTTTTAGCATTTTCTTACCTATATCTACTCCCTTTTCTGCCAGTCCATTAGATTGTGCGTAATAAGGGCTGCGCAATATAATTTCAAAATTCCAGTTTTTTGCAAATGTCCTAAATTCTAGACTATTGAATGGTACATTGTCAGCAGTTACTTTATCAGGTGATCCGTGTACAGAAAAAACAGATTTTAAAGTCAAAATAACTGATTTTGCAGATTTATCTTTGATTTGAGGCATTTCTAGCCAATTAGAGTACGAATCAAATACAATGAGAAAACTTTTATTAGCGTACGAAAAAAATGTCTAACCCTAATCTTTCCCACGGACGTTTAGGTAATTCGTAAGGTAATAGCGACTCTTTCTGCTGTTTTTTAGCAAACGTTTCACAAATATGACATTTTTTAATATAGGCTTCAATATCAACAGATAACCCTGGCCAATAAAATATTTGTCTCGCACGATTCTTGCATTTTTTAATGCCAACATGACCCTCGTGCAATAATTTCAACATATCATTTTTTACGGAAGATGGAACAACAATTTTCTCACCATAAAACAACAATTTATCAACATAGCTTAGGTTATCTTTGATTTTATAGTAATGCCTCACAGAAACAGGAACTTCATTCTTATTATTGGGCCAGCCTTTTTTATGAAAGTTAATAACTAGTTTGAGAACTTCATCTTCCAAGATTTCTTGCCTAAACTGTTCTTTTCGCTCTCCCGACATAGCCAAATTTTTTGACACAGAGTGTACTGCAAAGTTAAATTCTTGATCAGACTTTAATCCAGTTTCTGGCAAGAAGGCTCTTGAAAGAGTATCAGCTACATAGAGAAGTTTACCAGGTTTATAATTCACTGTAATGTTATAATTTAGTAAACGTAGTCTCATCCTTTGCAAGCGAGGAGAAATAGATGCTAGATCTTTTTTCATGATTGTTTCCAATGGTTTGTGATCTGAGTTCATTTTTATAACAAAGCCATAAATAAAATAATGAAACTTTTGTGTAGCGAACACAATTGCTAGCATCTCTTTCTCTATTTGTGCATACTTTTGCTCACAGGGAGTTAAGCTCCTAGACGCAAAAGCTATCGGGTGACCCTCTTGAGTCAGAGACGCACCTAGACCATCCTTAGATGCATCAGTGTCTATTTCAATAGGTTTTGTTGAATCAAAAAATGACAAAATTGGGGCATTAGTTAACATGTCTTTTAGGTTTGTTAGAGATTCATCGTGCCATTCAGTCCAGTTCCAATCAACATCATTTCTAGTCAAATTTCTCAAAGGAGCTGTTATTTTTGACACGTTAGGCAAAAATTTGCCTAAATATTTAGCCATACCCAATATTCTCAATAACTCAGTTTTGTCTTTTGGTTTTGGCATTTCTAGAATTGGTTTGACATAATTTTTATTCAGCTTGACACCTTTCTTTGAGTAAATTTGACCCATAAACTTGGCACAATTGGATTTAAATTGAATTTTGTCTTTGTTGAATCTAATATTATATTTTTGTGCTCTTTCCAAAACCAACCGTAAATTATTATCATGTTCAGTTTCATTAATGCCTGTAATAATCAAGTCATCAAAATACAGGCCTACGCCTTCAATATCGCCAAATATTTCATAGTTATGTTTTTGAAAGACCTCAGGAGCTGAACAAATTCCAAAAGGTAAGCGACAAAACGCATACCTTCCAAAGGGCGTTCCAAAGACACAATATTCTTGACTCTGTTCATTAATACGAATTTGAAAGTATCCGTCTTTCATGTCCAAGACTGTGAAATACTTTTTATTGTTGAGTTTAATCGCTATTTCTTCAGCTGAAGGTATTAAAAATCGTTCTCGTTTTATTGCCAAATTCAAGTGTTTTGGATCAAGGCACAAACGCAAGTCTTTGTTTTTCTTTTCAACTATTACTAGAGGGTTCAACCATTCAGTCGGTTTATCAATTTTTCTTATGATGCCTTGTTTTTCAAGGTCATCAAGCTTAAGTTTTAGGCGATCATGCAGTGCAACTGGAATCCTTCTGAGTGGTTGAACTATAGGAATTGCACCTTCTTTCAATGTTATGTGATGTTCTCTAGGAAAAGAACCAAGCCCCCCAAAAACTACCGGATATCTTTTAACAACGTTATCAAGTGATGTAATCTGACAAGACTCTGCAAAAATTGTGTCTACTCTTTTAACTAAATTTAGATCGACGCAATCAACACAACTCAGTAATGGCAATTCATCATTGTCACAAACTGTAAAAAATATATTTTTAACTATGTTGTTAACTTGACATTTTAAGATGACTTCTCCTAACGGAGTGAATACATAATCGAAACTGCCATACGGAGCTAGTTTGACTTTAGTTTTTCTCATTTTATCAAGTAACCCTAGTTTTCTAACAATGTTCAACGTTAAAATGCTTACTTCACATCCTGTATCTAGCTTAAATGTTACCTTATGGCCTTCAACATTAATTGCCTGCAACCATGACACTGGCTTCTTTGCATTGTTTACAGTATCAACTTTTCTTATGGACTGGACATACAACTCATCCGAACTGTTCTCACAATCACTATTTTCTGATTCACTATCACTGTAATTTTCTGTTTGCACTTTATGCACTTTTCTCTTGCCCAGTCTTCTGTCACCTTTCTTTCTTTCCCATTTCTTCTCCTTCTGGTCAGTATTTTGTACTTTTTTGCACACATTGGCAAAATGATTGCGACCCTGGCACCTGGCACATGTTTTATTCCAGGCAGGACACACATTCTTCTCTCGGTGTACATAGCCACAAAACTCACATTTCCTCTCTCTTTTTTCTATTGAAAACTGCTTGGATTTTACAGAACTCACACTGGCTTCATTCTGCAAAACTTTTAACTGTTTTTGACTAACTTCTCTTGATCTACAGATGTCTATTGCTTGCGTCAGCTTTAAGTCAGATTTTCTTAACAATTCTTCTCTTGTGCTTTGGTTGTAGATGCCCATCACTATCCTATCTCTTATGAACTCCTCTAATAAATTACCATAACCAGTTGTTTTTCCTGCTGTTCTTAATTCTGTCAAGAAGCTATCAAAACTTTGTCCTTCTTTCTGAGTAATGCTGTTAAATAAGAACCTCTCGTATATAACATTTTTCTTGGGTTCACAGTGGTCTTTGAACTTTTTCAAGACATTGTCAAGCGTTCGTTGGTCTGCCGGTAAAGGATCAAATGAGTTATATAGATCAAGGCCATCATCACCTACTAGATTCAATAAAATTGCAATTTTCTTTTCATCGTCTCCACTACTCAAGCCTGTAGCAGTCCAAAAATTCTGAAATTTTTGTTTAAACTTTTGCCAGTTATCAGCCAAGCTTCCGTCAATTGACAAATGATCTGGCGGTTTAAAGTACGAATCCATTGTAGAGGATACTATTTTTTTCTTTTTTCTCAAAGGTGTACTTACCAGCTATTATCACGAATTTACTACTAGAGTTTTGAACTAACTAACAAGAACTAGAATGTTTTTTTATTTCCAACGATGGGTACCAATCCAGCAGAGACCACGTTGGATGCTAATCACAAACACTTCTCATTTCCAATCAAGTTTTTTTTTACACCTGACACCATGTAAGATGTAAGGGCCCGAACGGATAGAAAATAATCATACAAACAAGTTCAAGAATGAAACACTACATTTATTAATTAAATCGGTACATTGATTGACAAGCCCGCGGTAACGACATGGCTGTCCTGTCATTCGTCACCCGTTGAACTACAGAGCTACAACTATGGTCGGTGGTCCATAGTTTCAGTCCAATACACAGGTGGCGGTACAAGTAAAAACTAAGAAGCTAAAACTATTAAATAACTAGCATGAATATCTATATAATACACATCCATATTTGAAATCATATAACTTCCTTAGAGTTCAGAATAATAACATAACATAACCTAAAATTGCGTTTCAACTAATATCTGTTTTTATCTCTCTGCGCAATCACGTTTGAAATTTAGTATTTGTAAATTCCTCCACTTTATGTCCTTGTGTTATATTTTTGTATGTTGAAATTTATTAAACTGTTTACTAATTTGAATGCCATGCTTATTTAATTATCCTTGAAATATTCTGCGGAAAAACAAAGGCCTTACTCAGAACCCTGTTTGTTTCCAAATTAATAATAAACAAATTACCATTCAATATTAAATTAATTTAGTTTAAAACAGTCCATACCTTCTATTGAGTTATAGCCGAGGTAAGTACGTTGGAAGAGCCCAAAGTAAATAAGGTAAAAATAATAACAGTACCGTATTTAGTAATTTCATAAAATATTTCTAAAATCAATTTATTGAACAAAACTTTATTATACAGTTTATTATACAAAGATTAAAATTATAACACAATATATAATTTATGAACATCTTGCTTACATACAACTAAAAGTCATTATTTTGCACTTTTTGCCACTGCCAGGGAACTGCTCCTATGTTTTCAAAATAGTCTGACAATCTGTCCCTTACATTAGCAGCATTTCTTGTATAAATATTACTACCAGTTCGGCCTATATCAATTAGGCCTGTACTTGGTTCTGATGTGCTTATATCTAATTGGGAATATTTACAATCTCTGATTGGCAAAGTGGATTCTCTTTTAAGGATAAAATTATGCAAGCAAATTGAGGCTTGCACAATTTTTCTTGTAGTTGCTGTTGAAGCAATAATTGGTTTCGCAAACATTCTCCAACGACCTCTCAAAACACCATGAGACCCTTAAAAAAATGTTGGACGCCAAAATATGAAACACTAAAAAAATATCTATTCACTTCTCAGGGTTGACTTCATGAACGTGGGTTCTTATGAACTTAGAGTAAATTGCAGAAAATAGTCTAATCGGATAACATGATTTAGAGCTATTGTTATAATGTTACCTTGTAAGTAAA
Source organism: Lochmaea crataegi (assembly GCA_947563755.1). Lineage (NCBI taxonomy): Eukaryota > Metazoa > Arthropoda > Insecta > Coleoptera > Chrysomelidae > Lochmaea > Lochmaea crataegi. The sequence continues at coordinate 41,793,356 of OX387427.1, read as the reverse complement.
GACCATGGGCGCCACAAAGTTTTCTCAAAAACTTTGAAAAGACCTACAAAGACTCTAGGTAGTAGCTATTTTGAAGTTTACTTGGTTACTGCAGGTAGGTAGTTGAAGTTAAAAATAGAAGACAGTCTCAATGATTACTAAGCCTAAAGAAAATCTGTGAGATGAATAGTTATACAAAAAAAAAAACAAAAAAATATCTTGACTGCTTTTAGTTAGTGTTGATTTAATACTAGAAAAGATTACAAGAGAATAATATAAATGCCGTACAACTATCAAGCTACTTATCTGAAGTGATTGCTTATAGTTGAGGTCCCTCGATGGAGTAACCTGTAGGTAATTGTCAGGTCAGATGAACCTCCAGGTAAGTGTTATATAAGTCTTCTTCCTAGTTAGATAAATCTTCCGATAAGTTGCAGATATCTTCAGGTAAGTTCAGGCAAGCTGTGAACTGAGCTTCACTCAGGAACACTAAACACTAAGAGGTATGCACTTCAGGCAGGCCTCGTATAACCATCAGTCAGACTTTGTAGGAACATCTTAGAAACTATCAGGTATAGTTAAGTTTTAGATACAGGCCTCGTATCAACCTAGTAAAAACCCCATAAAAAAACTCATAGAAGCCGCTAAAAGATATAAAAAAATAACAGTTTCCATCATTACACAATTTGTTAAACCCCCAAGAATATAATAAGTTTACAATTACATGATTTACATCAAATTCTACATAAAGGAATAAAAAAAGGTTATTTTACAATTAAATGTTTTACATTTCAACCAGAGAAAAAAGTTTTTTTATTTATAAATTTGGTTATCTTTGAATTCTGTATAAAGATGTTAGGTGATAGAAATATGAGAATTTAGGAATTAAACAACAGGTAAGTGAATAGTAGTAACGTTTGCAAAATTCAACAACAGATATTCATAAAAACCTATGTCCTTCGATTTAAATTCAAACACATCAACAGTTTAATTAATCTCTATGTCGTTAATTAATGTAACAAATCTTACCAGAGATAAGAATTATCGTTTAAACCAGTTATTGTTTAGAAATTATAATTCTTCATTATCTCTGCGGCTTCAAAGGAATTTCATTTTGCCTCTTTCTTGGCAAAAGATTCAGAGACAGCAGACAGCCCTAACACTTTACTCTCGCATGCTTAGCGCAGACTCGCTCGTGTGCAGGTCACATGTAATCAATACTTCCCTGGAAATGTCTACTATACTACTCTAACGTTAATGTGAGAAACAATAATTACTGTTTCAACCAAAAGCACATTCTACTATACGTCTGGCCCTACTTGACCGGTAGTTGAAAACCTTCTTCCTTCTATTTAGTATTCTGCTTCGAGGATAGGGCTTCATCATACATTTGGTGAGAGCAAATGCTTCATCTCCAACTTCAACATGGAGGAGTATCAAATTTCTGTCCTTATCAAGAGGACATGCTCTTGGAACTCACTAATTGGTTCTCAAAGCCAATCCCAATCATAAACACGAAAAACGCGAAAAACACCACAGTTACTGTTCCTCCCTGGAGCTCCAATATCTACCAATGTAAATTGCATATTGGCATCCGCAACAGCCATAAAAACAATGCTATGGCTATTCTTAAAATTGTAGTGGGAAGATCCACTGTTGAGTGGTGCCTGTGACAATAAAATAAATTTTTGAGATATCATTTGTAATTTTGTGACATTTAAATTTGTAATTAAACGGGCAACATGATGAAAGAGTGCCTTCTGCACCTTGTGTGTGAATGTGACTTAAAACCAAACTATTGGCCAAACCAAACCCCCCTTTTTTCTGTTATATTTGGGTAAGCTTTCAAACAAATAAAAAAAGAGTGCAAAATTCTATGGGTTGTGAAGTTTACTATCACCTATTAATAATAATTTTATTAAGTTAACTTACTTGAATTACTACATCCCGTTTCCCATCCACTGCCCCACTGCAGTGAGGAAAGTCCCACTTTAACTCAAACTCCTTTGCCATTGTTTCCCAGTCTTCCTCTGTGGGTTGTTTTAAAACTTTGTTATATAGGCACTCCCAGATAGCTTCGCACGTCTCAGCTATAATATTAAATACTGTCTGTGGGGCAACCCTGAAGGCGTAGGACATAGAAATCATACTATCACCGGAAGCCAATTACCTTAGCGTTAGAGCTAGCCTAATTTTAGCTTCAATTGGTTTTCTCACAAAGTCTTGTTTCTTAATTTAAGCTTCATGAAGGCCCAAAATCCCAGAAAACATATCTGCAGGCATTCTAAAATAGTTAAAGAATTGACTGCTGTCCTCCTCCAACTCCACAAATAAGGAACTTCCACAGCTATGCAACAGTCTCTTTTCTTCACTAAACATCGGTCGGGTCCACATTCTCCTTACCTCTTTTCTCTGCAGACGAATCAGCCAAACAACACAGATAAACTTTTTTAATTTTCTGACGATAACTTGATCGTTGCCACACAATTTTCTTTTTCAACCCCTTGGACATAGCTCTAAGGAGTAAAAGATAATTATCACTAGTCATTCTTCAAAAAAAAAACAAGATTCTGACAGAAAATGAACAATTTACACAGAAATATTGATAAAATACGGCAAATCAAAAGTTCAAAACATTCAATAAAAATAGTCCACAAAATCAAACAACAATAAAAGGAAATGACAATTGACAATTTGACAATATTGACAGTCACGGATATGTAACAACGGATGCTCTATTTGGATGGCGTAAAATTCACGTATACGTTTAACGGATACGGATGTCCGTGATCACGAACCCATGTGGATGCATACTCACACTTTAGATTTACTATATAGGTTAGGTTACTTATTTCTGATAATAGGAACTGTAACTGACTGTGATTTGTTTGTATCAATGAAAAATTAACAGTTCGTGAAGATCGCTCATCACTAACTATAACAGAAGTTTCGAAGTAAAAAGACGAGTGAGAAGCTAGCCCCTAACTCCAAAAGTGAATCTGCGACAATTGACTAAGCCGGCAACAGCGCACCAAGATGTCCGTTTATCACAATGGCTCGACCAGTCTAATTTACGGGGGGGAGGTAAAAATATGGTATAAAAATTTGGTTGAAAAAAAAAACGAATTATATGTAATATAAAAGTCTATCATATTCCATATTTCAAAATTCGCTGACAAACGTTACGAGATTCGGAAAAATTGAAAAATAAGAATTTTAAAAAAAATTTACAACTTTATTTTTATTACTGTGTATTATATCGATGTGTCGCGTTACACTCATTACAGTAATAAAAAGAAAGTTGTAAATTTTCATGGAGCGATATTGATATGATTATATAGCATTACAGTAGCAAAATAAAGATAATTTTTTTTCAATTAATTTGTTTTCTATATTTTTTTACCCTGATAGTTTGGTCTGCCTAATAAAAATTTTTACTCTTTTAGAAAATGTCACACTTAAATTGCTTCAATTGCGTAATCCCCCCGTATTTGACGAGCCTGATAACTGATAATATTATATTTAAATTCTATAAATCAAACAGCTTTTTTTGTAGGTATATCGACAAAAAACTAAGTTTGAAATGATTATTTTGATTTTTAGATTCTTTGGATTTTAACAGCGAAGCGAAGACCTCATAGAGTTAATCAATACGATTCGGCAATTACCTAGGCAAAAGGTAAGAAACAATTATTACAAATTACTAATTATATACAATGTTTTTTCGTAACACTAAGAATAAAAAATCTTCTGTATGTTCCTTGTGGTGTATTCATTATTCTTTTTGTTAATTATTTTGGGAAATTAAACCACAACCTTTTTTGTATTTTGAATTCAACGATACCGTTATCAAGAAGCGATGCTGCCATATCAATTTCGCTCGCTAGAAGCCAGGAGCTAGCTTCTGATAACTGATAATATTATATTTAAATTATATAAATCAAACGTTTCAAGATATCGAAGAACCGCTTTTTAGTAGAATAATAAAAACAATAGTTTTTCAATAGATTCCTTTAAAATAATCATTTTGATTTTAATATTCTTTGAAGAGGGATTAGAATTTTGGAAGAAACGATCAAAGGTAAAAGAAACAATTATTACTAATTACTAATTACGAATTTTTCTCGTAATAATAACAATAAAAAATCTTCTGTATGTTCCTTGTGGTGTATTCATTATTCTTGTTAATTATTTTGGGAAATTAAACCACAATCTCTTTTTTTATTTTTTAATTCAACCTTTCGGTAGCGTTCCAGATAGGTAGGTACCGTTATCAAGAAAAATTTCAAAACCTAATTTTTCTTGATAACGGTAGCTGGAAAGCTACCGAGACGAAAATTAAAAAAGACAAAAAAAGATTGTGGTTTAATTTCCCAAAAAAAATTAACAAAAAGTACAATGAAAAACGTTGGTGCTTCTCCTTTTTGACCAAACATTTTGTGACAATCTATAGGAAGTGCTTTTATAATTAATTTGTCGGAAAGGCGTATTTTACGGGATAGGGAGTAAAAAAATGGAAAAACTGTTTAAAATGACCGATTTTTTGTTATTTGGTATTAAATTATATTTTTCAATTAAAAAATTCAAAATTAGTAGCGTAACCACAAAATACGAAGAGCGTATATGACGTAAAATTTGAAAGTCGGCGACAAAAAAACAGTACCTAACTGTTAATGTTGGTATATTTTGTAGAAAATATGGGGGTATAAAATATTTTGTGAAAATCGAGAAGCACGTGTTCTGCACAAAGACCAAAAAGTTTCCCATATCTTGCCAACTTTTTCAGATATACTGTATTATAAGAAGATGGATCTCAAAACAATTGGACTTTTGTGTCTATCTATATTTTTAATAGAATATATTATATAATTTAGCCTTTATACAGTGTGTCTACTTAAGTTGGAACCATATATTATGGAAAACTATTTTATTACTGGTTTTACAAAAAAAATTATTCTTGATGGTTCAAAACTTTGAATGCCACCATCAGATATCAATTTTTTTACAAAAAACTGATTTTAAATTTTTCTTCGCAGGTTACGCCCCTTAGAGGTTAACCTAGAAAGTTATTTCCAGCGATTTCTCTTGGCCACTTTTACTAAGGAATTTTTTCTCCTTAAATTACGACATGAATAGTTTCTGATATATAGCCGAGAGATCGGCTTATTGGACCACCCGGTACATATGTGGAAAAATGAAGAAAACGAGACCACAGATATGGGTGAGTGAAAATAATAATTGTTTACAATCTTTAAAATAGGCTTAACCTACAGCTTGAATACTTTCAGTATTCTATTTATTGTAATTTGCACGACAAAGTTATATAAATTCTCCAGATACTTACATATTTTACTCCCATATAATTATTAAGCGCAGTAGTTGTGACTCACATTTTGTTTTAACTTAAACATTCCAGAACCACAAATAGTACATTCACGAACCTAGTGACACTGGAAACAATCTACCACTGTCCTTATCAAGCCCTAAAGGAATGAAACTCCAGCGGACACCTATTCAGACTTCAGGCAACAAATCAAGTTCCAAGCCTTCAAGAATTTAAGGTATGTTATTTTTAAATATACTCTGCAATAATAAAAAAAGTGTCCGTTAGAAATATTTTAGTATTTTTTCCCATTTTTAATCATTTATTTTGTTTTAGATCAGGTTAGATCAAGGAAAAGGATTATTAATTCTCAGAGACAAGGGCTTACATATCTCGAACAATATGACAAGCAGGAAGATGCATTAAAGCAAAGAGAGATAGGCTTGAAAAAGATAAAAAGATAAAAATAAAAAGGTGCAGCTTATGGAGAAACAGGACAATTTGGATGGAATTCAAGCGGAAAACAAAAGGAATTGGAGAAAAAGAAAATTAACCTTGAAATTCAAAGTAGGAGTAATTTGGAAAAGGTTATAGAACGACAAGATAAGCTGTTAAATTTGCTTATAAACAAGCTCACATAATACAAACACAAAATTTAAATATAAAAAAGTGAAACATGTCATTTTGCTGCTTCGTTATTTTACTTGTTTTACCTAGTTAAATATTGTGTAAAAATTCAGTTCTTTCTCGTGCAGAGTCTGAATGGTGCCCCCTTAACGGCAAGGATCTTAATGCCAGTAAATATCTCATAATTCGCTTTTGTCGTACCCAACATTTAATCACATTCAATTACAACATAAATGGTCAATTGATCGATACAGTCAATCAAATAAGGGATTTAGGAGTAATTCTTGACAGATCACTAACCTTAAACCACCACATCACTACTTTATCTTTTACCTGTTCATGTATATAATAAGAAGTGTGCGTAGTCAAACGGTACTTACAAAACTCAAATGTTATAACAGAAGACTGCAGACCCAGCAACAGCAGAAGACAATGTTCACCCTCCAACATACCATGACTACCCTAACCCTATCTTCGCCATACTATATGGAACATATAATTTAATAGCCTACGATTGCTCGGACGCGAAAACTAACGCAACGGTAATATCGCTAAGAGACATTCAACCATGCGCGCCTCCGGAAACAACATACGTAAGTGAAACCGTGTCAGTCCTTGTGATCCAAATAAACGAATTCAGTACGCAAAAGGTATAGAGCTGCAGCGTCGAAGTTTCAAGAATAATATTTCACTGTGGTATGCACGGCCACACAGCCACACGCCATAGTCAGTGATGGACTAGACACATACATAGAAAAATTGGGAGCAGAAGAGTGCAGAAATATGCACAGCTATAAATCAATAAAGCTTGTAAAGGAACAGAGTACCACGAATATGGGAAAAGCTGGACCGACGTCGTAGTCACTGCCTCGATAAAATCACGGCATTTGACTACCTGGCAGCCGTCAGCCTAGACGAGAATGAGATACACCGAAAAGAAGGAGTGAGTGGTCAGTTTCTCCAAGGATACTGCTTCGACTCAACGATAGTCGAGAAATACACGCCACCATGAGTCATACATGGGGATGGTTTTCAGAACTGGGGACATTCATGAGTGGCCTCATAGGATTTTACTTTGTTTATAAAACTTTGCACTGCCTATGTGGAGTTATAATAAACAGTTAGAGAATATATCATACTATAGGCTGCGGAGTAGCAATATTCGCAGGCATATGGTCAAGCGTAACGTCATGGGTACTACACAAAAACGACATGAAGAAGAAGTCCAAAGAAGAAATTGGACTTACACAGCAAGACGAGGAAAACCCTCAAGAGACCAACAGACAAGCATCCATCAGCGTTCACTGGACTGACACACGTGGCAGCATAAACACTCCGTAATATTGCGCGAAACAACCATTTTTACAAACATTACTTAATAATTTACCAAGAACACTTTAAACTCAAGTGCAAACAAAGTGCGCGGCAGATAAAATGCAAACGTGTAGCCCTCGACAACAGACGAGGAGTCAGCCATACAAAGAAGGGAGAGTACCTCGCAACAAGCACATCGCCAAACTTGTGGTCCTTAGACCACCTCCAATTAATCCGACAAATGCTTGTCAAATCTCAAATCGTCCTCGCCCCACTCCACGGGCACAGTATTGAAACCAAAACGGTTTCTCTTCCAGTATTTCAGCCAACTATTTAAGGATATCTAACCCTTCACCTCAAGAATTTATTTTCAAACAATAACATAACCCATCCTATTTTGGATACACAAACCATTGATGCCAGTGATGCACAGCTCACAGCAGAAAAATCAACATAGCAGAACAAGGGAGTCATAGGAATTGCAACAATGAACACGTCTGTGCAAGTAGCCAATAATCAGTGTCTCAGTGCGACATGCAACGCGTAGTGCACAAGGTGATAATCGCGGGAACATGTAACGCAGTGACACGATTTTGTACGTAGTTAAGTTTATCGTAAGGGGTGCACGTAAGAGGTGTTGGACAGGTAAGTCCAACACTTTTTCAAAGTGGGTGGCAATGTAATAGATACCAAATAAAGAATCATAGGGAACATCACCCTGTACAAGAAATTTCATTTAATTTAGAATAAAGTAGACGCTGGAAGACAGCATAGCAGTTTAAAATATTGCAAAAATTAATACACAGGAAACCAGTTTCTAAACAACAATTCCGCTGAGTCGGAAGAAACCCACGCGCTAGGAAAAAAGAACATGATTAGCAAATTCTGCTGAAGGGAAGGTAGAAGCTAGGGGACTTCAAAACGAGAAGTAAAATTTCAAGGGAGCGTCTACTGAAAGCGTTCTGCAGTGTTTATCGATAACAGGGGTGGTGATACGGAATAAAAAGGTTCGCTAGAGGCGAACAGGTTTCGTGTAAAACCTATTCCGATCGGTACTCGGGTATTGGAGCCAACGAGCCCCGCCCAGGATAAGCAGTCTTCCACCCTTTAGGGAATACCTAGACTAGAGAAATTGGTGAGTTGAATTGAGTTGAAAATTGTACTAACTGTGAACCTATGATTTTTTGTAGTTTGGTTAGACTATTACTATTGCCATCTCGCATCCATAATTTGGTTGTATAATTCGTTTTATTTTATTTTCAATATTTTAATATAATATTGCCTGTGAGAGTCCTAATGTTTGGACGTCACCAGGGCCCCCGCTACCATATGTGAAAGTGCATCCTTTAGGGGCGCCAAAGCCCTTGCAAAAAAATTTGCAAAAAAACGCAAAAAACAAAAATTAACACACACAAAATTTTATTAGTATATCATCCAGTTACTGCCGATTCCTATGTTGCGAGAACATGTCAGGCAGTAGTTTCTTGATTTTTCCTGTTCAGACATGAATAATGCCTGGACCGCTATAAAAGCGATGCATCGCCAGAGGCGTTTTTAAACTGGTTAGTTCACTGGACTGTGCAACAAGTGCATAAAAACAAGTAATCCTATTAATTTTTACATTTAAAGTTATTTTTATTATGTCAAGTATTGTGTTGTATAATATTCAGTTTACCACTTTTTTTTCTAAAAAATTAAGTGCCGAATACCTGCTGACTGCAATTTCAACGGTTTGATTTTTTATAAAATGATAAGTGATCCCTAATTTATACTATCAACATTAACCCTTTATAGGATACTGGTTAAAATTATTTTTTTTTACCCAAATATCTTTTTATTAATTGAAATGTCATCTACGAGTTTAAAAAAGTAATTGGTTTTTTATCCATAACTCACTTGGTAATTTATGCTATCGATCTTTTTTGAAGACCATTTTGTAGGATTTTTTGAAGGCTATAAGATCAAATTAGGGCGTCGGCCCAGCTTTGTAGTGGAACGCTTCTGAAGCGATAATGACAACCAAGCAAGGTCGAGCGAGGTTAGTACTTGGATGGGTGACCACTGGGGAAACACCGTCCCAACAGAGCCCATACAGCCTGCAGCGAATCACTTTAGATTACTAGGGTCAGTAGCATATCACAGCTCGCAGGCATTATACCAATGAGCATGAGGTATAATGGAGATATGCCGTCTTCCGGATGAGACGTAAAACCGAGGTCCCGAGTCCATGGATGTTGGGCTCGATGAAGATCCCTACCGCTGGTTGGTACACTAGTGGCTTCGGCAAAATTTCCGTTTAGGGGTAGAGTGCTCCCGGCGTCGGTGATTAGCCTAAGTTGCGCAGAAATAGACCAACGTTAAATAACCGAATAAAAAAAAAGATCAAATCAGTTCAATATTTTTTCTGCCTTTAATTTTGGAAGGGTTCAAGCTGAAAGGGCTCGAACAAATTGCTTTTCACTCAAATATGCAAACTTGGTGCTTATTATTGTGCTTACTGCTAATTCCCATGAGTACTAATTTTTTTTTTTTCACGATAAAAGAAAGAGACCTTCAGGTGGGAAGTTTCGCGAGCAAAAGAAACTGAGACTACAAGAAAGGGAAAAAATGGCTGGATCTTTAAAGCACTTCTTGCAAAACAATCAAGATTCCACGGAGACTATCGATGCGACCGAATCTCAAGGTTCTAAATCCGTGATATCAGTAACCGTGAGTGGAACATCTGAAATTTCAACAGAGGCGACCACGGTAACATCAGGTTCTGCAACAAGTGGCGGCGGTTGTAGCAGCAAAACAGCTTCTACTGATGCAGAGCCCGATGAAGCGATGACACCATCCTCGTCTACAGCACTTGAACAATCCACTTCAGGTAATTCAGCTTGTGTAAGAAGTTCGGTGATGTCAGCTACCAAAATACCTTCTGCAAGTAACACTTTCGATGAAGGCTTCAATGAGGCTAGTGTCGATATAATCCCGTCCGACCCCGGTTTGTGGCCCTAAAGAATCACCAATGAGATAGCTAGAATATTGGTTAAACGTGGTCAGTAGATATTAAATGGGGTTGTAACGAAGTCACGTACTGACCTACTTCCGCCATCTATAATGGGGATTCGCGGAAGTCAAGTAACTGACCTACTTTCACAATCTATGTTAATGGGGGACCAAAGAAGTAAGGTACGAATGACCGCAACTGACCTCTCTAATATGCAGTGACGGAAAATAAAAATTATAGAGGGTGCACCGAAAGTAACTACATTTAATAGGAGGGGGTATACAGAGCAGTAGTCAATTACACTATATGTAGTGAAGAGTAGTGAGTGAATTATTATTAATTTGAGTAGAAATGGAAGCTAGTAGGTGTGTTACACCAGAGCTTATTTTTAATTGTGAATCATTTTTAGGCCTTGTCTGGATGCGAAATAATAATAGGAATGTAACTGTGTAGATAAAATCATATAAAATATTAAACAAGTTATTAATTTAACCAATTTAAAAAGTTTTCCATTTAATAATAATTCGTTTTCATTGATCAGTATGCTGGAGCAATTGAAATGTTTTAATTCGCGGTGAATATAAAATTCTGATGCGAGACTAGTCTGCAAAGAAAGCAGGATACCAGTATTTGGAATAACACGGAAGATTCGATGAGATTCAAATTTATGTATGTCGTTTCAGAAGAAATGGATTGTTTAAGAATGAATAAGTAGTACCCGTATGTACTTGGAAAAACACACTGGGAACATGTAAACATTGAAATTAATTGAAATAAAATTCTGATGTGAGACTATTCTGCAAAGAAAGCAAGTTACCATGTTTGGAATAACACGGAAGATTCGATGAGATTTAAATTTATGTATGTCATTTCAGAAGAAATGGATTGTTTGCGGACGAATAAGTAGTACCCGCATGTATTTGGAAGAACACACTGGGAAAATGTAATCATTGAAATTGATGTGAGACTAGTCTGCAAAGAAAGCAGGATACCGTTTTGGAATAACACAGAAGATGTCGATGAGATTTAAATTTATGTATGTCATTTCAGAAGAAATGGATTGTTTCAAGGATGAATAAGTACCTAGTACCAGCATGTATTTGGAATAACACACTGGGAACATGTTCTCATTAAAATAAATTGAAATGGTAATGCGGGGGTGACAGAACCCATCTTGAAAATAACTTGTTTACATTGCAGTATTGTAGATATATAAGAGCTAAAATTCAACTTGAAAGTATAGTTTATTTTATCTCGTGAAATGAGAAGTCGTATTAAAGTAAATATATTGAGTGATTATAGAAAAACAAGTGAACAAACAGAATTTGAAAAGATGAATACAATTAAAAAAAGTATACCTATGATTATTAGAAGAGGACCTTCTGAGACAAAGTATCATATTAAAACAATAGATGATGACTGTTCATCACCAAATTCGATGATAATAATATCAGGAGAGAGTGAGGAATCTGAAGAAATCCAAAATCGGCCAGTGGAGGATATAAAAAACCAGCCATTGAAAAATTCTGAATATGAAAATATTTCTATGGACGGAATTTTTGAAAATGAAATAGATCAACTCTTCCAACCAGAAGACTGGAATAGTGATTTAACAACTGCAGAAGAAGCGTTGGATGAAACTCAATCGAATGTGAAAACAATGATAACGAACCATAGTGATAACGTGACCAAGTTCTTCGAATCTAATAAAATATTTTTGAGTGAAAGTCAAGAACAGAAAATAAGTTTGAAATTGAAGATTGAAAAATATAAAAGAAAATATATAACAACAAAGCACCTCTTGGAAAAGTTAAATCATAATATAAAATTAGCGGAATCAATCAATCGTTTAAACCTATAAATTAAATACAAAATATATTTTATCGTTTGGAATTTTTGAAAATGAAATAGATCAACTCCTCGAACCAGAAGACTGGACAACTACTGAAAATGCGTTGGATGAAACTCAATTGAATGTGAAAACAATGATAAAAATGATAAATAAATTTGAAATTGTTTAAACCTATAAAGTATGTACCTATTTTCATTTCACGAGATAAAATAAACTATCATATTATAACTAATTGTGGTTGATTTACCCTGTACATCCATTTAAAGTATATTTTTACAATATCGATATTTATAATTCGCTCTTTTTAAACAGTAACAAATCCATAAAATTAAGATATTGTATATATGTGAAAGAATCTTCAAGCGTTTCTTTTTATCAGCCTACAACTCTCGAATCCAATTCAATCGATATAACTTGTTTGTAACTGTATAATTAGTAGACACATTGCAATAACAGGGTCGGACTGACTTTGATGTAATATTGGAGAGGAAATTAAAGGCGATTCGAATGAAAATATTTTATTCGATGATCAAACCCAAAAGTGTAGTGAAATAAAATCCACAGTACTGGATATGGGACTAATGTCATACATTTTTATATTGAAAAATATAAAAATGCACAATTGAATATATATTAAAATAATTTAAATATAAAGTTGCATTAATATTAAAATTGTAGTGAAATAAAATCCACAGTACAGGATGTGTTAGCAAATTTCAAATTTTTGAACAATATAAAAAAATTCAATTGATTTAAAACAAAGTTATGGCGCAATAATGTTAAAATGTTTGTTATTGCACAAAAAACAATAATCAACTATACAATATAAAAATAGTTCTTTTTCACATATAGAACATCTAAAACATGATTCTGGTAGAGTTCCTGCGCTACTGGTGAAATGCTCGCTTACATGTTGGGATTCTATGCTTTCACCCCCACCATTATTCAAATCGAAAAAACAACAGGTACATAATCGATATTCACTTGTCGAATAATAGTATTGTAGGATACATATTGGTTTACCAAAACTGGCATTCATCCATTTCTGACTATCCACTGTTTCAATATGAAACGATTTGAAATCAATAGTGGAACCTGTATCATGTTCCTGTTCCGAAGTACAGGAACTGATAACAGAATCCACTTCACTTCCACTATCGTCATCGATTCTATTAACCTCTTGGTTTTCTAACAAAACCGCAAAATCGAAAGACTCGTTATCACTATCCATACTTTCTTCTTTTATTGCACTACAGTTTTGGGTTTGATACGTTTTGCAGCGTTTAAACGTATTATATATAAAATTTCAGACATGCGCAAACTAGAGTAGCTAGGGCATGCGCAAACTAAAGCACTATTCAGTGTCTCACCACAAAATCATTTATTATAATATAAGCTAGTAAAAACAAATTCAGACATGCGCAAACTAGAGTAGCTAGGGCATGCGCAAACTCAAGCACTATTCAGTGTCTCACCACAAAATCATTTATTATAATATAAGCTAGTAAAAACAAATTTATTGGTAGAGTTGTATTAAATATTTGTAGAGTATTCCAACGTCTTGTGTTATCCATCTTGTCGTTTTCTTTTTTGATTGATGTTTTCATCATCTTGGCAAACTTACAGTCTGGGCTAAATTTTAAATGTTCTTCATGAACGCAATCTTCGGATAACCACTCATGAATTTCCACATGACAATTAAAACAACGAGTTATGTCACTATAACCAACATAAAAAAAACCCGCTAACGCCAAATCTATAGGAGAAACTTTACCAGCCCAATTTTTGAATGATTGCAAGCGGTAGTCATACAATGATAATAAATCGGAGAAATCTTCTAAACACATATTGATGGTGTGAGTCAAATTCGTTTTGCTATAACTATTTATAGATTTCCCCATCCATTCCAATACTAGCATAATTTCTCCCACCACTTTCACATATCTATAAAAAGTCATGAAGAAACCATTCCGAGCATAGTTTTGTCATGTTAGTTGTGGGGGAAATGTCTTCAAATATGGTTCAAAAGGAAGTGTTTTTGGGGGAGCGTCGATTTGACTTGAATCAGTCAAAGTCAAAGTTTGTTACAGTGTGTTTATCAGCAGAGTGCACTCCTTGTGTAATAATTTCAGGGAACAGGAATAATTATATAGTTTTTTACGAAAAGGAATGGGAGGAATTAATATGTTTCAAGGATTTGATTGACAATTTTTTCACTGCAGCGGAAACCCTAGACCCTATAGATGCGGGCTATTTTTGGCTTCAATTTCAAAAGTTTGAGCAGAATAAAGTGCTAAAAATTTTAACTGGACACGCTAGTATTTGTTTGGGGTATGCAAGTATATCCGAGCTGTGGAAGATATTACCACTAATAAAGAACACCTTTGAAACATTAAAAAACCAGCAGTTTTTAGGAACTATGAAAATTTTACAACTGGCTGTTACTAAATCACAAGATGCTCCGAAAACAGCACTAGAAGTTCTACAACCAATCAAAAAAATCAATCCAATTACATACAACCTAGGTCTTGAAGTAATTTACAGATTTCCTGAATTATTACAAGATGAAAAAAGTCAGCTTTAACGAAAACTTTAACAAAATACATGTTCTATATGTCTGGTGATATGCATATCATGCGGCAAGAAAAAACGATTGGCAAGCTAGATATCTCGATCAGTTACGCTTCAAGCAACGAATTCAACAAGCCGCCAAATTTATCAATCCTATTTTACATGTAATACATAGATGTAAAGTTTATAATAAAAGATATGCAGTAATTATTATGTTTTATTTAAAAAGTTAGTTTACAATACATTATTTTTATTAATCCAAGAGTTGTGCGAGTTATCTAATCCCAGCCATTTCACCAAAACCTTATTTCCTTTTTTTCTCAATACTTTTTCAACGAGATAAACGTCGGGGTGTTTCACTTTTAAAAGTTCCTCAGTGTAAAAAGCTCCTTGAATCGGTTGATTACTCTCGTCTTGTAAAATATATGTGGCGGGATTGGTCAGCTTGACTTTATAGATTGTGAAAATTTCGGTTGACCAGTTGGGTGTATAACCTTTGGAAAATGATTCACGATATTTACTTATGCGTACAAAATCACCTTTTTTAAATCTAGGTTTGCGGGGGTCGACTGTTTTCATGTGGTTGAAAGCAATAATATATTTGGCGTTTGTCTCATTAACCTTACTGGGAATAGCACCCGTTGTTGAATGCCTGGTATTATTGTATTTCTTAACAATTTTTGGTAGCAATTCCAACCATTTATATGACCCTTGCACACTAAATTCTTTCCACAATAAAGTTTTGAGTGTTCGAATAACTCTTTCTACAATGCTAGCTTTAAGGTTTGAAAATGTGCTGTAATGATTTATTCCATACTGTTGCATCAGCTGTTGGAACTCTTTGTTATAAAATTCTTTACCCTTATCGGTCTGTAAGTTTTTAGGCGGGCTCATTTGGGAGAGTACTTTTTGCATAGCCTCTGTAATGTCCTTGGCATTTTTTCGCTTTACAGGTTCAGCCCAAACGAATTTACTAAAAGTATTGATTATTACAAGTATATATCCAAAACCTTTGTTAACGCTTTTATAATTATTCAGAATCGCCAAATCAGCCTGAAGAAGATCATGCAAACCTTTGACAATCACATGTCGTCTCTTGTAATTTTTACGAGCCGGACTATGCAATTCATTAACTACATCTCGCTTCACATTACTCATATTTTTGTAGAGCACACTGAATTACAAATTCAACGTAAAATTGTTTATAACTAGGGTTTAACGCAAACTGTAAAGTATCGCCTTTTTTAACAGATTTATCAACTATACCGGATTGGTCAGATATTTTATTGTTATAGCGAATATATAGTCCATCAAAAGTGCATTTAAAATGTTCAACTTTTCCTGATACTGGTATCGTAAAAGTGCTTGTATTACAGTCTAAGACGTAAAAAAACTTGTCTGTTCCTTGACTACCATTGATTTTGAAAAAAAATTTTGGTATGGAATTTATAGGGATCCCCAATATAAAAATTATCACTGAGCAGTGGTGCTGCTACAATTTCGTCAGAGGGTTTTAACGCTTGACTGCGAAGGAAGTGTTGATTGAACCTGTTAATCGGCATATTAAGATTGAATGGGCCATTTTTATCAAGGGGGTGCTATTTATTCAACTGTTGCAACGGGCAAAGTAGGGTAAAATCAGCACACATATTATTTACAGAACCTACTTTAAATTCAATTTTATCGCCCTTTTTTATTTTCATGGTGGATAACTCATGATATTTATAAACCTTGCCATTTATCAAAACATCACCGTCACTCGAGTAGTGCTTACAGCTTTCGATAGAACCTTCAACAGGAAAAACGAAAGCAGTCCCTCCATTCTCTAAAACATACAAGGGATTTTTTGTCTTTTTTACCCCTATTAATCGAATGATGCATGTACTAAAATATTCTTTTGGTGTGCAAATGTAAAAGGGTGTTTTAAGTATCGGTTCAGCGGTAGAAGGAACGTCTACACATTCTGAGGTGGAGAGGTAATGTTGGTTAAAATGATTTAACGGCATGTTCACGACTAAACAATTTATAAAGTAATCAAAGTATTTATTCGATTATACCACCCTCTCGTAAGTCTTCAATAATGGATATAATTTCATTGCGATGACCTGTATTCCCTGCTGCTTGAGAAGCTACAAGTAATCGTAACGTATCAACTATTTCATTAAAATCATCAAAATATTTATAATCAATGGGTTTGTTATTGTAATCCATCATAGTCAACTTCCCCCCAAGTTTTGACATTTTACGTGTCAGTACACCAGTTAATAGAGACCGAGGGGCCGTACCAGCCCTCGGTCTAATCGGATTTGGTTTTAGTTCAGGCTTAATGATGAATGTATATTTATCTTTAATATCATTGGGGAATGTTCTGATGGGTAAATCGGGGTTATGTTCTCGACGAATAGCATTTGTTCGTTTAATAATATCTACATAATTATCCACATCTCGTTTAGTATATACAATAGGGTTTTTTTTTAAAAGCAACTCGACAACCCAGGTGTACCCAAATATGTTATATGTTTTACGATAATATCTTTATTTTTGAAGTCAAGTTCAGAATCACCAATGTAAAACTTTTCTTCGTTGGGATTATGAAAAACGCCCAAAATATGATCATATACCCCTTCCGTATCTCGTATCATCCCCTCGATAAATTCTCTAGGAAGAGGTGTGTCAAACTGTTCAAAATACTCTCTCAAAACGTTTGGGTCGGTGATTGTACGATAAAAATCACTTATGCTGTCATCGATAAATTGGTCTTGTCTGGTTCTATCTGGAATATCTCCCGAATCATTTCGAGATTCATAAGTTGTTTCATCTGTTAAAAATCTCGTGTTGTCCTGGAAAGTACTGTGAAAATCTGGATCGTTATCGGACTCAAAAAATGCTAGTTGATCGTAACGAGTTGTGGGTGACTTTTTAATGGTAATGTCCCCTTTTGTCGGTGATATTTCTTGTTTAATAGGTTTCCCCAAAGTTGAAACAAATTCTTTAAGAGGCTGGTATGATTTTTCCAATTTACTTTGAGACTCATGCCTCTGCTGTTTGAGAAGTTTATATTTCTTTTTAATATCTTGACGTGATTTTATGAGCTATTTCCCTAATCGTTCATTCATTGTGACTAATAGATTTCACATTTTTTAAGGTCTTATATATACATCAAATCCTTTTCGATATTTTCCAGAGGATAATGCACAGTCCTTATCAATAACTAAAAATCCAAACTTATCTTTCCAACAAAACGATCCCATGTCTTTAAATTGTTGAAAACTCATGTCGATATTTGCATGGTCATCAAAAATATGTTTCAGATTAGTAACATCTTGGGGGAATACAATTAACAGATTAGCATTATCCCGAATTAGTTGTTTTGGAATCGCTGAATATGTTTGACATAAATAAAAACAATCAGTCTCTTTATGTCGACCAAAACAAAAATAATTTTTGATGATATTTTGGTCACAAGACGCCACATCGTCAAATATAACTATGGAATTATGTTTAATATTTTCGGGGAGCGGAAAATCTTCACTTTTACTAAATTCTTGGTAACCGATCTCTCGTATGGGTTGTAGTAATAATCGCAGATATTGATATTTTGGTTGCTGCAGTGATTTCGAATATAAATAAACATTTTCATATTTCATACCATTAGGATGTTCCAACAAAGATAACATTACGTTGGTTTTACCACTTCCACTAGGCCCTACTATAAGTGTTCGTTTAGAATTACCTCCAAATAATACACCGTGATTATTTTCATTATTTGTAATGTCATAGTTTTTAACTGGTAAGGAAACTTGTTGTTTTACAAGCTTCATGTTGAAGACTGTTAGTATATAAAGAGAAGCACACATATATAGGTGTTAGTATGAAAAATAAAGCGGTGCCACTTGAACGTCGTAGGACTAGAGGTAGAGGACTTGTTAATACATTAATAAATAAGCTCCCCTTTGAACTACACGCCCCTGGGGGGTATCGGTATTTAGGTCCTGGAACGAAGCTAGCAAAGAGATTAGCTCGAGGGGATAAACCAATAAATCCTTTGGACGAAGCAGCGCTACAACACGATATAGCATATTCTCAGAGCAACGATCTAAGTGAACGCCACGTGGCTGATAAAATTTTAGAGAACAGAGCTTGGGATCGTGTCAAATCCAAGGAGGCCAAATTAGGTGAAAAAGTAGCTGCCTGGTTGACAACAACAGTTATGAAAGGAAAACGCAAACTTGGAATGGGTCTCCGACGAAAACGTAAAACTAAGAAGCGTGTTATTAAACCACCAAAAATTGGAGGATTTTTACCATTTTTAATCCCATTGATTGGGGCTTTAGCTGCTGCCGGTGGCGGTGCTGCTGGTATCGCCAAAGCCGTGAACGATGCTAAAGCTAATAGAGATCAATTAGCCGAGCAGCAACGACATAATCTTGAAATGGAGCAAGCTGCTAAAGGTGGTAAAGGGTTATATTTAAGACCATATAAAGGATATGGAATGAGGCAAAAAAAACAAAAAATATGTAAAAAGGGGCGGGGTTTTTATTTAAAACCATATTCAAGAAACTCCCGATAAAATTACCTCAGCACATAATGACAGACTTTGAACTTGAAAAATATATAACGTTATTGCAAATTCCTTATTTTCGTGGCATTTACCTGCGTAACTCCTTACCTACAAAAATTAACAAATACGAGTCTGGTATTATCAACTTGGATACACTGCAAGGTGTTGGAACGCACTGGACAGCTTATACAAAGAAGAGTAAAAATGTTACATATTTTGATAGTTATGGTAATTTACCACCACCAATAGAAGTCGTAAAGTATTTTACAAGTAATGGAAAAGTAGACATCCACTTCAATTACGAAACAGTACAAAGATTAGGTTACCAATGTGGACAGTATTGTCTTAGATTTTTATATAGTCAGTATAACTGAGTAGGCAACTCATTCCATAACCAACTGTCCAAGATGTCGTATACTTTTACGTTAAGTGGGGAGTCATCAATTCTAAGTGGTGACTTTAACCCACCCATTTATTTAGATGAAAATCCCGAGTATGAGATAGGATTAGCTAATTTTGATACATTCAATAGTATTCCAAACGTAACTCAAACCAATAACGTATTAGTGTGGGGTCAGAAAAGTCAATACAACTATATCATCCCTATAGGCTCCTATGAACTGGATGATATTATAAAATTAATTGAAAAAGAAATGTTTAATATAGCGGGTACTACAACCCGCATTGTGCCAGATAGTCGAACAGGGTCTGTATCAATGAAAAGCACTGAAACTATAAATTTTACAGTTGATAATTCAATAGGGGATCTGTTGGGTTTCTCAAAAGTCTTTCTTGAACCGAATAAGGTAAATACCTCAACAAAAATGATAAATATTTTAAAAGTTAATACTATATGTATTGACTGCAACATTGCAGTCGGATCATTTTTGAATGGAGAACCAGTACACATTATACATCAGTTTTTTCCCCAAGTTCCCAGTGGGTATAAAATAGTGGAGCAACCTTTAACCATACTCTATTACCCTGTAAGCATTAAAACCATAAACAACATTACCGTTAGGGCTCTCGATCAAAGCGGTGATTTAATTGATTTTCAAAAAGAAACTATTACTGTTCGCTTACATCTTCGAAAAACTAATTGAAATGGTTTGGCAGTTTAATCGTATACACCCATATAAAAGCACATTTATTCACAAAACTATCAGTAGAGGGAAAACCACAGCATTGTTAACGTCTACAAATCGGAAATTTTTGCAGTCTTTGGGTTTCAAAGTGTTGGTATAATGGAAGTTTTACATGTTACGGGCGAACCTTTTAGCGACACTACCATTGAAGACTATCAATTCCATACATACCAACCGTATTCTTCTGCTAACCTCAACTATAATGATGAAATAAGAATTCCAATTCAAGATCTAGAAGCTCATACTCTCCCCAGTAATTCAGTTCTGTACATAGAAGGGAAATTGCTGACTGATAAAAATACTGTTCCAATAAAATTTAACTTTATTAATAACGCTATTGCGTTTTTATTTAGAGAAATCAGGTATGAGTTAAATGGTGTAATTATTGACGCTGTCCGACAAGTTGGTATAGCTACGACAATAAAAAATTATCTATCTTTAAACGAAAATGAGAGTAAGCTGATGAATAATGGGGGGTGGTATCCAAACAATGGAAAAATTCTAACAGATTCCAAGGGTAATTTTAATATATGTATTCCTTTAAAACTACTCATTTGTTTTTTTTAAGATTTCAAGAAAATTATAATTAATATGAGACAAGAGTTGATTATAATTCGAGACAAAGACGACATCGATGTTGTAGTTGCTTCTGATGAGTCTGAGAAACCAAAAATTGAGCTATTGAGAGTTTATTGGAATGTACCTCACATAACTCCAAGCATTAAAGAACAGCTGAGACTAAATAAAATTATTCATAGCAATATTGATCTACCAATTAAATTTAGGAGCTGGGAACTGATTGAATATCCTGCTCTTACAGATACTACTCGTCACACCTGGCCCGTCAAAACGACGACTAAAATTGAAACACCCCGACATATTGTGGTAGCATTCCAAAAGGGTAGAAAGGGCAAACTTTTGAAAGATATGAGTAAATTTGATCACTGTAACTTGACTAATTTACGTGTGTTTTTGAATTCCGAGCGTTATCCTTATCATGATTTTCATCTAGATTTTGATAGTAATCGTTTTGCCACTTTGTATGAGATGTTTGCCAATTTTCAAGAAAGTTATTACCACATCCAAACTAATCAACCTATATTTAATCCAGAAGAATTTAAGACCAAAGCCCCCATCGCCCACATCGACTGTTCTCGTCAAAAAGAGGTTTTACAGAGTGGTTCTATTGTTCTTCGAATAGAATTTGAAACCAGTAAAAATGTGGGTAATGATGTATCAGCATATTGTTTGATTATACATGAAAAAGAATTTTATTACAATCCCATGACAAAAATTGTTAGACAAGTGTAATGCGCATGCGTTTATGTGTTAAAAGTCTGCAACAGCATGAAGTTTCTTTCAGTACACTATGGGATTTCGTCAACGACTCGAGCAGTATATTACTAACTTGGCTAAACTCAAAGCTGATATTCAGTGGTATAAAAAGAAAAAGCAACTAGTTGAACACTTTAAAAATTTACAAATATGAGATTAGTGATGGATGTTCAGGGTTTTAGGATTGAAAACAATAAATTTATAGTGAAGGAATTTGCGGCATACAACGGAAATCAGGTTTGTCATTATGTGTTTAAACCACCATTTCCTTTACGAATGCTGTCCCCCGATTTGCATAGACAGGCTGTTTGGCTCATGAAAAAGCATCACTCTATTGACTGGAATGTTGGTTTCACACCAATACATTTGTTTGGTAATATAGTTGCTAATTTAACAAATGATGCTGACGTGGTTTACGTTAAAGGAAAGGAGAAGGCTGACTATATCAAAAAATATTCAATGGCTCCAGTTTACGAATTTGAAGAACACCCTCCAGTTATTTCATCTAAACAGAAATGTTTTTACCATAGTAATATTAATTGTATTTGTGCGCTATCGAATGTATTTTTTTTATATGAAAACTTTATAATGAAAGAATAAAATAATATAATGACTTTCAATTCACCTTCAGACCTATTGCGCATGCGTTTTCTTGTATATAAATGTAATTACAGAATTGATTCTGTTTAGTTTCATCATGCATTGTATCAAGTGCGGTAAGCGATTTTCTAGAGCTTACCATCTTCGTCGACATCAGTTATGTTGCGGTCAACGTTCAACTACTTGTGACAGTTGTGGAAAACAGTTTTCGAGGTTTAATAATCTTAAAAATCATCAACGTAAGAGTTGCGATGGTCCATCTTTTATTCCCAAGAAAAGACTTAGACCTATGGGTATGGAAGTGTTGGAACCCGGTGTTACCAAGTTACATCACGCATTCAAAACCAGAATAGCTTCCTATCGGTTCTCCATTCCAGATAAAAAGACAAATTATATGGATTTTCTCAATGAGGTTCAACCAAAAGTATTAAATAAAATTCAAGAATACCTTCAGCAACATTATTCATTAAAAATAAATTTTGAAATATTCAGTATATACATAATACCAGAGAAGGAGATTTCAGATATAAAGTCTATGAATACAGCCAACAAAGTTGTGACTACATCAACCGATTTGAAACATGTATATGAAGAATTTAAAGATGAAATTATGAACCAGGCTTCAGAGTTTCAAGAAAAAGATAGTGGGTGGGCACTTCAAGAAATAATGTTTTTAGATGTGAACATAAACCGTTTTAATGCAATTTCCGCTTCTTCTTATGTCAAGTTGCCAAGGGCGATAATTAGAAAACACACTGTTTTGAATATCCGGAATAATGATAATGCATGTTTCGCTTGGTGTGTGAATGCAGCAATATTTCAACCCGAAGGAGATCCCACGAAGCCAGAATCTTACCCCCATTTTGATACCTTGCTAGATTTCACAGGAGTAGAGTTTCCGGTAACCCTGAAAGACATTATAAAATTCGAGAAATTGAATAATATATCTGTAAATGTTTATGGGTTGGAATCAGAATTTAAAGATGGAAAAAAAATATATGAAGTTGTTGGCCCCCTTCATTTTACGGCAGAGCGGAAACCGACCCATATTAATCTCTTATTGATAACTGATAGAGATGGAAACACTCATTATACTCTCATCGAGGATTTATCTAAATTATTGAGAAGTCAAAAGACAACGCACAAAGAGAGAACTTTCTTTTGTGATGGATGTCTACAAAGTTTTTCAACAGAATCCAAATTACAACACCACCAAGAAAATGATTGTACTCACATATACACTAAGCTACCAACTTCTGAAATTAAAATAAACAAGTGTGGGGAGTGGTTACCAGAAAATACATTAAAATTCATCAACTTTGAAAAACAGCTGCAAGTTCCATTCGTTATAACGCGGACTTTGAAAGTTTATTAAAACCGATAGATCATACTGAACCCCATGCTGGTAAATCCTTCACAGTTAAAGTGTGTGAACATGAGCCTTACTCGTTTGCTTTTTATGTAAAGTGTACATATGACGATAGTTTATCCAAATTTGAAATTTATGAAGGTGCCGATGCAGCCCAAGTCTTCATACAAAAATTGGATTCAATAGTTCAAGATTTGTACAATAACCATCTTAAACATGTTATACCGATGCGATCATTAACACCTGAGGAACAAGATAGATATGACACTGCTACCGTTTGTCATATTTGTGAAAGACCATTTGATGTTTTTGATAAAAAGGTTATGGATCATTGCCATGTTACCGGAAAATTTAATAATGCAGCCCATAACTCTTGCAATTTAAATTATAAACTTCCGAAATATATTCCAGTCTTTCTACATAATTTAAAAAATTATGATTGTCATTTATTTATCAAAGAACTGGCCACCAAAGGCGAAAAAATCAGTGCCTTACCCCAAACAAAGGAGAAGTATATATGCTTCTCAAAATCTATTTTGGTGGAAAAGTTTAGTGATCCCAAGATACGAGATGTGTATATGACATTAAAATTTGTTGATTCCTTTAGTTTTCTAGCTAGTTCATTAGAAAAACTGGCTTCTACGTTGAATCCTGAACAGTGTAATGAGGTACGAAAGTTTTTCCCAAAACATTTTAATTTAATGAGACAAAAAGGCGTGTTTCCGTATTCATATGTGACATCTTTTGATAAACTACGCGAGCGACAATTACCATCTAAGGAACATTTTTTTGATACCTTAAAAGGTGTTGATATCTCTGATGAGGAATATGCACGAGCTCAACTAGTATGGAATACTTTCAACTGCACAACTATTAGTGATTATGCAAAGTTATATTTAAAAACTGATGTGTTGCTTCTTGCCGACGTCTTTGAGAATTTTCGCAAAGTTTGTCTTAAGGAATATAAGTTGGATCCAGCTCACTACCTTACCGCTCCTTCCCTGAGTTGGGATGCCATGTTGAGATGTACTCAGATTGAACTACAACTTTTAACCGATGTGAATATGCTTCACTTCTTCAAAAAAGGAATTCGAGGCGGAGTAGCTCAATGCAGCAAGAGGAAAGCTGTAGCAAACAATAGATACTTGGAAACCTTTGATGTGAACAAACCAGAGAGCTACATAATGTTTTTAGATGCTACAAACCTTTACGGGGCTGCAATGAAGGAATATCTACCATTTGGTGACTTTAGGTGGTTAACTGAATCTGAAATTGAATTATTCGATGTCGATACTATTGAAGATGATTCGCCTAAAGGATATGTTTTGGAAGTGGACTTGGAGTATCCTACCAACCTGCATGATGCACATAACGATCTTCCTTTCTGCCCGGAAAGTATCATCCCTCCAAAATCCAAATATTCAAAGCTGATACCGAACTTGAACGATAAAACCAAATACATAATACACTATCGTAACCTTAAACAGTGTTTGAAAAATGGTTTAAAATTGAAAAAGATTCACAGAGTTATCGAGTTTTCACAGTCTGCGTGGCTAAAGACATACATTGAACTTAACACCAGTCTACGCAACAAAGCTACAAATGCCTTTGGAAAAGATTTGTTTAAACTTTTAATCAATGCAATCTTTGGAAAAACGATGGAAAATGTTGAAAAAAGAAAACGTATAATTATATCAAGTCATTGGGAAAACACCAGAGGATCCCTGGGAGCGAAAACTTTAATTCAAACCAGAATTCAAATCTTGTTCTGTGTTTAACGATAATTTGGTGGCGGTTCAACTGAATAAAATTAAAGTAGTGTATGATAAACCGTTATATGTAGGATTTTCAGTTTTGGATATTTCAAAGACTATAATATATGAGTTTTATTATGATTATGTTAAACAACAGTATGGCTATTCTGTTAAGTTGTGTTATACGGATACTGATTCATTAGTGTTGGAAGTATTTACTGAAGATTTCTACAAAGACATGAAGGAAAATATTGAATATTTCGATACATCCAATTATCAGACAAATAATATCCATGACATTCCTAAAACAATATCTATTGTCGGTAAAATGAAAGATGAGTTTGCTGGTGTAGTTGTTGAGTCTTTCTATGGAACTGGTGCTAAAGCATATTGTGTTAAATTATCGGAACGATTCAACAAGTCTAATATTTTAAAGAAGGCTAAAGGTATTTCTAAACATATAATTGAAACTCAACTCCATCTTAATGACTATAAACAAATCGTTGAAACTGGCGGTATTGTATATAGAAAAATGTATGTTTTTCTTTCCAATATGCATATTATCCACACAGAATTAAAAAACAAGGTGGCTCTTTCTTCAAAGGATGATAAGAGGTATGTAATACCACATGACACAAATACTCTAGCATGGGGGCATTTTCTCCTAAATCCATCCTCCAATTCAGGCACATTAGATGATCTTCTCCAAGCATTAGAAGAAGAAGAAGCAGTGGAGAATTTTTTCAGTGATGTGAATATAGAAGAATACTTAGATTCTACAGATTTTGATTTTTTAGATGTTTAACAAAAAATAAATGTTATTTATATACTTATTTCTTTTATTTCAACAAACGAAGGACAATTTTATAAAATATTGTACCAGTCACAATAGTAGAACATGTAGCTATATAATATAATATATAAGTATGCGTATTTATGTGTGTGCTTGTGACCTGGTGAACTGCATACAACTGCAACCATTCGGATTCTTGGTAGTTTCCATTACCTTTGAAAAGACGCACTTTATATGTTGTACTATTGGTAGGTATTTCAGCTTTTAGGGTTACTGCATTATTTGGTGTATACGATTCCATTCGTGTCCATTTTTCAGGCCAACTATCATTTTTTGTACCATTACTATCAAAACATACAAACACTTCTCTAATATTATATGGTTGCTGTATTAAAAGGTAGTTACCAATAATAGCTTGCAATATTATAAACGTTGGGGCCTGCATATCGACTAATACTAAATAAATGTTATTATATCCAATCTTTTATATATGATTTTTGGACGTTTCACATTTTTGTGTATTTCATTTCTATTATTATTGGTGGAACCCTTTTTTAGTCGGGCAGTGATGGATAATAGCATGGATTAAATATTGTTGTATCAATCAACCCCTCTCCTACCAATTCACCAGAGTCATCCTCTTGTACATCACTATTTTTTACGATTTGCACTTTTAATTCGTGGATACAGTTCACATTTAACAGGCTATACAAATCACATGGAATTACAAATTCGTAGATAGTATCATGTTTGAAATATCTATAGCCGATTCCAATGTTCTTATTATTTACATCTTTAATAAACCAATATACCGCATTTGCAGCGATACTTGCTAATCTTGGAGCACTATAGTATACACGTTCTGAATTAAAAATAAGCTCTGGTGTAACACACCTACTAGCTTCCATTTCTACTCAAATTAATAATAATTCACTCACTACTCTTCACTACATATAGTGTAATTGACTACTGCTCTGTATACCCCCTCCTATTAAATGTAGTTACTTTCGGTGCACCCTGTATAATTTTTATTTTCCGTCACTGCATATTAGAGAGGTCAGTTGCGGTCATTCGTACCTTACTTCTTTGGTTCCCCATTCACATAGATTGTGAAAGTAGGTCAGTTACTTGACTTCCGTGAATCCCCATTATAGATGGCGGAAGTAGGTCAGTACGTGACTTCGTTACAACCCCATTTAATATCTACTGTGGTCCGCCCTTGATAGACATCAGTTTTAGGTTTCCTAGTAATAAAGATAAGGGAAAGTTTCCGTGCAAATACTTTGTAAGAAGTCTTGCAAATGGAGAAAAAGTTAAAAGGACTTGGCTTATTTACGCTATTTCTAAAGATTCTGTATTTTGTTTCTGTTGTAAGTTGTCTTGTAAAACTCCTAACACTTTTTGTGATACAAATGGAGTATCTGATTGGCAACACTTGTCTTTGCTAATGAAGAGACACGAAACGTCTCTTTTACACACTAGTTATATGAACACTTGGGTAAATTTAAAAAAAATGTTGGAGACATCTACGACTGGTAATGCTCATCACCTGCGGATTTTAGAAACGGAAAAAAATATTGGCGCGACGTGTTGGAAAGAATTATTGCGATTGTATTTATCAACATAATGCTTGGCATTTCAAGGTTCTTCTAAATTACTTTTCGAACATGATAATGGACATTTTCTAAAAGCTGTTGAGATAATTGCCTCTTTTGATTCGGTGATGAGACAGCACGTTAGCCGAGTGTGTAACTCCAAAAAAAAAAATCTGTTAAAATGACTCATTATTTAGGCGTGCAAATACAGAATGAAATAATTGAATTATTGACGTCTAAAGTAAGAAATAATATTCTAGAAATGGTTCGCAGTTCAAAATATTTTTTAACTATATTAGATTGTACACCAGACACTAGTCATACTCAGCAAATTAGTCTAGTTCTGAGGTATGTTCTTAAAACCACTTCAAAAAAGGTTGAAGTTGAGGAAAGTTTTATTGCGTTTATTGCTAGACTCTACAGGGGAAGGGATATAAGAAAGTAACCTGTCCATCAGGTTGTCCAAAGTGGATGGCCATAGCCAAGAAGTGTGTCCAGAACAATGACCAGAGGGTGTAAGAATAAGCAGAATAAGCCGAAGAAGTGTACAAGAAGAAGAATCAACAATGACCAGAAGGTCTATAAGAAAAAGAAGAAGAGATGGAAAGATAATTAATAAGTATTGCAACTATACAGGTTGTATCAAAAGTGTGCGAATTGGCATCAACAAAGACCAGAAGTAGTACAAGAAGAAGAATCAACAATGACCAGAAGGAGTACAAGGAAAAGAAGGAGAGATTAAAAGATAATCAATAAGTATTGCAAGTTTAGCAGGTGTGCCTAGACTATCTTATATTATTGGGATGGATAAAACGGGGGAGCGAGACAAAATGGCACTTTCGAACTTTTCTTCCGATCTCTTTTGGGCCGTTTTAGTTCCAGCCGTTGTTATCCGATCGACCGTTCTCTGCCACTGATTTTCGTGCACGAGGTAAGCGAATTTAAGAATTTTGTTGTAAGTAATTATTTCCGTAATAAATTCACTTGTGACTGGCTTCTTTTGATTTAACATTGATAGAATTTATTTTTGCTTATTGCTTGTTTAATTTTAGTGAAGTTTTTCTGCGTATTTCTGTACAATTCCGAAATATTTTTTTTTTTCATTTGTTGGCTTCACTTTTTGGGAAAAGAGGGAAATTTCAAGCATTGTCGCTGCCAGAGCAGGTAGATTCTTGAGAGGTTCTCAAAATATTCCGTTCAAACCCGACTGCAGCCGATTATCTGACTGGGAAAATATTTTCAGGAATCTCAAAATCTGATCGCTGCCTGAGCAGGTGAATTCTTGAGTGGCTCTGAAAATATTGTAATAAATACCAAATAAAGAAATATAGGTAACATCACCCTGTATAACAAATTACATTTAATTTATAATAGACCAAACATGCTAATATGCAAAAATATAAAGGTCAAAAAAACAGTTTAACATATTGAAATGAATACCTTAGACGGGAAGCGAGTTACAAAATAACAGTTTCGCTGAGTCCGATAAAAACCACGCGCGTGGAAAAAATACCTGATATAGCGATTCCGCGGAAAGGGGTAGACCAATCACAAAGCAACATGTGAACGAAAGTAAAAAAGCTGACTTTGCGAAATTGCTCAGTCAAAGGAACAAGGAAAAAATTTCAAGGAGTTGAAGGGAAGTCACGGTTGCATCTGGTTGCGAGTTCGGGTACGCGGATAGCGGTTTGATTTTCGGTTCTCTAAGTGTTAATTCATTTTTATATCATAAAGTAGTGTGATTAACTTATAAAAAGTTTTTGTCAAATTTTAAAGTACATTCTCAAGGGGGCGTCTGCTGAAGCGTTCTACGGTGTTTCTCGCTAATAGGGTTGGTGGGTAGGGTTCTCGCTAATAGGGATAATAAGGTTCGCTAGAAGCGAACCGGTTTCGAGTAAACCTTATTCCGATCGGTAATCGGGTATTGGAGCCAACGAGCCCCGCCCAGGTTGAGCAGTCTTCCACCCTTTGGAGAAAACCCAGTCTGGAGAATTTGGAGAGTTTTTTTAAAATTGTACTGTGTACCTATGATTTTTGTAGTTTGGTTAGCCTATTACTATTGCCATCTCGCATCCATAATTTGGTTGTATAATTTGTTTTATTTTATTTTATGTTCTTTTTATTTTTAAACTAATATTGCCGTGAGACACCACATGTTTGGACATCACCGTCTAAACTAGGAAAGGGAGCACAGTTTGATTGCTAGCTATTAATTCAATAGAATCTAATTTATAAGGTGTACGGAATATTTAGTCCACACCGACAATTTTTCCTATTAATCTTTTTCATAGTAATCCTTTTTTTTCTTTTTGTTTTGTAATAAGTAAATTTAAAGTGTCCTCCTAATCCTAATAGAGTTATAGTCACGTACAGTTAAAAATGCATATATATGCATTTTTAACATTTCACATTAATTGTTTTTTTCATTTCTTTTTTTTTTAACAATAAACCCGTTAAAATTCATTAAAGACTAGTTTAATTTCCCAACCAAGGGAGAATGATAGTATAAAAGCAGGAGTAAATGTAAAGAGGACCAAAAGCGAATCAAATATGTATATCATATAGATATACATAAATGATTTTCCCGTATAAATAATATGCCTGGTTCTACCCCAGTCCTAACACTATAACCGACGTAGCTCTATCATATAAAGACCTCTCATTATCGACGGAGGCCAAACCCAACCTTTCGGACATTTATTTCAGGAGTCGTCGATTCCTGATTCCCACGTACTCGTGGGTGGTGACAGTCAGCTACGCTGCCTTCTCGTTCCTTTTGGGGACTCAAAACGTAGATTTTTGTTTTCAAGTGGAGAACTTCAAAACAGAGATTCTACAACCGGTACCAAGGTGTACTCTGGTGTTGCAGGAGTTGCAGTGATCTCGGAGACACTGGTGCCGTGTTACAATATTGAAAAGAAACCCGACCGAAGGAAACAATTCGTTTTAATATACAAGGATATTTGATCAAAGACAACTTGGAATAGTCTCGTACGTGTACGATGCCTCAGCAGGTGCAAAAACTTCCGAGGGTTTTCCAAGACGTTGAGCGAAATAATCTCACGCGTGTTCGCTGCATAAGCAGGATCACAAAGGAGAGGTTTTCGGATTCTGTCGTCTAACTTTTATTTAAGTGGTTGATTTAGCACTAACGGCCGTGGTAAAATCAATCTAAAAAAAACAGGTTACGATAACCGTGATAACCTGGAATAATCTCGTACATGTATGCTGCAAAAGCAGGTATAAAATTCGGGAGGTTTCCAGGCGAGTTGATAAAATTTCCGTTTTTTGTAGTGTTCAGTACAGAGAGTATCGGTAACCGAGGGTAGTTTATAAATTACCTTTGTTTTGTTTAAACCGGTACACAAATATTAAGAAACGCTTCATTAAATCCTGCTAGTGCCTTAATAACGCTTTCTCTATGTATTTGTCATCTGACCGCTAGTTGAGTTTTACCATTTTCACCCGCATTTAGACATACTGGTAAAGCCTTGCACCTTAGCTTTTGCGTATCTTGTAAAACAAATTATAGTATACTGTGCAACAAGGGGGGAAAGTTCAACTTTTCTTACGAGTGAGATAAGTACTTTCCCCACATGTTGCACACTATACTTTTTCTACAACTGCACAAATTTAAAGAATACAAGTAAAGTAACTTAATATTTATTTTTATGGTTAGTAAAACAAAAATAACACTAAAGCATCTCATCTCTATACTGTTAAATAATTTTATTTAAAATTATAGTTGATGGTGAAATGTGTACAATTTTGTATGGTCAAATCCGGAACGTCATTTCTTTTCACTAAATTCTCCGTTATATTAATTACATCTGACAGTTTTGTGACAACTAAGTAGGTATTCAAAAATGACAGAAGTCTACTAAGTTTTTGTTTGATTCTCCATACAAATGAATGTAGCGTGGGCAAACTGCCGTGAGAAATGATATTTCTCACAGTATGAGCAATATTTGACTTTGGAATTGAGTAAGGTATGAGAAATACGTCACTTTTCATAGCAGTTGTAGAAAAAAATATGTATTGCTTGGTGTGTTGCTTTTGGTTCGAGTAATAACGTAGTTAGTTATTGTAGATACTGTTTCATTTTAATACACATTTAGTTATTTAAACATATAGCTTCTGCCTATAAAGTAAATTATTTTGAAGTTAAAATAAAAATTTATAATTTCTCAAACAACTGGTAGTATCATTTCCCGATATTGGTAAATAATTAAAGCCCGTAAGATTTTTATTTTATTTTTTTTACAGTATTTATAATTATTGTATATCACGAGTAATGTTACACAAGGCAATTGTTTTGCCATGGAATTGACCCAGACGTGTTGAAAAATTTGCAGATATCATCCCTTATTCTTTTTGCCTCTACTGTAGAATTGCCTTTGGTTCTTTGAAGTTGTGCCATCTCTTGAATGTCTTGCCTCCATAACCCAGGTTCCACAGCACCAGTCACAATATCACCTCTGTCAATATCCTGAGGTTGCGAATACTTGGCTTCTTTGAGCACAAGTAGTTGTGCAAATGGCATCATGCCATTAAAATTTTCACAGCTTTCGGTGGTTCAAATTTAATGGCATTTTGAAATATTTTGAATCACTTCGTTGATATACCAAATGCATTTTCAACAACTCTTCTGGCTCGGGCGAGTCTATAGTTAAAATCCTTTTCTCGTTCGTCAAAATAGCTCTGTTGTAGGGCTTCATGAATTGAGGGAGAAGTTGGAATGCTTCATCTCCAATGAAGACGTACGGAAATTTTTCATTGGGAGTGTCTGATAACTCACGAGGATCAGGCATGTCAAGCTGGTTCTAAGACAACTTGCGCCAAAATTATGTGTTCTTCAACACACCACCATCTGACACTCGGCCATTTGCTCCCACAGCAACCATCGGAAATTTATAATTTGTATCAACAATTGCCATGAGCACAATGCTGAAAGAACCTTTGTAATTGTAATAGTAGGACCCAGAATGGCGAGGTTTTTGGATTGATACGTGTTTACCATCAACGCTCCCCACGCAGTTGGGGAAATTTCACTGTTCTTCGAATTCCTGAGCAACCCGTTTCCATCCATCCTGCGATTTTGGAACCTAGAAGAGAAACAAAAAACGAAACTTGCATTATAACCCTTACATGAAGAATTAACACTTACTGTAAATGGGAATTTAATTATTAAATTGCTGTTGTGCCTAAATTACACCATGCCGGGGAGTCGCACAGTTTTTTCAAACCCTCGGCTGCCTTCCGACAGAAAAACCGACCGGGAAAATTCCGTGCGGCTCTGTAACGCATGGTGTAATTTAGGCTTGTAGTAATTTAAGTTTGAAAGCTTTCATTCACTGTATTTCATTTTTTGTTACAGCAACCGACTCCGGATGAAGACTCGTAATCACAACTCAATTTCGAAAGTGTAGGGTCTCCTGCTGACGTAGTTACACCCCCCAACTCCCAAACCAGCCATCCCTGTAAAGACGGGTAAAAAAAGGAAAGGTGGGCCTAATAGCACTGATCAATTAGTAGGACTAGCGACAGAATATTTCAAGCGACCTGAGACTGAAGAAGATATTCTGGCTAAGGGATGGGCTATGAAATTAAAAAAGTTAACTCCAGACCAACGACGCTTCGCCGAAAAAATCATAAATGACACGCTTTTTGAAGCAGAAATGGGCAACTTGACAAGGGAAGGAGTGCGTTTTCAAAACCACCCTCCTCGTTGGTCACCCTCGCCATATTCATCGTCATCTTCTTCAATGAATAGTTGACAAAGGTACTCCAACCCAGGGCAGGCGCTGTACATTTCGCATCCAAGTGAAAGCCCTTCATACCCAGAGCAACACCACGAAACGTCTGATGAAGATAATGCTGCTACGTTCTTCTCCTCATTTACCTCAATGTGAACTTGTGTCCTAATCTTTTCAGTTCAGCAATAATGTACATTACCTGTGCGATATCTGTATTATTTGTAAAGTGTAATTATTTGTAAATCTTTTCCTTTCTTAAAATATAAAGAGATTTACTTGGGCAATAATTTCTTACCTGGATGTTTTCCTTCAATGCCTTGATAATTGCACAGCAAGTTTCCATTATGATGAGTTCCAGAGTCTGCGGAGCATTGGCACACGTGAATTTCAGGTCTTCTAAATCCATGCCAGATGCTAGGTACCTCAACGTGACAGACAATCTCTGACTTGCAGGAATCGCCTCACGCATTTTCGTGTCCTTCTTCTCGATGTCTTGGCGGACTAAATCGAGTAGATTATCGCAACTTTCTTGGTCCATGCGTAGAAAGTTCCTATAATCCTCTGGTTCCGAACCACTCAGAAAGTTGAGGAGATGTTGATGAGTGAAGCGGTTCCTCATTTTATACCAGTCGTTAGACCACCGTCTTTTTTTCTTTTTGTGTTTTCTCCCCTTCATAGCAACCAACGTTAAGGCCAGGAAGCCCAAATCTACATTTGACACCATTATACGCTCCACACTCCTCCACTTCTCAGCTTCGACTGAGAGTTTTGATCAAAAGATTGAAGTGTTGATTGAAGAACGCTTGAAGCGCCCATCAATCGGAGCCTCAAGCATTTGATCAAGCCGCTTGATAGTGTAGGGCCTGTTTTACATCTAGAATTAGAATTTTAATAAACATTACGAAAACCTCTTGTGATTTAATTTGCTAAATTTAGTGCGTTCTCAAGTATGTATAAGCGAATATCAACGTAAGAGTTTATATTTTGAAAGTTACAATAAAATATTTCAATACGAAATATTTAGTAGCTAAGGAAACCAGTTTTTTTTGTAGATAACGATAATGTTTTTTTAAACTGAAATTTCGAATTGTGTTTATATGCTGATGAAATAGAATCAATAAATTTTATTTGCAAGTATTTCAATAATTATTATAACAGTTGTACTACTAGTTTTGTTATCATGTTTTACTGCTAACAATAATATTTTGAATAGGAACTGCAATTTTGGTTATTAAATAGAAATAAAAGGTGATTTTTGACTTAGAATTTGTTTTCTAGAAAGTATCTTAGAAATTGCATTTTCTAAATTTACATTTGCATTTTGGTTTATATTTTCTGTAACTACGCTTAAAGATCCGCCAAGAATTAAATTTTTTTTATTTAATCTGAAATAATAGATTGCATTGTTGTTGATTAAAATTCTCTATAGTTGATTATCCAAACTGGACTTGTTTCATATGAATGCCACTAGTTTAAACCTTTACCGTACAGGGTGAACTGGTGCTGGTTATTTCTGTTTGTTTTGGATATACCGACCGAACTGATTTAAGGATTACACTTGATGACAACTAGTGAATATAGCGATTCCTCTGATAGTAACGATAACCGTACATCCACACCGGACAAACAGCTTGTGGGATGGGTATATTCCCTAAAGAAAGAAGAACTGTCTGACGAACTAACTAAGCGGCAACTATCTCCAACAGGATCTGTAAGAGAAAAACGTCGACGAAAGGTTAGTTTTCTTAACCCTCCGTCGGGCGCAATAGTAGAATTCCCGAGATATTAATTAACAAATAGAAAAAGGATTTAGCATAATCGGGGTTGTCTGGATTGTATAGTCTTTGACGTCTCTCCATTTTTGCGCGATGATACTTGCTACATTTGGATAATAAAAAATGAATATATACTATTTACCTCTGTATTATATTTCTACTTCATGCAGAAAATATACTGAATGGGCGCAATGAATCTGTGAGACCTTTACACTAGAACAGCACAATTGCGACTGTTGAATGCACACAACGTTAGGATAAGTTGCGCCGCCGGACTGCCCGCTAGCATAATCGGGGTTGTCTGGATTGATTAGTCTTTGACGTCTCTCCATTCTTGCGCAATGATACTTGCTACATTTGGATAATAAAAAATTAATATATACTATTTACCTCTGTATTATATTTCTACTTCATGAAGAAAATATACTGAATGGGCGCAATGAATCTGTGAGACCTTTACACTAGAACAGCACAATTGCGACTGTTGAATGCACACAACGTTAGGATAAGTTGCGCCGCCGCACTGCCCGCTAGCCTGCGTATTGGATGAAATACATTAAAATTTCATCGGTATGAATCTGTGAGATTTTTTGCGCCCGACAGAAGGTTAAAAAATCATTTGCTGTGCAAAAGAGTACATATTCCGTTTCGTCTGGAGGTGAAGGGTTAAACCCGAGTAGTCCCGTAGCTCCAAAGCTTGTCGAGTTCGGTAATAACCATGACTACTACCACTCCAGTTACATCTCCGTTGAATGTGCACGATTGGAAAGTATCTTTTGGAAATCGCGATGACCCGGCAAATTTTCTGGGACTGGAAGTAATTTGCACTGCTAAGAATGTGCCTCAGGATAATTCACTTCCGGTCTTACCCGAGTTCCTGTCTGGAGAACCAACACTGTGGTTCCGCAACAACCGAAGCCGATGGACAAACTGGAATGATTCTGAAAAAGCTTTCCGCATTTTCTTCTACCCGGTTAATTATGAAGTAGACCTGGAAGCGAAAATTAGCAAACGTCTGCAAAGGGTGAATGAGCCAGTATCGGCATACATCACTGATCTACAAACTTTGATGCGTAGACATGGGAA
Source organism: Lochmaea crataegi (assembly GCA_947563755.1). Classification (NCBI taxonomy): domain Eukaryota; kingdom Metazoa; phylum Arthropoda; class Insecta; order Coleoptera; family Chrysomelidae; genus Lochmaea; species Lochmaea crataegi. The sequence goes on along the minus strand of OX387427.1, from coordinate 41,756,929 downwards.
ATTATCTGATGAACAACAATTGGAATGGCTATATATCGTAATCTACTACCAGAATACCGACAGCAGGTCCGTAAAACGGACTTTAAAGATTTTACTTATTTCTGTCAAGAGGTCAAGGAATACGAGTTGCTACGAAAAGAACTCCAAAATGTTCCTAGCACCAGCAGATGGCAAAGAGGAACATATCAACGTTTCCAGGCGGCCAATACCCTAATAGCACACGTTGTTCCCGGAATGTTCCATTAGTGTTCCATATAAATCGCAATGTCCATGCCTTCTATGCTACATGCAAGGAACGATCCACTGATCATGTTCCCGAAACATACCACGCAAAATCATTCCAGGAACATATTATTTTGATACAAATTAAAAATATTGTAAAATATAATTGTTGTTCCAAAAACGAAATCATGAATAGAAAAAATAAAATACAAATCATTATTTTACGTTTGTTTTTTGTGTATCAACTACTTCCTTTTTGTCAGGACTTAAAGTTCTGAAGCAGTTAATTCGCCATTTATGACTTTCTGTCAGTTGTCAAATTTCTACCAACTTCTGTTGTGTGTTTAAAGGTTAGATACACAAGTTAGACGGTTAGATAAAAAATTTGCATAAGTTAATATTGTTTTATTCAGCTAATTTGTAATCGCATTATTCGTAACGCAATTGAAAGAAGAAAATATTCAAAAATTACAATATAATCTCAGATTACTTAATCTGAGAACAAACCTGGTTTAGTGTTGCACGTGTGTGAATAGTTCAACATTTTTAGAGGTAAGGTTTGAGCAAGTAAAATAAGATGTTACATATTATATTAATTTTATGGTTAATACCATATGCATTTGTGTGATTTTTTTGTTTATTATATATGATGTCGCTTAAATTTAGACAAATAATTGCTTTATTGACAATTAAATCTTTAGACCCTTCTGTAATAATGTCTACCCCAAGCGAAAATCTGATAAAAAGAAAATTACTTAACAAATATTCTGAAAGGTTTAAACGCCAAAAAACACGCATTTTACAAGAACAACCAATAATATTTGCTACTTTCGAAGCTACTACTCAAAAAGATTCACCTATTGTTCACAGTGATGGTGAATTAAATACTGCAATAGATGAGGTCCGTCAAGAATGTTCTTTTCAAAGAAGTCTTTCAGAACAATTGTCAAATTGGGCAATAACTCATAACATCTCTCATGTGGCTGTTTCTCAACTGTTAGGTATACTTCGAGAACAAAACTTGAGTGTTACGAAAGATGCAAGAACTTTATTAAAAACCCCTAGAAAAATAGTAGATAGTAGAGCCTGGAGCTTATGATCATTTTGGATTTATTTTTTCCCTGAAAATATTAATTGATAAATTGCAAAATAATTTGAAAACAAGTACATTGAAAGTTTGTATAAATATAGATGGTTTACCATTGACAAAAAGTTCAGGAAGCAGTTTGTCGCCAATCATGTTAAATCTAATTTATAATAAAAATTTGGTAGAAATTATGGGAATTTATCATGGGAATGAAAAGCCAAACAATTCTAATGAATTTTTGAGCAGGTTTGTTGATGAAGCTGTACCTCTCAAAAATAATGGATTTATATTTATGGGAAAGAATATAATGTAAAGATTGTTGCATTTATTCGTGATGTACCTGCAAAATCGTACATAAAATGTATACGGGGTCATAGTGGATATATGTCCTGCACAAAGTTTGATACAAAAGGTGATTACAGAAATGGGAGGGTGTGTTTTCCAGATTTAGATACATTTTTTCAGTTAAGAACAGATTACAGTTTCAGAAATAAAATTCAAGGAGAACATCACAGTGGCATATCAATATTAGAACAACTCCCTGGAATAAGTATGATTGATAGTTTCCCACTAGATTATATGCATCTTGCATGTCTCGGTGTGATGAAAAAATTAATAGTTAATTTTTGGCTCAATGGTAAACCTCCCTATCAATTCTCAGCTTTCCAAATTGATAAAATTTCTTTACAATATTTAGAGTTTAAAAATCAAATACCTGAAGAGTTTTGTAGAAAACCAAGATCTCTTTTAGAATCAAAACGTTGGAAAGCAACGGAATTTAGGCTATTTTTATTTTATACTGGAGCTGTAGCATTGGAAGGAAATGTGGATGAAAGCATTTATCAAAATTTTGTATGCTTGCATGTTGCTTTTATTTTACTATCTTTAAATGAAAATATTGACTATGCTAATGAATTGTTAGAATATTTTGTAAGAACTTTCATTGTTATTCATGGTTCCGAACATGTATCACATAATATCCATAGCATACTACATATTGCAGATGATTCAAAAATATATGGAAGTATTGAAAATGTCAGTGCTTTTCCATTTGAAAACAATATGCTATTCTTCAAAAAATTCATTCGAAAAGGTAACCAGCCAGTTCAACAAATAGTTAATCGTGTACATGAGAGAAAAAATGCAATAATAACTAAACAGCCAACACCACAGTTTCCTCAGTTAAAATTCCAACATTTTCAGGGCCCAGTTCCTCCAAAACTAATAACTGTATCAATTAAGCAGTTTAGGAAAATTGTTTTTGAGACATTTGTTTTGTCTATTGAAGATGGAAATAATTGTTGTATATTGAAAGACAATAGCATTATCAATATTAAAAATATACTACTAATAAATAATGATATTCATATAATAGGGACAAAGTTTAAGGTATCAAATTTTTTTTTCAAGTGCCTTGTAATTCTTCGGAATTGAATATTTTCAAAGTAAATCAGTAAAGTTCACTACAGGTTTGGAGCATATTAGATATTGTTCAAAAATGTGTCAAATTAAAATTTCAAAATGAATTTGTAATATACCCCCTTTTGCATATGAGTATGTAAGTTTTTACACTTGATACTGTAAGGTTCAAAATTATTTTTTACCTCCATATTTAAGCATCACAATTAATTTTTAATTTCTTGTTTTTTTTAGTTGTATTTGATATGAGTTCACCACGATCTTGGACAGTGGTTGTTTTTGAAACGGACCAAACAGTACAAGCAGTTCCTAATAAATGGATTGTAGGGGACCAATGTCTCACAACATAAGGATACTGAGGAATAGTACTTTTGGTAAGCACAATTAATTTTCAAAAAGTTCAAGAATAGTCTACACCATTTTTTGTTTTTTCTAAATCTTGTGTAATTAAGTGTTTTATCAAATTCAGACTCATAAACACCTGATAAAAATTGTCAGTAATATAAGTAATTTAAAATGTAATTTCCTAGACAACGACAGTGCAAATCATCGCTCTATTTTTGTGAATTTTGATATTACTTACAACATATTTGTTATCCATTCTACTGTAAAAGTGGCTTTTTTTATTCAGAAAATATTGGTGTTTGCTCCACATTCATTTAAAAATAAGTTATTATTGTCTTTTCAGGGGACTATTCACTAGCTAGAGGGAAAGCTAGGAAAGCCGAGTTTACTAGCCACTTAAGTACAGATACTGAAGAACATAGAAAGAGGAAGAAGAAATTATTCTCTTCATCTGATTCAGATGAAGACAATAGCTCCAGTTCCAATAAAAAAAAGAATCTAATACATTCTCTTCCACCACCCCCTCAAATGAGTTCAGAGAAGCAATGCTCTTTTAATCGAGAAGAGATTTGCATTGGTAATATTTGCATATAGAAACATAATTTTAGGCATTGTCAAAATTTTTGCGCTATGAAAAGTAATTTATTCTGTTTATGTATACTTTTTTTTGATTCTCAGATAATACTACTACAACAACTACTCGCAGATCTCCAGTCAACGGGACTATTTTGGAAAGTGAGTGTATTTCGGAATTTTTTAAAGTTGTATCTATTCATTTTTCAGTCAATTGTTTTGTATTGTCCATTTTTTATTCTAAAACATGCAATAGTACTCTAATGTCTATCTGTTTTACAGACTCTACACTATATCATGCAGAAATCTCTGTGATGTTGGTTGCAATAAACCACACCATGAAGCTAAATCTCTATATGTAATAAGTTCATTACTGGTAGAGCTTAGTGGGAAAGTTGACAGGTTATTAAAGAGAGATATGAGAGTTGATGAGGTTAATGAAACTGTTTTATTATAATAAATATCGGTTTTTAAAGTACTAAGCTTTTTATTAAAATATTGATTAATTGATTATATGACAAGTAAATTCAAATATTAATGACATCTTACAACTATGATAAAGTACATTATTATTATACGATAATATACAGGATGATTTGCTAAATAATAATAAAACACCTATTAAACATCTTCCCCTTTTTAAAATAAAAGTTTTTACCCAACATACTTTTTTATGAACTTGGAATTTCTACGTAAGACTTGATTCGTACTACAAATACGAACAAGATAGGATCTAGGTTCTGAACATTGTTTTATTACGTCTGCTAAATGCCAAGTTCTCTTAAAAACGTCTTTTACAAGAACCCTTTCTCCCTCTTTAAACATTGATCCCCTAATAACATTTCTATCATATCCTCTTTTTTGAATCTTTTTATTTTCTATAAATTTTTCATGAATGTCAGAAACTAATTGTGGCTTTAGGTTATTAATAGAAATAGGGATTTTTGATCTTGAAATCCTACTTTGAAGTAGTTGAGCCGGAGAATATCCCAAAATGGCAACATGAGCATTTCTGTAATTTAATAAATACAGTTCTAAACAAATTTTGGAATCTGCTGATTTTTTGAGCATATCGTTAGCTATGTGTACTGCCTTTTCTGCTAATCCATTAGACTGGTGATAGTGGGGACTACATGTATTTAAAGTGAAGTTCCAATCTTCTGAGAATTTTTTAAATTCATAACTCTTAAAAGGAACATTGTCAGAGAAAACTATTGATGAAATGCCAAATTGACTAAACAAACTTTTAAGTTTTCCTATTAAACATGAACTAGTTTTATTTTCCAATGCAAAAATTTCAAGCCATCTGCTATAAAAATCTATAACAACCAAATAGCTTTTACCTGCATGCTCGGCAATATCTACACCAATTTTAAAGAATGGAAACTCAGGTATGTCATGACCTATCAGTGGTTCTTTTCTTTTAGACCTCATATACTTGTTACAAATTAAACAAGAAGACACTAGATTTTTAACATCAGAAGAGATTCCCAGCCAATAGAAAAAGTTGTTTACTATGCTTAAGATTTTTGACAAAGCCAAATGTGTTTCATGTAATAAATTCAAGATAAACAATCTCAGCGATTTAGGAACCAATAATCTATCATGATAATATAATAAATTATCAGATATTATAATATCATTTCTAAGATTAAAATAATGCGCTAATTCACCGGAAAATTTTGAGTAGTTTTGCCATTCATTTTGACAAAAAGAAAATACTTGATTTAAAATTTCGTCTAAACTAGTCTCTATTTGAAATGTTTTAAATTTTTCTTCAGAAATCTGTAAAGTTTTCTCAGAAATGCAGTGAACAACATCTTTCATTAGACAACCCTCAGGTTCTTTAGTTTTATAATTGCAGCGAGATAAAAAGTCAGCAATGTACATGTACTTTCCAGGTAAATATTTAAGTTCAAAACGATACAATAGAAGCTTTAATCTTAGTCGTCTTATTCTATTATTTGGAATACTTCCAATGTTTTTATCAATAATGGACACCAAGGGCTTATGATCTGAGTACACTGTAACATTTTGATGACCATAAATGAAACTATGAAATTTTTGGCAAGAAAATGTTATTGCCAGAAGCTCTTTTTCTATTTGGGCGTATTCAGTTTCAGTTGAATTTAATGATCGTGACGCAAATGCAACAGGTTTTTCATTTTGCAAAAGACAACAACCTATATCATCTTTTGAAGCATCACATTGTATGGATACTGGTAAATTTGGATCAAAATTTGCAAGGACTTGAGAACTACAAATTATGGCTTTTATTTTATATAAGGCATTTATATGAATTTCTGACCAAACCCATTCTACATTATTTTTTAAAAGTTCCCTTAATGGAGAAATTATACTTGAAAGGTTAGGTATAAATTGTCGTAAATAATTAATCATTCCTAGTAGTTTTTGTAATTCATTTTTATTTTTTGGATAAGGAAAATTTTTAATAACACTCATTTCGGGTAATATCCCTTTTTCGCAAAATATGTTACCCGAATATTTTATTTGATTCAAACAATATTGAAATTTTTCAAAATTGAATTTGATACCGAATTTTCGAGCTCTTTCCAAAACATTTTTAATTACAACATCGTGTTCTTCAGTAGATAGACTAAGACAGTTCAGCGATCAGTATGGGGAAAACAGTGTGTGTTAGAGAGAGAGAGTCATGGAGGTGTGAGAGAGAGAGCGCCGTGCGCATCGTTCGCCATTTTTAGTCTGCTTCGCGCGCCATCCGCCGTGCGCATCATGAGGCGTCCGCCATTCGGCCGCATCATGAGGCCATTTTTAGTCCGCTCGCGAATAATTTAATTTTAATTAAAAAAATTTTGACTTGATCGAACCGCCAACCTACGCGTCAATAGCAATTGATTTAACACAGTAGACCATGAGCTCTCTTGTTTATCCTATGCGAAGAAAGGTATTACATGCTGCAATACGTATGACAAAGAAGGTATGCATCGTACGAGTCGGGGGGTTGCGCGCGCACCGTACGCTAGGCGCCGTAAGTTGTGACGTAATCGGGACTGATCCGTTGCGATGATAACAGGCGCGCGCGGGTTGAGTCTTTGGGAGGTTTTTTTTAAAAAAATATATATGTTGTTAATAATGTGTTTGGGGATTCGTTTTTTAAGGATAACAGAAGGGTGAAGATCATGTTAATAATTATATTAGCAGCAGCGCTCTGCCCAGCGCTATGTGTTGTCGACCAACAGTACGCTATGAAGTATTTACAACGTTTCGGGTACACAAATGAAAATGATTTGACTAAACTTGAGGATTATTTGTTGAGTTTTCAAGAAAGATATAATAACCCTACAACGGGAGAATTAGATGAAAAAACAATTCAACTTCTAAATAGACCAAGATGTGCAGTGAAGCAGCTTCCGACGATGAGGATGATCATTCTTTTAGAGTTAAATCAAAATGGTCAAAATTTGATTTGAAATGGTAGTTCCCTCAGGCAACTCCAGAATATCTTAATGTAACCAAAAAGGCTTTTGAAGTGTGGAGTCACAGTTCAAAGTTTAAATTTGAATCAATACACAAAACACGGCCTTATGCTCCCGATATAACTATTACAGTTGTACGGGGAAAGCACTATTTTCGAGCAGATTGCCAAGGTAGAGATGAGTGCTCCAGTACATTTGATGGCCCGAGAAAGGTGTTGGCACATGCTTATTTCCCAAAAGGCAACAGCTGTATAGAGCTTCATATTGATGCTGATGAGAAGTGGGATTTAAGTTTGGATGGATCAAGTTCAGAAGATCAGACTAGTCTACTTATGGTATTAATTCATGAAATTGGGCAAATCTTAGGAATTGCTTACAGTGATATTGAGGCAGCAATAATGTATCCATGGTATCAATTCAACATTGCTCCAAAATTGGACGAAGATGATAAAATGGCCCTTGAAGCTCTTTATGGACCAATCAATACACATGTAAATAATCCTTTCAAACCCACATCTCGTTCAGATGTTACAGGAGCATTCCAGTACATTGACGGACACATGTATTTTTTCAAAAACACCACATACTACAAATATAATGAGTTTACCAAAAAACTTGTTGCAGCCGGACCCTTTAATTGGAACCTATTTGATATTTTAAATCATCTCAAGACTTTATTAACAAAAATAATTTCTTTTTATCAATAATGTATATTTTTTTAAAATAAACTTTGCAAATAATTAAATTGTTTTTCTGAAATTCCTACGAACGTTGCAGATAAGAAATTTTTATCTACAATACCCATTGTAACAGGAAGTTACAATCTAACGCAAAAATGGGAAAAACAACGCACAAGAAGCTACAGCCTTGAGATAAGAAGTTTTTATCTACAATACCCGTTGTAAATAGGAAGTTACAATCTAAAATTCAAACACAAAAAAGGAAACTTATAATCTTAAGGTAAGAAGATATAACAGGAAATCACACCGCAATTCCCATTGCAGAAACTCACTATCTTAAAACAAGTCACGACACGTGTTTTTTTTGCATACGGTGGGGAAGACACACATAAATAAGCAAACGTAAGCCGGGAGAGAGTAGTTTTTGCTGAGAAGCCGCGCCAACCGAAAAAAAAATTTCAACGGAGAGTTTTGCTGAGAAGCTAACGCAAGCCGAAAAGAACAGTTTTGCAGAGAAGCCAACCAAAAGTGTGTGTGTTTTTGACGAAAAAAAAAAACAAAGGTGAGTTTTTAACTTTAAGCAGTAATTGTTTCCGCGTCTTCAATTATAGGCAAATTTTATATGATTTCATTTTCTTTGTAGTTTTTTTGCTGAGAAGCGCTCACGAGCCAAGTTGCTGAGAACCAAAAATTAGCTGTACTTTTTATCGAAAAAAAAAACGAAAAAGGTGAGTTTTTTTCCAATTAACAACTTAAGCAGTAATTGTTTCCGCGTTTTAATTTCAATTATCGTCAAATTTTATATGATTTCATTTTTTTATAGATGGACCTGACTAAACTTAATGCTGTGTCTTTTATAGAAAAAAAAAACCAGTTGTGAAACTGACTGATCTACCTAAGGATACACCATTCCAAATAACAACAGGACAAATAGTGAAGACGAAATTTGGGGAGGCAGTGCTGCTCCAACTCGAAGATAGAGCGGTATTCCTACACCAAAGGGTGACCGAAGCATACCGGCCGCACGTGGCGGAGTTCAGCAGCCTAAAATACAGCATCACATACAGAGGACAAATCGACGTTGGGAAGCCCAATCCGCTAACATCTTTCGAAATTGAGGAAAATTAAAAAGGGTAAGTGATATTTTTTTCGATTTATATATTTACCGCTCCAATGAAGTCTGTTAACACTTTAATTGAACAATCCGACCGTTTATTACTTTCAATGAAAGAATTGAGAAAAATACTTTTTGATAAATTTACCAGTAGGGACGCTGAGATTTGGCTAAAACGAATGCATAGACAAATAAAATTATGTAAAGCGGCAATTCGTAGAAAGTTACCTAATAAATTATCTATGGGAACTTTGAGAAAATTAGAAACTTACGTGGGACACTTTAAACATTTTAGGAAATTAATTTTAAATAGACATGTAGGGTCAGGTTTAAATTCCAAATTACAGAGTAGAGTTAAATGGGTGAATGTAGAATCGAGTTTTAAGAGTAGGATTAAGACGGAGGATATAGTCAATTTACTTCATAAAGACTTGAACCGATTTTTAGGAGATTGTGTAGTTATTTTTCAAAATAAAATTAGGAAACTTTTGACAGAACACTCTGCATTGAAAGTGAATACGACATTTTGTGGGGAATTTTTTAAGAAAATCCGGTGAAAATGAAATGTCAGACATAAAGTACTTCAATACCAAAAACGATGTAATTTTTCAAATCGATTGATGTATTAGAGTGGTTCAAAGACCACATCAAAGATAAACTATTGAATAAATTATCGGAATTTTTGGAAAAAGAGTCGGGTAGCGCATTATTTAAAATTATATCATTAGCAGTAAATATAAATAAATTTGAAATTGGAAACGGCTCGTCTTACATTAAACTTCCAGAACAAATTTTAAAGAAACACAGTTGTATAAATATTAAAAATACCGATCAATTTTGCTTTTACTGGTCCATTGTTAGTGCCCTTTATCCTGCACATGCGAATGTGAGCCGGACCGGCTCCTATCCATATTATAGTACAGTTTTGAAAACAGAGGATTTAGATTGTCCAATGGAATTATCAAAAATAACCAAATTTGAAAAACTTAATGACATTTCTGTAAACGTTAACGCTTTAGAACTTATTGAAATGGAAAAGAAATCATTTTATGTAGTAGTACCAACTAGATTGACAAAAAATAAGTTGAATAAACATGTAAATTTACTTTTAATTCAAAACAAATATCATCCAAAATTGAATGATTATGATGCACCACCTGTAGATGATAATAACGAAAAAATTGAATTTTTTTTACTGCTGGATTAAAAATTTATCAAGACTAGTTTCCACACAGTTAAACAAACATGATGGTAGAAAATTTATTTGTGATAGATGTCTGAATTATTTTCAAATAAAAGATAAATTAACTGAACATGAAAAATTGTGCAATAAATTGAATAAATATAAAATGAGTTTCCCTAAATATAGCCATGTAGAATTTAAAAATTTCACATATCAACAAACGGCTCCGTTTGTCGTTTATTCGTCGTATATTTTGAGTGTCAATTGGAAAAATTTACTGACCCTTGTTGCCAATCTGCAACAAATAAATATCAGAAACATGTTCCATACAGTGCTGGCTACTATGTAAAGTGTTCTTACGACAATAGTCTTTCTTATTTCGATAGCTATCTCGGTGCAGATTGCATGGATTGGTTTGCAAATAAAATGTCAGACGTTGTCAAATTTGTTCATTCAAAAATTAAAACAATCGTTTCTATTATTGAAGACCAATGTGCAGCAGCAGCAGCAAAAGCTTGCCATATATGTAATAAACAATTTGCAATTAAAGACGTGATTGTCAGAGATCACGATCATTTTTCAGGGGATTTTAGGGGATTTGCACATCAAGCATGCAATTTAAATTTCAAAAAATTATTCGTTATACCCGTCATATTCCATAACTTAAGCGGATATGACAGTCATTTTTTGATTCCAAATTTATGTAAGAAAGACCAATTGAGCGTACTTCCAATCAACAAAGATAAATACATCTCCTTCACTCTACATTCAGATGAAAATAATATTAAATTGCGGTTTATAGACTCTTTACGATTCTTGGGAGCTTCTCTCGACGAATTAGCATCAATTTTAGATCAGTCGGAGAAGAAAATTTTAATGCAAGAATTCCAAAATTTAGATAATGCCAAATTTAATTTATTGACGGGTAAAGGGGTTTTTTGTTATGAATATATTGATTGTTTGGACAAACTAAATAAAACTTCTCTACCTCCAATTAAGCATTTTTACAGTAAACTTACCGATGAAAATATAGATGATAAAAAGTATGCTTATGCCCAAGCAGTTTGGCAAAATTTTGGTATTAAAACGTTGGGGGAATATGCAGACTTGTATTTAAAAACAGATATTTTACTTCTTGCGGATGTGTTCGAGCAGTTTCGCAAAAAATGTTTTTCCATATACGGTCTAGACCCTGCATGGTACTACACTATGCCCGGTTATATGTGGGATTGCATGCTCAAATACACCCGATGTAAATTGGAGATACTTAAGGATCTGGACATGGTGCTGTTTTTGGAAAACGCCATAAGAGGAGGAATTTCTGTTTGCAGCAACCGATTTTCAAAAGCTAACAATAAATACATGTCAGAATATGATCCCACAAAACCCTCGACGTACCTCATGCATTTTGACATAAACAATTTATATGGCAAAGCTATAATGTCAATACCCGACGAATCTGAAGAAGGGTACGTTCTTCAGGTTGATTTATCATATCCGCAAGAACTGCACGACAAACACAAGGACTTTCCATTTGCATCTGAACACAGCATACCCCCTGTGGGAGCTAAATTGCCGAAATTAATGACAACTCTAACAGATGAAAAAGAATATACAGTACACTACAGAAACTTGAAACAAATGTTGGCCAATGGTTTAATTTTAACTAAAATACATACAATTTTGAAGTTTCGCCAGGCAGCTTGGCTGAAGCCCTACATCGAGCTAAATACGCGATTGAGGGCAGCAGCCAATAATGACTTTGAAAAGAACCTTTTCAAGTTAATGAATAACGCTGTGTTTGGTAAAACAATGGAAAATATACGCAAACACCGCGTAGTTAAGTTAGTAAAATCATGGGGGGGGGGGGCGTTATGGGGCTAAAAATTTAATTTCAAGTTTTCGATTTCATAGCCGCACAATTTTGGAGGAAAATTTGGTGGTTATCGAACTAAAAAAGACAGAAATTATTTTTAATAAACCCTTGTACATAGGACAGGCAATACTAGATTTATCTAAAATTTTTATATACAATTTTCATTATAATTACATGTTACCAAAAATGGGTCCAGATCGTTGTAAGATAATGTATATGGACACAGATAGTTTTATCCTCGAATTGCGATGTAATGATGCTTATGAGGAGGTGATGAAGGCAGATTTATCTCAATTTGATACATCTGATTTTAGTGATGATACTCCATACGGAATTCCTAAAGTTGATAAAAAAGTTTTAGGTTTAATGAAAGACGAAAATAATGATAAAAATTATTACTCATTTCGTAGGGCTTCGCTCTAAAATGTATAGTTACAAGGTTCAGGGTGGTAAAGTTGTTAAGAAGTCCAAAGGCGTTAAATATAATGTTGTTAAAAATAACATTACGTTTGATGACTATGTGGAATGTTTGAGAGAATGGGAAAATAAAATAACCACACAACGCTGCATTAGGTCATTTGGACATAATGTCTATAGTGTAGAGCAATCAAAAATCGGTTTGAGTCCTTATGATGATAAACGCTATTTAATACCAAATACTTTCGATACGCTACCTTGGGGGCATTATAAAATTTAATTCCATTGTTGTAGATGGCGCAGCAGCAGCAGCAGCCTCGTCAATTACGCCAATTATGCATAAAAGCTGTTTGTGAAAATATTAATATATTAGCTAATTTTATTAATGAGTCACCGTTACCATGGTCAATGACATGTAATATTGCAAAAAGATTCTCATACTGGAAATGGAAATCAGTAAATGTTCTAGCTCAAAATCAGCCTTACCCTTATCCTTTGGAGTGTATCGATTGTAGTAGATATATATCGATACCTAGAAGAAATACTGTGTTGTCACTGAAAAAATGGGAACATGATCACGATGAGGCTGAATATTGTCTATGGGTTTCATATTATAGAATCTTCAATTATAAAATTAACGTTTGCAAGCATTGTTTTGAAATTTTATTAGAAGCTCACAAGAGCAAAGTTAAATCATTATTAGCGGGATTTGATAATTTTCATGAAACAACAGATAAAGATTCTCTTCTCACAGATAAATATCAAGCTCATTTTTATTGGTGCCAAAGTTGCTATCATGAAGTGCTGTTTACAGTTAAAAGCAGCGAATCATGTGTAAATGCACTACATACGTACCCCCCTAAAAGTTACAGATTTATAGATTCTGAGGATAGTGATACTGAACATGATAAATATCCAGGATGCAAAATTTTTCTTTCAAGTGATTCCCCCACATTTAATTAACAAACTTCCGAGAGCGGTAATATATATATAATTGACTAAAATATGACTTACCTGTATTTTTGTATATTGCTTTAAATGTATTTCTTTTTTAAAATACATTTTTTTGTAATTCGCTTTTGTATATTGCTTTAAATGTATTTCTTTTTAAAATAAAAAACATTATTTTGAATAGTTGTTTTTTTTTCGTCGTCGGTTGGGGGAAGAAAACACAAACACATCTATATAACTATTTATTAAAATCATTGATGACTTTGAGTTTATAAAAGTATACAAATTCTCTAAGAGCGTTGTTTAACATATCGTTTGGTGTTATGGAACAAAATGCATATAAAATTTGTAGAGAACTTAAATTTTCGGGGGTGATATTTTTACAGAAATCCAAAACATTATAATAATATTGACAAAAATCCAAATTTTCCAACACCGATATACGTTGTATAATCAAATTATTTACTTCTAAAATTTGGGATACTTCTTCTTCATCCATGTAATACTCAACGTCATGTTTTCTAACAAAAATTACCTTACAATCATCGTAATTTAATGGGGTAATGGTGCAGTAGTCCGTAGACCGAATCAGGTTTGAACTCGTCTCCGGTATAAAATAAATTCATCTGTTGCGTCATTATTGAAATAAAGGTCTGCCATTCGTAAGTGCTGAAAGATATTTTGCTGAACTTGAGCTGCTGAGATAGAATAACAGCAGGCGTAAATGATCTTGCCGGACTAATTCCGCATTTTACTTCATAACCGGAAATTGAATATTGTGTTGAAAGCAGGTACACATTTTCAGACTTTGCAGCAAACTCATAGTTTTTCAAAATTCTATCCAGCTCTGCAGTATAGTTATTATCACTACTACTACTACTGTCGTCACCACCACCACTACTGACACCTTGATAACTCATGTTGCTAACTGAGTTTGAGATCTGAAGCGACTCCAATTTATAGCATTTGTGTGTGTGTGTGTGGCCTTTTACGTCATAAAACATCAACTCCATTAATCCAGCTGTTATGTTTTTTGTCTAAGCCTAACCATTTCACGAACAGTTTCTTACCTTTACGTCTAAGAACTTTTTCCACCAAGTAAACGTCAGGATTCGATGTTTTCTGTAGTTCTTCGTCATAGAAGCAGCCGCTGATTGGTGTCCCTTGCATGTCTTCAAGTAAATACGTAGCAGGATTGGTAATTTTAACTTTGGTGATTTTGAATAGTTCTGTAGTTCAATCCTTTTTCAAAGACATGTTTTGCCTTGGATATGCGCACAATGTTACCAACTTTAAATTTTCGTGGACCGGCTATCTTTAAATGACTATAGGTGTTATTCAAAATAGATTTTTCGTTGGATTTGTTGACTTGAGAAGGCTTATATTTTGTTGTGGAATGTTTTGTATTGTTATAGTTTCGAGTAATTTCAGGCAGAATGTCTATCCATTTGTGGGTGCCATTTAAACTGAAATACTTGTAGAGTTTCGATTTTAGCGTTCTTATAACACGCTCTGCCATAGAAGCTTTCATTGTACTAAATACGCTATAATGATTTATGTTGTGTTTTCTCATTAAATTTTGAAATTTGCTGTTGTAAAATTCCTTTCCCTGATCAGATTGCAGATTTTTTGGTATTCGACTAGTGTAAGCGAGAATGTCCGAGAATGCTCGAGTGATTTCCTCTCCGGTTTTCGTCTTTGGTGGGAGTGTCCACACAAACTTTGAAAAACAATCAATAACGACTAGTATCATTTTATGATTCCTATTTTGTGGAGCAAAATTTCTCATCTCCGCAAGATCCATATGCCAGAGGTCGTCAAGGCCCTTAATGATAGTGCATCTCCGAGGGAATTTTTTCCGTATCGGTTTGTGGAGCTCGTTTACAAGCTGATTTTTTTCTTTAGAATACATATTATGACTTACTACCAGCTAGCTTCAGCTCCATACTGTTAATGCGGTTAACGGTATTCGTATTGATAACCTTAATATTGTCTACAATGCCCGAAACGTTAGTTTTCATATCAGAGACGGATCTGATATTTTCTGTAATTTCTTTTTGTAACTCACGTATGCTTTCAACACACATGTTAATAGAAGCAGTGAATTCTTTTCGAATAAATACTTTGGCTGTGGCAATTGAATCGTCAACGTATTTCTTCGTAGCCATATCCCTACCTGCTACAGGGGGATTTCGCGAAATAAATACATCAATTTCGATAGTTTTATTTTGTAAGTTGGCAATATGCGTCTGTAATACGGGGATTTTTGTCTTATGACGCTCATTTCTTATTTCGTTCAATCCTACTGCTAAATCCTTTATATCATGGTCTTGTTGCTGCAGCACCACACCATGTGTTTGAATTAATGGTGAGTTGATAGTACGTAGGTCATTCAATTGAACATCAACATATTTTTTTGTTGCAGCGTCACTATTTGTTGTCGGTTCCTTAACATCACAAATTTTCACATTTTCAATATCAATATTACCGTCCGGTGTATGAGGAAACGTAATTTTCGCTGGTAAACGCGCATAAGGCGTTTGATGTCTATGTCCGAATTTATCGACAGGCATAATTGAAATGAACAAGTTTCAGCTTGTATTATTCTATTATATCAGCCTCCTTGAGCTCATTGATAATTGCTACTATTTCGTTGTCGTGTGACGTATTACCTGCCTATTTTGAAGCAATCAACAATTTCAAACGATCCACCAATTCATTGGCATCATCCCAATAAATATACTCCATAGGTTTATCATTATATGTTAAACGATCGATACCTTTTCCTTTTGCTGAAGGAATCGATTTTAGACGAGTCAATACCTAAGACGATCTATTCGTTGTCGTTAGAGATTTTGTTTTGAATAAAGGTTTTATGATGTAGTGATATTTTTCAGTACTTGAGCCCTTGAGACGATCTAACGAATCTAAATGAACTTCAGTTTTTGCCAAAAGATTTTTATAGTTCTGTAAATCTTGATTATTGTAACTGGGGTCTCGGTAAAATAGAAGCTCATACAAGCCTGGTGTTCCAATTACATATCTTCCTTCTTTGTTTTTCTCAGGAAGTATGTTTATATTACCGGTTTTTCCATCAAACGCAATTCGACGTTTGCCTAATGACCATCATTGTATATCGGACCATAATTTTTATCGATTTTATCATCTTTTTGGACGTAATCTTCAATGAACTGATGACTGATGGCAGGATATTGGTCCAAATAGTCTGCGAAAGCTTCCTGGGAAATTTCGGGGCGCATCTCTTCTGAAGATTCAGAACGTGTAATATTGCCGGATTCATCGGTTTCGGCCACCGGTTCCGTTTCGAGAAAAGGTGTAAACACATCATCAGGTTCTTCTTCTTCCTTCTTTATTTCCTCTTTTGGATTCAAATTTGTAATCGTTTTTTGTAATGTCTTTGAGGATTGCACAATTTCTTCAATTGGTTTAGATATCGGCTTGAATAGTTTATTAATAGACTCATCTTGCTCTGATTTACCTAATTTCAACGCCAAGTATTTTTTGCGAATCGATCTGGCAAGTTCAGACACTTTTTTCTTGCGCAATGCAGCAGTAACCTTATCGCCAGACATATTGGTGCAGACTAAAGACATGCGCTACAATTTTATATATTTATCGAATCCTTTGCGATACCTGCCATCGTTGAAGGTGAAATCCTTCACAATGACCAAAGTACCATAACGGTCAGACCAGCACGTTGAACACACATTTTTAAATGTGTCAAATGTCATGTCTGGAGATACGTGTTCGTCGAATATATGTTTCAAGTTCACCTCATCTTGCTTGAATAACACAATTACATTACAATTATCGCGTATAAGCTGTTTCGGAATTTTTGAGTATGTTTGACAAAGATATGCAGCATCGATATCTTTATGTCTGCACATGGAGTAGTATTCACGAATTTTCTGTTGACCATCACATGCAACGTCATCGAATAAAAAGACAGAATTAGGCCGAGCTTTATCTGGACTTATTATTTCCTCGTTGTCTTTAAATTGAAAATAGCCAACGCCCTTGACTTGTGCTATAACTTCTTGCAGCAATTGGTACTTTGGTTGGAATAACGATTTTGAATAAACATAAACGTTTTTGAATTTCGCGCCATTCGGATTAAATAGGAGCGCCAGCACGACATTCGTCTTTCCACACCCGCTGGGACCGCATATAATGGCACGGAAAGAATTTGGTAACAATTTACCATGTTTGCCGATCGATGGCGTTGAGGTGAAATCTAGATTTTCAATGGGTATCGTCTGCTCTTGTTGAATTATCTTCATAGTGTGTGTCGTTTTTTCTTAGTGCTACTCTATAAATATAGGTGTCGCGCCACTTACGTGTATCAGTCTTAATGTTGGTGTTTGAAGAAGCAGGTCTCTTAAATTCTCTCATCAATAAACTACCTATTGAACTTCACTTACCTAGCTTACTGTGGACGTAAGTACTCCCCCCACCCCTTTTGTAAAAAATTAATTGTTTTTTTTTTGGTAGCCGGTACAAAATTGGAAAAACGTCTTGATCGTGGAGATCCAGGCATTAACCCCTTGGACGCTGCTTGTAAACAACACGATATTTCTTACTGGAAGAATAAGTCTCTCGAAGAACGACACAAAGCCGATCAGATACTTGAAGATAAAGCTTGGGCTAATACTTGTGACAGGCGGAATGAAGGTGAAAAAAAAGCTGGGGATGGGATGTCGCCGCCACCGCAAACGCCGTTCTTTTCATCGAGATGTCATTCTAAAAGTGGGAAAGTCCATGAAAAAAGGGGCATCTTTGAAAGACACTGCAACGTTTGCCTTACGAGCAGCCAAAGCACTTATTAAAGAATTTGGTGGGAAAAAAGAAGTCAAGGTTCCTCGAGTAATACCTGTAGCGAAATCCGGAGGTTTCCTACCACTTATCCCTTTGTTTGCTGGCCTTTCGGCACTTGGAGCTTTGTCAGGTTTTGGATTGTATTTAAAAAAGCAAAAAAACTAATAAACCTACCCAATCACGCACTATCCGACTTTGACATAACACATTACGCAAAATTGCGTAAAATACCACATTTTCGAGGAGTTTTCATGCGTGACACTCTCCCCAAAGCCGGTCTCCGAAAACAAGAATGCGCAGTAGTTAATTTGGATACCTCTAAGAATAGCGGAAGTCATTGGGTAGCTTACAGAAAGATAAACAACAATGTAGAGTATTTTGATTCATTTGGTAACTTGAAGCCGCCGAAAGAAGTTGTTAAATATTTTGGAAAGAGTGCGAGAATTTTGTACAACAAAACCCAATATCATAACTACGATCAAATCAATTGCGGTCATTTGTGTTTGAAATTTCTACAACAATGACGGAACTATTACTACAACATATCTACCATGGAAAAACATTGAGTAGTTTCACTGCCGAAGAACTAAAGCACTTTCCCATTGAGCATCTAATAGAGTGTGTAAGGCCTTCTGAATTGCTTGATATGTGGCATAAACTTCCCAATGAATATCGAGCAAATTTTGAACTACAAATACGACTGCCTTGTTTCATCCATTACAACCGACCTGATTGGACGACGCATTGTGACGGCCCTCCGAGTTCTCAAGCCGCATGTTTTCTTTGTAAAAATAAATAATTGAACATGTCGTGTGTTATTTAAATTCATACATCTCCCGAATTTCATTAGTCATCATGTCACAGCTGTTGAGAGTAAACAGCACTAATTACGTGTTCACTTTCCAACCTCCTACGCCTATTGTGCTCGATCCTAAGAATGATACAGATACGACTGGATTGGTCATCAAGTTTCAAATGGTAATAGCCATCCACAGGGACAATAATTATGTTTTTTGAAACCAGCACATCTGAAGCTTGCTTAAATTTATCTTTGATTTTGAAAGGAATTCGTCTTGCTGAACTAGCAAAAGCTTGAGCATTATCTGTCAATTTTATTTTACAAATGCCTGGAAAGCAGCGCAATCCATTAAAACAATCTTTATAATTTTCAAAAATTCTATTTTTTTATTAACCGTCTCAACTGAATCAATGCGTTTAATTAACAAAAATCCAAACATGACTTCAGCCCTAAAATTGGGATACAGTCATCTTTTATGACCACAAAATCGACTAATTTAATAAAATTATTTGACTCCACTTCAATAGAAATATTAGCAACAGGATGAATTTTGCAACCCCCATAAGCTTCTAAATTGTGCTTACTGTTTTTTATATTATTTTGCAAACCAACCCTATAAATAAATTTTAATGGTAAAATGTTCACCTCTGAACCACTGACTAACTTAAATTTAACCTCAAGATTTTGAATTTTCATAACTTTATACCAATTTTCTCGAAGATCTGGACGTGTAGACAGGGAATTAACGGAAAACGTATTTTCTTCTTCATATTCAGGTCCATTCAAAACATATTCGACGGGTTCGCACTCCATAAAATTACAGTTTTTGGAATCACTTGGGGTTCTCTGGGACGTGCACACCTCTGCAAAGTGATTGGGACGTTGGTATCTATTACAGATTTTTCCAAATGCTGGACATGCTCCTCTACGATATTGTTTATCACATCGGTAACAGACAAAATTTTGAGTTCAGTTTCTGAAGTTTTGATTTTGAATTTTTCTTTGGTTGAAGTTTGTGTAATTTTGACAGGATTCAAATTTCTGGTTAGGTTGAAACTGAAATTTTCGGTAAACATTTTGCCTAACCTTCTGTTTGATGACATTAGCATTTATGTTACAATTTGCTGCCAAGCTCTGGGTTCTGGTAGACTTCGCGACCCTCGGAATTTTATGTTAATTTTAAATTTGTTTGATAGCTACCCTTAAATAAAGTAGATTAGAACAAAAATTTCGTTGGATCATTCAGAAATTACTTTAAAAATCACGAATTTAGTTAAAAAAATGATACTTTTTCAACACTATTTAATACTATTTACGATGAATATTTTCACTTTGAACTGTAAAGGTTATTATCTTTAACTAAATGTAAGTCTGTTTCACAAAAAAAACCGGAAGAAAATACTTTAATTTTGCCAATTTTCAGAAATATTTTTAGATATATTATTTTCAGTCGACACTTATATATTATAAACCAGCACACTCAAATCTTATGTCTAAGATACCTCACGATCACAAATCATGATTGTCCTGTGATCAGGTGATAGCTAAGCGGCGTTGTCAAATGGTGTTTATTTTCTTTTAGTTGAATTAATTTTGCATTGTAATAGATTACAGGAATATATAAAAATATAAAATGATTTGCATTTATAATAATAAAAATTGAAATATTAAGCATCCTTAGAATATAATGTTTATCTTAGATTTGCTTTATTTCTTACATTAAATGTAAGAGTTTATAACAAACTTACTGCTGTACCTAATACAGTTTTATAGCAATATAGTGAATAATATATTAATTTAATTTATACATTATTCAATTATGTAGGTCAAGTTTGGTTAGGTTTGATTAGGTTTGGTTTCGTTTGGTTCGGTTCGGTTCGGTTCGGCTTGGTTTGGTTAGGTTAGGTTAGGTTAGGTTAGGTTAGGTTAGGTTAGGTCTCAACAAGTCATACTTTCTACAATCGTTAAGATTACATTAGCCATAATCAAAAGCTTAAGATATCTAGACATAATTGTCAAAAATTGTCAAAATTTAAAAAAATGGCGGATTTTTAGTAGGGGAGACCGGGGCTAGTTGAGCACAGGGGCAAGTTGGTACAGCCGCCATATTTAATATAATATGAACAATCTGGCAACATGACTTTGTCAGGTGATCCGTTACGCAGTGAAACAAAACCTCAAAATGCGTGCGGCTCAGAAGTCTACCGGTTGTCGACTTAGAACGCTGTTTGTGTTTTGTTTACTTCAAAGTAAATTTTTTTGTTTTTGTATAACACCCAAAAAGTGCAAAGTAAGTAAACAGCATGTTTTAATTGTGGTTTATGATTTGTGTACATGTACATTAGCTACAATTATAGCAATTTAAACAATCATAAAAGCCAAGATTTTGAGACTTGTGTGATATTTAAGAAAAAACGTGGCTATGGTGTTGGTTGGTACTTTTTTGTTGGGGCTAATTGGTACTGTACCAACTAACCCCGTATGCCAATAACGATGGTTTTTATTTGGTTAATAAGTAAAACATAGTTTGGTTATAGGTTTGTAGCATATCATCGCACAAAGAATATAATGAGGACTTATAAAAAAAAGTCCCAAGGAGGACAGACTCCCCCTGATTATGCTTAGGGCTGTAAGAGCCGTCAAACTTGACCATCGTTCTTTGAGAGAAACGTCTAGAGATTTTAAAATACCATTAATGACCTTAAGAAGATACTGTAAAAAATTTTCAGTTGAGGAAATTAATGCAGCAAATGTTAATGTACCAACTACATCGGTTGGATACGTAAGAGTGTATTTGTATTTGTATCTATATAAAAAATAAAATATTTAACTACCTACCTTTTTTAGGTATTTACATCAGAACAAGAATCACACCTTTCTGACTACTTGAAGAAAGCTTGCGATATTTATTATGGTCTTTCCCCTAACGAAGTAAGACGGATCGCATTTTTATATTCGACATCATTAAACTTATCAACACCTGCCACATGGAAGAAAAATGAATTGGCTGGAGCGGATTGGTTCTCTGCGTTCTTAAAAAGAAATAAAACACTCTCTATCCGTTCACCTGAAGCCACAAGCCTCTCAAGAGCAACTAGCTTTAACAAAACTAACGTAAGTGCCTTTTTTGATAATCTCCAAACTGTATTAAATCGACTCAAGTGTGGACCTGCGGATATTTGGAATATGGACGAGACGGGTATAACTACGGTACAGAAGCCTGATCGGGTGGTAGCCCGTCGAGGTGCTAGACAAGTGGGCAGGATAACTTCTGCGGAAAGAGGGACACTCGTAACAATTGCATTTGCTGTCTCGGCTACTGGAAATAGTGTGCCCCCCTACTTTATATTTCCAAGGGTAAATTTTAAGCCCCATTTTTTGAAAGAAAGTCCACCTGGCAGCGTAGGTGGAGCCAATCCGTCCGGCTGGATGAAAGAAAACCATTTTATTGATTATGTTAAACACTTTGTCAGACACACAAAAGCCTCTATAGATCGACCAGTTCTGTTGCTACTCGACAATCATGATTCACATTTGTCAGTTGAAGCACTTAATTTTTGTAAAAATAATGGTGTCACAGTTTTGTCATTCCCTCCACATTGCAGCCATAAGCTGCAACCGCTTGACAGAAGTGTCTATGGCCCATTAAAGAAATATGTTAACAGTTCTTGTGATGCATGGATGACAAATAATCCGGGGTGCACAATGACAATATATGATATCCCTGGGATTGTTGCTACTGCTCTACCTCTGGTTGCGACACCAAACAACATCACGGGTGGCTTTAAAGTGTCAGGTATTTCACCCTTTAATCGAGAGATTTTTCCAGACAGCGAATATATGGCATCATATGTAACTGACAGACCAGACCCCAATATCGAAAACAATGAAGCAACAGATCTGCCGCCTATTAGCGAATCTACAGAAGCCAACGATACTAATCTTGAACCTGCCGCTCATGAATCGCCTATTCCGTCGACTTCAGCGGAAAATCCTCGTCATGCTACTCCGACTGATGACATTTTGAACTTACCTAGCTGCAATAAATCTTTCATTTCTCTGGAAATACTAAAACCTTTGCCAAAAGCGGCCCCAAGGAAATCTACACGAAACCGACGTAAACGAAAATCAGCTATCTTAACTGATACGCCTGTCAAAGACGAGCTGGAAAACGAGAAAAATACCAAATTAAGCAAGGAAAAGTCCAACAAAAATAATGTTAGGGCAGATGTAGTTAAGAAAAATGTATTTGGAAAAGATCTTGGGAATAAAAAAAGAAAACCAAAAGAGAAGAAAAAATTGGTCACTGCCGAAGATTCCACTGATGACGATGATGACACCCTATGTTTGGTATGCTTGGAACCATTTTCAAATAGTGCTTCCCGTGAAACATGGATTCAATGCACCAGGTGTAAGCTTTGGTCGCACGAAGCATGTTGTGATTCTACCAAATTTTATATATGTCATAACTGCGATTCCGACGACTCTGAGTGAGATAACTTTTATATTTTACATCCTTTTACCATTTAGTTTGTTGTATTATTAAGATAAGTTATTATTGTTAAGTTACTTACTTAAAAAAGTAAAGCTGTGTTGGTTGTACCAACTTACCCCTTAGTGTGTACCAACATACCCCACATATGGGGCTTGTTGGTACACATTACGTGTTGAAGAAAAAAATTTTTTTTTGCTTTCACTTTGTGTAAATGCATTTGTAATATAGGTAATAATGTAGCCAAATGATGGTAGTTTAATATCCTTGTGCTAAATTTTTATTAATATTTAAACGTAGGTTACAAAAAAATCAAATGCCAATATTGAACCAACTAGCCCCGGTCTCCCCTACTTTCAATTGCGATTTTCTCTTTCAAAAGTACATTATCCAAGAATTGTTTTCTTTTAAAATGTTCTATAGAAATAGGGCTTTCAAATAAGAAAAAAATCGTTGCAAAATTCCGAGGGTCGCAAATTTCACCGGACCCAAGCTCTGTCCTAAATTTAAAATTTCAGCATTTTTTTCTGCTAATTCTACAGCTTTGCACATGTCGATTGCTTTCTCCAAAGACGGATCATCACGTAGTAATTTCTGCTGAGTAAATTTGGACCACATTACCAAAATTATTTGCACTTTGAGTAACTTTTCCTCTTCAGTGAATTTTACAGTTTCTAATTAAGTGTTTCGAGATCGGCAAAAAAGCGTTCAAAAGGTTCACCTTCCTGTTGCTTTCTGGTGAAAAAGATGTAGCTGTTCATGGTTTCATTTTCTTTTGGCAAACAGTGTTCTTGAAGTTCCAATAAAATCTTCTCAACATTCTCATCTTCTGGTCGTAATTTTGTAATTGCTTTATACAACCTCAATCCATTAGATCCTAGTAAATTTTTCAGTCGTGCAACTTGTATTTCTTTAGACTTTTTTATAGTTTCAGTTGCAATGAAGTAGATTTCCACCTCTTCCTTGAACTGACGAAAATTTTCAGCGACATTTCCAGTTAGGATCAGCTCCGATGGTATATTAAAATCCATATTGCTGCCTGATTTCAACGTAGATTCTTTAATTCGCCTGCGCCATGTTTTATTATAATAAATATCGGTTTTTAAAGTACTAAGCTTTTTATTAAAATATTGATTAATTGATTATATGACAAGTAAATTCAAATATTAATGCCATCTTACAACTATGATAAAGTACATTATTATTATACGATAATATACAGGATGATTTGCTAAATAATAATAAAACACCTATTAAACAGAAACAGGCATATTGGCGAAAGCCAATATAGAGTTTCCAATTGGCAGAATACCAATTTTTGGAAATTTTAACCTGTTTTTGGAAGAACAGGAGAATTATTCTGGCCTGGTAAATATCTTTTTTTATCTAGTTTCTCTCTTCAGCTTTTTAGTTATAAAATCCAATAAAATAGCATATGAAGTTCATGTATCATTGATATTTTTTTAATAGGTTAAGTATTTTTCAAAAATTGGAGGAAACAACCTGGCTGAATTCGTGAAGAGATGTTTAGCGCCGTTACTAAAAGATGAGTTAGCAGTACAATTCACATATTTAGACAGAAAAGAAAAGCTCAACTTTGGGATTTCAAACTTGGCTAAAGAAATTGTTGGTAAGTTTGTGTTAATTTCAAATTTAATAACTTTATTATGAGTATATGTTTTCTTTCAAGATACCTACTTATACATTTTTAATGGTAAATGTTATATTTCATTCCGCCGAATTGATTTCAGCTTGAAAACAATGAAATACTTATTTTTAGATGCGGCAGAAAAAAACAATTTATTATTGAACAGGAAGGAAACGGAAATTTCCATTGGAGCTTGGTTGAGGAGAGCGCCAGAAAGAAGAAGAAGATCAAATCTCATATCGTCCGCGAACCGGCAATACCTCCTAACTAACATTTTCACCGAAAATGAGTTCTGGGCGCTATCTGTCAGAAAACGGTATTATCCACCATTGCACAAAATCTTCTAAGTAACAACACAATACAAAATGCCAGATTGTTTCAATGGCAATATCTTCTAATTGAAGTGCAGCATATATTGGCGGCATTTGCTCCTATCTCCGCAATGGTAAAAAATCCACACCGCAGTCCATAGAATTATTGGCGACAATTTCTTCTAACTAGCATTCTCCGCATACTACTTGTATAGACCTGACAAATTACACACGTCCAACTTAATTATTGATAATTACTGATTTGTTTTTGTTTCAATCAACAACTATAATGAAAGATTTTACTCAATAGTCTTATGTTTTTGGAACAAATTGCTATTATATTTTGTTATTCAAATAAGATGTATCGTATTTTTTGTTTACCTATTTGAGATAGGAGATATTGTATTTAGTATTACGGATAGTTCTATAATATTTTTTGTGTTGGGTGAATTTAGTATAGAATATATTGCAATGATAGATCTGAAGTTTTAGTGCAAGAGATTATTAAATAAATATCATAATTTCATAGCATGGATAATATTTAAAATATTTTACAAAATATACACACAAAAATAGAATATTTTCCCAATAAAAGATTAGAATTATTTCTTATATTACAGAAGAAAGAAATTCTCCATATACCCTTACGACATTACAGCCATGTGTTTTTAATTCTGAAAATGAAGAGAAAATCAGTTATTACTCGTCTGATGATGACAGGAGAACCAACCTTCCGAACATGAGCTTATTGTAGATAATGACAATGAAGAAATAACTTCCAATAATGACCTTGATCTTTCAACAGAAAATACAGAATCAGATACAGTTTCTGAAAACGTACACTATGGTAATATGAATGAAGGTAGAAAGAGAAAACCTAAAGGTAAACCCGAAGAGTGGAAAAGAAATATCAATAAGAAGTTAAGAATGCAAGTACAAGCGTACCTTGGATTTATGCGTTCAAAAAACGGTAAAATAGTACACAATGTGCCAAAGTCTGAAAGAAAATTGGGTCCCACATGTAATTCTAGTTACTGTAGGAAAAGTAAGTTAAGATTCTGTAATTCGATTACTGAAGACCAACGCAAATTTTTGTTTAAAAGATTTTGGGGCACCATGACGTGGGAAGAAAGAAAAACTCTTGTGGGCAATAATGTGTTTTTCAAAGAAAGAAAACGGATTACAATATCTTCTAATAGTTCAAGAAGGACAGGAAGTTTTGTTTATTATTTACCAGTCACGACAAATTCCAAGAAGAAACAAGTTTGTCGTAATATGTTCTTTTCTACATTATCCCTTGGATCATTCACGGTGCAGTCTTGGGGAAAAACATGCACATTTTGGATATCTGACAAGAACATCAAAGCCAGTTCACTTACACTAAAACACCGAAATTAGTCCGAAACTTTAAACACTTTTTTTATGACATGCCTAAACTTCCGTCTCATTACAACAGAAACAGTACAACGAAACTCTTTTTAGAACCAATTTATAGAAGCCTTGCTCACGTATATCAGTTGTACAAAAATCATTGCTCTGAATTACACCTGGAGCCATGTTCTACAAAAAAGTTTGAAGAGGTATTTCATGAAAAAAATTTATCGATTCAGCAACTAAAAAAAGATATGTGCGACACTTGTCTAGGACATGCAGCAAATGGAAATGTAGATGATGCAACCTATTCCGCACATACAGCAAAAAAGATTAGAGCAAGATAGGAAAAAGAAGACGACAAGAAACTTGCGAAGGCAAAAAAGAATATTGTCCTAACGGCTGATTTGCAGGCAGTTAAAGTTTGTCCTATTACAACCGCAAACGCTTTTTATTATAAAAGTAAGCTATGTCTGCATAACTATACGGTATATAACCTCGATTCTCATCATGTCACTTGTTATTGGTTCTCTGAAACAGATAGTGATCTAACAGTGCCTACATACGCATCTTTTATCATTGATTACTAGTCTGAACATTGCCTTGCCGAACGTTTACCCATCATTATCCACACCGACGGATGCACAAGTCAAAACCGCAACAACATTTTATCAAACGCAACATTAAACTTTGCAATTGTAAATGGAGTCACAATTACCCAAAAGATCTTTGAAGGGACATACACCAATGGAAGGTAACTCAGTTCATAGCAGCATAGAAACTAAACTGAAAAATAGACTGATTCACCTACCAAGTGACTATGACTCTGTAACTACCGAAGCACGGCGACGTGGTCACTTATGACTTCTTTAAAAACTATGCAGATCCTGGGGTACTCAGATATACTTCCATTAGACCGGGCCATAAGCCATAAGCCTGGTGATCCGAAAGTGACTGACCTAAGTGCTATTTTGTACGATCCTGAAGGGGATATAAAAATTAAACTAACATTTGATGATGATTGGATGGACCTACCGCAAAGGTTAAAGAGGAGGGAAACTGTCGAATACACAAATCTTCACAGAGATAGATTACCCATTTCAAAGGTCAAATTTAATCATCTCCAGGATCTTAAAAGTGTCATCCCACCGGAATATCTCCTAAAAGAATCATTTTACTTTGGAAACATTATTTTGAAATATACCACAATTTTATTTATTTTTGTTGTTCAATGTTAAAATATTTTTATTTATGGCAGCTTTGCGTTTTAAACCATCTAATCATAATATCAACATCTACTAACTAACTTTTTTGAAATAATGCTGGAACAATTTTGTTATGCTGAAATCTCCTATCTCACATAGCAATCTAAAATATTAGAAAATAACTAAAAATTGTACAGTCTCATGTTAAATGTTCAATATCAATAACATGGTCATAGTTATAAAACAATATGATATTGTCAATTACATTTAATTTAGTTTTAACGTCTTCCTGTAAAATTTGATCAAATTGAGTTAGGAGATATTGCCGGTTCGCGGACGATATGATATACAATGTATCAATATTAGTACCTATGAAATATAAGTTTCAATATATTTATTGTTTTCTTTTAATTCATCATATCCATTAAAAATAATTTTCTGAACATTCTTGGAAGCATCCTATGTACTCCCATGGGATGCCCCCGTACTAGTTCAGAAACACCCAAGGACGTTCCGAGAATGTCCCAATTAGACATTCCTGGAATGTACAATTTGCCCATAATGGCTTTACTGGGAATGTCCCTGGGATGTTCCGCAACTATTTGCGGCATTCTTGGAACATATCTGTTGTCTCGTGTGGACATCCTTGGAACATTTTGGGAATGAACTTGTGCTATTAGGGTACATCCCAGAATACAAAGGCAACTGCCAGTCCAGTTCGAGTGCCTGAAGTTAGTGCCAGTTCTTCACGTCCAGCTAATCCGGTCAGTCGAACACCTATACCCAGGAATTCTAGTACACGGTGCTGGCGTTGTGGTGAGACAGGCCACGTCCGAACCCGCTGTAGAAACCAGCCGAAATTATTTTGTTCCCGCTGCAGTAAGGAAGGAGTCCTTACGGGAGAGTGTTCCTGCTCGAAGCAGGAAAACTAGACCGAAACTGTCCCGGAGGGGGGCCGTCACAGTTTCCTAACCTTTTAGCCTCTCAAGAACATCTGTCTTCCGAACCGTCAGATCCGCGACCCCAAATTGACGTCCAAATGGGAAACTTCAAGTTTAAAGCCTTGCTGGACACTGGAGCTATCAGATCATATGTGGGTGATTCAGTAGCGAAGCAATTTTCCCAACGAAAGCCAACGGTCAGTCATTCGACAAGAGCACGTTTGGCTAATGGAAATTTGGTTTCTATCACAGACATCTTTGATCTGCAGCTTATGGTAAATGACGGCATCAGGGAGGAACCGTTGGAACATTTTCCAGGTTTGGTCGCTGATATAGTTCTGGGTTTTGATATACTGAAGAAGTATAATTTTTGCTTATAACTAGGTACAGGGAAGATCTGAAAGGACGGAAAGCTAGTAAGCTGTCACGAGCCAGATACACTGTCCGCTCCCATAGGAATTATAGACGTAGTAATACCACTGCTAGGAGAGAACAATCATGGGTTATCCTGCGAAATGACTGTTGCTGATACCGCTAGAGCAAATTTTACTGATACTGAATATCCTCTAGGCAAAACTGATAGGATATTGACCGATATCACCCTGTCAGCCTTGGAAGGATCCAAAGGTGATAGAGTCTAGTCTAGAATATCGTCTAGAATCCGCCGATATAAGAATCTGCAAAGATGTGAAAACTGATACAATTACTGACTGTCAAAAACTAAAAACATTTACCGGCTTAACCCGGTCTGATTTGGGGAAGTTTGAGGACAGTAGGGAATTACCTGCCGAAGAATGTCCTCTAGAAGCTATAACGCCGTTGCAAGACCGAAACTTGACTGAAGTACAGGAGAGATCGTTGAGAAGATTCCTTGACGTAGAATTACCGAAATTTAAGGAAGTTCAAGAACCGACAGACTTAGTACATCACGTGATCCGCCTCCTACACTCAACTCCTATCAAGCAACGTTACCGCCCACAGAACCCAAAAATGCAAGGGATTTGCAACGCCGAAGTGGATCTGATGTTGAAGGAAGGGGTGATAGAACCCTCAAGCAGTCCGTGGAGTTCTCCGGTGGTTATCGTTAAGAAAAAGGATGGAAAAAACCGTTTCTGTATTGACTTTCGGAAGGTCAATGATGTCACAAAGAAGGACGCCTACCCTCTCCCATTCATAAATGCTATTCTGGATAAATTGCGACCCGCAAAGTATATCTCCAGTTTAGATCTAAAGAGTGGATATTGGCAAGTCCCGCTAGCTTCAGAAAGCAAACCCATCCCTGCCTTTACCGTGTCAGGACGCGGACTTTTCCATTTCACAGTTATACCGTTTGTTCTACATTCAGGGCCTGCCACCTTTCAGCGACTAGCAGATCAAATTATCGGCCCTGATTTGGATCCGCATGCATTCGCCTATTTGGATGACATTATTGTATTAGGGGAAGAACATCTGAAAATAAATCCAGAAAAATGTCATTTCTGTCTACTGTCCATGAAATATTTAGGTCATGTCATTACCGGAGAAGGTATCAGTACCGATCCCGAAAAAGTGGAGAGTATTTCGAAGTTTGCAGCTCCAAGAAACGTCCGAGAGCTACGAAGATTTTTAGGAGTTGTCTCTTGGTACCGCCGTTTTTTGCCCTCGTTTTCTCAGACAGTAGCTCCGTTAACCAAGTTAAGGCACACCGCTGGAAGTGGACTGA
This sequence comes from Lochmaea crataegi, assembly GCA_947563755.1. Classification (NCBI taxonomy): domain Eukaryota; kingdom Metazoa; phylum Arthropoda; class Insecta; order Coleoptera; family Chrysomelidae; genus Lochmaea; species Lochmaea crataegi. Next base: position 41,726,299 of record OX387427.1, on the reverse strand, counting down.
AGAACGGGAAGGTGTTTTCGCTAGAATCAAGACCTGTTTGTCTGAAACGCCTGTACTAAGCTGCCCAGATATCAGTCTACCGTTTACGCTGCAGACCGATGCTTCCGAACATGGATTAGGGGTGGCCCTGACACAACATATAGATGGTAATTAGCATGTGATAGCTTACGCGAGCCGAACCCTAAGTCCAACTGAGAGGAACTACTCAGTGACCGAAAAAGAATGTCTTGCCATATTATTGGGGGATTGATAAGATGCGCCCCTATCTAGAAGTAAAGTCTTCGGAAAAAACTTCAAAACAGTCATAACAGACAGAAAGGCATGGAAGGAAGGACCTCCAATTAATGCAGAAATTTCCTGCTACACAGATGGCTCAAAAACCGAGGAAGGTGTAGGAGCAGGAGTATATATAGCCAAGCCAAAGATAAGAGTCTCACTGAGCTTGGGTAAACATATGACGATATTCCAGGCAGAAGTTGCAGCAATACAGCACTGTGCAGGGGAGCTATAAGGGCAAGAGTTTGAGGAAAAGACCATTGCCATATACTCCGACAGCCAGGCGGCTATAAAAGCAATCAGCTCCATGCAGATAAATTCCAAACTTGTTTGGGACTGCTTGGAGACGCTACAAGAGCTGCGCAGTCGTATTAGACTGTCCGTAGCTTGGGTACCAGGCCACTCAGATCACAAGGGCAATGAAGAGGCAGACTCAATAGCCCGAGAAGGGGCACGTTGTTCTCCCATTGGCCCAGAACCTTTCTGTTGCATAGCGAAAGCGCTGCAAAAAACAAACAGCAGCACTTGGATAAAAAATCAGTCTCGAGAATGGTGGAACAAGGCGCCAAAAATGAGGTAGGCCAAAGCGTTCATCAAGGAACCCTCGCCAAAATTCACGGAGTATCTACTGAGTCAGAATAGGAAAACAATCAGGATCCTGGTTGGGCTCCTTACAGGACATTGTAGACTTAACATACACATGAACAACATCGGATTGGCAGAAACAACCATATGTAGGTTTTGCCAAGAAGATGAGGAAACCCCAGTACACATACTGTGCTACTGCGAAGGCCTGACTAGGCTGAGGTTTTCAACGATAGGGGAGGAAAAACCACAACCCTCCCAATATATGGAGGACCTGAGGTATGCCATCCGCCTAGTAATAAGGACGGGTTTAGACAAGGAACTCTAGAATAACAGGAGGGCATACACAATAGATCTGCAAAGGTCGTAGTGGAGAGGCTCTCAGAAGCACTTAAGCCCCATATTTATCTTATCTTATCTAGAAGGCTATCATTTCACTGTGGTAACTGACCACCAATCCTTAAGATGACTGCATTCTATATCTAGTCCATCTGGTCGTCTAGCCCGCTGGAGCATATTTTTGCAGCAATACGATTTCGAGATCAAATACCGACGAGGTGCCATAAATCGAGTGGCTGATGCACTTTCTAGGAACCCGCTGCCAGGCACTCCTGAACAACCAGCGGAAGTGTGCATAGCAGATATTCCGGAGGAATGTTGCTGGTACCGAAATGGGAAAGAGGAAGTGCTGAGAGATCCAGGTACATTTCCGGATTACTTCATCAAAGAAGAACGACTGTACCGACATTTTTGGGACCTGAATGATTCAAGCGAGCCCGAACTGTCTGACCCGTGGAAGTTATGTGTGACTAAACCGCAAAGATCTCGTATTTTACAGGAAAATCACGATGTCCCTACCGCCGGACACTTAGGGATTGCAAAAACAATAGCCAAGATTGCCAAGATGTACTACTGGCCAGGAATGTTTAGGGACATAACCAGGTATGTCCGTAGCTGTATACAATGCTTGAAGTACAAACCGTCTCAACAGCAGGTCACTGGGAAAATGCAACCGTCCCCTAACCGACGCCCATGGAAAACTGTCAGTACCGATATTGTTGGACCGCTGCCACGCAGTAAAAATGGAAACTGCTACATCGTAATGTTCCAAGACCGTTTCACAAAATGGGTACAGTGTGAACCGATTAGAAAAGCGACCGCTAGATCGATAAGTACCGTTTTTTACGAAGAAGTTTTGACCAATTTTGGATGCCCACGCACCGTGTTATCCGACAATGGAAAACAATGTGATAGTAAGCTCTTCAAGGATATGTTGAAGGATTTAGGAATCCTCCATCGATTCACCCCTCCATATACACCACAGGCTAATCCCGTTGAACGAGCTAACCGTACTTTGAAAACCATAATAGCTCAATTTTGCGAGCAAGACCACCGAGATTGGGATCTGAGAATATCCGACCTGAAGTTTGCAATTATTAACTCTAAGCACGACTCTACCGGTTTCTCTTCTGCCTTTCTCAATTGTTTCGGCGGTGTTTCGGCGGTTGATACCGTAAGCGCACCTAGCTCGCGCATACAGTTCGGAATTAGTATAACGGTGAAAGTGGCCCCAAATAGGACTCCGCTACAAAAATAGACAAAAAGTTCTGTGCGCGGTCATCGTGAAAGTCCGAACAGGGAGGGGTGAGGAAACACCCCCACCCTAAAATACCACCCCTAAGGAAAAAACTACCCCTACTCAAAATTTCTCGGACATCTACTTCGGGGTCTGGAAAAATTTGAATAAATTTTCAACCCCAAAAAACATCCCCTTGGATTTTTTTGATTTCACGATTTTTGGAGGGTTCAAGCAATTTGGGAGCGAAAAAATTTTTCCTCAGAAAATTTCATCCCCAAAAAATTTTTATTGGGAAATCGTGCAATGTGAGTTATGTGCAAACAGACGACAACAAAACTGTAAGTAATTCTCTATTATAAGTGCATTAACACTACTGCTTTCGGTGTAAAATCTATATAGCTAACGTCTTTTTTTTTCTTATAATTGTATTTATAACAACTCACCTTTGTAGAAACTCTTTTTTTTCTTTTATTATAATTTTGTTTATTATTATTTTGTATATAACAGTGTATATAATCACTAATAATTAATCTTGTATATATTTTTCCTGTAAATAATTAATAACATCCTTTTAAGTTTATTCCTTTTCTTTCACTTTTATTTACTTTGTACATATATTTCTTTACATATACTTTGCAGCATGCTCGATACTATAATATTATTTATTGCAACCATTGTAACCATTACATAAATTATCAGGCGTGTATTTTGATACACAGCCTTTGGGAAGAATTTACACAAAAATACTTATTGTTTACCTAACATATACGACACACACTTCGTTTCTATTTGTTTCGGCGCAAAACCCACTAATACCGGTTAATACAAAAGAAGATAATGGATGAAGAGGACGAGTTTCGGCCTAAGCACAGGCTAGCACACTCTCCTCCAAGAAATAGGTCCATCAGCATTGGAGACCCGACGTTCCCAGCTGCACCTACTGACAGTTTGAAACGGACAAGAAATGAGGACGAAGACAACGAAACAAATAAGGATACGGATATACAGGAAAACATTAAAAGGTCGAAAAAGGGTATCAAGGACATCATTCTAGAAAACTCAAGCAAATTCAGAGAGGTAAAACAACTTATTACATACTCTGTGACTAGGACTACCCCCGAAGCCAAGGGCAGAATTAGTTTTGGAATAAAGGACAAAACAACAGTACTTGACTCTACTGACCAAATGATTCAAATGTACAATGAAATTGTAAGCTACCTTTTAGTGCAGGAGGCCATGATTAATGAGTTACGGTGCGAAATCATTACCAACCTTAAGCAGAACAAAGACAACAAAGACATAACCGAACAAATGAAACAAATAAAAACACTGTTGACGGAACAAAAGAACATAGCTACCTCAACTAGACCATCAACAAATACCGACACGACAGAAAATAAACAAATGACAGAAGAAACACAAAGACAAAGCCACATTCACACAAACAATACAGACACAGACACACAATATCCGTCGCTAAGACCTCCGACGAAGACGTACGCAGAATTGGCTAGAAGACCCGTTACTAGACCAACAATTACGACAACGACAATCAAACCATGGACAACCCCTCCACAGAACAAAAAGAAATACGAGGCGATTGTAAGAATAAAGGAAGGACAACAAGGGGACACGATGACAATACTAAAAAGGAACCTGTGTGCGAAGGATATGGAAGGCACATACGTAAGAAGAACCAATACGGCAATAATAATTGGAACTGAGTCAAAAGACAAACACGAAGAAATTATAAATAAGACAAGGACAATTGAACGACTATACATCAAGGACGGTACTAGACAGTCAGACCCTGCCATCATTTTGACGGGAATGCAAAGAGGTACAGACATAGCCAACATTAGAGACGGCATAGTTTTAGAAAACGATGGAATAGCGGAAAAGTTTGGGGAATCGCTAGGGGATCTCAAGATACTCACGACACGACCATGCAGGAACCAGTGGAAAGAAAATATAATCGTACAGGGACCATCAGAAATAATCAAATGCATTCTTAAACAAGGTTACATTTATTTTGACTTGACAAGAATTCTGGTTGAAGAATATACCTCCGTTTCGATGTGCTTCAAATGCTGCAAGTATGGACATGTCATGAAATATTGTAGAGAAGAACACCCTACCTGCTACAAATGTAGCGGTAGAGAATGCGCCAGCAATACACTATATTGTATAAACTGTGAGACAATGAGATTAACACCCAGAGCACATCAGGCTAGGGACGTGTCATGTCCAATCTATAGAAAGAAACGAGAGGGAACGAGGTACCATATAAACTACTAGGGTAGTACACCAAAAACACAAAACAAAACAGCTACAACAACAATAGAAGGGAAAACCAAAACAAAAGACAACATGTACAAATTTATACAGTTCAATGCAGGAAGGGGAACCCAAGCCACTGACCAACTGATTCACAACATTATTAACGACAAAATAGACATAGGACTTATACAAGAACCAGGACATAACATACGACAAAGCAACAAATACTCAGTAATCGCTTCAGACAATACCTCAAAAGCACCTATCATCGTGGACAAAAGACTACTGAGACAAGTAACGGTACTGACAAATAGAACAGACAAAAACGTGACAACAATACATCTTATGACAAACGATGAAGTGCTAACCATAGTAAACATATATGACGAACCAGGAGGTAAAACAAACATAGCAGTAAATAGACACAAAAGAGACATAGAAACGGACATAAACAAAACACTGGTGGCTGGAGACCTGAACGCAAAACACACAAGTTGGGGAGGAGTCATAAATGACGACAGATGACAAGACATACTAGAATGGTCGACAAGATACAACTTACTCATAAACAACACGCATAATAGCCCTCCAACGTTCCTATCAAATCGGGGGAGAAGTTGGATACACATCACCATGACATGCGACATAAACATCGAGAACTGGAGAGTAGAAGACGTAGAATCACTGAGCGACCACCAATACGTAGTTTTTAACAAAGCACGACAAGACAGGACAAGACAAAAACCAAAACAACAAGTAAATATTAAAAACATAAATACAGAAAAGCTCTCGACACTAATAGCAGCAACAAACTGGGACGTAATTGGTACATCAGAAACACGAGCAGAAAGCATACAACAAAAAATAATAGACATAGCAAGACGATCTGTACGCAATAAACCCATGAGGTCAACAGAAGACCAAAAATGGTGGAATTACGAATTAGAAAAAGAAAAAAGAAAGACGAACAAAATGAGGAAAACATTCCAAAACGAAAGAGACCCAATAAACAGGGAACGCGCACAATACAACTACAATGAACAAAAAAGAAAGTACAAAAACACCATAAAAGAGACCAAACAAAAAACAATACGGAAATACCTAACAGACCACGACCCTGACAACCCATGGGACATAGCGTACAAAATAATACGAGACTGGAAAAACAATCACATTGTACTAAGTACAATCAGAAAAGACGATGGACAGTATACGTCAGATAGGGAAGAGACCATACAATACCTACACGACAAGTACTTCCCTGTAGACAATGAATCAGATGACGAGACAGAACATAGACAACTCAGACAAGACTACCACAAAGACAATATAGGCTCACAGCAGAAAGAATTCACGCACGACGAAATATCTCTGACAATTGCGTGCATGAAAAATAAAAAAGCTACAGCTAGAGACGGTAAAGAATTAGTTAACATATTACACACGATCGAACCCAACATACTGACAGGACTCTACAACAGCTGCTTGGAAGAAGGAAAATTCCCAAGGGTATGGAAGAAGGCGGATATGGTATGGCTACCCAAAAAGGACGGAGGCAAAAGGCCTTCTTCCAACGCTAGGGAAGATCCTAGACAAGATGACGGCCAAACGACTCGCACATTACATTACTCTGTTTATTCCCTTTTTTGAATGTCAACGAAAACATGAACTATCGAATTTGTTATAATCTCTGTCAAAATTAAAGTGTCCAGTGAGTTTATAATATATGTGGGCTTTTATTAGAATTTTGATATATATATATATATAAAGAATGGCTACGGAGAAAATAGAACTACCATTTTTCCCAAAATACCAAGTTGAACATCATGTTAACTTATGTATCACTTGGTTCGAAGATAAATTTTCACAATCCCATTATAACATTCTCAACATTAGCAAAGCAAGTAACGCATGTACTTTGATAGCACTTCTCATGGCTGCAAATTGTAAGAAAGAAATTAATCAAAACCAATATGGCTTCAGACGTGGGCACTCAACAAAAAATGCTATTACAACTTTAACAGACAAAATCGCGCAGAACAAGCATAGCAAACTACACACCGCGATTATAACGTTAGATCTCGCGAATGCATTCAACTCGACCTGGATACCCATAATAACCAGCATGCTAAGACGCAAAAACACTACTAAAAACATTCATAAGATTTGTAGCGACTTTCTACATAATAGGGTTATACAAACTGAACAAACAGTAAATAGCACAAAAAGAGGATGCCCGCAAGGCTCTAGTTTAGGACCTACACTTTGGCTACTCATTATGGAGGATTGGTTTGAAAAGGTTGAAAAAATAATACAAACGGCGGAAGCGGATTTGATACAGGCCTTCGCCGATGACTCATCACAGGTACCTCCCTGAAACAAATAGAAGCGAAATGGGTGAACATTTGGGAAGGGTGTGAGAAATGGGCCAAATTAAACAAACTGACATACAACCAAAACAAAACTGAGGAAAAATTCATACCTTACAAATCGACAAGACCACCAAGACTAAAAATACGCGACACAAACATTACTTTTAAAGACAGCATACGTTACCTCGGACTTACGATAGACACTGGACTTCTCTACTTAGAACATGTTAAACAGAACAGGAAAAAAGCAACTGACATTGGACACATAGCAGGACGAGACTTGGGACGAAAACCAACAATACTAAAGGACATCTACGGAAAGGCAATAAAACCCATGCTTCTATATGGGGGAGGAGAGCCACATACACGAGAATTCAAAAACAACTAGCAGCGTCAGAACGACCATTTTTACTGGCTATAACCAAAGCTTATAAAACAGCCCCTACATCGGCCTTACACGTTCTAGCCGGAATTACACCTTTAGAAATAGACGCACCGACAATGTACAAAATATATAACGAGAAGCACTAGAAAATGAGGACGACAGACTTACCACATGCAACAGCCATGACAATAAAAGAGATAAACACGCAAAGAACAATCGGGATCTACATAGAACTAAGAAAACGGACAATAAGAGAAACTCAAAAAATAGAAGGGTACATTGACATAAACAAATTAGAAATACTGGCAGTCAAAACCGGTATAAAGACAATAACAGACAATGTAGGAGATTACGCAGGCCAATCCATCTCCATTTTCACCGATTCTAAGGCAGTAATTAAACAGTTAAACATAGGAAATAATAAATGTAAAATAACAATCGACATAAAAAAATACCTAGAACAAATGGAGAGACATAACATAACATACAATATACACAAAGTGGGACGGAATGATCCAGGAATAAGGGAAGCTGACAGAATAACCAAACTAGAGACTGACAAAATAACAAAAATTTGGACCAAAAAAGAAATTATGACAAAAAGGAACAAACTACAACTAGACAAATGGCAACAACTATGGGACAATTCAAAAACAGACAGGAAAACATATAACATAATCAACACAGTAAGAATCACGCCACCTTCACTAAACTGGAAAACATCACAATTAATAACGGGTCAGGGAAACATGAATGGGTATTAGGAACGGTTCAACTTAAGACATACAGACGGGACATGCACACATTGCGACATACTAGAAGACCAAAGACACATTATAGAAGAATGCACGTTACAACAAAGAACGACAGCAAGACAAACAATCACGGACAAATTACGAAAAAGAGGAATGGACTACCCACCATCGAACATTGACTTGAATGACAAAGAGTTAATTACTATATTAAATGAATAGGGGAATGGCATGATCCAGGACGATCAACCTTCATGATACTAAACAAATCAATGCAATACGTACAAATGTTTATCAAAACACACACCATTTTCTTTTCTTTTCTTAACTTAACTAATATAAACATAAACCTGTGGATAACCTCTTCTAGCTTTTTTTATAGTATTTATAATTCCTATCTACTTATAATTGAATTGCAAATAATAACTTCTGTTACTAGAATTTACTAAATGCACACTGAAGGGATATTATATTGATATATATTATTATATATATTACAAATAATATTTACTTTATATCATGTGTTGTACTCTGTTCTTTCTTTTTATAACAACCTTTTATTGCTCTGTTGCTATTGTACTTTTTATAAAATATTCTTTCCTTATTTATCACCTATTGCTCACTGCTTTTAGCTTATTGTTATTGCATACTGTTTTGTATATTGCTTAATGTTTACTGTATTCCGCTTAATGCTTATTGTCTGCTTATTAACTGCTCTTTTTGTTTTTCTCTGCTTATTAACCATTTTATTGCTGTAAATTATCCTCTCTTATTGTTACTTATATCTTTTTCTTTGAAAATTGTATTTTGGTGAAGGGAAAATTCTGTTTAACACTTATTGTAATTGAAAATTATTAAATAAAAAGGGAATTCTGACCCCGCTGATTTTTGGAGTGTGGATGATGGGATGGGTTCTACTTGACAGGGGTTTCGCCAGATATTGTGCAGTTCCAGGTCATATGCCGCAAGGTAGGTTGACCATTGCTCTGTGATCTGGTTCCCGATCTCCTTAGAAGAGTGGGAACCAAAGCACAGGAGCATAAATGCTTCTTTCTCTGCCTTTCTCAATTTTGGAAGAGATCCCGACGTCCCGAACACACTACGCCGAGAAGTTGAGCAAAATCAGGCGACTGAAGGACCCGAAAAACCCAAGGATGCAGAAAATACCGAGAATGAAATCTCAGAACAGTACTTACTTCGTTTGAATAAATTGCAAGGGTATTTACTTAATTACAGTTACCTGTAAATAATTGTCATATAAGTAAAGCGTGATCTATATACGTCAAAAAATAATAGTGTGGTATCGACGTAGTCTCTAGTCCAGGATTATGCTCTCAGAGCTCTTGGACGAGTGGCATCTACCTTGTGCTGATGAGGCGCAAAAACGCCGAAACCGGTCCACAAGTGATGTTATTCCTTCTGATCGCAAACCAGAATGGTTGGTTCTATCTTAACAGATATACCAACCCCGTTTACTTTAGAAGTGTAATTCAATGTCTGTCGGGGCATATAGCCCGAGAAGTAGATGTTGCTTCTTAGTGGACGGTCTGCTCTTTGGAAATTAATTTTTCTAATTTTGTAAAGCGTTTAATAGTATTGAACTATTATTTTTTGACGTCTATAGATCACGCTTTACTTATATGACAATTATTTACAGGTAACTGTAATTAAGTAAATACCTACAAAACCGAGATGGTTTTTTTTTGTCGATATAGAATTTTGGTTTGTGATTAGATGTAGAGATGTCGCCGATGTCGCACTCTTAGCATTTCCTTTACTAAGGCTAGTGTGTTGGTGTGGTATCGACGTAGTCTCTAGTCCAGGATTATGCTCTCAGAGCTCTTGGACGAGTGGCATCTACCTTGTGCTGATGAGGCGCAAAAACGCCGAAACCGGTCCACAAGTGATGTTATTCCTTCTGATCGCAAACCAGAATGGTTGGTTCTATCTTAACAGATATACCAACCCCGTTTACTTTAGAAGTGTAATTCAATGTCTGTCGGGGCATATAGCCCGAGAAGTAGTTGTTGCTTCTTAGTGGACGGTCTGCTCTTTGGAAATTAATTTTTCTAATTTTGTAAAGCGTTTAATAGTATTGAACTATTATTTTTTGACGTCAATTGCAAGGGTGTTTCGATCTAGTCCGTCTGAGTTTGTCTAGAGCATTTACGAAACAACGCCGATATTACAATCTGCGCCGACGTGACTGGAGATGTACCATAGGGTGTTCGGTCATGAAAAAAGAGCCTACTCTGTCGTCCGCGGCAGCTCATGTGGCCGCAAAACTTGCCCCGAAATATTCCGGTCCGTATAAAGTGGTGGAAGTTCTATCCCCAGTTGTATATGATTTAAAAGATGCACAAGGCAAGCGTTATTACCGAATATATATTAAAGACTTGAAACCGATTTCGGAGAAATGCGAGTAATAAGTTCTTTCCAGAATGAAACCGAGATGTGATGTGCCGCCTCGAGAGAGAAATTTCGAAAGCGCCACCGACGGGAAGAAGAAATTATAGATTTAACTTCCCCTATACCGTTTTCCCCGACTTCCCCTGTGTCCAGGCCCGCAGCTCCTCCCTCCCCTGTTCCCTCGGCGTCTCCGGAAACGCCCCTTTTTCCGGAAGATTTTGGTCCACCATGGGAGGACCCGGATTTTCTGTATGAGTGGGTAACGGATACCGAGCCTACTTTCCTGGAAGACCTGATGGCCATAGAGCCGTATGTGCCGGGCAACACACCGCCGCCGTCATCCCCCTGTCCTGAAGCCGGTACGTATATGGAGACGTTTACGCTGGAAACCGTTATTCGGAGGGAAATAATCCTGCCAGCAGATGAAGATGAATGGGTCAGGTGCAGCGAAGAGATCACCAGACGGTCGGATGTGCAGTACGCCTTCGACCCATTATTTCCGCCGCCTCCTGCCCCAACTGTTCCAACGGCTCATTACCTTCGCCCTTCAACAACACAATGACCGTCCGTGGCCGACCGAATGGGTCAACCATAGTCGTTCGTTCCGGCCCGCAAATTCCGATCCGCTACGTTGGTGTAGGGTGTACTTACTCGACGACCGGGGTGTACGGTGTAAAGTATACCTACCGCCCGTGAACGAACGCTAGCACTGTGTTAGTGCGTCTCGATTAATTGGGTAGAGTTTTGTTTTAGTTCTTTATGGTGGTTGATTAATGAATTTTTCTTTTGTTTTATGGGGGGAAAACCGGTTGAACCTAGTGTCAGTCAAACTCACGCGAAGTGTAGTATTTTCCGCACACAAACCTTTGTTCGTACATCCCGTTGCGGCTAGAATTATAAAACTGCCTTTTCGTTTCTAGATTTCCGGCCTCCCACTTTATACACCATGGCTTCCGATTCTTCATTCGAAATATTAGACATATACGGGACGGAAAGTTGGGATGAGGACGATCTCATGTCCGTAACGTTTCAGCGATCAGTGAACCAATCTAGTACCAATCCAGATATGACCACCGGCTCACCCGTCCAAGCGAAACTGGGTGTGAGCCCGGTACCCGAGTTTAACAAAATGGACTTGGAAATTCCTGCGAATTCAAGTAGGTCCTCCGTATTAGATAAAGTACCGGAGGAGATTAGACGAGGGACCGGTCAATCGTCAAGCCATACATACCGGCCATCGAGCGAGCGATCATCCGATGACATTTACCTACCCATTGAGAGGGACTTATGTTTGAAGTGTGGATAGCCTGGACACCGCCGTGACGCTTGTACTCGTGGAAAAACTATACTATTCTGTTCCCGTTGCGGCCGTATTGGTCGGATGTCCAGGGATTGTTCATGCAAGAAGCCGACCGTCAGGACCACCCTTATTACGTCGTCTCTACGTTGTTCCCGCTGTAGTCATTGTGACTGATCCCTGAAAATTCCGGAAGGCATCACTGGCGTTCGCCAGCGGTATTCAACGCTTCGGAACAGCTCTACCTGTAGAGGAGTGAGGCAACGTTCGTCCAGCCCGTATCCAAGCCGGAGTACGAGGAGTTCCAGGCTCCAGTAATACCAGTGAGGTGTGGAATGATGATCACTCTGCCGCAAGTTTTAGGATTTAATAAAAAAAAAGTAATAAATGATTGATTGATTTTTTTTAACCGACGAAAGAGGGGGATGTAACGTTGTTACCATTTTCCCGATATCCTGTACTATATATTTCAGTTTTTTTTTATTATTAAGATCACCCCTCTGTCGTATCTAGTTATTAAATTGGAGTATTAATATTTATTTTGGTATATGTGTATTACTTTTAAAACATCTGGTTTATTGTACCTGCATTATTTACGGAACCGTTCGCGCAAATCAGTCCGCGCATTTCTTGAGATTTTCAAGTGGGAGACCTCCTGAGTGGGGTCGAGTGAAAAATGGCACTTTTAACTTTTCTTCCGATCTCTTTTGGGCCGTTTTAGTTCCAGCCGCTTCTTTTGATTTAACATTGATAGAATTTATTTTTGCTTATTGCTTGTTTAATTTTAGTGAAGTTTTTCTGCGTATTTCCCGAAATAATTTTTTTTTTTTCATTTGTTGGCTTCACTTTTTGGGAAAAAAGGGAAATTTTTGCTGCCAGAACAGGTAGATTCTTGAGGTTCTCAAAATATTTCGTTCAAACCCGACTGCAGCCGTTTATCTGACTGGGAAAATATTTTCAGGAATCTCAAAGTTTGATCGCTGCCTGAGCAGGTGAATTTTTGAGTGGCTCTGAAAATATTGAAAAGAAACCCGACCGAAGGAAACATTTCGTTTTAATATACAAGGATATTTGATCAAAGACAACTTGGAATAGTCTCGTACGTGTACGCTGCCTCATCAGGTGCAAAACTTCGAGGGTTGTCCAAGGCGTTGAGCGAAATAATCTCACGCATAAGCAGGATCACAAAGGAGATTCGGATTCTGTCGTCTAACTTTTATTTAAGTGGTTGATTTAGCACCAACGGCCGTGGTAACATCAAACTAAAAAAAACAGGTTACGATAACCGTGATAACCTGGAATAATCTCGTACATGTACGCTGCCAAAGCAGGTACAGAATTCGGGAGGTTTTCAGGCGAGTTGATAAAATTTCCGTTTTTTAGTAGTGTTCAGTACAGAGAGTATCGGTAACCGCGGGTAGTTTATAAATTACCTTTGTTTTGTTTAAACCGGTACACAAATATTAAGAAACGCTTCATTAAATCCTGCTAGTGCCTTAACACTTTTAGTGCTGATGACGTCTTTCGACGTCATCCGCCTCTTAGGTGGGGAGCGCATGACGTCTTTCGACGCCATGGCTAGTGCTACGTTCTATGCTTCAGTACATTGTTAGCCTGCGAGCGAAGCTTATGTGCGGATCTCAGCCTGTTCTATACGTGTTATATTAGTGAAAAATTTTACCCGTTCGATTTCGCCATGGACGATAGCCAGGCAGGGCCTTCGGGAGCAAAGAGACCTCGAAAGTGCAAAAATACATTCCAAAATAAAGTGCCTTTGACACAGGAAGAGTTGGAACAATTTTTAATAAACTCTGACGATGATGTTGCAGATCCGGACTTTGCAGATTCAGAGTCGGAGTCGGAATTTTCTGAAAATAGTGATGTCGCGGAAATTGATATACGCGCCTTTGACGATCCGGATCTTGATACTCCTTCTGATGTTGTGGACTCCTCACATCGAGCAACACCTATAAACACACCTACTGTAAACGCTCAAATAACACTACCTAAACCGCCCCGTCAAACCCCCGCTGATGCCGTGGTATGGGACGCGGTGGCAACTGATCCTATACAAATTCCTTTTACCAAACAGCGACCAATGGTAACTTATTTTTTATTACCCACACATTTACGATTTCCTAATACAATTTTATTATTACAGGTAACACGTCAATTGATTACTTTAATTTATTGTTCGACGAAAATTTATTAGATATGATAGTTGAGGAAACTAACATATATGCCGAGGAAGTTTTTCTTTCGGAGAATACGAGTGTGAAATCCCGCATAACACGTTGGAGCCCGTTAGCTAAAGACGAATTAAAATTATTTATGGGGTTAGTGCTTCATATGGGTTCTATTAGACTAAATAGGCTACAAGACTATTGGAAAAAGCATCGGCTATTCAACCTACCTGTTTTTCTAGTTTTATGAGCAGAGACCGATTTATGTTAATTTTGAGATCTCTCCACTTCAGTCGAAATCCTTTACCTGATGAACCAACACCAACTGACAGATTATTTAAAATTAGACCGATGATCAATTATTTCAATTCAAAAATGAAAGAAATTTATTATCCTGGCAAAAATCTCTCGCTTGATGAGTCGATGGTATTATGGCGCGGTAGATTGCTTTTTAGGCAATATATCAAAAATAAAAGGCACAAATACGGTGTAAAATTGTATCTACTCACAGAACCAGATGGCACAATTTTGAAATTTGCCGTTTACACTGGCCTCTTAGACGATTATGGTGGCAAAGGGCATGCTGCGAATGTAGTGTTGCATTTGGCAGAAGAAAAGTTAGATGCAGGACATGCATTATATTTAGATAACTATTATAATAGTTATGAACTTGCATGCAAATTGCTGGCCAGGAAGACCTACTGCACTGGAACTCTCAGGGTTGATAGAAAACAAAATCCAGTTGACGTGAAAAATGCCAAGTTGAAAAAAGGACAAACCATTGCGCGTTATTCCAAGGGAGTGATGGTTGCTAAATGGAGGGACAATCGAGATGTGTTCTACATATCTACGGAGTTTGGTAATAATTTGAAGAAATATTGCAACAGGAGGCGACAGGAAAAGGAAAAACCTGAAGCGATTTGCCATTACAATTGTTTTATGGGAGGAGTCGATAAGAAGGATCAAATGATGGCATATTATCCCTGCGAAAGAAAAACTTTACGGTGGTACAAAAAAATCGGATTACATATTATTTTTATGCTTTTGATGAACGCCTTTTTTTGTATAAAAAGTTCGAACAACCAAGAATTTCCTTGTACGACTTTAGAATTCAAATCTTGGAATACCTACTTCCAGAGAAAAGAGGCCCTAATCCTACTGAGAAAAAACGACCTACTCATCCGAATCATGTTCCAGAAAAAAATCATTCGACAGGAGCAAGCAAAAAACATGCTCATCGAAGATGTACTTATTGTCATAAGAATAAAGTAAGAAAAGAGACTGTCTACCATTGTCCTACCTGTCCTGGGAAGCCGACCCTGTGTTTTGAACCTTGCTTTTCTGAATTTCATAAAAATTTGTAAATACTATGTGTCAGTAACAATGTACTGTGTTAATTCGCACGTCCTCTGGCTAAGATTTTTATTGCGAGAGGCTGATGACGTCTATAGACGTCATGGCAAGTGTGACTTAAGTTTTGTGTTTTTTTTTTAAATAAATATTTTTTGCATGTCAATAATGTTTTATTATTCATTATTTCACAAAAAAACCTGTTAGCCTCCTGGTGTCTGTAACCATATATTGTCAGCAGTGAAATTGTTAATAACGCTTTCTCTGTGTATTTGTCATCTGACCGCTAGTCAGCATTTTCAGCCGCATTCAGACATACTAGTAAAGCCATGCACCTTAGCTTTTGCGTATCTTGTAAAACAAATTATAGTATATTGTGCAACAAGGGGGGAAAGTTCAACTTTTCTCACGAGTGTGGAAGTTTTGCCGCAAATACGCGAGTGAGATAAGTAGTAGCTTTTGCGCATCTTGTAAAACAAATTAAAATATTTATTGCTTGGTGTGTTGCTTTTGGTTTGAGTAATAACGTACTTAGTTATTGTAGATACTGTTTCATTTTAATACACATTTAGTTATTTAAACATATAGCTTCTGGGTTCATCTCTATAAAGTAAATTATTTGGAAGTTAAACTAAAAATTTATAATTTCTCAAGCAACTGGTAGTTTTATTTCCCGATAGTGGTAAACAATTGAAGCCCGTTTCCCACTACGTGTTACGTCGAGGTCAAGAACAACAGACCCCTGGAACTACTCAATCTGTTGCTACCCTGGTAACTCTTGACGCTGCACTTTCGAGAGTTCGGTGGAGTAAACCATCCCAAAAATCTGGCGCCCGAGGAAATCTAGGAGATACTGAAGCCCTGGGTGTCATAGTGACGTCGGTAATACTTTTGGGAGAGAGAAAGGACGTCACAGGTGATAAGATTGCAAGGACGAAGTCGAGCCGAGCCAAGTTAAGCCGAGTCGCCTTGCCTGGTATCTGAATGAAACAAATATAGATTTTCAAGAATGTTATTAAACTTCTGAAACCAATATTTATTCTGACCAGAGGATGTACAAGAAGAAGAAGAAGTTATACAAGGATTATTGAAAGTATGATCTGAAGAAGTAATCAACAATGACCAGAGGGTGTACAAGAAGTATCAACCCAGAGGGTGTACAAGAAGAAGAATCAACAATGACTTTAAGGTGTTTAAGAAAAAGAAGAAGAAATGAAAAGATAATCAATAAGTATTGCAACTATACAGGTTGTATCAAAAGTGTGTGAATTGGCATCAAGGTGTACAAGAAGAAGAATCAACAATGACCAGAAGGTGTACAAGGAAAAGAAAATGAGATGAAAAGATAATCAATAAATATTGCAACTATACATGGTGTATCGAAAGTGTGTGTATATTTATGTAAATAAGATGTTTAGCAGGTGAGCCAAGACTAGCTTATATTATTGGGATGGTGATAAGATTGCAAGAACGAAGCCGAGCCGAGCCAAGTCGCCTTGCCTGGTCTCTAAATAAAACAAATATAGATTTTCAAGAATTTTATTAAACTTCTTCTGTAACAAATATTTATTCTGACCAGAGAATGTACAAGAAGAAGAAGTTATACAAGGAGTATTAAAAGTGTGATTTGAAGAAGTAATCAACAATGACCAGAGGGTGTACAAGAAGTAACAATTTTTTTTAAATACTTGTGAGTAGATGTGCTATTAGGCTCTCAGCCCAGCGGAAGTGCACATGCCCCAACTATAAACTGACCAAACCTATCCAACCACCTCTCTCCCCCCACCTCCTGTCATCCGTCACCTGTCACTTATCATATGCCACTTGTCATCTGTCACGTGTCATGTGTCATCTGTCACGTGTGCCACATGTCATATGTCACGTGTCATCTGTCAAGTGTGTCACCTGTCACGTGTGTCATCTGTCACATGTGTCATCTGTCACGTGTGGCATCTGTCACGTATGTCATCTGTCACATGAGTCATATATGTCACGCTCACCCTCTCCCATGGCCCAAATTTGGGCAATTGGCCCACTCCCCAAATGTTGGTTCATCATCGTTGACTTATTTTAAATTGAAAAAAATGTCGACTTGAGGGGGAATTGAACCGCGGACCTCAGCGTCTATAGCATTTCACCTAACCAATTCGTCTATGACGCTTTCCTGTAACTGTAACTCTTTGGGGTAGCGTACGAGGTGAACTGAAATATGGATTGGAAAACGTCACCCATCAAACATCACGTCGTCACATCGTTACATCAAACTTCACGTTAAACGCCACGTCATCACATCAAACGTCACGTCATCACATGACTTACGCTAGAAAAAGGAATTTAAAATTATAAAATAAAAAACAATTTCATAAAACTAGTTTTATTAGGGTAGATGTTGAAATCTTAAATATCAAACCGCAAACAGGAATTTAAAAAAAATATTAATTTGGAGTAACCGGACAGCTGCAAGTTTTTAGTGTTTGCAGTTTCCGAGGACAATCGAATATTAGAAATTCATTACAGCTTGATATGATAACAGCAGAATTTCTGATGAAATATAATTCATTATTTTGTTCAAAAGAATATAATAAAGTGGCGGTGGTGGTGGTGGTGGAGGGTGAAGGTATAAATATAGTGTCCTAACAAACTTTTCCTAGTTGCAGTTCAACAGTCGTTAAACAAAGTGCAAGTGCAATATAAAAGTAAATGGTATTTTACATATACTTTGTTTAAATTGGTACTATTTTGAATACAGTGCGTGCTAGTATTTTGCTTGAATAATTCTCAGTGATGTTCTTTTTTTTCAATTCATGCTGTTAAATTAAAGCCGTTCTTCATTTTCTCTTTACTATAAATACAGTGTATAGTAGTATTTTGTTTAAATATTTCTCAACGATGTTCTTTTTTTATACCGCTGAATTGAAAAAACCTTTTATTTTGCACACACCTTCCATTTATACTATTTTAAATACAGGGTGTGCTATTAGTTTTCTCGTTTTACTTTTTTGGTAGTATGTTAACATAATATTTACAATTGTTTGCTATTTTTTCACATTTGATATATTTTTTCTGTTTAGCTAGCTCAAGCCGAAAGAAATTTTATATTCAAAGTTCATCCAGCATCAAATAACAAAGCGTAGCAGCTGAAGTAAAAAGTGACGAATATTATATAAAAGTAAGTGGTATTTTACATAATATACTTTTTTCAATTTATACTATAAATACAGGGTGTGCTATTTAGTTTTTGAAGATATTTCTAGATGTTTTTTTATTGCATAACGCTGAATTGAACACGTTCGTTAGTGTTTTTACTATAAATACAGTGTGTGCTACTATTGTAAAAATTTCTCAGTGATGTTCTTTTCTTATATCGCTTCATTGAAAACGTTTTTTAGTATGCATCACCTTCAATTTATACTATAGTAAATACAGGGTGTGCTATTATTTCTCGTCAAACATAGGACACTTTAAACTTTATAGAACATTGATTTTAAATAGGCACATAAGGTTAGGATTAAATTCAGAATTAAGTGATAAAGTTAAATGGCGAAACGTAGCTTCATGTTTTTTGAGCAGAGTTAAAACTGGAGTTATAGTTAATTTATATCATAAGGACATCATCCGGAGATCGCGCGCGGACTCTCACTCCGCAACTATTTTATATTGCCGGTAATTTCAAAAATCGGCAACGCGCGGCGCTGTGATATCAAGTATCTTTCTATCACGAGTACTCCTACAGTCAGTACTCATTGGTGCGTTGGTGCATGCGTTTATTGCCTAATAATAACCACTGCGAAGTGTAAGTCCGCGCGCGAGTGTTTAGTTTAAATATTTTTATACGGTTTTTTTTTCAATTTGTTGCATAAAGGTGAGTCTTAGCTTTTATTATTGAACTTTAATATAGATTAATATTAACCAAATATAAACGATTTATAGATGGCTTGCCCCTGGAGTCAAGAACAGGCTCGTTTGCAAAAGCTTATGCAAGAATGTTTGGAAGAAGATGACGAGGAGCCAAAGAGTGATTTTGAGGACCAAGAAGATTATGGGGAAGAAGACAATTTAGAAAGGCAAGATTTGGATAGTGATACCGAACAAGAAATTTCGGACACGGAAGCCACTGATGAAATCGAGAGAGGAATTTACCAGTGTTTATTGGAAAAGATGGAACAACTGAGTGGGCGAAACATATGACAAAAAGAAATGTAAAAACTAGGGTGGACAACTTAATAAAACATCTTCCAGGAGTAAAAAGAGCTGCGAAAAATATAAAAAGAGAAATTGATATTTGGAAGCTTTTTTTTACAGATGATGTACTGAATTCGATAGTCGAAAATACAAACAAACACATTGCCATGAGTAGAGGCAATTACCAACGCGAAAGGGACGGAAAAGACACCGACATATTAGAAATTCAAGCTCTGATTGGATTACTTTACTTATCTGGGGTGTTGAAATCTAATCGACTAAATACTGAAGAAATATGGACACAGAATGGTACTGGCGTGGAGCTGCTTCGACTGATAATGTCTCAGTGTAGATTTCGATTTCTTCTAGATCACTTACGTTTTGATGATTTGACAACTAGAGACGAACGAAAACAAACTGACAAGCTAGCCGCCATCCGGACAGTATTTGATACAGTTGTTAGTAATTTTAATACGGCCTATACACCATTTGAATGGCTCACAATAGACAAGAAGCTAGAAGCATTTCGTGGGCATTGCAGCTTCAGGCAATATAAACCTAGTAAACCTAATAAATATGGGCTTAAAATATTTGCTATGGTAGACGCCAAGACTTTCTACACATGCAATATGGAGGTTTATTTAGGAAAACAGCCTGAGGGACCATTCCAGGCAAGTAATTCTCCTAATGCAGTGGTACAGAGATTGTGCCAACCAATAAAAAGAACCTGTCGTAATGTGACAGTTGACAACTGGTTTACGAGTATGGAGCTACTCAATTCCCTTCATTCTGATTTTAAGCTGACTTTATTAGGTACAGTTAGAAAAAATAAAAGGGAATTGCCACCTGAATTTGCAAATCCTCTGGGTCGTTCACTTTTATCATCCATGTTTGCCTTTCGTGATAACTGTACCTTAGTATCGTATACACCAAAAAAGAAAAAAAACGTGCTGCTTTTATCAAGTATGCATTTTGACGATAAAATAGATGCTTCTACAGGAAAACCAGATATGATAATGGACTACAACTCATCTAAAGGAGGTGTTGACTGTGCGGACAAGCTATGTGCCTCTTACAACTGTGCGCGAAATACCAGAAGATGGCCCATGGTTGTGTTTTATTCGGTACTCAATGTGTCGGGAATAAACTCTTTTGTAATTTTTTCAATGAATAATAATAGTGAGATACGACGAAGAAAGTTTTTACGATCCTTGTCATTTCAATTAGTGGAGAGCCATATTCGCCGCCGAGTGACTCAAACTACTCCCAAGGCTACGCAGTTGAGAATAAAAGAACTTTTTGGATTGGAAACACCTGCAGCACCTGAGCCCTTACCAGCAGGACAACGTGGCCGTTGCTCGTACTGCGGCAGAAAAAAAAATAGACCTTCTCGTATTTTTGTGTTGAAGGCCACAAATGTGTCTGTTTAGAGCATTCACTTGTTATATGTCATGAATGCCGCCCAGAATGAGACAAATTTCTATTTTCAATTTTTAGAATAATCTTTTGTGTTGTAAAATGTTTATTTTTCATTTTTTTCTAGCATAAGTTCTGTTAAAATACCAAAATCAATGTATTAGATGAATAAAAACTTAAAATATACGACAATTAACTTTTATTGCCAATATTTTTTAAAAATGGCCAAACCGCAATGCTGCGGACTGTAAGTCCGCGCGCGAGCGTTCTTTCCAAAATAATTACCGCGAGCGCCGGAAGGTTAAATAGAACTATAATGTTGCAGTTGTCTCGTATTAGCTGTTTTGGAATTTTAGAGTAGGTTTGACAGAGATATGCGGCATCGATGTCTTATTGATGCTAAGAACGCTCAAAAGAAGCCCGATGAAGATCAACGTCATAACAAAACAATGGAAGCTGTCGGTAAAGGACTATACTTGAGAAAAAATGCTAAAGGTGGCTTCGGTCTATTTCTGAAAAAACAAAAAAAAAACTAATAAAGCTACCCAATAGGCCATTATGCGATTTTGAACTAACACATAACGCTAAACAACTGTAACCCCTCTTCAAGTTGCAAGGCTCCGGTAGCTTTTCGTCTGGCGAGCAGTGGTCGTAGGGTCTTATTAATCACAAGAATAACAGGGCTAGGGCGCCACTTGTTTTATGGTATACTTTCAAAAACAAGAAATTATTTTCATTTGTTTTCGATAACTTACTTTGAACTCCTCTCAACTTAGCTTGTATAGGAGAATAATACTCTAGAATAAAATAAAAAACAAAACCTCACTATATGGTTTTTTAATCAACAAAATGCAGTGTACTCAGCTATCGCTGATAAACAATTAAAAATTATATTTGGTAGGTGCACTGAATGTACATAAGAAAAGAACCCCTAAATACAGCTCTATTTAAGTTCACAGTTGGTGAACAGTTTATTATGATTAAAACTATATACCGCATTTACCTTCTATACTTAACTTTACAAAAAAATAACAGTTTATCAAAGAATTAACGTACAGACTTTCGCTTCGTTGAGAGACTTACCGATTAGAGTATCAAAATTTGAAGTTACACAATTTTTATCATTGAGATAATTAGAAAATAATATGTATCACTGCATTACAACAAAAAAAAAGGTAGTATTACTAAAAAAATAGTACTTTAGTACGCTGATGTGCTTCTTCGGTGGCGATTTAGAAAATTTGAACGAACTCACCCACGTGTGAAAATGGCTTTAGACCTTCTGCCCATACTTAACGAAATCAATATTAAAGTTTCGTTTCCTCCGGAATTTCCTCCCGCGACGGTCTCAGGCAGATAATCAGGGTGTCGGGATCTTGGAAATTCAACTATTTCAGCACATCCCAGAACATGTGGTTGCCTCCAAAATGGCTGCCCCAATGTCAAAAAACCGCTGCTACAATTTAAGAGGTCGGCGAATCTGTAAATAATTTACCATTCAACGACTCTTATTTCAAGAAAAATATTTAATCCTTTACCTCCTTGTTACAGGAAAACCACTTTTATAGGTCCTCACTGACTGGTAACAGGTGCTAAGCAATGCCAGCAAACGAACCAAAAAAACCATCCCCTCATCTTGTCGATTTCTACAACAATGGTTGAATTAACGTGAAAATAGTCGAACTGCAAGTTTTTTGTAAACCTCAACGTCCAATCAAGTTGTGATAATCCCTACAATACCTTCGTATTCTCGGCTGACCAATAGAATATCTCCAATCCAACTAACGAACTCCGAACTCAACCGAGCCGGCTTAGTGAATTTCAGATTTACGTAGTACTCAACCTGTTTGGTGAAGTGGCAACGTCAACCTAAATGACAACTGTCATTGTGGATGACATCCAAAAATCAAAACAAAATCCAATAAGGCGTTTGCAATTAAATTATTGACAAACAAAGATTAAAATCAACTATAAAGTTCATTTATCTTATGTCTGAAACCATCCTAAAACATTGTTGACTCAGTGTGTGAAGAACTGTCCTTCAAAAGGTAACCTCATTCACATATCAACATTGGATTGAACGAAATATCTAAATGGTCTTATCACTATCGACTACTGGTAAGTAAACACTACATTTATTTTTATTTATATATTTAATCGAAGTTTTAATTTTTAGGAACTTGTGTAGCTGTAAATTAAACTACTGTTGAAGGTGCAATCATGTGTGATAATTAATAACAATACTTTGTGTACATAATCTAGTGATTGTTTAAGCTGAATATTGATTTAAAATAAAATATATTTCAAAGTAGACAAACATTCATTTTTCAATGCTTAAGGTTAGTCTGAATGTTACACAACTTAAAATACTGCATTTTCGAGGAGTTTTTATGAAAGACACATTACCGGCCGACCCTCGTAAACATGAACGTGGTATTGTAAATTTGGATACGTCGAAAAATGCTGGGACTCATAAGAAGATAAATGATGTAGTAGACTACTTTGATTCATTTGGTAATTTGAAGCCTCCGAAAGAACTTGTGCAATATTTTGGAAAAAACGTTAAAATCTCATACAACAACGATCCATATCAAAAGTACAATCAGGTTAATTGTGGACAATTGTGTTTAAAGTTTTTACTATGGAACGACAAGAACTAGAAACCGTAATTAAATCTTTTATGTGGAATTCTGAGGATTTACAACATCTGTGGTTTACACTTCCGAAAGAACATCGATGTAAATTGATGCATCTCCTACCCTGCCACAGAGATCCTACTCGACATAAATGGTCAGACGTATGTGGAATGTATATGGTTGCTTATTGTGTATTTTGTAATAAAAAAGAATAAACGATTTTTTTTCTTACATGTGTTATTTAAGTACTTACCCTACTAAAATGTTATCAGTCGCCATGTCACAGTTGTTAAGAGTAAACAGTACTACTCACGTTTTTTCTTTTCGACCGTCTACGTCAATAGTGTTGGATCCGGGAAAAGATTACGAATTGGCACTTAGATCTTTTCATTCATTCAATTCCATACCGAACATTGAACAGGGCGATAAATTTCATTATATCGATAAAAATGACAAATTGAATTTTGTTGAGTTTCCTACAGGACATTTATACGAATGAAAATGGGACTTGAAAATGTAACTAACCTAGAACAATATTTGACTTTGAAACCTAACAACAATACGCTGCAATGTGAAATCTTTAGCAAATATTATAAATTCACGTTTAAAGAGCCGAATAATATTGGACGTATATTGGGATTCTCAGAAAAAATTCTCAATCCTGGCCAAACGCATTCTTCAGATTTGCCCGTCAATATTATAAAAGTATCGACTATACACTTTGATGCTAACATTACGTCGGGAGCCTTTGACGGAGACAGACCTGCACACACGATTTACGAGTTTGCTATAAAAGTCGATCCTGGATACGCTATAGACGAAACTCCTTCAAATTTACTATATTTACCAGTTGTACCGCAGCGAGAAATAACCAACATCACAGTGTTGGCTTTAGATCAAGACGGTCATCCCGTAAACTTTCGAGGTGAAAATAGCACTCTAGTGTTGGAGTTGAGAGCAAGGAGCAGATGGGATTAGTTATAAGGAGAGATATTGGTGCTTCAAAATCTTCAGTGTTATCGCAAACGTCTAAGCGTCGACATCTAACTGCAGCAAATATATTGTTTCTTCGTTCACTTGGATACCGCCATGTCGACGACCATCATGTACAAAAAACGAAAAGCTGAAGAAGCACATACTTCTCCAATGTTTGATCTGTATCGCTCTCCAACGTTCCACGAGTCTATTCGCAAGGCTGAGTATAGATCTTATACACCGTTCATCAAGTCATTCAATTGTAACGATGTCGTAGAATTTAGCGTCAACCAAGTTGACTCGTTCTTTGCTATGAACACTTCAATGTAGGCTATCAAAGGAAAATTAGAAGTTTCCGGTGGAGGGGATATATCTTTAGCACCGAACTCTGGCACCTTTCGTTTCGATTCATGCACGTACAGTGAGAGTGCTAGAGAAGTTGAAACGGTACGTGATCCTGGAATTGTCAGTACCATTCGCGCTTACACCTGCTACAGCAAAGATGATGCAAATCACATGGCTATAGCTGGATTGAACTATCCTTCAGCACCTATCCTCGATTCACATGACAAGTCTTTCAGCTTGCTGATGCCGCTAAAACATATTTTCAACATTTTTATGATTAAGTGCGGCAGACAAACTCTCAGATTTGTAAGAGCTAGAAACGACAACGATTGCATTATTATCAAGGACAAAACTGTAAGCGACAAATTAACTAATACAACAACGAAAATTACTATTGAAAGCATTGAATTGAAAATCGAACATATTTATCCGAATGATGATGTAAAAGAACAACTTTTGAAGGCTACTCAGACCGATAAGCCGATATCATTGAATGGTGAATACTACCCTAACGAACGTATGCGCTTGGACTTTGCAAACGGTCGCTTCACTGAAGCTCACTGTAACTATAGCGATTTTCAAGGTGACTATACAAATTCCACTCTGAAAAGATGTCTTTTGGACTATGTTGCATTTAAAACTCGTACTTTGTTCGTTATTGATTGTTTCAAGCAAGAAGAAACCATGAAATCGTCTACTGTTGATGTGAGATTGTATATCGAAGCCGATACTGGATTCCCCACCGATACTAAAGCCTATTGTATCATTATTCACGATTGTTTAATGGAATACTACCCCCTCACCGAAGTTATTAAGAACATCTCGTAAGCAAGCTCTTCAGTTCCAGATCAGACATCATGAGAATCGCATCGTGGACATTCAAGGTTTCGTCGTTGACGGTTTGTTCACACCTAAAGAAATAAGCATCGAAATTGGGTTCAAAACCAGCCATTACATCTTTACGCCTCCGCAACCTTTTGCTTCATTGAGTAATACAGATAAGAAAAGTGCAGCATATTTGGAGAAGAATGTGCATGGCATCAAATACTCTTATGGAGACGTGGAATATTCCAAGTTGAATGAAATAATCGAAAATAAATTGTTGCTTGCCGCCGACTACATTTACGTTCGAGGAGAACAAGAAGCAGACTTTTAACTTGAAATGTCAGATTTTTGGTATTTTCCCCATCATTATTAACGTTTGCAAGTATGATGGTACACCCTGTGCAACGAAGAAGTTTGGAGCTGATCCCAACCCACGCCACACCACTGGACACTTTTCCTGCACCCAAAAAAATGTTGACCGTCTACGCCTATGGTTTATTAATTTTGTATTGCCTATGTATATTGAATAAAAACTTATTTTAAGGTAACTGGTAGTTTTTATTAAAACACCTCGTATATTCCTCAACTTTTATATTACATGTTGATTCAAATTTTCGTTTTAGTTTTCAAAATAATTTTTAAAATTAAAACAAAGACAGATATTAATATTATACATGACATAGCAAAAACATTATTGATTTCATTTTTTATATCCTCTTCTGTTCTGTTGAACATGGTGTAGGTTGAATACGTCTTAATGGATATGTAATTTGCGGTAAATGTCTGCAGGCTGATTTGTCCTGCTCTTTAGGCAACCAGTTTATACGAAGACTGCTCTTACTTCTTCTTCCTTGTTCCCACCCGATAAACTGAGATTCTCTATTTGTTTTATAACCTCACTTTTATCCTCATAAGATGCATTGTCTTTATTTAATTTACCAATGTTCTTAATAAGCTCCTCAATTCGTTGTCTGTACTCTTCTGAAGACATATCACAAAAGACGGCACTCCCACATGGTAACACATATTATTTGTCAACGTGATGTTTTCCAATCCATATTTTAGTTCACCTCGTACGCTACCCCAAAGAGTTACTTTCAACCAGCCCCCGGTATATCACGCGAATAATGCATAGCGTTATCTCCTTAATATAATTGCTTACTCTAAAATAACTATTATACCTTATCTCGCATTATATTCACAGTAAAGGATCATAGACGAATTGGTTAGGTGAAATGCTATAGACGCTGAGGCCCGCGGTTCAATTCCCAAATAGAACATTTGGACAACTTTAGCGATATTGGCGATTCTTAAGTTGTTATTCAACTCAAGGAGTTTATTTTGAATTAGTGTTGTTACTTTTTTGCTCAAATTAAAATACTTGAGTATTTTTTTGGTCAAAATAGGATATGTCGTTAAAAAACTGATCTTCAACTTTAGATATCATTGGACTAAAAAAATGCTGTTATTTTATTAGTTTCTTTGTTTTACTTCTTTTGTGTTCAACAATTTTTATGATCGGAAAAATATTTGATAGCAATAAAGGGATAAGCCACATTTTTAAAAATTTTAAATTTTTTTCCAAAACCCCCTTTGTCTAAATAATGTTCTTTTTTGTGCATTTTTCGAAGAAGGTTGTTCACATTTACATGGCAAGTTATAAAAATTGAATTCCGTGACTTTGTATTTCAGGATTTGATTAAAAACATATTAATTCGAAGCATAAAAACTGTACTTCGAACAATCTTAAAGTCAAAGTTGCCTACTGAAAACATTCTAAGAACCTTACTCTTAGAGTGTGAAAATATAACAAACTCCTGTCCATTGACTCATTTATCTTTGGATGCCACGGACATGGAAGCTTTAACCCCAAATCACTTCTTGATTGGCCCAGAATACGCAGCCCTCTCTTGTGCAGCTCAAAACTTGGCCGATCATTTTTGGAATCGCTGGACAAACGAATACGTTCCAACACTTATCAAACGAACCAAGTGGCTTACGAATAGTAGCTCCGTACACATAGGAGACGTAGTTATTTTGGTCGATTCCGAGGGACCTCGGAACAACTGGCAGAAGGGAATAATAGTGACCACATACCCAGCCAAGGATGGCAAAATTAGAATTATGGATGTTCGAAATGGTTCCGGAGCAATACTGAGACGTCCTGTATCAAAAGACATTCCTCTAAAAGTATATCAGGAGTAATAATTATTGATATTAATAATGTCCATTACTGGGGAAGACATGTTAATGCTAAATTTTAAATATTTTAACTATGTACTAAGTTCTTTTGTTACCTTTCTTTTTTGCTTAGTTGCATAATAATGAAGTTTTTAATTTACGTCAACCGAATTTTTTTTATGTGATTGATTTAGGAGTCTATAGAAACTACAAATCGTCTGTATACTGGTAAAACCCGTTAACTACCAAAGTTGCCGTAAATGAGTAATGACTCCAGGCCACCTCCTAAGAGCACAATTGTTATTCTAATAAAACCCGGTAACTTCTACGATGCTTCAGTACAGAAATATTTCACATTAAATAACCGATAAATGTGTTGGTAGTAAAATTTTATTTTACAAAAAGCAATTAACATAACTTAAATAGCATCTGGAATTTGCAGTTTATTTAAAAATCACCTAAACTTCTATAGCGGATTTTACCTACTTACCCCTGGTT
This sequence comes from Lochmaea crataegi, assembly GCA_947563755.1. Classification (NCBI taxonomy): domain Eukaryota; kingdom Metazoa; phylum Arthropoda; class Insecta; order Coleoptera; family Chrysomelidae; genus Lochmaea; species Lochmaea crataegi. The sequence continues at coordinate 41,697,773 of OX387427.1, read as the reverse complement.
TTCATCTGAAAATATCATTATCAAGTAAAACCAAAATCCTCAAATTTTTGAGGATTTGAAGAAAGCTGTTCTTGCGTTACTCTTGCTGGACTGTGACGTAAATTATCTACAAACAATGGGTGTACCTTTGATTGTCTTTGATTGCGCATACGCAAAAACTGCCAAGCAAATATGACTTCTTCTTTACTAGAAGACATTTCACATACCAAAAAGAAAATAGTAACACCAGCAGCATGTTATACGAGTATGTTGCACATATCTGTTCATACGAGGAACATGCTACATATACTGCATGTTGCATGCTTTATGTTTGATGTATCCTCGGTCTGCGCTCGGCCTTAGTTCCACATGCTGTAAACAGTGAAGAAACATTTCCTCATAATCTGGATCAATTATACCGTCGACCACTGCCGTTAAGTGTAGCAAAAAAAATGATCCAATAAAACTAAGCACCAAAGGTGTAATTCCTGAATAATTACATCCACGGTTTAACAGCCTCACCTCATCTGCTCAACAGGTTGATCGTGTACCATCTGCATCAATTGAAGACAGTACCTATCAAGAGGAAGGAGAAGAAGAAGAAGAAAATTGACTTTTGTTTTCATTTTTTACTTTTTGTAAGGTTAGAAAACGAAATTAATTTTTTTTGTACCAAACGATTTTTAATTAACTTGTTTATGACTATATTTGTCTTTTTCAGGTTGTATGAGAAGCCAGTCGTTAATAATAAATACATAAATCGTATCATGCATGCAAGTATTGCAATTTTGATTTATTTTCTTGTACAACTTTAGTATGTACGATGTACATCATGAACGGATTTTTGTTCAGGTAAAATCCATTAAGTAGGTATTTTTTGGCAAAACTGTTGTTAAAGTAACCTATCTATATATATATATATATATATATAGGCCAGACATTCCGTGTCGGAATAGGGCCTGCTTCATGTCAACTTGAAGCTCTTAGATTCTATGTTTGCGGTGAATCACTCCGCATTGATTAGCATACTAGATATAAAATGTGTTTTTCCGTTAAAATAAGTTAAGTCTCTTCGCGCTATTTATTGCTTTGTTCCACAGCACTCTGTCCTTAATAGTCTTCCTCTGGTCATTGAGGTTTAGTCTTTTCACATCTTCGTATACCTGCTCTAGCCATCTGAGTTTTGGTCTTCCTCTTGGACGGTCTATTGTAGGGGCCCAGTTTGTAACTTTATATAATACGTTTTCTGGGTCTCTTCTTTGGATGTGCCCGTACCATCTGAGCCGCTGTGATTTTATAAATGTGATTATATCTTCTCCGGTTAGTATGTTTTTAAGCTCCAAATTCGTTAATTGTCGGTATTCTCCGTCTGTAATCTTTTTTGGTCCCATTATTCTCCTAATAATTTTTCTTTCGTAAATTCTTAGCTGCTCTTCGTTCCTTTTGGTTAGGCACATGATTTCTGCCCCATAGGTTACTACTGGTCTAATAGCTGCTTTGTAAAGGTTTATTTTTGTTTTTCTGCTAAGATGTTTATCCTTTAAGATTTGTTGGTATTTCCAAAAAGCTCTGTTTCCTGCTTGTATTCTTTGCGTTACTTCAATACTTCTATCAGTTTTGTTGTTAATATTGATCCCCAGGTATTTAAAATTGTCTACTTTTTGATAAGTTTTGTCTCCTATCGTGATTTTGTTTAGATTGCAGTTTCCACTTCTGGAGCTTAGTAGGTATTTGGTTTTATCTTGATTGATGTGCAGACCTCTTTTACGAGCTTCGTTTTCTAGCTTTAGTGTTATTTCTTCCAGGGCTTTTTTAGTTCTTGCGATTAGGGCTATATCATCCGCGTAGGCTATGAGTTGAACCAAGCTTTGTGCTATAGTCTTCTGGGTTCCTAAGACATTGATTGCGCCTTCCAGAGCAATATTGAATAGAGTTGTTGAAAGAGCGTCACCTTGTCTAACTCGTTTTTGTATATTTATTGTATCTGTAACATTGCTGGGTGTTAACACTCTTGCCCGTGAATTCTCCATGGTCATTAAACTCAGTTGAATTAGTTTTGAAGGTATTTTCATTTTCTTCATTTCGCGTACTAATTGCCCTCTGCTTATGCTGTCGAACGCCTGTTTGAAGTCGATAAATAGTATATGAAGGTCAATATCATATTCGTAGCATTTTTCTGCAGTCAGAGTGAGAATGTGGGCTGCGTCTATCGTCGATCTACCCTTTCGAAACCCTTGCTGATACTGTCCAATTGCTGACTCAGTGTATTTTTCTAATCGCTGTCGGATGATCGATGTCAGTATTTTGTATGAGGTATTTAACAACATTATTCCCCTATAATTACTGCAAATTGAAGTGTCACCTTTTTTAAATATGGGTACCAGAAGCCCTTCTTCCCATTCTTCCGGCATTTTTCCTTCTTGCCATATTCTACTTATTAGCAAGTGAATTTCCTCTACCAAGGAATCACCTCCACATTGAATCAGTTCATTCGGGATTTCATCTGGACCTGCGGCTTTTCTTGTTTTTAGACTTTTTATAATTTCAGAGGTTTCTTCCAGTGACGGTATGCCTTCAATTTCTTCTTCCTCTTCTACTATCTCTTCGACCTCTTCTATAGTCTCTTCTTTGTAGAGTGTTCTAAAGTACTCTTCCCACGTTGTGTCGTCTATTTTTGCAGTTGCTTTTTTTGTAGTGTTTTGTGATTTAATGTAGTTGTATAATTTTTTATTGTCTTTATTATTGGCTTCAATCTCCTGCATTAACTGTGCAATCCAGACTGCTTTTTTCTTTTTGCAGCATTTATTCGCCTCTCTTCTTTCTTCTCTGTATTTTTCTAACTCATTCTGGCTTCCTGTCTTTAGCCATTCTTGTCTTGTTCGGTTTTTTATTTTGATTCTGTGTTCACATTCTTCGTCGAACCATTCCTTGTTGACGCGGGTATTTTTTTGTCCAATTACTTTCTCGGCTGCTCGTATAATACTGTTTTTGATAGTCATCCAACTTTGCTCAATGTTGTATTCCTGACGGTTCAACAAACTTCTTTGTATTGTGTCAATGTATGTCTGTTTTATGTGTGGTGTCATTAGTTTCTGTGTATTCCATCGCTTTCTGTATTTTTTCTTATTACTCCATCTAATTATTTTGTTCTTCATTTTTGTTATTACTAGGAAATGATCAGAATCTGCGTTAGCTCCTCTGTAAGTTCTGGTATCCTGTATTGTGTGCCTCCATTTTTTGGATATTAGTACGTGGTCTATCTGATTTCCATCTCTACTCCCTGGGAATGTCCATGTGATCTTGTGTTCTCTCTTGTGCTTGTACATTGTGCTTACGATAGATGTATTTGTAGTCATGGCTAGATTGCATAACCTTTCTCCGTTGTTGTTTGTACTGGTATGAATTGTCTCTGACCCTGCGACTTGTTTGATATACTCTTCTTGGCCTATTTTGGCATTGAAGTCTCCCAGAATTAGCATTATGTCATTACGCGGAATCTCGCAACCAATTTCTTCCAATTTTTCGTAGAAATCTTCCTTTATTTCATCGCTGGCATGTTCTGTGGGTGCATACACATTTATTATACTTAGGTTGGCTTGTTTACTTTCAATTCTGATATGTGAGATTCTTCCATCTATCGCATTAAATTGGATAACCTGTCGTACTGCTTGTTTGCTAATCATAAAGGCAGTCCCCTTTTCCCCTTGCTTTCTTTCTCCCGAATAGTATAATGTATATTGGTCCTTATCTATTTTCCCTTCACCGGCCCATCTTGTTTCTTGTAGTGCTAGTATTTCTATTTTGTATTTTTTCATTTCTCTGGCTATCTCATCCATTTTCCCTGGCTGCAGCATAGTCTTTACGTTCCAAGTGCCAATTCCCATCTGCTTTTTCTTTTCCTTTTTGTTTTTATTTTTTTTCTTGATTTTATTAATTTCTTTACATGCCGTATTATTCTTTGTCCGTTTCATCGCGTTGTTCGTCTTATTTTTCCCTTCATTTGAATCTCCTAAGGCTAGTTTTTTCCTTCGTTTCTTGATAATTTCTTTAATTGTTGCTCGCTCTTGCCATTTTCCGGGGAGCGATCGCTGTATGTTCGTTTATTATCTTCTTGATGTTGTTGTTCGATAGTCTCCAGACTGTTCCTATTATACGCAATTCCGTCTATCATCAATTTATTGTATTGCAGGTGGGCTCTATGACCCTGCTCCCTAGCTTGCTTCATGTGTGGAATTAGCCATTTCCTATCTTCCTGTACTTCCTTGGTATAGTCACCGTTAATCCATATATTTGATCCTTTTAAATTTTTTGCCTTTTTGTATATTTCATTTTTTTTTGCTGTGCTTCTCAATTTAATTAGTATGGGTCTTTTTTTTCCTTGTTTAAACCATCCTAATCTTCTAATATCATCTGTATCTTTCTCTATATCAAAATCTACTTCCATTTTACTGAACACATCTTTTAATTTTCCTTCAGTTTCTTTTAAATCTTCTCCGTCCCTGTCAGTGACACCTTGGATGACTATGTTGTTAAGCCTTATTTCTTTTTCGATGTTTTCTAGTCTTTTTTCTTGGTCATTGACTATTTTTTTCAAGTATTGGTTTTCTTGTTTAAGTTCCTGAATCACCCTGGTATTAGTATCAAGTTTATTTTCTATTAAGGTAATCTTCGAACATATTGTTTCAAACATGGCTTTTATTTCATCCATATTGGTTTTTTCTTTTTCCATCTTCTGTTATTTTATTTTTACTTTAAGTAAAGAGTGTTTTCTTTGACCGCGAAAAGAAATAGTCCCACCTCAACAGTTCGGAAGACAAATTTCTTATCGGTCTTCAGAAGTCAGATTTTACAAACAATCTGGCAACGCCGCAATTTTACCTGACGCAGTTCTGTTGATGCTGGCCGTGTTAATTGTCTGATAAGCACTAATTAACCTCACTTTGTTTTGACTGTTTTATGAAATAAAAGTTTATATTCACTTTTTGTTCGCTTCTTTGTCACTGACCTGACTGCATTTTCTTCGTCTGCACACTGGAGCACTTTTTACAATTTATTGTTTAATAAAACTCGCGATTTTTCAAATATTTCTAAAGTTGATAATGGGAAACGTGTATTTTGTTTTAGCGCGGTTGCCAATCTATAATAAGTATTTAATAAAGGTATTTGACAACTAACATTGAAACAATTGTATAAAACATAATTCTAAGCAACATCTAAACTCCTAAAATAACAAAAACTTCAAAGCTTGTTTTCTCCGTTTGAACTCTCTTGCAGTTAGCGGCTTTTACCAGTATACCGACGAAATTTGGTTCTTCTAGCCAGGATTACTCCTTACAACCTAATATTTCAGGTAATCATCTCTATAATATTTAAAGATTAATTCGAAGCATAAAAACTGTACTTCGAACAATCTTAAAGTCAAAGTTTCCTAATGAAAACATTCTAAGAACCTTTCTCTTAGAGAGTGAAAATATAATAAATTCCAGACCATTGACTCATGTATCTTTGGATACCACGGACATGGAAGCTTTAACCCCAAATCACTTCTTGATTGGCCCAGAATACGCAGCCCTCTCTTGTGCAGCCACCGTTGAAAGTGACTTGAACTTAATGTCAAAATATTTACAAATTTGGTTCTTCTAGCCAGGATTATTCCTTACAACCTAATATTTCAGGAAATCATCTTTATAATGTTTACAAATTTGGTCCTTCAGTCGACGAGACAGTCATAGGGAGACACGGTTAGTCATTAAGAGAAATTTTTAGATTGATATGGAGGGAAAGAAACAGAAGCCAGCTTCTGAACCATTTCGGCGAAGCGAAAGACTTAAGCAGAAAGGAAACAAAGTGGTAGAGACGACGACAGTTCCTGTCACACGAAATTAAGTAGAAAAGGTGACGACAATCGCTTCTACGACATATTACAAGCAAAAGTCAGACATCGACGTCGTTGGAAAATCTAGCAAATCCACAGCGACGACTAAAACCGGGACTAATCGAGCTAGCAGAGATTCAAAACGCAATCAGGGAAAAAGAGTTGGAATTGAAAAATCAAGAAGAGTTGCTGGATTTAGAACTAGCTCTTGAAATAGCACGAATAGAGGAAGAGTCCGAAAGTGAATCCAAAACCCTATCGATACCTGAGTCAGGTCTACCTAACGTAAAAACGTGGTTAACAGGTAAAAGTCCGTTGAATTTTCAAAATGACACTGAAACCTGTATAGAGACAAATTCGAGAAGATATGTTGGTCCAGCGACAGATCATTTTAATGATACAAACTCTCAGTTTCACCTTGAAAAAGACATTCCAACTCAACATATAGGGCCAGTGTCTATTCCTCAAATTTCACAATTTTTAGTAAGACAATCTTTACCTAGAGATTTATCAGATTTCAACGGCAATCCTATCAACTGGCCGAATTTCATCCAACAATACAGAAACTCTAATGCCATTTGTAGCTTTAGTGATGAAGAAAATCAAGTCCGACTGCAAAAGTGTTTAATAGGAAATGCAAAAAGGCAAACCAATCTTTGCTAATAATGCCACAAAACGTTGAAAAAATGATAACGCTTTTGCAATCCAGATTTGGCAGACCAGAGCATATTATATCTTTATTAATTTCTAAATTAAAATAATTCAGCTACCTTGAAATGGATCAAGTGGACCAATTGATAGAATTTGCAGACGAACTAAATAATTTTATTGCGACGGTACAATCTCTAGGATAAATAGATCATTTACAAAATCCAATGTTGTTGCACGACCTCGTTAATAAAATTCCAATGTCTTATAAACTTCAATGGACGGAGCGTTAGAAATCAACCTAAATATAAACTTTTAGAGTTTGCAAATTGGCTTAATCAGAAATCTAATATTTTGTGTAAAGTTCAGATGCCAAAATCGACTGACGGTAACAAATATGACAATCGACCAAACACAAACATGATTTTAAAAATGCTAAAATGGCTACCATCTTAAATACTCAAGACAAAAAAAATGTGAAAAAGTGTATTTGTTGAAGTCAACCAATTACACACCATTTGGCTTCTTGCTCTGAATTTATCTCCTTTTCAGTGGACGATAAATGGTCATTTGTCACAACAAATAAAATTTGTTTTTCTTGTCTAACGCCATTTCATAATGTTCGACAATGTCGTAAGAAACGGGCTTGCGATATTGATAACTGTTCTAAGCCACACCATAGATTACTTCATAAAAACAAAAATTTAGCTGACACTGTAACTGTAAGTACATCGGCAGCGTCCACTACTGCGGTAGCAATCCATACAAATGACTCTGCAACCAACTGTCATATTTCTGATATTTCAGTTTGTTTGCGCCGATAGTTTTATTTTTAAAATAAATGGTTTGTTGATTCCTGAACAATAGGCAACACACCTTGTTCATGTATTTACAATCATTAATGTCATTAACAAAAACGTCAGCTATAGAAAAAACAAAAAATGCGAACAAGACATTTTTAAAGGCAGGAACCAATATAGTTTTAGAGAGTGAGTTAGACTAGATCGTTTGAATAAGTCAAAAGATACGTGAAAAGTATCGCGATTAAAACATTAATGTTCATAATAGTGAGTTTCTTTCGAATACGGACTTGTCGATTTCCTTAATTTTCCCTATTGATCCGTACCTTTGATTCCTATTCATTTGACAAAAACCTGAACAAGATAACCATTTTTCACCTAGTTAATGGGTAAGTTTTTCAATTCGAAATTGTTCGTATTTAATTAGAATTTACAGGCTACTAATAATTATTTAGATTTATACAAAACAACCATTTGGTCCTTCGAGCCGGATTTGTATTATTATTTGTGAAATATATTTGCATATTGTCGGAATCCATTCGACAAAAAAGTTGAAGTTCGTAGTGTTAATTAGTTTGTAAGAGAAAACGATATTTTGTTTAAAATAGTTCGTGGGTTATCTTTTGTGCTTATTCAAACAATAATATAGAAAGTTTCAATTATTTATAGGTAATTTTATAGTCCATTTTATTTAAATATAGAACAGAATAGGTCCTTCCTACATAGTTCGTTTCAGAGTATGGTCAAATAAAGCATATTTTATAGTTTAGAAAATTTAATCAAACATTATATTATCCTTTAGTAATTCAGTTGTTGTTTATGCAATCAATTATTATTGGTGCTAATTTTCCAGTATATTTTCGTTACACTGATAGTAGTTATTCAAAATGGCACAAAGAAGCGAACAACAATTAAAAATTCTAATTAAAAAAAAGGATCAATATTTTGCCAGAATTCAACGCTTGTTCGATAATAGTAGAGATGTTTCAACGCCAGAAAAGGCAAATCAATTTCTCATTAGATATGAAACTTTGGAAACAACGAAAACCAAATTTTTAGATATTTTAGATGACATTAACAAACTAGAGTACGAAATAAAGGACTCATTTGTTCCAAATTATGAAATTTTGGAAACATTTGACGAATTGATTTGTCACATAGAGCGTGTAGCTAAAAGGGTAAATGTTGACATTGCTAGGGAATCACAACCATTACGTCAAAATAGTAGTAGATCTACTCGCAAATTACCAGATTTACCACTTCCGAAATTTAACGGGGATGTTAAAGATTGGCCGTTGTTTATCGAATGTTATAATAATATGATCCATACCAATTGTGATTTGACCGATATAGATCGAGTTCACTATCTGATAGGTTGTTTGACTGGTAGCGCTCTCTCTGTTTGTTCAGGTATTGCCCCCACAGGAGATAATTATAAAATTATTTTCCAAGCACTTAAAGATAAATTTGAAGACAAACGTGTCATAGCTAATACCTTTTTAGATCAATTATTCCATTTCAAGCAAGCTCAACATGAAAATGCTAACACTTTAAATTTATTTTTGGAAAAATTTCATCCTGCAGTTACTGCACTACGTCAATTAGATGTTCCTGACTTATCAGACTATATTTTGGCCTATTTAGCCTTCCAAAAGATCAACCCTGAGACTCAACGATTATTTGAAAATACTAGAAGAAATTCTGAAATGCCTTCTTACAACGATATAGTAACTTTTGTAAAAGAGCAAGCTAAAATTTGTACAAGAACAAGTAGTGGTCATAAACCCAATATTAGTAATATTAAGAATAATTCAAATATTCATAGTAGCAGTCATTTAAACAATAGCAAAGCACGGGTAACTCACTCCTTTGTCGTTCAAGAAAATAATAATAATTTTAGTTGCGTGATGTGCAAAGAAAATTCGCATTCAATACTTATTTGTTCCAAATTCTTAGAATTGACCCCTGAAAAACGCTATCATCTTGTTAGAGATAATAGTTTATGTTTAAATTGCTTATCTAGGCACAAAGTTATTAACTGCAAAAGCAATTATACTTGTAGAATTTGCCAACGTAAACATCACAGCTTGTTACATTTTAAATCATCGATGCAAAGTATAAATAGCAGTATAGGTAAATCTAACCAACCAATCAATAGTAACTCTGATACAAATGGTTCTAATGTCTCTGAAATTTGTAAAAATTCTACGGCAGGACCTTCTTCTTCCACTGTAATTAAAAGTTGTGATACGTCCGTGGAGTGTCCACTACCTCCAGTAGTGAATTGTTGTTCGGTTACCCGTAGTCACAATAATTCTTCTTCTAGCACTACTGTGTTATTGTCCACTGCGAGAGTACATGTTCTAGACAGTTTTGGTAATTTTCACGATGCGCGATTTCTAATTGATAGCGGTAGTCAGGCAAATTTTCTTTCCCTAGAATTTAGTCGTCGTTTGAAATTTCCTCTAACGAAATGTCATTCTCATGTGTATGGAATTGGCTCCGCTAGTAGTTCCGTATATGGATGTTCAACTATAGTAGTAATTTCGGTATCCCTTGGAGGTACTAATTGTTGACAAAATCGCAGATCAGTTACCCACTTCTCACGTCGACTTAAGTGCTTTATCACATTTGGAATCGCTTCCATTAGCTGATAGTAGTTTTCATTTTCCGCAAAAAATTGATGGAATTATCGGAGCCAATATGTTTGCTCATTTGATAGGTGACAAACGAGTTGTAGGTCCACCAAACACCCCAGTAGCAGTAGAAACACTTTAGGTTATATAGGCTCGGCTCCCATTTTATCCTCATCTACTGATACCCATAGTTTTTGTGCTATTTTAGAGCCCTCTCTCGAACAGTTAGTCAAGAAATTCTGGGAGGTTGAAGATTTTCCGACTTCCTCAGTGATAGTAGATCCAATTGATTTGGAATGTGAGAAAATCTTTAAATCCACCTGTAATCGAGATCCATCCGGAAGGTATACAGTATCGTTACCTTTCAAACTAGATAGTTCTTTATTAGGAAATTCATACACCACAGCTCTCCGACGATATTTATCATTAGAAAGGAAGATGAATAATAGTCCAAATCTTAAATTATAATATACAGAAATAATTCAAGATTACATCGACCAAGGTCATATGTCCAAAGTAGTAGGAAATGATAGTTCAATGGTACAGTATTTCATTCCACATCACGCTGTCTTTAAAAAGGATTCCCAAACAACACCAGTTCGTATTGTATTTGATGGTTCGTGTAAGACGGACACCTTGTATTCATTAAATGATTTACTTTATACTGGCCCTAAATTACAGTAGGATGTCTGTACAATGTTCTTAAATTTTAGATTATTTGAAGTAGCTTTCACCGCCGACATTCGGCAGATGTACAGGCAAATAAACTTACAACCAGAACAACGAAGATTTCAAAGAATCTTGTGGAGGTTTTCTCCAAATGAACCCATCGAGATTTATGAATTGAACACTGTTACGTTCGGAGTTAAAAGTTCACCTTTCCTAGCTCTTCGAACTGTACGCCAATTAGCCAAAGATGAAGAAACGTTCTCTCCTTTAGCATCTGAAGTTGTTAAAAGAGACATGTATGTAGATGATCTTGTTTCTAGTGTATCCTCAAATAGCTTAGCGCTTGATTTGTATAGTCAATTGATTGAATTATTTCATAGAGGTGGTTTCCAATTGGTCAAATGGGCCACCAATTCAAAAACATTATTAGACAAAATTCCTGTTGATAATCGAACCACCAATGTGGTGAATTTTGATACAGACTCATTGAAAATACTTGGTTTGCAATGGCATCCGAGTTCCGATTCTTTGACATTTTCTTTTGACCTTGTTGATAAACCTTGTACCAAACGCAACATTTTGTCCACTGTGGCTCGTTGCTACGATCCTCTAGGCTTTCTAGCTCCTGTCACATTAGTAGCCAAACTTTTGATAAAAGATTGTTGGATTGGCCATCTAAATTGGGATGATCCCTGCCCTCCTGATATAGTTCACCGTTGGAATCAATATTCTACAGGATTACATCATCTTTTAAACTTTAAAATTCCTCGTCATATAGGTGTTGAGTTACATCAGCCAGTAATTTTAGTAGGTTTCGCATATGCATGCTTAACATCCTATGGGGCGGTCGTTTATCTTCGTAGTGTAAATTCCAATGGAGAAATTCAAGTTAATTTCCTTTGCGCGAAATCCAAGGTCTCTCCAATGAAAGTTGTCACAATTCCAAGATTAGAACTTTGTGCAGCTCATTTGCTCGCCAAACTTCTTCGATTTATAATAGATTGTTATGAATCTCGACTAAATATTATTCATATTTTCACCCTGTCAGATTCTACTGTCACTCTCAATTGGATCGCAACCCACCCGTCCAAACTACAAACTTTTGTATCGAATAGGGTGGTTCAGATTCAATCATTAATTGATGGTAATTCATGGTTTCACGTAAATGGAAAAAACAATGTTAGCGATTGTTTGTCTAGAGGCTTAACTCCTTCCCAATGTATGTTTAATAGTTCCTGGAAAACCGGTCCTGAATGGCTAAAATTAGACTCCTCTGAATGGCCGATTAGTACAATTAGCTTAGACGAAAATCCACCAGAATCCAAAATAGTCTCCTTAGTAATAGCTGCAGATATCGAAAATTCTGTCTATACCTTAGTATTGCGCCATTCGAAATGGATCAAACTCTTGAGATCGGTTGTTTACGTCCTTAGATTTGTAAAATTGCTGCCAATGTCGGCTTCTATTTCAGTATCCGATTTGGAAGTTGCTGAACTTTCCTTAATAAAAATAGTTCAACTTCGACATTTTAGATCTGAATTAGCGCTACTAGCCAAAGGTGTTACTCCAGCAGCTTTAAGACATCTACGCCCTTTTTTGAAGGATGGCGTCATTCGAATTGGAGGTAGGTTGATTCATGCCGATTTAAATTTTGACGGACATCATCCTATATTATTGCCCAAAAAAGATCATCTAGTGGAACTCCTTATTGATCATTGTCACACAACCAACCTTCATACCGGTCCACACTTAGTCCTTTCCTTGCTTAGATTACTTTATTGGATTCTCTCAGCTCGCAGTGTTGTTCGATTTATAATCCAGAAATGTAATATTTGTTTTAGATTGATGCCAAAGCCTCAAATTCCCTTAATGGGAAATCTCCCTAGTGTTAGAGTACAACAGGCCAAAGCATTTCTGTGTACTGGCTGCGACTACGCTGGTCCTGTACAGATTATCCCATATCGAAAACGCGGAATTCGTCCTGTCAAAGCATATATTTGCTTATTTGTTTGTATGGCAACCAAAGCTGTACATCTGGAACTTGTCACCGATTTGTCCACCCCAAACTTTCTTCAAGCATTTAAACGATTCATAGCTAGACGGGGAGCAATTTCTGAAATTTATTCAGACAACGGTACAAATTTCATTGGTGCAAAGACAGTTTTGGAAGAATTGTACCAGTTTGTAGTATCTCCGAAATACAATGATACCATATTGAATGAGTTAGCAATTCGGGGAATTCAATGGAAATTGATACCTCCAGGTGCTCCACATATGGGGGGTCTCTGGGAAGCTAATGTGCGCTCCGTGAAAACACATTTGTACAAGGTAATTCACAATCAATTATTAACTTATGAAGAGTTCAATACTTCGCTAGTTCAAATTGAAAGTTTGTTAAATTCACGCCCGTTGTGTGTACTTAGTTCAGACCCTGCTGACCCTGTAGCTTTGACTCCATCTCATTTTTTGCCCTTGACTCCCCTGACTAGTATTACTGCTTCTGACCTGATTAATCAGAATATAAATAGATTAAATAGATTTCAAATGATTGATCGAATGGTCCAGGACTTTTGGAAAAGATGGCATTTAGAATATCTCACTAGCTTGCAAACTCGACAACGTTGGAATACCGAAAGTCTTCCTGTAAAACCAGGCACCGTGGTTGTTTTAGAGCAACCGACCACACCACCCCTCAACTGACCTTTGGGCATTATAGATCAAGTCTACCCTGGACGCGTTGGTATTACCAGAGTGGTCGACGTCCGCACGAAATATGGCACGTATAAGCGACCTGTCATAAAGGTATGTCCCCTGCCATTGCAATAATGCATAAATTACTTTATCCATTATTTAGTATGTATATATGTATATTTTTTGTTAACCGATTAGACTAGTTTAAGTGTAAGTTACTTCCTTTCCAATGTTTTGAAGTATAGTTCAGCCCGGGGGGAATGTTTGCGCCGATAGTTTTATTTTTAAAATAAATGGTTTGTTGATTCCTGAACAATAGGCAACACACCTTGTTCATGTATTTACAATCATTCATGTCATTAACAAAAACGTCAGCTATAGGAATAGGCAGGAACCAATATAGTTTTAGAGAGTGAGTTAGACTAGATCGTTTGAATAAGTCAAAAGATACGTGAAAAGTATCGCGATTAAAACATTAATGTTCATAATAGTGAGTTTCTTTCGAATACGGACTTGTCGATTTCCTCAATTTTCCCTATTGATCCGTACCTTTGATTCCTATTCATTTGACAAAAACCTGGACAAGATAACCATTTTTCACCTAGTTAATGGGTAAGTTTTTCAATTCGAAATTGTTCGTATTTAATTAGAATTTACAGTCTACTAATAATTATTTAGATTTATACAAAACAACCACAGTTATTTTAAAAAACGGTTATACGGAAATTGAAACCTTCGCTCTCTTGGACGATGCATCAACAGTTACTTTACTAGATAAAAAAAGTTAGTGAGTATTTACAGATGTCGGGTCCGAGTCAAGAGTTATCGATCCAATGGACAAATGATCATATAACTCAACAAGATAACGATTCGCAAGTCGTAAGTCTTACTATCCAGAGCGTGAACAGAGGGCAAAGTTTCCAATTAAGACATGTTCTTACCATGAATCTATCACACCATCCCAAACGGTGGACGTAGATTCTTTACGACACAAATATCCGTACTTTAACGAGAACATTCTGTCATTAAAAAATGCTCAGCCACAGCTAATCATAGGTCAAGATAATTGGCCATAACTGGTCAATCGAAAAATTATTACTGGTCCATGGAATAGACTAGCTTTAAGTAAAACTCTTTTAGGATGGGTTATACACGGCAATGTGTCTGCATATCAGACTAGTTAACAGTATATCTGCTATATTCGAGATAATTTCAGTAATGCAGATATCCTACGTGAACTTAAAGACGACTTGGACCACCTACATGACCTAGTGAAAGACTATTGGAAGAAGATTTATACTCATGTGGAAATCAAGAAGCTCGCGCCGGGCTATCGAGGTAAGCCGGAAAATTTCAATCCTGATCGGAAGGGAAAGAAACCGCCACCACGAAACACGTCAAAGGAGAAAGGCAGCATAGAGATCCCCGCTCCAACACACCTCGCTGCAAATGCAACGCCGTCGCCACTTCGGAATGATCCTATAATTTCGGACGCTATCTTCGGAGTTTTTTTTTTATTCGATTATTTAACGTCGGTCTATTTCTGCGCAACTTAGGCCAATCACCGACGCCGGGAGCACTCTACCCCTAACCGGAAATTTTGCCGAATCCACTAGTGTTCCAACCAGTGGTAGGGATCTTTATCGAGCCCAACATCCATGGACTCGGGACCTCGGTTTTACGTCTCATCCGAAAGACGGCATATCTCCATTATACCTCGTGCTCATTGGTATAATGCCTGCGAGCTGTGATATGCTACTGACCTTAGTAATCTAAAGTGATTCGCTGCAGGCTGTACGGGCTCTACGACGGTGTTTCCCCAGTGGTCACCCATCCAAGTACTAACCTCGCTCGACCTTGCTTGGTTGTCATTATCGCATTAGAAGCGTTCCACTACACAGATCGCGCCAAAACAATCGTTTGCCGCCAATTACGCAAAACTCATCAACGCCACACTTGAGACTTTCAACGCTTACCGCGTTGACGAACCACAACTAGACAGGAAGTTGTGCAAGGAAGAGTTTCTGTATTACACAACAGCTCTACTGCACATGAGACTGCTAGAGGTGAAGGCAGAGCAATCGGACAGAGCACTCTCTAGTGCAGAAAAAGTTATTCGCAAAGCCGTCACTGACGACGTTTTCAACGTCCCACAGCCAGTCTTTGCATATATCAAAGAAATAGGAACGTACACAGACCGAATGGGCAAAGAGACTTTACTTGAAGTCCCGCCATTACCGGTAACTGTAGTACAAAACTTCGGTGGCTACCACGCTGCTGAAATCAATGAACAGACGCACTCTCTATTTGATGAGGTGCCATCGCTAGGAATCGCTGGTGATATGGTAATGGCGCTAGCATCGCACGATGCTGATCCAACGCCGAACTTCCAAATCGGACGCCCAGCACAAAGCTAATTCACGACAAATCTACTCGGGGTACCTCGGTTATAGGAGAATATAGGCCAGAAATTAGGCAACGGTTAGCGGGCCAGAACATCACATCGTCGCAATTTCGATGAATATGTTCCAAATACTCGTTTTAACCTACGCTACATTAGGTCTATCTCAGATATAATCGGAAAGTTTGGGACGTTTAGAGTCGAGAAGCTGACTCCTAGAAACATCGGAAGGGCTGGAAGTGAAACTCAAGTCATTGAGACGAAAGACAAGGGTGGAAACAAAGGACAGTGCAGAGCACATCCTCGTCAATATGCTCGACATCAATGATCGGAGCAGCAACATGCTTCGGATTCCAGCTGGAAAAGAGAGATGGTCTCGGGAACAGCCGAACAGAGAACAATCGGAACGAGAGACGGAATCTGCCTGAGGTGCTTGGCACTGCAAGGTTCAGATCGATCTCCATTCGTCAAGACTTCGTACTGAACAATGCTGTCAGACGAATGATTAAGACGACACGCTAAAGTAAAGCAAAGGATTGGTCACATATAGTGACAGACGCCCACTTCATTGTGGTTAAATCGACGGATCCAGAGCCACTTGACGCGAACAAAACCGCAATATAAGAAAATTATTAGTATGCGGACTAATATCTTAGAATTGCTCCGGAACCATTTCGAACATCTATACTTCTAACATTTCCATCTTTGGCTGGGAATGTGATCCTTATTACTCCCTTTTGCCAGTGGTTCCGAGGTCCCTCGGAATCGACCAAAATACCTACGTCTCCTTTGTGCACGGAGCTACTATTCGTAAGCCACTTGGCTCTTTTGATAAGTGTTGGAACGTATTCTTTTGTCCAGCGATTCCAAATATGATCGGCCAACTTTTAAGCTGCACGCCAGCTTGACATAAAGTTCAAGTCACTTTCAACGGTATCTGCACAAGGAAGGGCTGCGTATACTGGGCCAATCAAGAAGTGATTTGAGGTTGAAGCTTCCATGTCCGTGGCATCCAAAGATACATGAATCAATGGTCTGGAATTTATTATATTTTCACACTATAAGAGAAAGGTTCTTAGAATGTTTTCAGTAGGAAACTTTGACTTTGAGATTGTTCGAAGTACAGTTTTTATGCTTCGAATTAATCTTTCCCAACAACCACCCATATGAAGGGCCAATACCGGAATAAATTTATATAGTGATTCATTTAAGGAACATAAATCAACAATTTTATATTTATTTAATTTACACAATTCACGATTTAGCTCTTTGTCAGCTCCCCGAAAATTCGTCCCATTGTCACAATATATTTCTTTAGGAAAACCGCGTCTACAACCAAACTGTCCAATGCTACCTCCTTTTCCTCTATGTTACCTAAACTGCTTCAGAAGGTAGCAAAACGGGAGAAATTTAATCAATAAGATTAATACATGAATATATATTATAACGGATTGAAAATACAAGAGTAATTATATTATGGGTAATTATCAAAATAATAATGGTAATTACGACAATAATAGGAGAAAAGACAATAATTGCAACAATCCAAATAACAACTATAATAATAATAGAAGATACAATCAAAATTCAAATTTTACAAATAACAATAATCAGACAAATACTAATCGTAATAACAATTACAATGACAATACTCGTCAAAACAATAACAGACCAGACAGAAGATACTCTGTAGGAGACTACTATCAAAATAGAAGAAATGTTTCACAAGGTAACTCTAATGGTAATTAAAGACGTGTATATTTCCAAAGGGGAACTAATAGCCAAAACAGGACAAGTTCTCCAAACCATAATCGAACAAGCGTAGATCAGGATAACGCTCATACAAATGATCGTTATTCATCCAAGAATTCGTCAGATATTGTTGCTGGTGTACAAGACACTGGTAATCAGAATTTTTATTGAAGGATGGCGTAGCACGCAATCGATATAGTTATGTCCATCCTAGAAAATTCCCCAAAGATGTAGATTGCCTAGGAAATAAAGAGAAGAATATGTTAGTATCTGTTACAGCTAAAATAATAGATTCAAATGTAAATATTTTAATTGATACAGGTTCAGAAACGTGAAAGCATTATAAATAAGTTAAATATACAAAAATATCTTATAAAAGTGCCAAAAGTAAATTTGATAGGTATAAACGCGAAAAAATTTAGCGAAGTTAATAAATCCATTATTGTTAAATTAAATTTACAAAATGTTAATTTGGAAGTACAATTATTAGTCCTATAAGACATGGAATATGATATCTTACTGGGTTCGGATGAGTTGCAAAAACATAAAATGGACATCAATTATTAAACGAGGAAAATAAGTGTTAATGGAATTGCAGTAGAATTTAATAACAAAGAAGAACAAACAGAAGAAAACAAAATTCTGAAGATTATAAAAGAAGATCGAACAAAACTTGGAAGAAAATATAATAAATAATGATTGTTATGATAAGGAAAATGAGTATGGAGAAGGAAAATTAGAAGAGATAGTTGTTGGTGATGAGAGTGGTATTAATGGTTATTTGGAATATAATATGGAATGTGATAATTATGGAGATGGTATATGGAATGAAGTATGTTTGGATTGTGGAAGAGGAAGAAAAGAAGAAGTTCGAGAATTGTTAAAAATATCTAAAGGTTTATTTAATAGACAACCAAGGGTTGCAAAAGATTTCATACATAGTTTGAAGGTGAAAGAAATGGAAAGTTTTCGTATAAGAAGCTACCCAATTTCATATAAATATAAAGATGAGATGCAAGAGGCAATCAATAGTTATGAAATTATAGAGCATAGTACTACCCCGTATATAAACCCAAAAGTAATTGTAAAAAAGAGAAATGGGGACATAGGGATTTGTTAAGACGCAAGAAACTTAAATAAACATTGTATACCTGAATATGAAGTACCACTCAACATAGAAGCAATACTTGGCAGAATTTCAAAAACAAAAATTTTTACGAAACTGGAACTGAAGCATAGTTTTTAGTTAATACCATTGGATATAGACAGTAGAGACTATACTGGATTCATGGTAGATGGAATGGTTTACCGGTTTAAATTAGTACCATTTGGAACACAATCAGCCACATCCGCTTCACTTAAAGCACTTCACAAGATTCTCAACAAATATGAAAATTTCACAATACATTATGACGATGACATTTTGATATTTTCAGAAGATGAAGATGAACACATAAAACACATACAGTGTTACTAATAAAAAAGCTTGTATACCTAGGTTATACCGAACTTATGTCAGGAATAGTTATATCAAGTATAAGGAAAGTATAACTCTTCCACAAATAAACTCGGAATAACATCGGTATAACTATTATCCTTTTATTCCAAAATAATAGTTTGGCAACGTCGTAGCCGTTCACACAAGTAGATAGAACACCCTAAATTTAAAGAAAAGTTGTCGTATTCGTTACGTTCTGTGCGATTGACAAATGCATTTACGTGCAAAAAAAGAAGAACGAATTAGTTTATCTATATTCTACTTTTGTATTAGCAGTCACGTGGAGTAGTGAATTATTTTAAGAACCCTTTCATAAGATGGCTTCAATTAAAAGAGATCGGTGTATAAACTGGGAAAGTGAAGAAAAAGTAAGCATTCATTTTTTCTAATTAATTGTGAAGTTACTATGACTGTTTTTTGTATTCCAGCGCCTTTTGAAGGATACTCTGGAAGGCTATTTACAAGTAATAGAAAACAAAAACCTAAATACAAACACCAACAAGGCAAAATTAAAAGCATGGCAGGAGATAACGGAAAGGTATGTATCTAGGTATATCTTGAAAAGTACTCATTTCAATAATTGAATCAAAAATTTTATACAATATACCTAGCTGTTGAATATTATTAGATAGTATAGTTGTATAAAGTCAACTTTAAACTTTTTTATTCTTCAGTTTCAATGCTGCAAATGTGAGATGCAGAGACAAAAAACAGTTGATGAACCAGTGGAAACTGATGAAATTGAACTGCAAAAAAGAAATGTCTTTCTTGAGAAAAGAAATGAATAAAGCTGGAGATGGTCCGAAACCACCCTCTCCATCTCCAGATGCAATAGAAATTGCAGAGATGATTCCCCTAGAGTTAGAGGTGGATTTCAATGAATTTGATTGTGATGGTACACAGGTACAATATTTCGATGTTTTCCTTAGTTTAGGTTACACATACTTTTGTTAAGAACACTTTTTTTATCTTTTTAGCAATCAAGAATAACGCAAGGTTCAGCAGTGGAATTAACAAATTTGCAGGATACAAATTGTCCTAGCACTCCATATGATGTAGGTATTGTATGTTATACATTTCAATAACAAATTGCAATAAATACTAAAAAAAATATAATTTTTGTAATGTAATATTTATTAGAATTACCATAAACGTACATGTTGACAATTTTGCTATGAGTCAAATAGTCTGTTATACTAAACATATTCATTACAGGCTGAATATCTTGATTTTGAACAAGATACTGATGTTCCAATCACACCAAGTGCAATAACACTGGAGAGACCTGAAAATAAAACACCGGTATGATTAAATAAAAACAATAATAATTATAATTTTATAACAAATGTAAGTCCGTTTATCTTATTGATACTTTTTTATTCTTTCAGACTTCAAAGAAAAACAACATTTTTAACCCTAGAGTGCTTACAGGGGTGACCAGTAACCCCAGCGAAATTTTAATTGATAGTTATTAAAAAACCGTAACACTGGCAACCGTGTGTGTTCTGCTATGTATCTATGTCCCGGTGTACCGTTTATAAAGCGTGTGGCAGTGCTGTTTGTTTTGTGTAGCTGTGAGTTCTGTTGCGGCCGGGGTGACGTGTAACCCCAGTAAGCGTTAAGTGTTATTTAAAATAAATATAAAAAAGAACTTTCAATGGCTGTTCGACCAGGTGATCCAAAATTCGAGGAAACTGTGCTAAGGTGGAATGAGGAACTAGAAAGTCAATACGATTCTGACAATGGGGGTACAGATTTTGAAGATAATGTGTCAGTACAATCAGATTCAGATAGCATTGTATCGATCGAAGAAGAGGAACATGACAGAGGAGATATTATAGATAACAATAGAGAGAATGAAGCTGGAAAAATAGATAGTGAAAGTGAAAGAGATCTTCCTCAACCAAAAAAGTTCAGAGGAAAAAATGGCTATAGCTGGTCTGCTGAACCACCAAGTCGCACTCGTACTCCGCTGCGAAATATTGTATCTCGACTACCAGGCCCAAAAAATGATGCTAGGAATATAACAACTATATTGGATTCCTGGAAACTGTTCTTCAGTGATGAAATTATTATTTGTATCGCTTTATACACTAATCAAGAAATAAAAATTCAAAGTCAGAAATATTCTCGAGATTGTCGTTTTGTAAATGAAACTGATACCATTGAAATCATGGCATTATTTGGTTTACTGTATATTGCAGGCCAAAAAAAAGACAATCATCAGAACTCAAAAGAAATGTGGTCGAAGTTTGGGCCGGAAATTTATCGCTGTATAATGAGCGAAACTAGGTTTAGGTTTTTGATATCTTGTATAAGATTTGACGATAAACGAATCAGAGATCGTCAAGATAAATTTGCCCCCATACGTACTATATGGTAACGATTTATTTCAAACTGTACTAAAAATTATACACCCCATAGTTATTGTACCATTGATGAGCAGCTATTAGGCTTTAGGGGAAACTGTCCATTTAGAGTATATATTGCTTCAAAACCTGATAAGTATGGGCTCAAAATAATGACAATGTGTGACGCACGCACTTTCTATATGGTAAGTGCTATTCCTTATATTGGAAAAATAAAAAGACCGGATAAAGAACCTGTGCCAGATTATTATGTGAGAACACTGGCCGAGAGCATTCATGGAACAGGGAGGAATATTACAATGGATAATTGGTTTACGTCAATCCCTTTGACCGACAAAATGTTAACTGAATTCGATTTGACTATTGTAGGTACACTTAGAAAAAACAAACGAGAAATTCTTCCATCTTTCCTCCCAAATAAGGAGAAAAAAGAAGGTACATGTCAATTACGATTTTTTTTGTAAGGGGGTTACCGGTAACCCCATGTAAGCATATAAAGGTGCATATTTTATGTAAGCACTCTAGGGTTAATTTCTCTGAAGAATCTTTCAAAGACATGAGAAAATTCAGGATTCTAGAGAATGAAAGGTTGCAAAGGGAGCATGAGTTACGCATTCAACAGATGCCCGAACAACACGAACAGTTGATGAAAAATCTGAAGTTACAAGAAGATATTTTAAAGAAAAAAATGGAAACAATAAATAATGTCAATAATCAAAATAAACTTTGATTTAAGTAAATACCTCAATAGTTTTCTTCTATAAATATAGATCTTGCTGCAGCGTCACGTAGTACATTTTGATGTATTACTGGTGGTATTGGTGGTTGAGGTGGATGTTGTACATCACCATCAACAAAAGGGGGCTCATTCAACTCCACAGCAATATTATGTAGCACTGCTAAAGCAACTATATACATTTTCGTATTTTCCAAAGATGTTCTGAATCCTGAAGCATCTAAATCGATTTTTCCAGTCACCAAAACACCTCTCTATAGTATTACGTGTTCTGATATGTGCATAATTGTATCGTTCTTCTTTTCGATTAGATGGATTCAGATCAGGTGTGAATAAATATGGAGTACAAGCATAGCTTGAATCTCCTAATAACAAACCATGAAATTCTGTCTCTTCTAAACGTTGTTTTAATGTGCTCTCATTAAAAATACGAGAGTCATGAGTACTTCCTCGCCAATGGGCAACAATATTTAGAAAAAAAAAATCTTTGGATAACCTATTATTGCTATAAAAACTATAACGCAACTAACCTGAACATTCAAGGAACTATACCCTTTTCGATTTATATAATATTGTCCATTTGGACCAGCTATTTTAGGTATTCCAATATGTGTGCAGTCTATTGCTCCAATAACTTTTTGAAACCTTCTATACTTTCAAATCTCTGGATTATATTTACCTCTTCCTGTAAAGTAGGCATTTTTATGTAATCGAAACGCTTATCTAATATTGCTCTTGCAACACGACGGCACACATTTATGATAGACTGCTGCGTTAAGCCATGGATATCTGCAGCATCATCTTGTATCTGAAATACAAGTAAAATCAAAAACACTTGCTACAACAATTTGTTTCTTCATTGAATATTTTGTTATCAAAATGTTTATTGTTAAAGGTAACCATCTCTATACTTACTTGATTGCGCCCCCAATATCTTAAAGCTATCAATATTTGCAAAGTGCTAGATAAGCCACCACCTCGTTTGTCCATATTAAGGTAATCACCTATAATTTGTTCTATAAACCGAACACCATCTTTAGAAAAACGATATTTTAATCTAAATTCTTCATTACCATAAAGAGTAAATGGTTCTTCCCTCTCCTTAAACGTTTTCTTTGTCCGTCTATTTTCCATATTAATTATTTCATTCACTTCTTCAACAGCCTCTACAGCTCTCAAAAACATTTTTCTCACGTGTTTAACAATCCGTATTAGAAAAAATTAAAAAACGTCAATTTCTTTTAGGTTATAACACAGTTAAACAAGGGTAGGGGTAGGTATAACTTTTGGGTCACTACTTATACCATACTTATACTGAGTATAACATATTCTCAAGTTATTCCGAGTTTATTGGTAGTCATTTTTCCTATTCTTGATTTATTCTCAGAATAATATTTTATAACAGGTTTATTTGTAAGACTGATAGAAATAATTTTAAAAGCTCTGGATGAAGCTGGTCTAAAATTAAATTTAAACAAATGTCAATTTTTCAAAGAAGAAGAAGTATACCTCGGATACAGAATTGATAAAGATGGTGTAAGCATGGATGAAGATAGGGTAAAAATAATGAAGGAATACAAGAGACCTACTAATTTAAAAACTCTGAGAGGTTTTCTTGGTGTTTTACATTACTTCAAGAGACTAGTACCGGATCTAACGGAAAAGGAAATAACACTCGTAGAACTTCTCAGTGAAAATGTAAAGTGGAAATGGACGTACGAAAGAGAGATTAAAAAAAATCAAAGAACGGTTAACAGACAATGTCAAAATATATCATCCTGACTACACGAAGACATTTATTTTAAGGACAGATGCCTCACAAAATAGATTTGCTGTAAGTTTAGTACAAAAACATGAACATGGAGAAGTTCCTATTTCATTTGTATCCCGATTCACCAAGAAAGCTGAGAAGAACTATAGTGTTAGCGAACTGGAGTTAGCAAGCATACTTTTTTGTGTAAATAAATTAAGATTTTTATTATTAGTAAATTCGTGATGGGAACGGATAATCAATCTCTCACAACCATTTTAAAAAACAAACATGGAAACAACAGGATACACAGGTGGGCTCTACTTTTACAGGAATATTCGTTTGATATAAATTGTGTGCCTGGTGTCAAGAACTATTTTCAGACGCTTTAACTAGAATGGATGGTGAAGATAAAACAAAAATAAACAAACGCGTAGGAGTAAACCTCATTAGGTAGGTGTATTTTCAATACAAACAAAAATAGGAGATCAAAAAAATTTAACAGTAAAGGAAAAACATAACTGCCAATCAAAGGACAATATAATATTTAAAATTATAAATCAGAAAGAATTATATATGATATCAGAAAATTTAACAAGAAAAATAATCAAGGAATTACATCTACATTATAATCATGTAGGGATTAGGAAATTACATAATATCTTCAAAGAAAACTACATGTCAAAGAAAAATCTGTCAATAACAAAGGACATAGTCACAAGATGTGAACTTTGTCAGTTTGGAAAATAAAAGAATCACCATAACGAAAATATACCAAAGTCATTAATGACAAAGCAGCCTCTAGAATTTATAACGGTTGATCTCCTAGATAATCATCCATGTAGTGTGACTCCAGTATGTCGTTGAGTCGTTGACAGCTTCCGGATACTCTGCCCGAAATTCCAGAACATTCCGGTTTTTTTGCCTCTTGTGCTAAGCATGGACTACACGTGGCCCCAAAAAACACGACACCTATTTCATAGACGTCCGGATCTCTTTTGAGATCCATACCTCTCCATAATATACGTTGTGCGCAACAATCTTCTGGTCGCACTCATGTCTGACTTTTACTTGGAATATGAAATTTGAAAATATCTACATTTATTCTAAATCTCTTCATTAACCTAAATACAGTTACCTTGAAACTCTGTTTAAACCTCTTAAGGAAATTGGTTATTATACGTTTAGTGGGAGTACAATTATTATGCGTCCTTCTGAAGCTAAACCAAATTCTTTATTCATTTTTGATGATGTTGCTTGTGATAATCAAGATATTATTCGTGAATATGTCTCGGCACGCTAAAGTGGATCCATTTTATTTAAGTCAAAGCGATGCAAAAATACCCAAGCATTTAATTAGAGACAACGCAAACGTTTCAATTGTTTTTAAACAGGACGAGTTACACTTGAAACATATTTATAACGATCACGTCGGTACCGATATGACGTTTGATTAATTTAAAAATATATGTTATACATGCTGGGAAAATAGATATGGTTTTCTATCTATTTTTAAGGACTGTGAATCAGACAAAGGACGTTACAGAAAACAACTGGATGAATTTGTATTGTTATAATATTGTATAAATATTTGTTACAGAAAAAGTTTAAATTCTTGAAAATCTATATTTGTTTTATTTAGAGGCAAGGCGACTCGGCTCGGCTTCGTCTTATCACCATCCCAATAATATAAGCTAGTCTAGGCTCACCTGCTAAATATCTTATTTACATAAATATACACACACTTTCTATACACCATGTATAGTTGCACTACTTATTGATTATCTTTTCATCTCTTCTTCTTTTCCTTGTACACCTTCTGGACATTGTTGATTCTTCTTCTTGTACACCTTCTAGTCTTTGTTGATGCCAATTCACACACTTTTGATACAACCTGTATAGTTGCAATACTTATTGATTATCTTTTCATCTCTTCTTCTTTTTCTTATACACCTTAAAGTCATTGTTGATTCTTCTTCGGCTTATTCTTACACCCTCTGGTCATTGTTATACACACTTCTTGGCTATGGCCATCCACTTTGGAGACACTGATGGACAGGTTTACCAAAGTGGTCCAGGAACCCGCTTGTTTACCTTCATTTGTGACAGAAATTTTGGAAAAATTAAATTCAGATATAAAAAATATTAGAGGGCAAGATTATGATAATGGGCTTCAAAAACGCATTCTTGATGCGAATCCGAGAGCCCTTTTTGTACCTTGTGCGGCTCATACTTTGAACTTAGCAGTAAATGACTTTTTTTATCTTGTACAAGAGTTATATAATTTTTTTCCGTCATCCACAAAAAGGTGGTAGGTTATGAGAAAAAATGTCACCGGGTTAAGTTTAAAGCCTCTAAGTGAGACAAGATGGTCCGGCAGAATTGATGCAATAAAGCCCCTCAAACTTTATTTAATTAAGGTTTGCGAAAGTCTTCAAGAAGTAGCTGAAGATAATGCCTTTCACATTGATGCAAGTCAAAAAGCGAGTTCCCTCTTAACTTCTGTACAACATTTTCAATTTATTTGTGGAATTATTATTTGGCATGCCGTTTTATTTCATATAAATATTGTCAGCAAACAAATGCAATGTGCTACAATTGATATTAAAGTATGCCAAACCTACCTAAGAAATTAAGTTGATCACTTCCAGCAATATAGATCTGACCAATAATTTCAAGAAATTCTTGTACAAGCGAAAGAAGTAGCACTCTCTCTCGAAATTGAAGAAGACTTTCCACCGTTACCAACGGTCAGGAGGACATTTAAACCAAAACTGTTTGACTATGAACACTGAGATGAGACCCCTCATGATCCAAAAACCGCCTTTAAAATTAGTTTATTCTTAAAAATTATAGATCAAACTTTAAGCTCTCTAAAAAAACCGATTTGACTTATTAAATGGGTATGATAATATTTTCGGATTTTTTAGCGACATTTTCAAATTAAGGGACAGCGATCTTTTAAAACGCTATTCTGTTCTTGAATAACGACTGTCAGATCAGGATAATAAGGATACAGACTCCAATGATTTGTTTAATGAAATTAAAGCGTTAAAGTTGTTTTCAGTACCTGATGATACTGACCCCTTATGTATTTGACAATATATATTTGAAAACAATTTAATCTCCACCCTTCCAAACGTAAGCATTTCACTAAGAATTCTTCCGACATTGCCTGTATCTGTAGCTTCTGGCGAGCGATCTTTTTCAAAGTTAAAAATCATTAAAAATTATTTAAGATCGACGACGCCTCAAGAAAGATTGTCTGGGCTAGCAATATTAGCAATTGAACAAGAACTTTCTGATGGTATAAATTTTAGCGATGTAAGTAATGAATATGCACAGCAAAGTCTCGGAAAATATCGCTACTACAATAGCTATTTTTCTATTGTACCTAGCTATCATTTTTGATTTTATAACGAAGTTACCTTGGTATTTGTGTTTGTTCAAAATATCCTAAGTATAAGTAGAAAGTAGTACTTATATATATGTAGACATTAGGGAATATTTCTGTTAAAGAACATTTAGTGCGCGCCCCGTAATTTGTAGAAGCTTGGTGGCCTACGGCGCAAGCGCGACTCGCTGGGAAGAAGGGGTCGAGGTGATCGAACCACGAACGACGAAGCAGCATCAATTCAATAATAACAAAGTTTTATGTTCAGATGTTTACTTTTACTGATAGACTAGTGATATTCCATTGTTGCATATTTGTTTTGAGTTTCAAATACAAAATTTGTAGTTCGAGAAAGTATTCATATACACAGTGCCAATTTGATTTTTACCAATTATATTTAGTATACGAGAGGTGTCCGATTGTTTTTGCTCTCAATTTGAGATTTGGCAAAGTTGGAATTTTCTAGCATTATTGATCTTGACTCAGTCATGCCTGGAAGAGAATTAAACGTGTTGATACGCAGACATGGCGGTGTCAAACATAAATTAACAATTTTTAAAAACTATTTTGATGCGTTATATGCTAGATTCATGATAGACAATAAATTATATAGCAGAGACACCATTGAGTTTCAAATCAGATTAAATAAATTAAAGTTGTTACACAATGAATTTGAACTAATTCAACAAGACATTGAGGGACTTTGTAAAGACGATCAACTTGACATTCATCGTCAAGAACGCGACACGTTCACTGACAATCTTTCAAATTACTTAGCACAAGCTAAATATGTTATTAGCAAATGTAATATTAATTCAATAAACCAGTCGCCAGAGACAGCTTCAAATAATGATACCAATCAATCGTTAAGCGAAACTTATGATTTAAACGCGATAAAATTACCCCCAATAAAATGTCCTACATTCAATTGCGAGTTTAATAAATGGTTAGAATTCAAAGACACCTTCCAGGCACTATTTCATAATAATGCAGCATTATCTGATATTCAAAAATACCATTACTTGAGGTCTTGTTTAGGTGACGAAAGTTTAAAAATTATTCAAAGTCTAGAGTTTGCCGCTTATAACTATAATGATGCTTGGGTCATATTATGTGACAGATTTGAAAATTCAAGACTATTAGTAAACAATCATTTAAAGTCTCTATTCGAAATCGAAAAGTTAACTAAAGAGTCAGCTTCAGACTTACGCGGATTAATTGATTGCATTAACAAGCATCTGGGGGCATTAAAAAGTAAAAGCTTCCCACAGAACATTGGGAATCTATTGGAATTTATATGATGTCATTGACAAAAATACCATTCGCGAATGGGAAAAATCTATAAAAGACAAGTCATTGCCAAAATTCAATCAATTTTGTGAATTTTTTAAAAATAGGGCAGATTTTTTAGAAACTTTACAAATGAATGCAAAAGATACACGATTAACTGATAATAAAAAGGTATGCCACACATTTTTGACAAATGCGGAAAATATGACAGAACTAAAATGTAATTTTTGCAAACAACGACATTTAATTTACTCTTGTGAATTTTTTTTAAAACTGTGTACAAGAAAGATGGAACAAGGTTAAAGAAATGAAAATGTGTTCAAATTGTTTATACTTTGCGCACTTTTATACCCAATGCAAGAAGGGCAGTTGTAAGGCTTGTTCTAGAAAGCATAGTTCATTATTGCATTATCAACCTCAAATTGAGAAAGTTACACAAAACAATATTAACGTGGTCGATAGCAGAGGTAGTCAAGAGAATGCGACTTCTATAGAAAATAGCCAATTCAACGGATCTTCAATTATGTGTGCGAATAATAGTATGAGTTTTGACAATTATGTTTTATTGTCAACAGCGATTGTAGATGTCAGGTTGCATTCATAAAGTACAAGCTCTTTTAGATTCAGGTAGCCAGTGTTCATTTATTTCCGAGCAATTCGCTAACAATTGAAGGTGGTCACTGCACCTACCGATATATAGGTCTTTGGTATTAATAGCAGTTGTTCAAATTTAAAAGCTAAATGTGAGATATTAATAAAATCCTCAATTAACGACTTTAAAGCGTGTTTAAATTGTATGGTTGTACCAAAAATTTCGGGTAACTTGCCATCACCTAAAATTTCTATTAGTGACTGGCATATTCCAAAAGACATAAAATTAGCAAATCCCCAATTTAACCAATCAAATGGCGTTGATCTGTTCATTGGAGTAGATTTGTTTTGGGACATCTTACTTGATGAGAGAATCAATTTAGAAAAAAACAAACCTCTGTTAAGGCCGCTTTACATGGTGCAATACAACGTGCAATGCAATGCAAGATTTTTTGCTTGAAAGCTTGCGCAGTTGAGACCCAGCTGTTCAGTTTCTGCAATTCGAAGCAATTGCAACTTTATCGGTTTGGTGCGATTTTTATTGCATGCAAGTTGCAATTCTAGGGAGAATTCTAGTTACTTTTGGTTTAACAACCAACCAAATGTCATATGTCAATCAGCTCAGTTGATTGACTGGAGCAAAAGTAACCTTCTTGTTGATTATTGATTTTTGTTGCTGTCCTTTTTTTGAAGGATACGATAAACTACATTGGTAGGTTCCATGTGAAAGCAGTTATGTTGCTGAATAATGCTGTGGTTGACATAAGTCTGGATTCATAAAAATTGTGGAAAACTGGGAATGTCCTACTTAAATCTAGTAAACAGTCAGGCAGGCCCAATTGAATTGTATAAAGATAGAGAGAGCATGCAGTAGAATAGATCACACATGCCCAGACAACACAAATTTATTTTTTAGGTCTGGTTTTGATTGGCCAAGAGCGGCAACATCAGTGTTGATTCAGCAACACTCATGCTTGTATTTAACTACATCAGCTGAATATCATGATAGAAACAGAGTCCATTGTTAGTGACTTTAATTAAAAAAACCTGACAAATGTCACCATAGATGACATAAAAAAAATTCATGGTCTTAGGACCAAGTTCTTGGCAGAACTTCAAAAACTAAGGAAGAGTGAGACGTCAGGTGCATCCACCGACACTATTTATTCACCAAAATTGTGGTGTTTTGAAGAGCACTTGTTCCTTCAACAAGGGACGCACATAGTGACAAGAGGAAAATCAAATTTTGAAATTGAGAATAAGAGAATGGAAGGAATTCCAGAAAGTGTAAGTATATACTAGCTTTAATATTCATCAATAAGTATTTCGAACTTCCATTGTCTTTGTTTTTTACTAATTTCATAAAGTATGGATTGATTTATACGCATGTATGCATCAGTACAAAATTTGTGAAATAGTTAAAATTAAAGATAATGGAAGTTCATAACACTTTTTCATTTGTAAATCACAAACGTTGTCTACCACCTTCAAGTAACAGCTTAATATTTATATAGGCCAAGTTAAAAGAGAACCAGCTCTGTCAATGTTTAGAGAATGGTTTCATATGATGCGGTGAGATTTTTGTCACTCGACTTTACAATTCATAATTTTGTTATTAACAATTTTATGCAACAAATCGCTTTTTTTAGTTTTTTGCTTATAAAATTGGAACTGTTTGGGAAGTCTTGATGGCGTCAAAGGAAACTTTGTAAAGAATAAAAATATTGAGAAAATGACATATCGAACAGCTCGAACGGCCAAAGTGTAGTTTTTTCAAAAATTCATAACTCGGTTATATTAAAAACTAATACTGGCAGTAAAATCTACGCTACAACTCAAAAAATAACTGACATGATGTTTTTTTAGAACTGCACTTTGGCCGTTTCTTCCCAGTTTTCTCCTAAACTACCCATCCGATCGAATTATTCGACCTCTCATTTTCTTTGTTCTTTTTTCTCGACAATTTCCCTATGGACGCCATCACGACTACCATGATAGTTTTAATTTTATAGGCTAAAAACAAAAAAAAATCCATGAAATAACGAATTTGTGAATATCATATGAAAATATTCTCCAAACAATGGCACAGCTGGTTTTCTTCTAACACTTTTTATCAAGATGAATAGAGAACCCCATCTCTAGAGGGCTCCAGTAGAGGCCCATCCCGAGAAGGCTCAACTAAAACACCATCTCCAGAGGGCTCAAATACCCCATCTCAGCAGGGATCAAAGACACTAAAAAGAAAGAGAGGTGTTAAAGTTCGGAAGAAATCGGAAGAAACGAGGCAGAAAATAAGCAGACTATTGACCTCCGCTGTGACAACACTGCAAAATATGAACCAAATTGAGGAAGAAGTCCAGCCTCAACCAAAGAAGCATCGCCTGTTTGCAGAGTGAGTTTCTAAGAAAAGTAACGAAACAGAGGGTCTCCCTGCTCTTCTTATCTACTATTTTTTAATCTGGCAATGTCACTGACTGGTTAGTCCAATTGGCTGACCTCACAGAAAATAAAAATTCAAATATAAGAATAGCAGAGGGATAGTGGGTTGATCTGACAAATTGAAATTGTCAGTTGCTTAGATATGGAAACTTCGAGAGATTATTTTGCTGAAAATAATTTATTTTCAGATTTATCGCTGAAGAAATGGAGGTTCTGGAAGATGAGGACATCATAGACGATTTAAAAAACGAATTTATAAATCTTTTATATGCTTCAAAAAAACAACAAAGAGGAAAAAATACATAAATGAAGTTTTTTTTGTCTAGTTTAAATTTTTCATTATATTTTATTTCCAGACTCCTGGATAATTTTTTTATTACATAATACACATTCTTGGATGCACAATAAGCTAAGGTATTCTAAAAGTAAAGTTTGATGCTATGCTTCATACATTATAAAGATTGATGCTGGTCATAAATTTTTTATCTTTAAATCTAATTCAAGTAAGGAGATTTATTATATCAAAATTACTATTATACTTTTATTTTTAATAATTTATTCCTTTTAATATAATGAATCTCCTTTCTTGAATTAGATTTGGAGATGAAATTTTAATAACATATAAAGTTTACTCTAAATGTACTAAATAAAAAATTATTATAAAGGTAATAATAATAGTTATTTGTTTAACTAGGCAGATAAGTAACAAATTTACTGCCGTGGCTAACATTTCATTGTCGAGGTGAAGCCGAGGCAATGAAACTAGCCATGGCAGTGAATCTGATTCTCTGCCGTGTGAAACATAATTTTTTCTCCGATTGTTTGTACAGTGTGTTTAGAAAAATCAAATTAAAATGAAAAAATTTTTATGACGGATATAACTCACAATTTTTAATATTTTTTCTAATCGTATGTTATAGGTAATAATTAAATCGTATTTTTTAATATAGACCTCAAATTTTATACATAATAATATCTACTGAAAGATGATAAATATGTTAAATATCGACAATAATAGTGTGCACAGTGAAGTTAGCCTATGTATGTGGACGTGGAAGTGATTGTTTGATTCCATGGACCTGCTTAAATCACATTATCATGATTTTTTTAATGCCTAGGCATTAAAAATCACTTTTACTGCATAGGCAGTAAAAGTGTTACTTCTATGATCGATAAATGTCACTAAAACTGACGTTTAATGTCAATCGGAGAAAAATGCTTTTATTTACAACAAATAAATACAATAGTACACAGTTAAATATTTACGTCAAAATGCAGAGTTCAGAGCAGCGTGAGCTTCTTTTAAGTGATACTGCACTTCTACCAAACATACAAAAAAACAGAAAAAAAAAATACATGTGAACTTTTTTGAAACATATGAAGATACGAAATATTTTAGTTTATGCTTATTTGCACTCTATTTATACGTCTATTATGCTTGACATGTCTACCGAATAACATTTAATTAGATTTTTTGGCATTTATGGACAGTCCAATTTTATTTGAGAAAGCAACTAGAGATTCAAGATCCTCGTTAATGAGATTAACTGCATAATCCAAATTATTTTCATCAAACACGTAATAGATTTGATCATCGTCAGCATAGAAGTGATAGAGCAGAATTTTAGGCATTTAAGAAACTGTGAAGTAGACAATGAAAAGAAGTGGCCCTAGGATTGAGCTTTGGGGTAAACCACTACGACACTAATCCATTTTGATCAGTTTAGATTGATATTGACTCTTTGAAAGTGGTTCGAGAGTTATTGCTGTAAGAGAGAAGTCGCATTTGGAGAGAAACCAAAATATTTTATCGTAGAAAGGGAAGTTGCTTAAAATCAAGTTTCTATCCGAAAACTAAAATTGGGGACAGAGAATTATATTTGGAACATAAATCTTAAAAATACCTACTACCTACATCGTAAAAAGGGAAGTTGTTCAAAAACAAGTTTCTATCCTAAAACTAAAATTGGGGACAGAGAATTATATTTTGAACATAAATCTTTTTCATCAGAAAAGCTGAAAGAAATTTTTTTGTGATTTATAAAGTTAGTATTGTAAAATTGTAAGTTGTTTAAAAAGTTTCTATCCTAAAACTGAAATTTTAGACAGAAAATTATATTTTGAACATAGATCTTAAAAATACCTACTACCTACAACATAAAAAGGAAAATTTAAGAACAAGTTTCTATTCTAAAACTAAAACTGGGAACAGAGAATTATATAACCTACTAACTAACTAAAAAGAAAAGCCAACAGTTCAAACAATATTGTCCTGCCATGGTACTCGACCACAGCCATTAAAATATCCTTTAAATTCTTCCCTGATATTCAGTGCTTCGTTCCTAGGTCTCCCATAATTTTGACGACTGAGTCCATAGATAAATTTGTACTGGGGATCTATTTCTTCAGGGTGGTTCGACAAAGATGCATGGCCAGTCTCTTGATTTAAAAAATTGTGTAGAGTACAACAAGCTAGAGTTATTATCCTGGCTTTCTCGGGCTTGAAAGGTATTGAGTTTATTAAAACTCTGAAGCGATTTGCAAGTATTCCAAAAGCATTCTCAACTACTCTCCTAGCCCTACTCAATCGGTAATTGAAAATTCTTTGCTTTTTTGTCATATTACTTAAGAATGTGGTTTGACAAAGCAAAAGCTGCATCGGCTACTATGACATAGGTACAGGTGTAGATCTTCCAGGTAGTGCTTTGTTTTCTGGGATATTTAAAGAATTCATCTCAATACCTTCTGAAATATGACTTTCCCAATACACACGGCCATCTGACAATTTCCCATTCATCCCAACATTAACATAAATAAAGTTATAATTTGCATCAACAAGAGCTAGCAGAATGGTGCTATGTTGTTTTTTGTAGTTGTAGTATGCCTAACCATGATCTGTAGGTCCTATTATGACTACATAATTCCCATCTAGAGCTCCAATGACATTTGGTGCATTCTATATTGTTTCAAAGTCTCTGGAAATTTCCAGCCAGTCTGCTGCAGTTGAGGGAACCTGAAAAAATTAATAAAATAATAAATTAATGACTGGCTGTATATAATATATAAATAAATATAAATCTGGTGACCATCTTTGAAATATTTTATTGTGAATTAAAAAAAAACTCAAGGTTAAAACTCTAATTTTTGGAGTATATACCTACATATTAATATATCGTAGTATGATTTTTCCATATTTTTTCTTTAATTTGTTAACTCTTTTCATAGTTACTTATCACTTATCATAAATACTTATCCTTGCAGATTATTATATTTTAGATTTAATATCGAATGATTCCTTTAAAAAGATCGACGGGTTAACTTAATTTCGGTTGTGTATGTGTATCTACGAGCTAGAGAGTCGTAAACGTGTGTACTATTAAAGGGGTTTCTTTAGCTCGAAATTTTCTACCTTCCTTTTTCAACACCTACAGAAAATAATTAAATATAGAGAATTTCCACAATAATCGTCAGTGGGTTTTGTCTATAATATACATCGATTGTTTTTTTTTTTTGAAAGAATATTAATTATTATGTTTGTTATAAACTTGCGATAATTAAGATTATCTTTCAAGAAAAAATAGAATTTACAAATATAAAAACTATACTATTTATTTTATTTTTCGAAGGAGCAAAGTGCCTCATTATTTATTCAAAAGTGCTATGAAAATAGGGTGTGTCTTTATTAAATTAAATCGACACGTCCTGTATCGCCTCAAGTACAATAGGGTAGTAAAATTCAGCAGAATGGTTAAGCTCTTGAGACAAATAAAAAAAATTCTGGTAATCTTCTTAACGACCAAATAGATATCAACCATTCTCCCTTATTAAACTTATTTACCTAGAAGATAGGTCAGCAGTAATTGTTATGAATGAATTTCCAGGTAACTTGTTCAATAGTTCTGTTAATATTCGTTGAATTCCGTATTTAGGAATTTTTTGTACTTACTTTATTTCCATGTAAACATTTTGTAATACTTGGTCAATATTCTTAAAATTCCGTATTTATGCACTGTATAAATTAAAAATTTTTCATTATACGTTCAGTCGTTTGGTTTGATTTTTGGACTTCAGTTACATTAAAATGTCCACGTGTGTGATTGTTAATGATAATAACCCGAATAAGAGGCGAAGTAAAACTGAAAGTGTTGATCAACCATCTAAAAAAAAAAACTTAAAAATTCGAAAACATTTTTAAACTTGAAACAATTAAAGGTGGGAAAAAAGCAATATGTTTAGTGTGTGAAAAATCAAGAGTGAAAAAAATTATTAGTCGAAAAGATAACACTACCGGTATGGAGAGGCATTTACTGACGGCTCATTCAAAAGCCTACGAAAAAATTTATGGAAGCTCAACTTCGATTCAAAAATCAGTGTCATCTGCTCACAAGAAATTGACTGATATGTTTTCTGAACAGGTGAGTAATTAAATTTTATATCAATCTCAATCATTTTTAATGATTTCAATAATTAGAAGCATTTTTCTTTTGGAGTACCGAATTAATTTTGTAAAATCTTTTCGCAATTTTCAAAAATTCATATCTTCGGGGTTTTTGAAAATTAAGGTCTCAAAATTTAGGGGTAGGCGTTTTTTGATATGTACAAAAACCTATAAAAAATACAACTAAATAAAACAATACAATTAGGTGATTTGGTGTGGAATGACCCATATATTATTAATTGTTAAATTCATTAATAGAAATTTATCAACTCCAAAACCTAAATTAAAAAAAATAATAGACCACTTTCAGTTTATATTCAATTAAATCATTGTCTTTTCGACTTCAATAATGTAAAATCCTTTCATATATATTTTTAATCAAACATTTTGGTAAAGTTGTAGAAACATAAAAAATATCATGTTCCAGAATAAATTATCACCGAAGGATTATGAGGCTTTAATTGTGGAGTAGATGGCGAAGAAAAAGTTGGCCTTGTGTTTTTTCGATGACGATGACACTAAAATTTTTTTCCATATTTTAAATCCAAACATCAGTGTCCCCCGACGTAATTGTGCTCGGCGAATGGCGATTGATCGTTTTCACAGGCAACTAGTGAGAGTAAAGGAAATTTTGAACTATATATGTTCTGAATTTTCATTTACAGTTGATAGCTGGACTTCGATGAACTTCAGATCATATTACGTCGTAACTATTCACTTCATCGATGATAATTGGCAGCTACAATCTTTAGCTTTAGATTGTATTCTTTCTTGTGGTCAACATAGCGGAAAAGATATCGTAAAAGTTTTTTTAAATGTATTAAAGAATACGCGTTAGAGAATAAGATTCAAGGAATAACCGTTGACAATGCATCGGCAAACACTACATTTATGAGTGAGTTAAATGTTTTGATGGCGGATAATGACCAATCGTTCGATCATATAAATCAACATTTTCGTTGTTTTGCCCACATTTTAAATCTTGGTGTTCAAGATATTATGAAAATGTTAAAAATAGACTTTCTTGAACCCGAGAGTGATAGTCTGGAAGTTTAATCTCCAAAATAGGAAATATAGATGATGAAGGCTCAATAGTGAAGATTTAGATGAAGACGAATCGTTAGTTGAAAAGTTTAAATTTTTTGTGATTAAGTCACGAAGATAATAAAAATATAAGTATGTTAAGACTTAGTGAAGATGAGTGGTTATTACTTGAACAAATATATATATTTTCAAAAAAATTCAAAATAGTTTCGAACGCAATTTGTGGTGAAAAATACGAGACTCTGCCAATAGTTTTTGTTGCTTTTAATATACTTATATCAGATATTGAATCGACAATTTTTGAGTTAGACAGTAAGCCAAATCGCACTATTGTCGATGAAACTTTATTAATTGCTTTTCAAGCATCTAGAGATAAGGTGTTGAAACATTACCGAAAAACCAATTGGATTTATTGTTCGAGTTTAATTTTGGACCCTCGGCACAAAGTTGAAATATTCGACAAAACCGATTGGGGTAAAGAAATGAAGAATTAGGCTATCCAATGTTTCGAAAATTTTTATAAGGAATATGCTAAAAACACTTTCAATGATCAACCAACTGAGAAGGTAGTCATTGAAAGTGATGAAAATTCTATTAAGTGTATCGACATTAATAGTCTTTATAAAACATCGACAGAATCTTCGAAACATTGGAAAGCTGAATTTAAAGAATATTTATTATTAGGAAGATCTCATGAGAATCAAAATATTTTAGAGTGGTGAAAAGTGCATGAAAAGGTTTTTTCTACACTTTCCAAGATGGCCAAGGATTTATTTAGTATAATGGCTACATCCGTACCTGTTGAACGAATATTTTCTTCAGCAGGTATGATTATGACAAAATCATTGAAAGATGATGTGATGCAAGCGTTACTATGTTTAAATTCTTGGTCATCGTGTAATTCAAGAGAAAAAATTGAGAGAGTGTAAAATTAAAAAAATTATGTCCTATATGTAAAAATAATTTAGTATAATAGCGTTGTAAATATAGTTTAAAAAAATTATTTATGGATTTTATTATTAATATTTAGAATTAAGCGAGACGAGACAACCGGTAACGAGACGAGACCGAGACTTGAATGAGACAACTGGTAACGAGACGAGACCGAGACTTGAACGAGACTCAATTTCTTCGGAATTGGCGAGAACGAGACGAGATTTTTGATACTCTCGCCCACTCTCGTCTCGTGTGAAGCCCTATTATTGGTAAGGATTTATTGTATTCTATGAGCTTGTTGACTTTTTCTGGGACATTCATAACTATTTTATAAAATAGCTTACTTCCTCCTTATTATATTGTGTTTGGTGATTAGTTGATTTGCAATTTTTTTTTTCAGTTTTAAAGTGGTCGCATGAAGCAATTCAACTGTTAGTAGAAGAATTCCGGAAGGAGCAAGAAAACCTGGCATCGGGGCGGGTAGGCAAAAAAAAAGTGGGGAAAAAGATTGGGACAGTTCTCCATGAAAATGGGTACAGAGGCATTACTGGACCACAATGCCTTTCAAAATTAAATGGCATGAAACGCACGTATAAATCCATTAAAGACCACAATTCTAAATCGGGGAACAACCTGAGATCATGGCCATACCTAGATGTAAGTTTTAATTTATTTATTCAAACCAAGTAATTACGTAAGTTTACATGTAATAAAACAAACAACAATTGGTTGAATCTGCTGGGGGTAATAGAGATTGTCTGTAGGCAGACTCGGTTGCTTAAACTAAGATTTGATATACCTTCATGTTTCTATTATGTATTTATTTTATAGCTTATGGAAAGCGTGTTAGGGAAAAAAACCCTAGATGCAGCCTGTGGCCACACTCTCCTCAACTAAAGTTGAAAAAGGCGATGCAGGACCTTCAACCATTTTGACTGTGGATGAAGAAGTAATTAGCCCTAGGAGTCGAAATAGTGGTAAGTACAATTTAAATAACTTGAAAAATGAATTCCTTCTGCAGTTCTATCACAATTTATAACTATGTTATTGCTGTTTATTGCCATTTGTATTAAAATCATTGTATGATTTTTCTATACCACAGAGGTAAAGAATCTCCAATTTTATAGATTTATTTAACTCATGTTTTTCGACGCCATGGCCAGTGCTACGTTCTATGCTTCAGTACATTGTTAGCCTGCGATCTCAGCCTGTTCTATACGTGTTATATTAGTGAAAAATTTTACCCGTTCGATTTCGCCATGGACGATAGCCAGGCAGGGCCTTCGGGAGCAAAGAGACCTCGAAAGTGCAAAAATACATTCCAAAATAAAGTGCCTTTGACACAGGAAGAGTTGGAACAATTTTTAATAAACTCTGACGATGATGTTGCAGATCCGGACTTTGCAGATTCAGAGTCGGAGTCGGAATTTTCTGAAAATAGTGATGTCGCGGAAATTGATGTTGTTGACACCTCACATCGAGCAACACCTGTAAACACACCTACTGTAAACGCTCAAATAACACAACCTAAACCGCCCCGTCAAACCCCCGCTGATGCCATGGTATGGGACGCGGTGGCAACTGATCCTATACAAATTCCTTTTACCAAACAGCGAGAATTATTAATTCAGCCCAATGGTAAGTTATTTTTTATTACCCACACATTTACGATTTCCTAATACAATTTTATTATTACAAGTAACACGTCAATTGATTACTTTAATTTATTGTTCGGAGAAAATTTATTAGATATGATAGTTGAGGAAACTAACAGATATGCCGAGGAAGTTTTTCTTTCGGAGAATACGAGTGTGAAATCCCGCATAACACGTTGGAGCCCGTTAGCTAAAGACGAATTAAAATTATTTATGGGGTTAGTGCTTCATATGGGTTCTATTAGACTAAATAGGCTACAAGACTATTGGAAAAAGCATCGGCTATTCAACCTACCTGTTTTTTCTAGTTTTATGAGCAGAGACCGATTTATGTTAATTTTGAGATGTCTCCACTTCAGTCGAAATCCTTTACCTGATGAACCAACACCAACTGACAGGTTATTTAAAATTAGACCGATGATCAATTATTTCAATTCAAAAATGAAAGAAATTTATTATCCTGGCAAAAATCTCTCGCTTGATGAGTCGATGGTATTATGGCGCGGTAGATTGCTTTTTAGGCAATATATCAAAAATAAAAGGCACAAATACGGTGTAAAATTGTATCTACTCACAGAACCAGATGGCACAATTTTGAAATTTGCCGTTTACACTGGCCTCTTAGACGATTATGGTGGCGAAGGGCATGCTGCGAATGTAGTGTTGCATTTGGCAGAAGAAAAGTTAGATGCAGGACATGCATTATATTTAGATAACTATTATAATAGTTATGAACTTGCATGCAAATTGCTGGCCAGGAAGACCTACTGCACTGGAACTCTCAGGGTTGATAGAAAACAAAATCCAGTTGACGTGAAAAATGCCAAGTTGAAAAAAGGACAAACCATTGCGCGTTATTCCAAGGGAGTGATGGTTGCTAAATGGAGGGACAATCGAGAAGTGTTCTACATATCTACGGAGTTTGGTAATAATTTGAAGAAATATTAAAACAGGAGGAGACAGGAAAAGGAAAAACCTGAAGCGATTTGCCACTACAATAGTTTTATGGGAGGAGTCGATAAGAAGGATCAAATGATGGCATATTATCCCTGCGAAAGAAAAACTTTACGGTGGTACAAAAAAATCGGATTACATATTATTTTTATGCTTTTGATGAACGCCTTTTTTTTGTATAAAAATATCGAACAACCAAGAATTTCCTTGTACGACTTTAGAATTCAAATCTTGGAACACCTACTTCCAGAGAAAAGAGGCCCTAATCCTACTGAGAAAAAACGACCTACTCATCCGAATCATGTTCCAGAAAAAAATCATTCGACAGGAGCAAGCAAAAAACATGCTCATCGAAGATGTACTTATTGTCATAAGAATAAAGTAAGAAAAGAGACTGTCTACCATTGTCCTACCTGTCCTGGGAAGCCGGCCCTGTGTTTTAAACCTTGCTTTTCTGAATTTCATAAAAATTTGTAAATACTATGTGTCAGTAACAATGTACTGTGTTAATTCGCACGTCCTCTGGCTAAGATTTTTATTGCGAGGCTGATGACGTCAATAGACGTCATGGCAAGTGTGACTTAAGCTTTGTGTTTTTTTTGAAAATAAATATTTTTTGCATGTCAATAATGTTTTATTATTCATTATTTCACAAAAAAACCTGTTAGCCTCCTGGTGTCTGTAACCATATATTGTCAGCAGTGAAAGTGAAGGATACACTCAAGCAAAAATTTCATCTATTGACACACTATCCAAGAATAATCAGACAATCAGAACCACTCAGAAAACTGTGGTGCTTCAAATTCGAAGCCAAACATAGGCAATTCAAAATCTATTCACACTGCATTACATCACGAAGGAATATTTATCTGACACTAGCTAAGAAATACGATTACAAATTTGCATTCCAGATCATAAACACAAAATTTTTTTTCATTAAACGGTTTGATTTGTGATGAAGATTTTAGAGTACAAAGTAATTACCAAAATATCATTAGAGAAAAACTAAACTTTTTTGAGAGATTTGTGGAATTTTATTCTCGTATTTAC
This sequence comes from Lochmaea crataegi, assembly GCA_947563755.1. NCBI lineage: Eukaryota > Metazoa > Arthropoda > Insecta > Coleoptera > Chrysomelidae > Lochmaea > Lochmaea crataegi. Next base: position 41,656,178 of record OX387427.1, on the reverse strand, counting down.
TACAAACAAATTGAATATAGATCTGGCCACTATCTCCCAGCATATAACAAAGATATATTACTTTATATAGAAATGTCACCATAATTTAAAGACATTAAAAATAATGAGAATCGATTTAGATATGATAAATGTAATGAACAATTACTTTATTTTAATTGAAACTAATGTGCCATTAACACCTAACCCTATATTAAGTTCATTTTTCTACTTTATTCTTGTACGATTCAATTGTATAAAATAATTTTTGTAGTAAAAACTTCACACTGTACTTTGTCGAATCAATAAATATTTTTTTGGGTGTTTGTGAGTGAAAAACATAATTGGCGCTGCGAACAGGATCCACTACACAGAAACAAGCGATTTCCTGGTCAACTTCAGTTGTTTGGTAGAGGACCCACGAACCCGAAAGTAATGCAGAAGAACATCATACTGATCATCTTCCTGTAAGTACCTTTCCTTTTTCTCATGAGCACCTTTTCTGATTCTACGACAGAGGAAATTCATTTAATTCTATCTCAAATCTCAGAAAAGAATTTTCGCGATAGAAGTCCACTTAATAGGTCCCCAATTCAAGAAAAAATGCCATTTTCTAATAACGACATTTCTGGTCTATGTACGACTCTTCCCGAGTATACAACTGGGCAAAATTTGGCGACATTTATAAAATCGGTAGATAATTTGTTAGAATTTTCACGAGGACAGAATCTTACTGCACCTCAAGAATTTATTCTTAACTCAAATATCATTTCTAGAATTAAAGGTGAACCAAGAGACTATTTAAATTTTTCAAATATAATTAAGTGGACGGATGTTCGGCCGGCTCTTTTAGCAAAATACGGTGATAGGAGATCCGAAGAAATTCTAGTTGCGTACAGAAACTATCGGAAACTTACGACGAATATCATCAAAGAATAAGTAATAATTTAAACGAATTATTACAGCATATTTCATTAAATAATAACTTAGAAACTGTGAATTTTAAGACTCCTTATTTTAAAAATCTAGCTTTTAAAACATTTTGTACAGGTATAAATAATCCATATTGCGAATACCCCTCACACTTTCAACTAGACTCATTAGACAATGCATTACAAAAATGCATTACATACGATAACCATAAATCACAAGTAACATACATGAATTTCTTAAAAAACCAAAATACTAGACCAAGACTTGAAAAAACCAAGACACAATTTGCAGACAAATCAATTTAGACAAAACAATGCCTTCATGCAAAACCGAAGCAATCATTTTAATAATGACTAGATACAACAATCCCCAGTCTTATAATAGACCAAATTTTACTTCTAACCCTAATAATACTTTCAATAATTATAATAAAAATGTTCCGAGAAAGCCCCAGACACAATACAGAAATTCATCATGGCAAAACCAAACGAATCCTACACCTAAACCCATGAGTGGTGTACAAACAATACGCACTCAAGCACAACCTATGTCAGACTTGACTAAAACGCATAATTTTAACATAAACGCTGAAAATAGTAACGAACCCACAGAAAACTTCGAAACTTATGAAAATAACTACGCCGCTGATGCAGATGCAGAATATTTAGACGAAGAAAATTTTCACGAGGCTTTATTAGAAGAACAGCCCCCACCTCAATAAAACTGAATAATATTAAAAACTACCCCCGATTACCATTTTTTATATTGCCCAAAAGAAAACTTAAAGTACTAATTGATTCAGGAGGTTCCGACACAATTATTACACCCAATGCAACGAGATTTTTTAACCCGTACGACAAATATAAAAAAGAATTTACCCTTACTTCTATGAAACAGACTACTAATTATTCCGACAATATTAAAACCCCATTACTTAAAGAAATTAATATTCATGAATCTATAGACGCCCGTATAGCCGATTGGAATAAAGAATTTGACATTTTATTAGGAAATTGCGATTTGGAAAATGCTATTTTAAATTACAATAATAAAATTCTATCATTAGAAAAATATAACATACAAATACCATTCCAAACCCTTTTTAATAAAATTCCTGTAAGTATTGCAAACGGAGAAATATTATTACCTGAAACAAAAATAAATAACATAATTTTACCACAATCAATTCACCTTGTAACTGACGGTTATATTGACGATATAGCATTAGTCGACCCGATTCAATTAGAACCCATACACGTAGAACTTTTAGATAATTACAATATATCAAATAATGGACCATCTAACTTTGATCCAAATCTTATACGCACACAACATTTAAATCCCGAAGAAAAAGTGAAAATTTTAAAAATTTGCCACAAGTACAAAGACATTTTTTACGACGAAAAAACACCTTTAACCTTCACTTCAGCAATAAAACATGAAATACGTACTAAAGACGAAAATCCAATATACGCGCGTAGTTTCAGACATCCAAAAAAAATGAAAGAGGAAATAACAAAACAAATCAATAAATTACAAAACAATAAAATTATTCGACCATCTATCTCGCCGTCATCAGCCCCCGTGTGGATTGTCCCCAAGAAAGCCGATGCTTCTGGCCAAAAGAAATTTCGCATGGTTATAGATTACCGGAAACTTAATGAGAATACTATTGAAGACAAATATCCCCTACCAAAAATAGACGAAATTCTAGATAATCTAGGTAAAGCTACCTATTTCACGACACTCGATCTAGCTCAAGGTTTTCATCAAATAGAAATACATCCAAATTCAATTGAAAAAACTGCCTTTACCGTCCCCCACGGTCATTTCGAATTCGTCCGCATGCCCTTCGGACTCAAGAACGCCCCAGCCACATTCCAAAAATTAATGGACAATATTTTACGACCCTTCCTGTATAAATTCTGTTTCGTATACATGGACGACGTCATAATATTTTCTAAATCTCTTCAAGAACATTTAATACATATTTCTACTATCTTTGACACATTTCGAAACACAAACCTCAAAGTTCAATTCGACAAATCTGAGTTCCTAACTAAAGAAGTCGCATTTCTAGGACACATTGTCACACCCGAAGGAATAAAACCTAACCCCGCGAAATTAGAAGCTATTCAAAAATATCCTATACCCAAATCCATTAAAGAAATTAAATCTTTCCTAGGATTAACCGGATACTACAGACGATTTATTCCGAATTTCGCAAAAATCACATCCTCTCTTAGTAGATGTACAAGAAAAAATTCGACCATTGACCCTACAAATCCCACGTATATAGAAGCCTTCGAAAAATGCAAAAACGCTCTCTCAAATACACCAGTCTTACAATACCCAGATTTTTCTAAACCTTTCACTCTAACGACAGACGCTTCCAATAAAGCAATAGGTTCGGTATTAACCCAAGACAACCACCCGATTGCATATTATTCGCGTACCTTAAATACCGCGGAACAAAATTATTCCACTACGGAAAAAGAACTCCTAGCAATAATTGATTCCGGCAAACATTTCAGACCATATCTTTACGGTCAAAAATTCTTAATAGAAACTGACCATAACCCATTAGTTTGGATATACAAAATCAAAGACCCCACATCTCGATTAGCGAGATGGAGATTAAAATTAGAAGACTACAATTTCGAAGTCAAATATAAAAAAGGCAAAGAAAATCAAGTAGCCGACGCCCTCTCGCGAATACAAATAAACGCCCTCTCTGGAGATTCCCTTTGTGTAGAAACACCTGACCCAGCAATTTTTGACCCTGGCGATTTTTTAAATAACTTCAACGAACTTCAAACTCAAACACATCCATCAGACGACACTCAAACACAGCATACATCTCTAGAAAACCCTATCAATGGAATTCCAGAATCTGAAGAACCACTTAACATGTCTACAAATCAAATTGTACTAATTCCGAATTCAGACAAACATGACGTCAAGTATAAGAAAATATTTAATAAACATAGATATACCGTCTACCTTACAGACAATTGGCAAGACTGCATATCAAACGCATTGAAAACAATTTTAAAACCTGAACAGAAATTTGGCATAAAAACTCCGTACGAATATAGACCCTTTCTATGTAATTATTTCAGAATAAATATAAATAGCACGTTTAAAGCAAATTTCTGCGACAAATTACTACAAGATATCGAAAGTGAAGACAAACAAATAAAATGCGTCGAAACATATCATAATTCTAACCACAACGGTTTAATAGAAACGTATAAACATCTAAAAAATCAATTCTACTAGCCCTCAATGCTAACTACAATAGCTAATTTTATTAACAAATGCGAAATATGTCTAGCAAATAAATACGAAAGACAACCCCACAACCTACCACAATTAGGCCCGTTACTAGGTCAAAAACCATTCGACATTCTTCATGTTGACATATTATACTGCAATAAAGATTAGTACTTGACGATAATAGATTCATTCTCAAAATATGCGCAATGCTATAAATTACCCGATAAAATGTCTATATCAGTTTTAAGTAAACTTCGACACTACTTCTCACACCATAATTACCCCCGAAAGATCGTATGTGACAGTGGAAAAGAATTTAATTCTTATCTTATCAAAGAGTTCATGAACCTTCACAAAATCGACCTACATTTTACTACTGTAAATAATTCTTCTTCGAACTCCCCTATTGAACGCTTTAATTCTACTTTATTAGAAAAACTAAGGACTTTAAAAGCCCAAAATCCACATAACTCATTAGATGACACTTTTACACATTCAATCCTTATCTATAATCAATCTATACATAGTGCCACTGGATACTCCCCCTTTTCAATACTTTATGGTCCATACGCCGAAGAAGTACACTTCGATTTTGACTTACCTATATACGACACCTACAATCAAAGACATAAAGACGAATTACGTCCTTTCATAAACCTTTTATACCAAACACAAAAAGAAAAAAGAAACGTCGCTTTAGAAAAATCATATAAAAATACCGAAATAATACCTGAAATCAATGAAAAAATCTATATAAAGAAAAAGAAACATAAATCTAAGCTTGAAGCACCTTACCAAACGTTAAAACCTAAACAAGACAAAACAAAAATCACCGGCTTAACTGCAAAAAACAATCAAACTAGTTCTCACCTTAAACACGCAAAAAGACTACGAAAAACGTACACAAAGTTACCCTTTCAGGATCAGCCTTCGACATCTTCATGCCTTAATGAAAATACAAGAAATACCCAATAACGGTTACTATCCAGAGCCCGTAGGAAATTCAAAAGTTATATCACATTATCACAAACATATACTACAAATAGACCTGTCGAAACTAGAACAAATACTAACAAACAGCTCGAACAACTTTGAAAATGCCGTACGAGAATTAGCGACAATGGAGCTGCTGAGAAACCAATTCAAACACCTGCTATCAGAAACAGAAGACAACCTACATAAAATTACTCGCAGACACAAACAAAGACGAGGACTATTTAACCTATTAGGAACGACTATTAAATATATCACAGGTAACCCTGATGATTCTGACTTGGAACTTCTGAAGACTCACATCACCGCATTGGAGCTTAAACAACAAGAAATTATAACAAAACATAATAATCAAATTTCTTACAGTGAAACCTTTAATTCTCGATTTGAAATGATATTAAGAAAATTAGAAAAAAAATAACATAATTCTTACTGACGCACTAGATAACATTTCTCAACAATTAGCCACTATCAATGAAATATTAGAAATTCAAATTATAAACGAGTACATTCAAAAATTAATTAGAACAATAACTCTTTCGCAACTTAATTTATCGAACATTGAATTATTCACACTTAAGGAACTCGAAATATTACAAACCACTTTAACATCTCTTTATTCACGGCATGCATAAATCGTTAACGACGAACACCCCTATGAACCGACGAAGCCATTCTATTGGGAATAGTTAAACCTTTGACTATAGACGATTTCTCAATCCGCCATTCTATCAACAAATGAAACCCTGGAAATCCTAGGACAACGAATACATCCAAGAACTATGCAAAATATTCAAATTCCAAGCATTGTACAACTTAAATTAAAAGCACAACATACGATCACGTTAGAAAAACTGACCATCCCTGGATCCCACGGACAAATCCAACGCATCGAAGCATCGCACCTTCCACCGTTGATGTCTACTGGACTAGCTATGTTTTCAACTATTATTACAATTTCTGTTGCAGCCCTAATCTTATACATCTCCATAAAAAAGAGACTCAGTCTCGCCAAGTTACTATTCGGCCCAAGGATTCCACCACAACAAGCCATTGCCCTTCAAGAACTCCTAGGACGAAGCTTTCACCTAAGGAGGGAGGAGAAATGTCACCATAATTTAAAGACATTAAAAATAATGAGAATCGATTTAGATATGATAAATGTAATGAACAATTACTTTATTTTAATTAAAACTAATGTGCCATTAACACCTAACCCTATATTAACCTCTAACATCTATTTAGAATTAGTTAGATAATACTTTTGTATAAATACCAAAGACTATTATTTAGATTAAGTTCATTTTTCTACTTTATTCTTGTACGATTCAATTGTATAAAATAATTTTTGTAGTAAAAACTTCACACTGTACTTTGTCGAATCAATAAATATTTTTTTTGGGTGTTTGTGAGTGAAAAACATAATTATATAATATTGGATATAGTCACACTAGAGAAAAAACCTCCAATTTTTTTCTGTAAAAAATTACTGAATATAAGGTACGATCAACTTGCATACGAAATTGATCCTACTAATTTAGGTGAATTTTCATTGATATTCACTGATCAAATACTGGGTCCACCCATTACTTTAATAAAAACAGCTCGTGGAAAAAACACTTTGCGTATTGAGGAGTATTACAAAAATATCTAATGGAATTAAATTGGGTTATTTTTTTTGCATGTATAACTGACATTTATTTTAATTTCAAAGTGTTAACTAGGCAATAGTATATTCAAAGGCCATGGATGAGTCTAATGAGGATCCAGTTCTCTACAATGTCTGCCTTGGAGTACCAATTACCCATTCCTCGGTAATATATACAGACGAAAATGTCAGTAACATGGATTTATCAATCTCAGAAAATTTGTTAATTGCTGATATTTCCTATAACACACAAACCTTCTTAGGTACATCACTTCTCGGAAATATTACTGAATCTATATCACCAGAGGTATCAGAAGAAATGAACTTGAGGTCACTGCTTACCGAATGGAAACTTTCATCATTGACAGAAGAGCTTATTTGTAAGTTGTTTTTACTTTGGCAGTAGGATTTTTATAATAACAAATTCAATACCCATATAATTTTTGTAGCTCAAAACGTTTTTATCGAAGTTCTCAAGATAATGAAGGGTCACCATATTGAGCGTTTGTTGCGGAATTATGATTTGGGAACTCAGATACTATTTGAGCATCATTTGGAACAATGGCGTGAATCCATAGGACTACCACCTGTTTATGCCTCATCAGGAGCACATTCCTACCAAAATCAATATACTTCTCCATCCCCAACCACATCATCAATTTCCTCTTCTGGAACGTTTACTTCTAGACATTTTATGCCATATGAAAAACCTCCAATTCAAGATAACAACACCTCCAGTAACATCCTATTGGCCACTATTTTGAATGGATCTTCGAGAGGAACCACACAATTTTTCGAAGTTTTAAGAAGGGAGCAGGGATCTTCACTGATTTCACTAATTGCTTTATACTATCATGAGAAAGGAGTGAAAATGACGCTGTCTGATAGCCATAGGATAGAAAGAGAAATATTTGAAAGATTTCCCTCAGAAAAATTGGTAAGTCTATTTTATAGATCTTATAACTTTCCTAAAATAATTTGAATAAAAAAATTATTAAATCAAAACCTTACATGAGTATTATCGAACTAGTAAGCGGGGAAAAATCTACACCAAATTTTGCAATATGACGACATCCTTAAACCAGCAGTTTCGAAATATATATTAGAAGGGACAACACAAGAAAAAGAAGGAAGTAACACAAGTTCGAGGCACAAAAGTGATCTAGGTAAATCAATGATTTTTAGATATTAGTCATTTTAATTATTTTAACACATTGTTATTAGAACCAGAACAGGATGCCGAGAGATGCCTTCGAGCATTAAAGTTCGACAATTTAACAAGTGAACAATTTGATACTACTTGGAAGGCTTGTTGTCAATTCCGTCTAGAGTTCATCAAGTCTAACGATACAGCCAATATAATCAAGAAGTGGCCTTTTTATAGAAATCCCTCAGGATATCGACTGGTAAATAGCTTACCTATTATATTTCTTATTCACGATTTCACCTACCATTTCCTAAAGTTGGGTAATACCTAAATCGGGTTTAGGGATCCCCAAGTGCAATTCACGTTTCACCACGCGCTAAAAAATACCTAAGACTTTGAAATATTCTTCGTCTCAGAAATTATTTGACCGATGGACTGAGGGGATATCGCAGTACTGAACTTAAGGTCTTCGTAAGAATTTCCAGTTGCGAAATATCTTAGCGTGACAGTTAATCTTTCTGCAGGAGTAATTGCTTCTCTGATTTGGGTATTTTGGGAAAAAATCTAGTTTAGTGAACCAACGCGGATTTTGATGAAATATTTTTTTTAAATTAATTCGAGGTCGCTGAACACGAAAATGGAAGAAAAAATTGGCGCTCTCTTACCAAAAACGAGCTATGAATTTTTGAAGATGTGTTCAGATCAGCACTGCACTGGTTTTATTGTCATATTATAACTGCTACACAATGATAGATACGCTATAATTGCATTTTACGATATTGCTCTCACACACACATTAAAAAAACGCCTATATTGATATACATTTCTTGTAAATTCTTTCCACAATTATTATATCTTTTGACGTTTCCATCTAATATGACTGACCTGATTTTACCATCTTTTCCTGTGAAAAGTTCAATTATGCGTGCTAAGGGCCACTTCAGTAGTGGAGTATTATCATCATTAAGTAAATCTAAATTATTGACTTGAAGATTTCTTACAGGTTCCTTCCATTTTGGACGGTTTTGTAATCGGTTGAGATAATCAAGTTTCCAGCGTTTCCAAAACTGTAGTTGAATTTGAGAACATTTTTGCCAAAATGAAATTCTGTTAGATGGGGTATTAGAAACGTCTTGTTCTGGAAATGAAGTTAGTGGGACTCCTATCAAAAAATGGCCTGGTGTCGATGGATTCAGATCAGAAGGATCATTTGAGAGTGGATACAAAGGTCTTGAATTTGAAATGGCTTCTATTTGTGAGAAAACGGCTGCTAGCTGTTCAAAAGTTAAAGTTTAATTTCCAACTATTCTTATGAGATGATATTTCGCTGATTCCCAGAGTCCACCCCAATGTGGAACTTTGGGAGGGATAAATTTCCATGTAGTTCCAGTGGATTGTAGAAAGGACTGAATTGTTTAATTGTTAGACTCGTTACTTAAAAAATTATGAAGTTCTTCTAGATAATTATTGGCTCCTTGAAAATTGGTTGCATTGTCACTGTAAACGATTGTAGGAGAACCTCTCCCTGCTATGAAACGTTTTAACGCTGCAATGAATGCTTCAGTTGTTAAATCAGACACTAGTTCCAAATGAACTGCTTTTGTGACCATACAAAAGAACAATGATAAATAACATTTGACAATAGGAGCTTTTCTTAGTCTAGATTTGATTAGAAATGGTCCACCAAAATCTACACCTACTTTTTGAAGGTCTTGCTATTGAAATACGATCTGACGGGAGATCTGACATGAGTTGAAATGTTTGTTGTGAACTAAATCGATGACTAATTACACATTTTGAAATAATTCCTTTGATTTCTCTAAGACCGTCTAACGGCCGATATTTTAACCTAACGTTTGCTAAAACATTTTGAGTACCGCTGTGCCCTAATCTCATGTGTTCAGCTTTTAATATTAATGATGTAACTTTAAATTTTTTTGGTAAAAGTATAGGGTGTTTGTGATTATAATCTATGTTTGAATGCTTGAGCCTTCCACCTACTCTTAAAATTTTGTTTGAATCAATAAAAGGTTTTAAAGATAAAATTTGCTTTGATAAACGAGTTTTTTGTTTCTCTACAATGTTCAACTCTTTTGAAAAATACACCCTTTGGATTTTTATGATTAAAAATTGTTACGCGTTGTCGAATTCATCATTTGATAATAGACCAGTTAGTTTCTCATTTTCATTTTTTACATTGTTGATGAATCTTAACATATACGCTATAGACCGTACTAACTTTGAAAAGAAATTAAATGTTTCGAAAAGAGTTACCCAGAAATCTGGGGGTTCTGTGACTGTGTTTTCTTTTCTTCAGGTGGTGTTGGTACTAACCGAAATGTATAAAGATCATCAAATTGTTCCTGAGGTTCGTTTAAAAATGCAGGACCATTAAACCAGAATTTATGTTTTTCTAAAGGAAACTGTCCTCTAGAGAGAAAATTTGCTGGGTTTTGTCTTGATCGGACGTACTGCCAATGGAAATCTTTCGTGATTTCTTGAATTTGAGAAACTCTGTTGCTGACGTAAACTGACCAACGCGATGGATGTCCTTTTAACCACGACAGAGCAATGTGAGAATCTGACCATAAGTTTACCGATTTGAATTCTAGACAATTTTCAAAAATGATTCAAACTTTCTTTATTACAAGTGATAAAAGAGTCATTGCTGCTAATTCCAATTTTGGAATAGTTAAAATTTTACTTATAGGTACAACTCTAGATTTTGATAGTAATGAAGTACAGTGAATTGAATTGTCAGAATAGACTGACCGTAAATAAACGTTACATCCGCACGCCACTGAATTGGCGTCGCAAAAAGCATGGAGTTCAACATGTGATAATTTTTTGATTAGCATTAACGGTCTAGGTATTGTTACATTTAATCTTTGTAACCAAATATGTTGCATGATTAATTTACCGTGTGCTAAAAGAGGGTTAACCAAACCTAATGGCTCAAAGCAACTTGATATGGCCGATAAAATGATTCTTTTAGTTACTTGTTGTGTTGGAAGAGATGCTGGAACTGATATTTGAAATCGATCTGAGTTAGGATTCCACTTTAATCCTAATATTTCACAGGGTTAGTTTTCTAAATTCATGTCGTTTAGATCTGATGTTGATTTGAGTTTTGCATTTTAACATTAGAGAAAAATTTGTGAAGTGAAAAACCATGTTCATTTAAGCAAGTATTTAATTATTCATGTAATTTATTTAAATCATTAAGAGAATTTGTTCCTGAAAGAATGTCATCGACGTAAGATTGGTAAAGTAGAGCGTTTGCAGCTAAAGGTAAGTGGGGGTTGTTATGTGCTTTTTCGTTTAAAACTCTACTTGATACGTATGGAGCGCTTTTTTGACCAAAACTGACTGAAGTTAACTCGATGCATGTTAGTGGTTCTTCTGGAAAATTTCTCCAAAGAATGTTTTGCAGAAAATTATGTTTAGGATTCATTTCTATTTGGCGATACATTTTTTGAATGTCAGCTGTGAAAACATAATTGGAAGATCTGAATCTACATAGAATTTCTAACAATTCAGGTTGAACTCTTGGTCCGGTTAACAAAATATCATTTAACGAGAATTGTGATGTGGTTTTGCACGAAAAGTCGAAAAGAACTCCAAGTTTGGTGGTGATACTTTGATCTCTCAGAATACACAAATGGGGAACGAAATATTTTTGTTCATTAAGTTCGTTCGTTAGCTGTTAAGGAATGATTCGGGCATGATTTAATTGCAAATATTCATCTATGAATTTCTTATTTTCAGCAAATAGTTCAGGGTTGCGTGAAAACTTTTTCTCTAACGATAAAAATCTGTGTTTTGCGATTTGAAATGAATCTCCTTATTTTTTGTGAATGTTTTGAGCTTTAAAAGGAAGATCGACTTGAAATTTACCATTTGCTAAGTTGATAGTTGTGATGTGGTTTTGCACGAAAAGTCAAAAAGAACTCCAAGTTTGGTGGTGATACTTTGATCTCTCAGAATACACAAATGGGGAACGAAATATTTTTGTTCATTAAGTTCGTTCGTTAGCTGTTAAGGAATGATTCGGGCATGATTTAATTGCAAATATTCATCTATGAATTTCTTATTTTCAGCAAATAGTTCAGGGTTGCGTGAAAACTTTTACTCTAACGATAAAAATCTGTGTTTTGCGATTTGAAATGAATCTCCTAATTTTTTGTGAATGTTTTGAGCTTTAGAAGGAAGATCGACTTGAAATTTACCATTTGCTAAGTTGATAGTTGTTGATTGAAAAATGTTTCCTGTACCCAAAATGTTTCTAAAATGTGTTCAATTGAATGTTATTTACAACAGTTGATATCAGTTTCTAAGTTATGTTGATTGTGCAAAGGGCTGCTTATAAGATCAGTTGTTGGGCGTCGGCCCAGCTTTGTAGTGGAACGCTTCTGATGCGATAATGACAACCAAGCAAGGTCGAGCGAGGTTTGCACTTGGATGGGTGACTACTGGGGAAACTCCGTCGTAGAATACTAGGGTCAGTAGCATATCACAGCTCGCAGGCATTATACCAATGAGCACGAGGTATAATGGATGTTGGACTCGATAAAGATCCCTACCACTGGCTGGAACACTAGTGGATTCGGCAAAATTTCCGGTTAGGGGTAGAGTGCTTCCGGCGTCGGTGATTAGCCTAAGTTGCGCAGAAATAGACCGACGTTAAATAACCGAGTAAAAAAAAGATCAGTTGTTGCTAAGGTTGATGTTTGATACGTTGCTGGTTGATAATTTGATCCGAATTGATCAGTCATTTGTGATAAAGATTGCGTTGGTAAAAGTTGATTTGTCTCTAGCAAGTTAAGTTCATTTGGTGAAGATAAATTTGATAAACATTCATGTTTTGATACGTTTGATACTGATTCATTCATTAAAGAGCTTGATTTGGGTGATACTAGATGATTATTCTCTTTTGATAAAAATTCATGTGTTACAGAGCTGAGTAAAGCACTTTTGGAAAGTGTTTTAATGAAGTGCTTGATTTACTTCTGAAAAAGAGTATTTGGTGCTTTGTAATTGAAGCACTTTGTACAAATGCTTCTGGCTTTCAAGCCTTTCGGGGAATTCTGGAAGTGCTTGAATTAAATTTACTGGACATGGTAGTGCTGAATCCATAAAGCCATACTTGCAAATGGACAAAACTCATCACGAAATCACTATTCAAGGTTTAAGAGGTCACCCTCCAACAAATGGGTTCGACCGACACGAAGCTTCGGTCTCTTGCAGTTCGAAGAGTTTTCAGCAACACCCCCAAGCCACTACTGTTTATTATAATAACTGTGTATTTAACAATACTTATAATTAATTTTATGTTGGTTTTATTGCATTGTCAATTGTTTAGGTTTCGTTTTGCCCGTTTTTCCTAATAAAAATATAAATGATTATGTAGCTTCATAAATTATTTTGACAATCTTCCATTCCGTTTTCGTATTTTTCGGTATATTATCTGACCATATTCCACTCGAGGTATATATTTTGTTTTGGATATTTTTAGACATTTTCCGCAAAATTTCTGTGAAAATATCCCTCGAAAAAATTTTTTTTTTTAAATATCCCTCCAGCTTCGCTGTCGGGATATTTTTAAAGACTTTTTGTATCGCGCAATTTTCACAAAAATGTCAAGAAATATTCAAAAAAATATTCACCTCTTGTGGTATAACTAGTGAATATTATTTTTTTCTTGTTAATATTCGTACTGCATTGAATATTTGAGAAAGTACCTAATTTATGTATTTCAGAATTGTATTTATTATTACCATGTATATTAATATATACTATTTTTATGTTTGTTACAGTTTCAACATTTGGTATATATGTATTCCCAAAACTGCAAGCCAGTGAAAGAAACATCCTATAGAAATTTGAGGCACTTCACATCACAAGCACAACAATTGTATATAAGAGCATTGTGTCCTATCTAGATCACTCGACTTCATGATGAAAATCTAATATATATTGATATGTATAAGCCGGATGACTTCTTTCTAGACGACGATTCTACCTACTCGTCGGATAATGTAAGTTCGTACGAATTAATGCCACCACCTCTTATTTTTCTGCCACATCCATCGTCGCATCCGACACCATCTTCATCGCAGGCTGCACCGTGACGATTCCCGTTTTCTTTGCTGCCGCCGTCGCCATCTCCGCCGTCGTCATTTTCTTCGCCGCCGTCGTCGTTCTCGAAAACAATTGTATATATGTTATATTTCTTTTTAATTTTATGTTAAAATTTTAATTAAAATAAGTATGTATAATGTCATATTTGTTTCATATTTTATACGTTACAATGTTTAATAAAAAATTATTTTCAAGACGGTATCTGTTCGTATTTTTTATCCTAAATCTCTTCGCTATTTTTATGCTTACGAATGTGAACATAGTAATATACTTAATTTACAATTTTCAAATAACAATTGATTCACGTGTTGAGCTTCATCGAGTAAACATCGTTAAAGCAAACAACAAATTTTTGCTAATTCGTCTACGAGTTTTATCACCAAAATGTGATAAGTAAACGAGTTTTTTGTTGCAATATTTTTACAATTATATTGGATTCTTATTATCCTAGTAATTATTAGTGAATTCCAGTGGTGTATCGCTATAAAATTCTACTAGACTAAGGTGAGTTCCTTCTCAACCTCTTCCGCTCTGGAAGAGAGTCTGTACTCCCCCTTTTGTATTCATTTTTATTTTTCAATTTTCTTTTCTCATTCTGTGTAGTGATCTTGGTAACCAGGATCACACACACATAAACAATGAGTACCCACAATAACTTACATTCATCAAACAACAATCCTATCACCAAACCAAAATCATATGTCGCTGCCGCACTCACCAAACCTCCTCCTCCTTCATTGCCCAAAAGGGACCAAGCTATTGTTATGCACTCAATACCAAACACTGTACTAAGTGAATATATTAAATCCATTGGTGAAATAGTTACTCCAAAAAATATCACATTTGCTTCTCGTATTTCCAATAACAGAATTTGCATTTTCCTCTCTTCCACTCAAATTGTAGATCAACTTCTGAACAGTACACCATACATCACGATTAACTCCACTGTCGTTCCCATCCGGAGACTAATCTCACCTTCTAAGAGAATTCTGATCTCAAACGTATGTCCTTCCATCCCACATACTCTAATTGAGCAATCTCTAAAAGATCTTGGTTTGCAGCTTGCAACTCCAGTCACTTTTGTGAAATGTGGACCAATTGACGATCATTATGATCATGTCATGAGTTTTCGTAGGGTAACCTTCATCATCCCCGATAAGGATGACTTTGAGTTACAAACCTCCTTACTAATTAATCACGAAAATACATCCTTTAGAATATTCATATCCACCGACAGACTTGAATGTTTTCTCTGTAAACTCACCGGGCATACCGCAGACTCCTGCCCTAAAGTCCCTAGTGGCCCTGATACCAATATACTCTACAAAGACAACCCATCTAACTTTACTCTAACCTCAACTCAACTAATCGCTTTTCTCGAAAATTCTTTTGGATGTCCTCACCCGCTACAGGAAGCACAAAAATTCTCCTCTGATGTAGATGGCATACAAAAAGACTTAGCACAGCTTTACACTGCTACAAGGGAAAGAGCACTAAAAAATCGTCTCACCAGACTTTTAAACAAATTAAAACATCAGCTTAACCCAATTGATTTCCCCGACAACGTAAGCATCTCTTCGGATAACCTTACAGATACAGAATCGAACCACAGCTCACAGAACGAACATTAACTCTTTTAATCCTTTTATCTTTTATAACCTTCTATTTTCAAATTATTACAATGGAACTGTGATGGATTCTTTCCCCGATTGGAGAGAATCCAACATTTAATATCAGAATCTACACCAGACATTGTATGCCTTCAGGAAACCAATGCGAAAAGTTCCAAACTTCCCCTATTGAAAAATTTTGAGGGATATCATAATATTAGAACCAATTGCCTAAGAGCTAGTGGTGGTACCTCAATATTTGTCTCCTCTGACTTTTTTTCTGTTCACCTTCCGCTTTCCTCTGAATTAGAAGCCATAGCCATAACCTGTTGGTGTCCCGATAAACTCACTATTTGTAGTCTGTACGTTCCACCAAATCACCCTCTTAAAGAGGAAGAGCTTGCGAATCTCATATTTGAACTTCCGCAACCCTACGTTCTCGTAGGAGATTTCAATGCTCACAATACAATATGGGGTTCCAATCATACATTTGGTAAAGGAAAGATTGTTGAAAACGTTATAGATTGCACAGGTATCTGTATCTTGAACACCGGTTCCAATACCCACTTCAACATTTCATCTGGCTCCTTTTCTAAAATCGATCTTAGTTTTAGTGACCCTAAACTAGCTCCTTCATTAACATGGTTTACTGATGATGACCTTCACGACAGTAATCATTTTCCCATCTTCATAACTAACACCGATAATTCAAATGACCGAGCTCTAACAAAAAGTTACTGGCGTTTAAAATATGCTAATTGGCCTGAATATATTACTAAAACTGAACAATCCATACCCAATCTCTCTCTTACCAACAACATTGATGAGTCTGTTACCTTGTTCGCAAATACTATTCGACTTGCTGCGGAGGCTCACATTGGGAAATCAGTCATCTCTCCTTCACAAAAAACTGTTCCATGGTGGAACTCATCATGCAAACATGTAGTTCAGCAGCAAAAACCTGCACTAAAATTATTCCGCCGTGATAAAACTCAAGAAAACCTCATCAATCTCAAAAGAGCAAGAGCAAAAGCCAGATACATTATAAAACAAAGTAAAAAATCTTCCTGGAGAAATTTCGTCTCTTCCGTAAATGAAAACACTAACCCCAATCAAGTGTGGAAAAAAATTGGACAAATCCAGGACAAGAAAAGTAATATAAAAATTACCAGTCTATTTCACAACCAAACCAATGTCACTGATAATCAAGATATTGCCAAGGTCCTAGCTGAAAGCTATGCAGCGAAGTTTCGCAGTAAACGCAGTCCTATTTTATCGAAGTCGCTTCTCCAACCACCTTTGCCTTGCTCATCCTCTTCCATTGAAGATATTGATATGCTCAACTCTCCTCTCACGTTTCCAGAATTAAAATCTGCACTAAAATCCTGTAAAAACACTGCTTCTGGCCCAGATGATCTCCCCTATATATTTTTCAAAAAACTTTCCTTCCCAAGTCTCCAAAAACTTCTCGAATTGTATAATAATATCTGGCTATCCCAAAAATTTCCAAATGAATGGCGGTCTTCTATAATAATACCAATAAAAAAACCTGATCAACCTGCTACTTCTCCTAATTCTTACAGACCTATATCACTCACATGTACCTTGTGTAAAATACTAGAGAAAATAATTAACAAACGCCTCGTTTGGTTCCTTGACGAATACAACATTATACCAAAAGAACAATCAGGCTTTCGACGACATAGATCTACCCGCGATAATCTTGTTCTGCTACAAAATGATATTGCCAACTCAATAAATAACAAATATGAAGTTATCGCCGCTATCTTTGATATCGAAGGAGCTTTTGACAGAATAAGTCGTCAAGCCATAATCTCTAAACTAAATCAATACCATATTAACGGAAATATATTTTATTTTATACAAAATTTTTTAACTCAAAGGTCCTTTAGGGTTTCTGTAAACGGCCATTTTTCATCTTTGTACACCCAGACCGATGGTGCTCCTCAAGGATCAGTCTTAAGCCCAACTCTATTCAACTTAGCAATAAGTGATATGTGCCATAACTTTCCTTCTCCTACCAAATATGTAGCTTACGCTGACGATTTAATACTATACTGTCATGGTCGTTCAGCAACCACTAGCTCCAAAATTCTACAAACCGCGGTGAATCTTTTACTCGCGCGGACACGTTCTATAGGATTAACCTTATCTTCAACAAAATCAAAAACCATTAAATTTGGCAGGCGACCTCAATCTCCTATCTCCCACATATTTATTAATGATTCTCCCCTTCCTATGGTTAATCACTGCAAAATTCTAGGTATGACATTTGATTCTCGTCTCTCTTGGAAACAGCATATTCTTGAAACAAAAGGTATCTGTTACAAACGATTAAATATAATTAAAACACTGTCTCATTATCACTGGGGTGCAGACGAGAAATCCTTGATGAAAATTTATAAAGCACTAATTCGCTCCAAATTAGATTATGGCTGCATCGTTTACATGTCAGCATCTAAAACAGACCTAGGATCCCTTAATTCTATTCATAACACGGCCCTGCGACTTTGCTTAGGCGCTTTCGGTAGCAGCCCATCTGAAAGCCTCTACTGCGAAGCTGATGAACCCCCACTATGGATTAGACGACAATATCTGCTTCTATCCTACGCAGCCTCAGTCTCCTCAAACCCTCTCAATCCTGTCTATTCTCTGTTCACATCAACTGCCAGCCCTCTTAATAATCCTTCACCAATAATTAAACCTATCGCTCTTATATTAGCTTCATTAACAAATAACATTAACCTCTCACTCACAAACCCCATTCCTTTTTCTACATCTCCTTCCTGGATTATGCACCCTCCTCAGGTCAATACTTATTTATCCAAATTTAATAAACACGAAACACCTAAAAAGCTCATGATTAAATCATTTTTTGAAATCATTCATAACAATCATTACGACTTTGTATTATACTCCGACGCTTCCAAAAGTGATACTGGCGTTGGCTGCTCAGTAACCACAGCAAACAAACTCATCAGCACTTCCCTAATCCCTCCTTTGTGCAGTGTGCATACTGGAGAATTGTACAGTATTCTACAAGCTTTTAAGCACATCAACCATTCCAATAAAAAAGTTGCCATTTGTACAGACTCTCTAGCGTCTATCCTATCTATCCAAGAATTATTTACTGAACATCCCATTGTCCAAGAAATCCATCACTCTTATCACCATATTTATTCCCTAAACACCACAGTCACCATTATATGGATACCCTCACACATTGGTATACCTGGAAATGAACTGGCCGATCAGCATGCCAAAACAGCGTCAACTACTGCCACAATTACTTCTCACATCCAAATTTGCAAGGATGTTAAGGCAGAAGCAAAAAGGAACATTAGATATATGTGGCAAACTCACTGGAGCTCCACCAAGACTTCCCTACTATCTATCCAGCCTATTCTCAACACACCTCTGTATACTGACCCCACTGGACTCTCTAGACAAGATGTATCAATACTACATAGACTTCGAATAGGTCACACCAAACTCACACACAGCTACTTAATGACCTCAAGCAACAGACCTTCCTGTCAAAGTTGCCAGTGCCCACTTACTGTTAAACACATCCTGGTTGATTGTCGCCAATTTAGCACAAGAAGACGACAACATAATCTCAAATGCCAGCTGCAAGACATCCTAGGGGACCCAAACCAAATCGAGGCAACACTGAAATTCTTAAAAGATATGTCACTCTATCATAAACTTTAAGCTATGTTTTTACCTGTTCTGTAATAACTACTGTTTTTCTGTAATCGCTCTGTGCAAGTGGCCATAGTTGCCGAGCACGTCAATTGAATAAAAAAAAATAAAAAAAATAAAAAAATAACAATTATAATTATAATTAGCTCACGTTCGTAAATGTAAAATATGAAGTTGAAAATATGAAAAGTGTAATTACCTATAACTAACAGATGAATCTCACTTAGGTTATTCATCGCAATCCGTTCTAATGGGTAAAAACTCATGGATTATGATCTTCATCTTAACAAAAATAAATGTTCATTCTTTAAAGAACGAATTGAATATCTGGGACATATTGTAGAATTCAATAAAATTTCAAAATCTCCAGTCAAGATACGTGCAATTCAAGATATACCACGTCCATCTAATGTAAATGATGGTCTAGTCACCTATTATTCCAGATTTGTTCCCGATTTTTCTACTATTTCATATCCTCTTCGATGTTTGCTTAGAAAAAATAAACGATGGTCATGTACAGCACTGTGCGAATCAGCGTTCATAAAATTAAAGGCTGAGCTTTGTAGCAATCGTGTTATTATACCCTTCGATCCCTGTTTACCACTTGTTTTAACCACAGATGCAAGTCCCACTGGAATAGCCGCAGTACTCAGCCACACTATAGACGGAGTTGAAAGACCAGTGGCATATGCTTCGCGTTCGCTTACAGCCTCTGAAAGCAATTATAGTCAACTTGACAGAGAAGCTCTTGCAATCATTTTTGGTGTTAATCACTTTTATAATTATTTATTTGGAAAGCATTTCTTACTTATTACCGACAATGAGCCGATTTCAAGAATTTTTCATCATCATAAAGCACTTCCACAAATGACGTCTTCGCGTTTACTTCGTTATGCATCATTTCTCTCAGGTTTCAATTATTCCGTCCAGTTCAAGAGAGGCAAAGAAAATCAAAATGTTGATTGTTTGTCTAGAGCTCCAATTAAAAATTCGAATATTTCAACTGATAATCGTATTGGTGATGAAGTGAATCAAATATATGATCAAGTAATTTTTCAAATCTCAAGCGAAAAAGTTACATCTACGATAATTAAAAATGAAACGAAAAACGACCCAGATCTCAGCAAAATTGTTCAGATGTTGAAAAATCAACCAATGGACTCTGAATACACATTGATTGACGATATACTTTTTAGGATGGATAGAATTGTAATTCCAGGAAGTTTAAGATCCAGTATACTTGAGGAACTACATGAAACACATCTGAGAATTACAAAAATGAAGCAATTGGCACGCCGCTATGTGTATTGGCCTAGCATTGACCGGGACATCGAAAAACTGGTCAAAAGTTGTAAAAACTGTGCACTAACAAGATCAAATCCACCTAAGGTACCTGTCCATCCATGGGATTTACCTACAAGTAATTGGGAGAGAATCCACGTTGATTATGCAGGTCCTTTTGAGTCATGCTATTTCTTAGTATGCATCGATGCGAAATCTAAATGGGCAGAAGTTAAAATATTAAAGGATGCTCCAAATAGTTTAACGGCGATTAGATTATTGGAAAATATTTTTGCAGTACATGGGTATCCATTGGAAATAGTTTCGGACAATGCATCCATTTTCAAAAGTGAAGAATTTCAAAAATATTGCGAATTCAATGGAATATTCCAAAAATGTATAGCTCCAGGACATCCGGCGACAAATGGACTCGCAGAAAGAAACGTGCAGACTTTGAAGCATAGATTGAAAGCGAGTATGCATGACAGTACGTCTATTCAAGACAAAGTTCAAAACATTTTGTTTCGGTATCGCGCGACACCACTAGCTTGTGGTGAATCTTCTGCAGACTTGTATTTACACCGGAAGATGCGAATCCGTTTGGATGCGATTTTTCCTTATCGACCCCAAGTCTCACAGACTCCATACAAACCGGTACGTTCATTTCAAGTGGGGGAGAGGATCCAGGCTAGAGTTTTCATAAATAACAAACATATATGGCAGCTTGGAAATGTCGAGAAGAAACTTGGGAAACTTCATTATCTGGTAGTTTTAGACACAGGAAGAACATTAAAAAGACATGTTAACCAATTGAAATCAACGCTAGTCCGGAAAAAGTCAGTAACGTTTGAACCCAGTCAGTCATTCGATGTTCCAATGCTTCCAGCAGTACCTCAAATTAATCAAGATTTATTGAATCATCGTCATTTAGTTGAACCAACACCTGATGCGTCATTATTACGACCTCAAAGAGAAAGACGTCCACCTGCTTGGGCCAAAGACTACGTAATGGCATAAAATACGAATTCAAGAGTATGTTATATATGTATATAGGAATGTTAAATATTTAAATGTTTTAAAATTTGTCTATTTATATTGTGAAATAGTTTCGTAATAAGGAGGGGAGAATTGTTGTGACCTTTATTAGACTTGTTGATATTAATCATAAAATAAGTAATGTCATCGAGTACTGTCAAAGTTTATATTGAATAAAAAATGTCTATTTCTAAAAGATGGAAATATTTCAGTTCAATCATTAGTTTAGACCCTTCTCAGAATTATAATAATGCTGAAAGCGTGTTGCTTGATAATAGCCCAAGGCCGCAGGCAGAGAGCTATTATCCTTGAGCAACACGCTTGAAGGATTCTCTATGACAAAATTATGAGTAATTATCAAGGCCCGAGGAGTATTCGATAAGATAATTTTTTACTTTGTAGATATCAAAAAATGTATTGTCAATCTGACGTTTAATAATTTTCAATACAAAATTTATTAGTTTTAATCAAATTATGCAAACTCGTTTCAGCATTCGGTTCAAATTCTCTGGTCGCACAAAACTCGAAAAATATTTTCCATACATATTTTTTTGATTTGATTGTATTTTTTGGTATATTATTAGATATAATATCATTAATTGCATCGTTAGATGCAATACCAAAGCTTCGCGACATCTTTAAACCAGTTGTCAGTTTGACGTTTAATTAATTTTTAATAAAAAAAAACACCAAACTGAAAACACCACATGTAGGGTATTATCGCTGTAATCCAGAGGTGATTGGATGAAATTTGACACATGACTTAAAATTACGTAATTTGATTGGTTACTACATTTCGTAAAAAATTATCATTATAATGAGCTTTTTCTTCTTTTCCTTGTCATAATTACATTTTACCTCCAAAATAGCAGAGACAACACGGGGAGACGTGTAACTTCAATGGGCATATTAGTTCGGTAGTACAGTTAATAAGTGAAATACATTGTCCTCGTTTGTCATATATTCTTAGGAATAAGTTTCTCTTTGTCTGTAAGATGAAAGGCCAACGTAGAGGGCGCTGTTACTGCTACGGTGTTGCAATTTTGATTGCAGTTTTGTCAAAATTAATTTCTTATTATTTATGAAAGTGTATTGCTAAAATAACCATAATATGTACATAAGTCGATAAAAAATTAGTTTTTTCAAGAATATCGACATCTATAATCTGAAAAATGAATCTAAAACGTGAGAACTGGCTGAATAACTAAACAACAGGGTACGAAATTGTACATTTCACACATAAGAGGAATAGACCGGAAACCGGAACAGCACACTAACCTCCATTATTATCTTTGTGCATCGTGTATTTACTGCATTGCTGTGTTTTGATATTTTGATCAGTGCTTTCGAGTTTTGTTTATAACCTTACGCTTAAGTTTATTCATTATTCTTTACTTCTACTTGCGTGAATAGTGAAAAACTAACAATGGGTGCGATCTTCTCAATTTGTGGAAACAATTAACAGGAAGTTCTGAAAATGCATTACTTTCCCAAAAATATAGCCAAGTAAGTAAATAAGTACTAAGAGTCCTTCACAATTAATAAAACTAAAATTATGTTTTGTAATCAAAATGATTGTAGAAATATACAAATTATATCCTAATAGGTAAACAAATAACATGAATATAAGATATCTAATTATAAACACTCTAAAACTGTGTACCTATATTATTTCTGCGATCAGGTATAATAGAAATGATGGGAGGGTTGTAATAGTGTATATAAATATTAACTAGCTGGTAAAAGTTATGAGTGAAAAATTATATGTTAACATCTATTGTATTGGAAAATAATGTTTTATATGTTTTCAGGTGCAAAATCTGGTTTGAAAGTCTTGGTGTTAGTTATCCCAACATGGAAATGAGGAATTATAGAATATGCAGTAATCATTTTGAAAAAAAAAGATTATAGTAATATCAATACCTGGAAGTTACAACCACATGCAGTAGGGGAGCCCGGGGCTGGTTGACGCACCAGGTTGGTTGACGCACCTCAATTTTTTTTAAAACAGTACACTTGGAAACGTCGCCGACCGGTTTGTCTTAAAGCCGCCATTAAAAACCACTCTCGAACGTTCGTTTTAGTTTGATTGCATCAGTGGTGTTGTGTACAGTGCGGTTTGTTGTTTTTTGGCAGTGGTAAGTAATTTTTTACTTTTTTACAGTTTCTGTTCTAGAAACTTTATTTTTAAAGATAATTGAGATCGGTTTGATGCTACATAAAGCTTCAACCGTCCCAAACAAGAACTGTTAAATAGATTTTCTAAGAATAAAATAGTATAGGTGCAGTTGCATCACACATACAAAAACGTGGTCAGGGGCTGGTTGACAAACACAACAAGGGGTTGGTTGACGCATGCGTCAACCAACCCCGAGTTTAAAATAAAATATTTTAATTTTTGTTCTATATTTTATCGAGATGCGTTCTCGTAAACGAACATCAGAAAGGGGTATCACTCCACCAGATATCATGCTAAGGGCAGTTAGAGAGGTTAAAATGAACAACAAATCCATTAGGGACACTGCAAAAGACTTTGAGATCCCGGAGGCAACTTTGAGAAGTTTTTGCAAAAAATTTACTGAGGAAGAAATTAATGGTGATGCCGGAATAACGACAAAAGTTGGATATTACAGGAATCGCCAGGTATATTATATTTAAAATCATTTGGAGGAATACCTTAAAACGGCAAGCGACATATATTTTGGATTGTCTGTCAGAGAAGTAAGAAAATTCGCGTATGATTATGCCACTGCTTTGCTCATTAAATACCCTGAATCCTGGAACGTGACAAAAATGGCTGTAGAGGATTGGTTTACATACTACATGAAACGACATCGTGCTCTTTCGGTAAGAACTCCAGAAGCAACCAGCTTACCTCGCGCTTCTAGTTTCAACAGAGAAAATGTTTCAATGTTCTTTGACAACTTAAAAACGGTCATCAACCGCCTAAAATTAGAAGCAGCACAAATATGGAATATGGATGACACTGGGATTACGACCGTGCAAAAGCCTAACCGAATTGTTGGCAGGCGTGGATATAAGCAGGTGGGACGCGTAACCTCCCAGGAACGCGGCGCCTTAGTTACTATGGCTTTGGCGGTATCTGCAACGGGAAATTCTGTTCCGCCTTTCTTTGTTTTTCCAAGGGTTATCTTCAGAGAACATTTTCTCGCTAATGGCCCTCCTGGAGCAGTTGGAACCGCAAATCCTTCAGGTTGGATGAAAAAATAGCACTTTTTGGAGTTTGCTAAGCATATTGTCAAGCACGTTGGTTGTTCTAAAGAGAGACCGGTACTACTTTTGCTAGACAATCATGATTCGCATTTGTCTGTAGCTGTCCTTGATTATCTAAAAAGTAAAGGTGTAACGGCGTTGTCATTTCCAGCCCATTGCTCACATAAGCTCCAGCCTCTCGATCGGTCTGTCTATGGACCATTAAAACATTACGTTAATTCAGCCAGTGACTCCTGGATCACTAGCAATCTCGGACGCACGATGTCAATATACGATGTCCCTCTAATAGTTCGAGACTCACTGCCACTGGCAGCGACACCGAAAAATATTATGGCGGGATTCAAGGTGTCTGGAACTAGCCCTTTCAATAGAGACGTTTTTGACGATCAAGAGTTTTTACCAGGATATGCAACTGACCGTCCCGATCCCGCAGAAACTAATGCTGACAAGGACGTGGTTCCAGTTCAGCTAAACTCGATTATAAAACCACGACCGGGGTGTTCACAGGAACCTGATGATCTTAACCAGCCAGGATGCTCCAAAGATATAGTGTTAGCAAAAAGTCCACTGCCTGGGAAAGAAAACAACATTTCAACTAACAGTTCTATTCAAGAAAAAAATGAGAGCTCGCCTCCTACTTTAAGTCCATTTCAATTGAAACCGCTACCAAAAGCCGGACCTAGAAAGCAGGACGCTAAACCTAATAGAAGAAAGCGTGTGACAGCAATTCTAACTGACACGCCAATAAAAGATGCTCTTGAAGAACAAGAGAAAAATGTAAAGTCTGTTAAAAGAAATATTTGCTCAAATAAGAAGTCCGATGCAAAAGAGAAAAAACAAAAAAAAGGAAAATAGTCAAAGACGATGATGAGTCCGATGGAGGAATGCTTTTGCCTTTATTGCACAGATAGCTATAAAAATAGTGCCTCATCCGAAAAATGGATCCGGTGCACTAGTTGTGAAATGTGGGCACATGAAGCTTGTGCTGGGGAACCTGGCGTCTTCTTTGTTTGTGTAAACTGTGAAAGCGAATAATGACTTATATTTTTTTTAAGCTATAATATTAAATTTGTTAATTAAGTTACCTTTTTTAGAATTAATGCATCTTTTGTTCCTTGGGAAGTTACCTTTTTTATGTTTGTTCCTTGGGTAGTTATCATTTTTAGAATTTAATATAATATTTTTTTTAATTTGGATTATAACAGATGTTTTACTTCACTTTTTTGTCTGCGTCAACCAACCCCATGGTATGCGTCAACCAACCCCGGCCCGGGGCTGGTTGACGCAACATGA
The DNA here is from genome assembly GCA_947563755.1 of Lochmaea crataegi. NCBI lineage: Eukaryota > Metazoa > Arthropoda > Insecta > Coleoptera > Chrysomelidae > Lochmaea > Lochmaea crataegi. The sequence continues at coordinate 41,629,882 of OX387427.1, read as the reverse complement.
CACCCATCTTTACAAAAAAATTTATTCCCAAACTTTTACTAAAAAAAATTTTTTTCTTGTCTAATATGAAAGATAAAACATTAAACTTTTCTATTTGGTACCAAAAGCACACCAAAACTTAATAATGTGTAAGCTAAAAATAAAAATACAAAAAGTGCGTCAACCAGCCCCGGGCTCCCCTACCAATTAAGTTCACTGTGGTAGAAGCAAATCGTATTGGTCTAGATTTAGAAGAGGAACAGACAAACAGACGTAAGTTGATGAAATTGCAAAATCAAAAGCTAACAACATCAATTTTTATATTAAAATATTTATATGTACCAAATCTAAATACTGGCTAATATGATATGAAGAGAACTTATAATTTTTAACTGTGGCTTTTTAGAGAAAAATACCTATTTTCAAAGTACACACTTTATTTTGTTGAGCTACCCTCCAAATTTACTTAGGAAATTATTGTACAACTTGCCGATTCACCAAACCATCAACATACAAGAAAATAACATCGTTGTACCTGGAGAATAACTACCAGAAGAACTACAGTTAATTACATATAAACCTTTACCATATGTAAGAAATCTAACATCAAAAATCTTCTCTATTTTTAAAGACGTTAATAACATAAGAATCGCAAACAAACCAATTAAGAAGGTAGCTGATGTTTTTTCTAAATTGAAAGATAAAATTCAAAAAGAGCAACATTCTAATATCATATACAAAATTCCTTGTAAAGATTGCGAACAAAATTACATAGGACATACTTCAAGACATCTCAAAGACCGTATAACATCACATAAAAGTGATTGCAAACGATATGTGAACCGATGTGCATTAGCCCAACATACCCATAACACCGGACATAGTATAGACTTTGAGAATACTGAAATACCTGACAAATGTAAAAATTATACAGAACGACTTTTTACTGAAATGGCTAGAATATCTCAAGAAAAACATCCCATGAATACCAAAACAGACACTGACGGACTAAATTTAATTTACTCAAACCTCATAGACTTAGACTTGCAACTAAAAAAGAAGAAACATAATTATAATTCCGTAAGAAATACCAGTCAAAACATTGACACATTAGCTCCGATCAATCAATGAACTAACGGACAATTCAATACAAGATACCACCTTTAAAATGGCTATTTACCAACACAAATTTAAGACTTTTCATTTGTCACTTTCAATTTTTCACGTTATTTTGACGTTTGACATTAGTTTGGTAAAATAATCAAAATTTGAACGTATTTTCTATAAAATTATTCTGTATTTTTTATTATGATGAAGATTTTTGATATTATTTTTTAATCACGGATTTTGTTCTGATGAAGTTGACGAAGTGCAACGAAAGCTCAACAAAATAAAGTGTGTACTTTGAAAATAGGTATTTTTCTCTAAAAAGCCACAATATATAATAAAAGTTATTATATTACTAGAGATGAACAATACAATTTATATATAATAGTGCCTTCAATGTATTATATGAAATTTCTTACATACAAAGAATATGTTTTACTTGCTGAATAAGAAGTTTAGTTTTGTAAATTATTGACTCACTTTACACCCTTGAAAAAGAAAATGAAAATTTTCGAAACGTTGGGTAGTAGATAAGAGTTTCATTAAGCCCTCCTTACGACGGAATCCCTAAGATATATAAAACCTATTATTATATATATATATATATATATATATATATATATTCCACAAAGTAACAGTAGAAACATCACCTTCATTAAAACTAAAACATAAAAATGTTTACAGGTTTATTTTGTACAATTTTGCATGCAACCAATTAATAGAAAATATTCTAATTTCAAGGTCTGCCCAGTAGTAAACTTTTTGCTTCCTAACAGTTCATTTAAATTCTGTGGCTTTCTTTTAAATTTAATTACTATGACTTGAAAATTAAAAAGATATGTTTTTTTCAGACGAGAAAGAGGATCAGTTGCAAGTTGAAGCAGGTCCCAGTAAAGAGGTATTTGCTGTGACTCCTGAAGCCAAAAAATCTGTATTTAGAAGAATTCCAGATATCTCCAGATTTTCTGCGAGTCCTCGTAAACAAAAACTGATCAAGCTGATTGAGAGCAAAGAGGCCCATATTAGGCATTTAAAAAAATATCAAAAAGTAGAGGCCATGATCTAAAAAAACTCTTAAAACTGATTCTAGTGTAGAAAAGAGTTGCTTCAGGACTTACCATCGACCTTTTTAGTATCTCAAGTTCGATGCTCTAAAAAAGTCCCCAAAGGGAGACGGTGGACAATAGAGGAAAAAGTTTTGGCTCTGACTTTATTGAAGAGAGGTCCGAAGTGTTACAGCTTACTGAGGAAAATTGTTGCTCTACCTTCAAAGAAAACTCTATTGGACCTTTTTAGACATGTACCATTTGATAGTGGAATTAATGTCCACATACTGCAGCACATTAATAAGTCCATTAAAGAGGATGATGATCGATTTTGTGTAATGGTGATGGAAGAAATGGATAAAAAAGAGCATATTCAGTATGATGCATATGCTGATAAAATAAGAGGCTTTGATGACATAGGAGAAGGTTCTGAAGCAGTGGCCAACAAGGCCTTGGTATTTATGGTTAAAGGCCTCAAAAATACTTGGAAGCAACCTGTTGCCTATTATTATTCCAATGGGGCAGTTACTGGAATCAAATTGGCAAAAATTATTAGGGAGGTGATTGAGGCTTGTCGAGATATTGCAAAACTAACTGTTGTTGCTACAATAAACGATTGTGGTACCACAAATATTAAGGCATTAAAACAACTGGGTTCGTCAGTAATCACTCCATACATATTGATTGGAGACCCGAAAATTTTTACAATTTATCCAGTTTGTGGGGAGTTTAAAAACTTAAATTTTAAATGGACTTATATATTTAGGATCAGGGAAAAATTGTGAGGAAGATGATGGGGTTTTACTTTCTAACCTAAATACTTTTTTGGCAACTGATCAAGATTCCAAAAAATCTTCCAGTGAAACTAGTATGACTAGTAACCTTCACAATATAAATGCTGACGATTTGACAACTGACATAGCTAATGCAGTCACTTCTGGAACTGTAGCAACTATGTCAGTTGCTTATGTTGGAGGCTTTATTATAAAATATATTTTAAGGGTAATTGATTGCGCCATTTGCAAAAAATTTCTATTGTCCAACTCCGATGAACCTCACAACTTATTTATAAAATTTAAGGAATGGGATGGCAATCAAGAGCGCTTAATTCATCCTGCGGAACAAGCAGTGATTGCAGTAGGCACTGGTATAGCTTTGTTGAAAGATTTTCTGGAATCTCATTGTAGTATTCCAAATATTTCAAAGGAAGTTGAAAACTATTTAAAACAAAATTTAGACTTTTCTTTTATACGATGTCCACTTCATATGGACCTAGTGAAAAATGCCATTATAAAAGGAAAATGGAAAATTGGTATACCTTGGTGGTGTAAAAGAAAAGTTTTGAAAATGAAAGAAAGTAAACCACTTACAAAAAATAAAAAACTGCAGAAGTTTACCCATATCTAAAATGTATTCTGCCCTACTTCGGAAAAAAGCCGTATGTAAAAATCCTAGTTTTGAGAAAATCGCATTTGAATATGTTCCACATTTCTAGAGTTCTTATTTGACTTACAGTTTTTATATGAGTAGAGATAAATTTATGATTATTTCGAGAATAGTTGGAGGATAATTTATTTATTGTTCTAATGATGAAGATTTTTATAAATCTGTAAACATTTAATAGAATTTATATTATTTGTGTAAGAAAACTGTTACATACGGAATTTTGACTAACGAAATTTAAATAGTACTAGTAGAAAAGCCGCATGTCAGCGACATACGGCATTTTACCTTTAGAAATTTAAATATTACTAACAAAAAAAGTCGCATGTCATATTTAAAAGACATAACAAGTGCAGAAGATGTCATGACAGGACCAAACCTAGGTAAAAAAAATGTAAATATTAGATAAGGGAAATTTTTATTGAAAATTAAAATACACAAATAAAAATTTGAAGAATTTCAGAATATAAAATAAGATTTTTAACCTTAATTATCAATATTTTCTACGAGACCACCTTGAAATTTAAATGTGTCTCTCCCCTTTTTGCACTTATTTCTACCATGTTTTTCAGAAGAGGTTTTACTGGGTTCAATTTATATATAATACTATGTTACTATATAATAAATTTAATCATTAATGGTTTTAATTCTTTTCGAAATATAAGCGACTATTCTTTAAAGGGTTGTTTTGTAATGTGAAAGGTGAGTTGTGATTTTTCTTTATTTTGATTCTCTAAAATTAGTTTAAATTTTGCAATAAACTGGAGCGTAAACGTTTTAAACAGAATTTGTAGTTCAATCCTGACCAAAAACTTCAAAATAAAACGTTTATCTATTATTTATATAAATTATTGAAACTTCTACTCTTGTGTCCTCTGTGTATGTAAATTTTCAAATAAAGTTTGTTTTAAGTGTGAAGCATTTATTTATTCCAAAATCACAGAATATTACTTTATTTTTCGATGGTACTGGTGCTGGCTATAATCAAATTTAGTGTTTCTTTACAGATGTGTGTTTCTAGCTCGACATTTTGGGATAATAGCATCCTCTACGAAAATAATACATTGAGTTACACAACTCCCCGTGTTGTCTCTGAAAATAGACAGCCTAAGTCCTGACGTCACAGAGATGGGCGGAGCTTATACCGACTCCAAACAATTTCGTTGTTAATGGTAAATTCCCCATAAGCAATTTTTTATTTAGTGTTTTCGTGGTTTATGTGATAAAATAAGACTTTTCCGTTAGATAGATTGTTGAAGGAACGTGCTATTTAAGTGGTTTTTATTCGTTTTTGCCCAAGTGAGTTAATTTAACATATTAATTCTGCTTTAAAACTTATTGAGGTTATGCTTTAAATTAATTTTGTTAATTTCTATCATCTACTAATAGTCATGAGTTTTAGAGTATAATTAAATTAATTTTTAGGACTGCTTCAGAATGGGTATGTGCTTTCTTCCGGACTGTAAACATTGCAGTTCAAAGCATCCATGTAAGTTTTTTCGGTTCCCAAAAAACAAGACCGAGAGGAATAGATGGATTTCTCTCATAAGGAAAAAAAGTTCTAACATTCACTTTTCAAAGATTTATGTTTTAAATTTATTTATTTACAGGAGAAAAGATAGAGATCCAAGTGAATTTGCAAAAGTGTGTGATTGTCACTTTTTAAATAAAGAAAAGAAGAATGGAGCAACTTTATTTGATTTCAATATTCAGGAGAAGTTTAATATAAAATCACCAGAAAAAAGGTATGCATTTTGTTGCAGAAAGTCCATTCTAATCAAGCACTTTTTTTAGGAAGCGAACTGTAAAAAACCTTGTGACCGAGCTACTACCAGGACCTTCAACCGTACCACTACCAGGACCTTCAACCGAAACACTACCAGGACCTTCAAGTGTGCCACTACCAGGACCTTCAACCGAACTACTGCCGGGGTCTTCAACTGAGCCACTACCAGGAACTTCAACCGAACTACTGCGGGGGTATTCAAAACAAGATCATGAAGTGACTCCAATAAAACTTGATGCTTCACTCCTGAATCAGTCATCTGAATTTCAAGATGCTGAGAATTACTTTTTGAGGCAGCAGGCGGCTGAATTAACCGAGAAGCTGGAAAAGTTATCAACAAGGTTCAGCTATAAAATTGTGAAGAAAAATGATGCTCACGTGCTAATGTATACTGGTATTCCAACCAATGAGCTGTTCATGGTTCTTTTTGAACTAATGGACAGCATTAAATTAAAATATTATGCTGGATGGAATGTTCAGATCATTCCTAAAATTGATCAGGACGGAATCAGGCCTGCCTCCCTATTGCTTATACGAATTTTAAAAATTGCAGGATAATTTTGGATTGCACCGAAATTCATTCAGCAGTTCCAGCAAACATGGTGTGATGTATACAGATTGCTAATTGTATTACCCTGTATAATCATTTTATATTTAATTTAACAATGTGTATTGCTTATCAGTTTTGGGAACTGAACAAAAAGTAGTTCTTTTACTTTTATATGTGTTCTATTGTATGTGTACTTATTTTAGATCAGTAGTTAATAAACCTCGGAAATAAGAAGTAGTAATTATTTAATTCCTACAATAATTTTATGCGACATATATCATCATATTATGGTCAATATGTTACATGTGGCGACGAGAACATAAGTAGTTATCGGGAAAAGTGCAGTTTCATTTTTCTAGTGGTTTTCTTTTTCTTTCAACTAAAATCAAGTTAAAATGGCGACAAAAGAAATCCAGTATACGGGTCACATTCAGGAATTTATACCCGGTAGTGCAGATTGGGTGATATATAAAAAACGGTTGGAAAATTATTTTTCGGCGAATGCTATATCGGATAAATCGCGAAAAAGGTCCATTCTGTTAAGTCTTTTAAATGAAGAAGCTTATACATTATTATTTAATATGTGTATACCGGAAGAACCGGAAACTAAGGATTATGAATTTATCATTCAACTACTAGATGAACATTTTAAATCCACAGTACCAGTGTTTGCGAATCGTGAAAAGTTTTACGAATCTCGTAAAATGCCTAATGAGTCGGCAAAGGAGTGGGCCGCTCGTTTACGACATTTGGTGGCAAAGTGCGATTTTTCCGGCAACGAAACTGAAGGGGCTTTAGTAGATCGTTTTATTGTCGGTTATAATAGTGGTTTTGTGAAGGATAGGTTATTTGAAGAAAAAAAAGAGGTGAAATTTTCAAAACTTGTGGAAATTGCTGCTTCTAAAACAGCGGTTCAGCCATCTTGCTCCGCAGTCGTTAAGAAGGAACCAGAGATCCACTACGCAGGTGCCAAATATAACTACAAGAAGCTCACGCAAGCTCATAGTGCGTCATCAGCGCAACATCGAAACTCAAAAGGAACGAAAGATAAAGTATCTTTCACGCCATCGGTGTGGAAGGAAAAATGTGAAGTTTGTGGACGCAAGAATCATGCGTCAAACAAGTGCACTTATCGTGATTGTAATTGTCATATATGCGGTAAGAAAGGTCATTTAGCAACAGTATGTCCAAATAAAAATGTAAGTAAATCTAGAGGTAACAAAACAAACAATAACTTTTTGGAGTCGGAAGAATATTCTCTGTATAATATAGAAAATAAGGTTAATCCAGTTGTTTTAAATTTGTTTATTGAAAATAAATTATTTACTTTTCATTTGGATACGGGTGCTAGTTATAGCGTTATATCTGAAAATTTTTACAAACAATATTTTTCTAATAAAGAATTGTATTCTACCAATAAAATTTTCCTTTATAATGGTGATAAAATCAATCCATTGGGATATATTTGCTGTTTAGTTAAGTATAGAAATAAACTCGATTATATTAACTTTTTTGTTATTGAAAACGGGGGACCACCTTTGTTGGGTCGTGATTTTTTCAATTTATTTGAATTGAGCATTTCCAATTTGAATTCTCTGGATTTGCCTAAAGATTTAAATTTTCTAGTTGATAAATATTACACTTTATTTTCACCTGGTTTAGGAACTTTTAATAAAGGGGTTATATCAATTAAATTGAAGTCGAACTTGCAATATACACCAAAATTTTTTCGCGCACGTTCTCTGCCGTTTGCTTTGAGGGAAAAGGTGGAAAAAGAATTAGAGCGGTTGTGTAATCTTGAAGTTATAGAATCTATTGATTATAGTGAATGGGGTACTCCAATAGTACCAGTTTTAAAAAAGGACGGTTCGGTTAGAATATGCGGTGATTTCAAAGTAACTTTAAATCCGTTGATTGAAATTGATCAGTTTCCATTGCCTAAAATTGAGGATCTGTTTGTTAAACTTCAAGGGGGAGTGCATTTTTCCAAGCTTGATCTATCTAATGCTTATCAACAAATTTGTTTAGATCAACAATCTAAAAAGCTAATGACTATTTCGACTCATAAAGGGTTATATCAGTATAAACGTGCTCCGTTTGGAATAGCAAGTATTCCAGCAAAATTTCAGAAAATGATTGAAACTTTATAGCAGGGTTTATCTGGAGTCGTTTGTTTTTTTGGACGACATTCTGATAACAGGTCAAAATCGCCAGGAACACTTAGCACGTTTGGAGTTAGTACTAGGTAGATTACAAAATGCAGGACTCAAGCTTTCATTGGAAAAATGTAGTTTTTTTAAGCCAAAAATCACCTATTTAGGTCATGATATAGATAAAGAAGGACTACACACTTCAAATGATAAAATTTCAGCTATAGTAAATGCACCAATTCCGACAGATATTACTTCTTTACGTTCATTTTTAGGTCTAATCAATTATTACGGAAAATTTGTAAATAATTTGGCGACTATTTTATATCCATTGTACAATTTGTTAAAGAAAAAGGTGAAATGGGAGTGGACGGAAAATTGTCAACAGGCATTTGACAATATAAAAAAATTATTAGTCGAAGCTCCAATTCTTGTGCATTATAACCCAGAACTTCCTATTCGTTTAATTACGGACGCCAGTGATTATGGAGTAGGCGCTTTAATTTCGCACATAATGCCAGATGGTAGCCATAGGGTAATCGGGTACGCTTCGCGCATGCTTTCAAATGCCGAGCGTAAATATTGTACACTGGAAAAAGAAGCTTTGGGAGTTATATACGGTTTGTGTAAATTTCATAACTATTTATTTTTGAAACATTTTACGTTAGTGATAGACAATAAACCTTTATCGTATATTTTTCACCCTCACAAACATATTCCTCAATATTCGGCAAATAGATTGAAAAGATGGGCGTTAATTCTTTCAAGTTATCAATACGATATTGAAGTTGTAAAAACGGATAAAAATCCAGCTGACGCGTTATCAAGGTTACCATTAATTTTAGAAAAAGATTCATTATTAGATGTGGAAATAAATTATGTAAATTATTTTAGTAATAATGATTTTCCATTAAATTGAATGTGAAATGGAAACGGCATTTGAATCAGATTAAACAGTTTAATATTGTAGAATCTGACATCATTTAAAATGAAAGTAAGATTCAAATGACGTAACTTGAGATAAGTCAAATGACGTAACTTTAGATAAGTCAAAAGGCAATCAGGAAGATGATGTTACTAACATTCATATAGGTACAGACTTATTAGTTAGACCTAAAAGAAATGTTAAACCTCCGGAACGTTTGAATTATGAAAATTAATTTTCATTTGGTTTCATTTTGTACTGTGTAATATAATTTTTTTTTATTGCTATGAATTTTTCGATTTTTTTTTAAGGGGGGAAATGTGATGTATACAGATTGCTAATTGTATTACCCTGTATAATCATTTTATATTTCATTTAACAATGTGTATTGCTTATCAGTTTTGGGAACTGAACAAAAAGTAGTTCTTTTACTTTTATATGTGTTCTATTGTATGTGTACTTATTTTAGATCAATAGTTAATAAACCTCGGAAATAAGAAGTAGTAATTATTTAATTCCTACAATAATTTTATGCGACATATATCATCATATTATGGTCAATATGTTACACATGGAAAATCATAGATTGACCTACAGTTCATACAAACACCGAAACACATGGAAAATGTTGGTAGGTGTTGCACCAAATGGTGTAATCACCTTTGTTTGCAAGGCACAACCAACCCAACCAACTCCAAGCCCAACTGAGACCACTACAAGAGTTCCATTTGAAATAAATGAAGGTGCATCAACATAATCAGCTACAATCATACAATATCCATCAAGTTCAAATAAAAAAAAAAGATAATTCAACAATAACACAATATTTTCACAAGCCAATCAGTAACAAAAAATCAAATGAGTTTAATGAGTTGTTGTAGAAAGTAAAAGTTTCAAAAAATTTATAGCAGCATTAAATCCTGGTTATCAAGTACCTTCAAGAAAAACTGTATCCAAAGTTTTAATACCGCAGATATACAACATGCAAAAAGAAGAAGTTCTTTACAGCCTTAAGTCATGCAAAGCTATTTGTTTTACAACAGATAGTTGGACATCGGTGGCAAACGAAAATTATGTTTCGGTAACTGCTCTCGGGACAAATGAACAATACGAAAATGTAGCATTTCTGTTAGAATGCTACAATTATTCCGATAGTCACACAGCAGACAACTTGGCAAACGAACTTCAAAGGATAGCCCAAAAGTGGGAAATTTTTGAAAAAATGGGAGCAGTTGCTACTGACAATGCTGCCCATATTGTTGCCGCCATAAGACAAACACAATGGAGACACGTACCCTGTTTCGCACACACACTAAATTTAGTTGTTCAAACTGCAATGGGAGAAATAAAGGAAATCCAGACCAGGGTGAAGAAAATAGTTGAGTTTTTCAAAAGAAGTCCGAAGGCAACTGCTCTCCTTAAATCAATGCAGCAACAAATGGGACATTCGGTATTAAATCTCAAACAGGATGTAATTACCCGATGGAACTCCACATATGATATGTTTAAAAGAATCTTAGAGACTAAGGAATCCTTAATTTCCACGATTGCCATCAACTATCCAAACTTGGCAAATTTGAACAACGAAGATTTTGATGTTCTGGAGAAGTGTTGTAAACTTTTAGGTGTTTTTAAAGATGTCACAGAAGAGATTAGTAGTGAAAAAAAAGTAACAGCATCCAAAATAATTTTGTTCAGTTCCGGCCTGAAAAAGTATTGTACAAACTATTTAAACAGCCATCCAGATTTACCAGAATTAGTTCGTCGTTTGTGTCAATCACTCTTAGCATCCCTTAATAAGAAATTCATCAATATAGAAGAAAACAGGGTGTTTTCCGAATCTACATTTTTGGATCCTAGATTCAAAAATCATGGATTTACTAGCAAAACTTGTTTTGAGGCTACAAAAAAGATCGTAACGGGTTATATCACAAACTTGCCTAAAGAAACGGAAGATAAAAATATAAATCTAGAAACTAATGAAACTTGCTCCGAGAAACACAAACCATCATCTGAAATATGGGAAGATTTCGATAGAAATGTATCAAAACTGGTTGGCGATACTAACTCTAAGTTTCTAGTCTCATTGAAGTGGAAAAATATATGCAAGAGCCACTTCTATTGAGGACCGCAGACCCACTTATATGGTGGAAAGAATGCAAATCTGTTTATCCACATCTCCACGACCTAGCTATAAAGGGACTTTGTGTTGTTGGGACATCCGTTCCTAGTGAAAGGGTCTTCTCTAAAACTGGACAAATTATTACGGAACGACGAAATAGATTAGAAGGCGAAAAGGTTAATCAAATTGTTTTTTTAAACGTTAATTTATGAGTAAAAATTAGTGATACTTCATATTTTACTGGAAACTGTAATTTGTTAATTTATGAATTCATTTTTATTTTACTTTATTTGTTTTCTGCAATACTTTTTTTTATAGGTATCAACGTTATTTTATTATAAGAATATTATGTTATGTTTTCTCTTCATATTATATAATTGTTTTCAGTGTTTGCTGTTTTTTAATTCCATGTGAATATCACTTTCACTATTTTTTCGAATTATTTTCTATATAGAATAAAGATTAAGCAAGTAGAGATTATGAATTATTTTTTTTTCTAAAATATCCTAAGAAATCAATTCAAGCCGACGTCCATGTGACTACTGTCCCGCCCGTCGTAATATATTGTGTTCGTGTTGCCGATCGGATACTACTGACCTGACAAAATAACTTCACCAGCACCCAACCGGCGAACCAGCAACTAAAACCAACGTACTAATGGCGAATTGTACTATTAGTACAATAAAATTGTACGGCACGTGCACCGTACATTAAAGTGTGCCGTACATTTTGTACGACACGCACACGTACTTCCCATCTCTATTAGAGTAGAGTGCGGTAGAAGCAAAATTTTATATAACATATTTAAATGGACGTTAAACTGGTTAACGAAAATTCTTATGATGGATGACTTCCGTTACCCCAAAATGTTCTTTTTCCGTCAATTGCATCTGATGGAATGTGATAGCAAGTACAACTGGGCAGCTCAGGTAAAAGCACTTTTCACTTTTATTGATACCAATCTTACTTGGAATAATCTCTCCCTTCACTTTTTACAGATTAATAGAAAATCTCTCTTACTTAAATTTAAAAATAAACTTTTAGAATTAGATATTTCTCTCTGCCAACAGTCATCCTTCCTTCCCATATATAAACATTTAACAGTATCTGCGACACGACAAAAATATCTGTGCCTAAAAATGCCCATCCAAATTACAAGAACTATCGCGCAACTTCGGTTATGTAATACATCCTCCTTAAAGTTTACATACAAAGGTTATACCTATCAGATAAACCCTAATGAAATCTGCACTATTTGTAACCGAAAGGAGTTAGAAACGATTGAGCACATACTTTTTGATTGTCCAATATATTGTTGTATGAAACAATCCACCTTAAGCTACCTAGCCGACATCAATGTTGCAGCTGATTCACTAAATAATATTACAATAAATTCAGCTAAAGCAATTGCTAGCTATATTTGGAATGTTCTAAAACTCAGAGCCTTTATTATAAATGAATAACTAATATTTATTTCATCATTGTAATTAGGTTGATACATTGTTCTCACCCTTTCCATAAAATTGTAAAATTTTAAAAGGAAATAAACTATCTATCTTTCATCAAAAATTGTATGAAAATGGTATTACCGTTAAATAAATAAATAAATAAAGTAAACAAATATAATTTTATTTTTTGTCAGCATACTACAGTATTTACAATCATCAAATGAAGTATTAAGCCACAAGCAGTGTTTTAGTTTATTTTACAAGTTTAGTGTAACATCTACAGAAAAAAATTGTCACACAACTATAGTACATTCAATACAGCAATTTCAAATAGCTAAAGTTTGTTTAAAAACATCTTTATTGACAAAATGGCATTGTACATATATTAAAAAACCTCAATAATTTCCTGATTTCCTCAGCAAACAAAACTTTTTATACAGTGTCTTTTCAGTCTAAAATAAATAATAAACATTTTTTCAAGTGTATACTCATCTGCTAACACTGTAGAATAACCTAAAATTACATTGAAAAACACGTCACAAATTTTTAATTAATTTTCTAACAACTTTGGTAAGTATTGTTCTATATAGAAAATTTCCAAGAGTGAAATGTTTTCTTTCCATGAATCATCAAACCCTACAGTTGTCACAACTGTTTCTTTCAAGGTATAAATACATAACCAGGGTTACACGGCAGTGCCTCGTAAGTAACATTTCTTATGAAATTCGGTTATTTCGCTTTAAAATGTGTGTCGCCACCTATCTCGGTAGTAATAATCTGGTAAATTACATTATTCTAGCTAAAATTTGCAGAAAACGATAGCTCGTAAATGTGGCGTGTCAGTTTTTCAAAACAGAACTCGTATGTGTCAGTTTTGGTTAAATGTTTGGTTATGAGCATGTCGACACTAACACGTCAGTTCATTTTTAGGGTGAATTTCTAATTTTAAATTTTATTAATTACTGTTTCAAATTTATTGTTAGTTGTGTTTCTGTAAAAATGTTATCCTGAACACGTTAAATTTTGTCTCAAATCCTAAATTATTTTCAGGTGTGACATAGGAGTTCTTGCATTTGTTAGAGTTACGCTAAAATACCAATAAGCTTAGGCCAACCCTAAGGTTGTTGACAGTTTTTAGTTGTTAAGAAAGAAGAAGTTGTTAGGCTAAGCACATGTGTTACAATGAGTTTTAATTTACTGTATTAAAAAGGATTTTCGTTTTATTGTGAAATAAAGAGTTTGGAGTTTATTTTACGAGGAAAAGACAAAAGGTTATGGGCCCAGATTGAAAAGATTTATCAGAATTTCATTTTTTAACAGCAACTAAAGGTCAAGTGTTCCAGAAAAAAAGTAAAGAAATGGCAACCAAAACAATTTAAATATAGAATTATTCAATGGAAACAATTATGCGGCCTGGAAGTTCAGTTAAAATTTTGCTTGAAGAAAAGAGAGTTGGTATATAGATAGAAAATGAATTTACACAGGATAAGAAAAAGGATAAATTATGCCAATCTAAAATTGTACAGTGTTTGGATGATACCCAATTAGATTTTATACATGACAAGGAAAATGCTTTTGAAATGTGGGGAGCTCTACGGAACCGATATGAAAAGAAAGGATTACCAGGACAAATATTTTTAAAGAAGAGGCTACTATCATTAAAATTGAAAGAAGATGAATCACTAGAGGAGCATGTTGGAGATTTTGAGAGCCTTATAGGACAATTAAGTAATTCAGGTTGTAGTAGGACTGATTCCGACACAATAGGCAGCTTGTTGTTAACCTTACCAAGATCTTACGAGACTGTAAGTACCATAATTGAAAATTCTAGTAATCTAACTTATGAAGAAGCCAAAAATAAGTTGTTAGGAGAAAGTGAAAAGAGAGTACTATTTCAAAGGAACACAAATGATGAAACCATAGGACAAACTGCATTTTTGTCAATGGAAAATCAAAGAAAATGTTATAAATTATGTGTACTAGGACACATGCAACTAACTCTATTGTCCACAAAACCATTCATATCAATCACCACAAAATTCACAACAAAATCAGTATAACAGGCTAACAGGCAAAATAATAATTGGAGAGGAAGCTCCAGTAGCAACAGAGGTTTTAGAAGCACCAGAGGACAAGGTTTTCAGAGAGGCATTACAAGAGGAGCTTTAAGAGCAAGAGGAGGTAAACCATCAGTACCAAGATGTACCAAGAAATATTCATAGTAATTTAGTAGAAGAGCTAAGGCCCCAATCATGCGCTGAACCTGACCATGTAGAGGACAGAAGTATATGATTTATGGGAGAAGCAAAACCAGAAGAAAAATTTGAAAATAAGCGGGAAGTATTAAAGTTTTTTATAGATTCGGGTTGTACATATCATATGGTTAACCAAAAAGACATTTTTTCAAGTTTAATAATATTTTTAAAAACCCATACACATTGTTGTTGCTAAAAATAATGATTTTTTGTTAGCCATAGGAGTTGGAAACATAAAAGTAATAATTTAGAAAATGGAAAAGTATGCTGCACAACTTTACGAATACTCCTTTGAGTTCTGTGATCCCGGTTGAAATAGTCTGGTTAGATATCCCCACATTCGCGTTATTTTCGTAATCGGGTAGAAATTTAGAATGCTACGTAATGGAATTCTCGAAAAATTATATTTCTGTTTTTGTACGTTCTGTCTTGATTTTTCGTAGAAGAATGTCTTGATTTTTTTAGAAGAATATCTGTGGTTTATTCGATCACCATAAATTAGGTTTTAGTGAATATTTAACTATCTTATATGTATATAACATGTATATGTATATAGCATATATACATTATATTTATTTATTATAAGAAGGATTTCAAATGCGATGACTACTTGTTAATTCTATGGAGTAGGATTTGTGGTCGTAATTAGTTTATTGTCTATGATAATTCATTGAAATTATTTCCTGTTCCTTAAAATAGCGCCAAATCCGTGAAATCTGACGTATTAAGGGTGACAAATTATTTCACTACTCTTTTATTCACCAAATTGCTCTCATTGTGTGTGTAAGTACCTACGATCTAATAATCGGTTTTCTTAAGGAGATCCGATGGCGGTTTTTTGGTTTAGATTTTCATTTCTTGTATTCAAATTAGGAGATTAGTATTTACTATGTATAATTTATATGTTTTTTATAAAAGTGAATTGTAGGTATATAGTTTTTACTGGTAAACGGTAGGTATTTCATTATTGCACACCACCTGTTGGAATTTTCAGGGTGTGGTTTATAAACGGATTTTATTCAACGTGTTTTAGGAAGTTTGGTATTTTGTATAATGTGGATTGATTTGGCAAATTAATGTATCGTGTATATAAAAGTGACTTGTTATATTTTTTATTCTATAGGTGAACTGGTTTTTACTATGGTCTACACTTTTTTAGAAATAATTATTTTGTTTTACTGGTTGTAATTTATTCATTTATTAATGCTTATATAATTTAATTTGGTGTTACATGAAATGATGTTGTGCGATAACACAATTTAATGGGAAGTTATCTTAAAATTCTATTATATTTTATGCAGCTAGTCGACATTTGAACATTTTTATAATTATATAGTTTTTTTCTTTATCGTGTTACTTCTCTTATACGTAATGAGCTATAATAAAGGATGTGACAGTTATTGGGATATCATGTACTGTCACTATAAGCGTGATTTGAGATGTTCAACTGACAGATTTTTACGTATATTGATAATACTAAAATTTATCGAATTACGCACCGATATTTTGGAGCATATGACCATATTTAACGTTATAACTGGTCTACCAACAGAGAAATACAAGAGCTATCTTCCCAAGTTAATAAAAAGGATGAGAAGTGTGTTCCAGCACCATCCAATTCAAAAAGCATATCATTTACGAACTTTATGTTCTGAACCTACATATAAAATTTCATTAAAAAATTCGGTAGTGTTTTTGAGTTATCGTGTTGACAACTGACCGACCGACATTTTTTTTAAATAGGTTTTTTGGACCCATATGAAACGTGTAGATCCATTCGAATCTCGAAACGTCAAAATCACTCCATTACATTACTTCCCTTATAGTATTTTCTCGTAACCCACAATATTAAGGAAATAAATTATTCATCTATGCAGGAAAAATATTAGTTCACAACTAGGGTTAAAACTTTTCACCGACAATACTCGTGTCCTGAATGATCACAAATGTCACAAAAAATCATTTTTTTTGTAACTTCCTACATAAATAGCTATTCTTCAACTATTACCTAACAAACACCATATAAAATAATAACGTAATAATCATGTAATTCTGAAATGAATGCAATTTTGTGAAGAAATATGGATCCCTCCTACTTACAATAACCACATTATATGTTATTGGTCCTCCTATTTTCTGTAAATAGCAGATATGTACTTACAGCAGCAACAAAGCAATAACAAAATTGACGCCCTAAAGGCTATCATATATACGTAATGCTCAATGAGACGCCCAATTGTTCTACCACAATCCTAACCCTATAACCGACGTAACCCTATAACATAAACACCTCTCAATAGCGACAACAGCTGATAGCCGCGGAGACCGAATCCGACTTTTCGGACATATCTTTCAGGAATCGACGATTCCTGCTTCTCACGTACTCGTGGGTGGTGAAAGCCAGCTACGCTGCCTTCTCGTTCCTTTTAGGGATACACGACGTAGATTTTGTTTTCAGGTGGAGAACTTTAAAACATAAATACTACAAACAGTGCCAAGGTGTTCCCTGGTGTTGCAGGAGTAACGGTGATCTCAGAAACACTGGTGCCGTGTTATATAATGGAAACTACTGTTAGCTTAAATTCTAATTTACCCCGTATTTTAAAATGCGAAATATTTATCATTCATTATGCTGAGTAATTGTGAGTGACTAATAGAATAGTCACCGCTCTTTGTAAGAAATTTAGGAGAAGGCAGTCATTATAGTGTTATCGAATTGAAAAGGTTGTTTTATTCCGAAGAATAATAATATTCCTTAATATTGCAGAGGTGGGATATAACGCTCTATTCGGAGAGGCTTAAATTAGTGGTAGTTATTTAGTGTAGTAGTATTTAGCGTAGTTAAATAGAAAAGAACAGTAAAAGTTAAAGTAGTGAGTTAAGTGGAAAGTAAAAATGGGGAAAAGTTCAAGGAAAAGACATCGGATTCCAGCAGTGAAAGCGATTATGGTCGATACAAGCGAAAATCAAATGCAAAACCGAAACGTAAGTCAAAGAAACGTTCCCCAAGCCCGTCACGTACACCACCACGAAGAACTTCCGTAAGTACTAATTTAATTACTTTGTCTGCGGAAAATACATTAGTAAATGACCAAACTAAAAAAATTGAGCAGTTGGAAAACGCTATCAGGGAACTTTTGGCACATAAACCATAAACAAATTCAAATAATCAGGGTTATTCACTAAGTAAAGTGGTTATCGCAGTTGCTAACCATAGCGACTCTGATAACAACTTTCGATAATGACGGTTGTAACCACTTGCGAAATTTTTGTATTCTCTAATACACGGTTGGCAACTGTTGTTATCATAACAACCTTCAAGACCCATCCGTGAAAATGTACGTGACAGCGTCGCAAAATAGTTCTAATGTATGGAAAATAGTCCGTTTATTTGACAGAGTAAGCAAATATAACCTGCAAATTTATTTGCATTAACAGTGTTTTCAGTGAAGCTTAATTGAAATTATGGAAGAAAAGTAAGGGCCAATTAATATAAGACAATTTTTCAGAATTATAAATTAAACGTGTATTGTTTTAGTGTAACGTTAATTTCGTTCACTTTACTTCCCTCGATTGAATTAATAAATTATCGTATGGGCGGCGAATAGCCAGTCCTCTCTCATACCCAACACCGAGAAATGTTTCAAGGCTGAATATATTTACTGTCGACGAGAGTCGAAATCAACGTTTCTATGCGCGCTGATAGAAGGTCCGTATGTCGGAAAATAGTCACGACTGTTTTGAAATTCCCACTTCGATCTCGTGTCTCTTCTTCTTCTACCAATTATAAATCAAATATGAATCAAGAATTCACTACTGAAAGGTAAATTCCTTTCCTGGTCAAAGCGTATGAGCGTGACACGAACATGAGACGTAAGTCGGTTGTCGTTCACATGATTTCGTATATTTAAACAAGTGGCAAAGGGGTTTCGTTCTTCTTTTTCCGGCGAACATGTGCTATTGAAGCCTTTCTGGCTTATATTATCTTATCTTAGAAGTGCATTCATTTGAGTGGTAAGTCATTTCGCTTAAATGTATAACTAACTCTCCTTTCTTAATAGCTTCTACCTTCCTATCTTTATTATGTAGCAATGTCATTCCAGTGCCAGGAATAATATATATCGATATGAATTTGTTTTTTTCTTTCAGGTTTTTTTATATTATCTATTTAAAAATATCTATTTAAAAATATATACGTATTTAAACAAATGTATGTATTTACCGGTGCAGAATCGGTTATTCTATTTTATCGTTTTTTTATTTGCTTTTTTTTTATCTAAAAATACAGGATGTATGAACCACGTTGTCAAATAATTTTCTTCAATATTAAATATTATATGTACTGTAATATTAAATTAGCAATTTTCTTCAGTATTGTAATATCATACTTCAGACATCCTGGATTTTGTTAAATTTGGTAAATTTTTTCCTGATACTATATTTGTTCCCTAGCACTTTACCGGGACCCGAAACCTTACCTGGACCCGAAACTTTACCTGAGACTTTACCTGTGACAGGAACTTTACCTGAGACACTACCTGGGTCAGGAATTTTTACCTGGAACAAGCAAGAACGTTAACTGAAACTAGAACTTCAAAAGGACACCATCTCTCCGCCATCACTTCAGGAGAGTACATCTGCTACATGTAGTGAGCTCATCAACGTTGAACAACAACCTACCTAGTCAATTTTTTTTTCTATTCAATTTTTTTTTGAACAAAGTCAATATACAACTTGTAAATTTAATAACGTTGTTCATATAGTTTTTTTCACTTCCAATCTTACAGGATTTGTCGCTATAATGCAGATGTGAATAACAAATAGGCTAGTATTATTCAGAGTGGCGATCACTTACCTTTCCTAATTTTCCTAATTTATCTTTATTTCACCTTCAATAAATTTCAAGTAGAATTACCCGAGAACCGGTGAGACTACTCTCTGAATTTATACTAGTTTGGTCTCAGAATCTACACCTGAGGTGCTCTCTAAACTGATTAGCCGTTGCAAATTGGCGCCCAACGTGGGGCCTTGTTTTACACATCTGCTTTATAATAATAAATCTTGAAACTTGGAAGTTTGGACAGAAGTTGAAGTCAGAAGCAATCACTTTAATATTCTATATATATATATCTTTTTTCACTTATCGTATTATTTATCTTTCTATCTTTTACTTATCATATCGTTCATATGTTGAGTTGGTAATATCTATTTTTATTATCGTTTATCTAACATATCTTTATATTTTTATCGTATATCTCACGTATCGTACCTATAAAATTTTCTTTTTCGTCAATATCAACAGTACTCGTTTTTTTTTTACTCTTTTATCTTATATTTTTAATACCGTAAATTAACGTATGATAAAATGGCACGAATTTTCAAATTAAATGTTGATTATCTTATATCTCATGAATTGGATTGAATGAATTTTCAAAATTTAGTAAAAGCTCAATAGTTAATAATTTTTGTTAGATTAAACCATGTTTTTTTCCTTTAATTTCATTTTTCTGATTATATATTTAACTCCTGTATCTTCAAAATATGTCTCTGTGGTGCTATAAGTTAATCAGTCATGGGTGTGAACTAGATAACATCATTGTAACATAAGGTTACTCAATTTGGGGTATATAATTTTGGAATGTTAATTAGTTCAAGCTATAATCAGTATGTTCCATGATATTATATATCTGTATCTTACCTTATCTTTTTCAGTTGAATTGTGTCAAGTTACACAAACTGAAATATCTTCCCTTATCTTTTTCAGTTGAATTGTGTCAAGTTACACAAACTGAAATATTTTCCTTATCTTTTCCAGTTGAATTGTGTCGAGTTACACAAACTGGAATATTTTCCTTATCTTTTTCAGTTGAATTGTGTCAAGTTACACAAACTGAAATATCTTACCTTACCTTTCCCAGTTGAATTGTGTCGAGTTACACAAACTGGAATATTTTACCTTACCTACCTTTTTGTGTGCCAGAGGAAATGGCACATGGAAATTATCTTACCTTGTGTCGCAATGAACAAGTATCGTATATTAGCTTAGCTTGCTAAAGATAGTTTCCTTTATTTTTGACTCTTATAGCACAACAGCATAAAAATTACCTATTAACTATTACTTAATAGTTTTTTTCAAGTTATTTTTGAAAATTTTCGTACCTCATTTTTATATATCTTTCCTAATTGTTCATTTTAATTGTGTTGTATGTTGGTGTCTCGAATATTATTTTTTTAATCTTTTTATCATAGAGATTTTCCTTTTCTTTGACTAGAAAACGATAATGACTTTCTTTCCCTACTACTGATTAGCAAATTAACATTCGTGTTCTGGGATAAATGAGTAGTAGTAATAAATATTTTCCTAGCCGGATGGAATTCTAATCTGAGAATTATAATATAAAATCTGTTGAGAATTTTTGAAATTTTTTCAACTATTCAAATTTATTATAATTTTGAAAAAGTTTTTTTGCACCGTCAAATCAAATTGAGTAATAAACCTGTTGCGCACATGCATAGAGGTTGATGAATTGGGTCTAATTGATTTGGAGAAATATCGGATATACCTTAAATGTTTTAGGGGTGATATTATATCTTCAGTACCTTATCTTATCTTAATTATCGTAGTTTACGATAAATATCTTACCTTATCTTATCTTATCTTATCTAAGTGGACAAGGGTAGTAACTTTGTCTACTGTACTATATATTTTATAGTACTTATCTTATCTTATCGTTACAGACAAAGTGTCTTGTCTGTATTTATATACCGAAAGGGTATATTAAATTTTTTTTAAAGACCATTGACAATTTGACTTTGCAATTAACTTACATAGTTGCTGACATATCAGGGGATATCGAAGTTATTATCTTAGCTCTAAAGTTTTATTACTTCAGTTATCTAAAATTTCTTTTATCTTAACTATCTTGAAATTTTAATATCTTAACTGTTTTAAAATTTCCTTTATCTTAATTATCTTAAAAATTTTCTTTACCTTCATGTTGAAAATTTTTAGTATCTCAAGTGTTTTAAATTTTTTTTTATTATCTATTTGTTAATATGTTCGAGATGTCAACTTACATTACAGAAATTCTTTTTGCCTATCTTCAGTCAATATCTTACCTAATATCTTGTTTACTTAAAATTTTTCTATTTTGCTCAATACATACCTCTATCTATGATCATTCCGAAAGATTGATCTAGATATTTCACTTATAGACATGGATTCAATCTGTCTATATTTTATTGCATCACATTTTCCCTTTTTGATTATATTTTTTGTTGGATTTCTCAGCAGTGGGTGTTGAGGGAGCTCAGAGCGGTCTGGAATGTGTTTCAGGGTTCAGCGTCGGGGGGTTAATCAGCCTGGGAGGCAGAGGTGGCTAAGGTCTGCTGTCATTTAGTTAAATCTACTTGGGGGGTTAGCTACTGCGTTTGTGCCAACATGGCTCACATATCGCTCTGGGGATTTTCCAACAGTACTGTTGTGGGATGCCGTTGTCAATTTCTCTTTTCCCCAAATTTCAGCTTGACAGAAGCTACATTCTGTTACGGAGTAATACAAACTTCCTTGGATTTGTTCCAAAAATATATTTTTTTTTTCTATTCATAGGATAGTAGTAATTAAATAAAGAAACATTTTATAAATAATAACTCATCCATATCTTTTTTTATCTAACTGAGGGATAATCAATGTATCTGATGGGAGTCTCATTTCTTTCCTTATCTTATCTTATCTTAAGTCATTATCTTTGGGAACCCGCTGATGCAGTGATTTATCTTACTATTAAATTTCTAAAATTATTGGTATGTAGATACCTGGTACTGGTTCCGCTTTTCTCAGAATTTACCGTTCAAAGTTTCTGCTGTGTTTGTGAGATGATTTTTTTTCCCTAATGTTCTGCTTGCGCGATGACCAATGGCTACTGTGGACGCTAACTGGCAACCTCCCTGGTAAGAGCCTAGGAAGAAAAGAAATCACCTGGCTTACCGGTGAAGACTTTGGAACGCTCCCTTTCTTCCATTTTTTTTTAAATCTTTATTTTTCTCTAAATTAACTATTCGGAAGAACCCTCAAATTTGTTCTTTTCCTTCAGTATCGCAGTGACTCGTTCCTTTCTTCTTAGTCTTCCTATCGTTCAATATCTTCTTAATATCTCCTTTATTTCAGTCTCGTAATAGCTCAATGATTTTCACTTATAAAAAAATTTTTTTTTTGAACAAATTTTTTTTTTCGGGTTGTAAGGGTGTGTAACGTTAATTTCGTTCACTTTACTTCCCTCGATTGAATTAATAAATTATCGTATGGGCGGCGAATAGCCAGTCCTTTCTCATACCCAACACCTAGAAATGTTTCAAGGCTGAATATATTTACTGTCGACGAGAGTCGAAATCAACGTTTCTATGCGCGCTGATAGAGGTCCGTCTGTCGGAAAATAGTCACGACTGTTTTGAAATTTCCACTTCGATCTCGTGTCTCTTCTTCTTCTACCAATTATAAATCAAATATGAATCAAGAATTCACTACTGAAAGGTAAATTCCTTTCCTGGTCAAAGCGTATGAGCGTGACACGAACATGAGACGTAAGTCGGTTGTCGTTCATATGATTTCGTGTATTTAAACAAGTGGCAAAGGGGTTTCGTTCTTCTTTTTCCGGCGAACATGTGCTATTGAAGCCTTTCTGGCTTATCTTATCTTATCTTAGAAGTGCATTCATTTGAGTGGTAAGTCATTTCGCTTAAATGTATAACTAACTCTCCTTTCTTAATAGCCTCTACCTTCCTATCTTTATTATGTAGCAATGTCATTCCAGTGCCAGGAATAATATATATCGATATGAATTTGTTTTTTTCTTTCAGGTTTTTTTATATTATCTATTTAAAAATATCTATTTAAAAATATATACGTATTTAAACAAATGTATGTATTTACCGGTGCAGAATCGGTTATTCTATTTCATCGTTTTTTTATTTGCTTTCTTTTTATCTAAAAATACAGGATGTATGAACCACGTTGTCAAATAATTTTCTTCAATATTAAATATTATATGTACTGTAATATTAAATTAGCAATTTTCTTCAATATTGTAATATCATACTTCAGACATCCTGGATTTTGTTAAATTTGGTAAATTTTTTCCTGATACTATATTTGTTCCCTAGCACTTTACCGGGACCCGAAACCTTACCTGGACCCGAAACTTTACCTGAGACTTTACCTGTGACAGGAACTTTACCTGAGACACTACCTGGGTCAGGAATTTTTACCTGGAACAAACAAGAACGTTAACTGAAACTAGAACTTCAAAAGGACACCATCTCTCCGCCATCACTTCAGGAGAGTACATCTGCTACATGTAGTGAGCTCATCAACATTGAACAACAACCTACCTAGTCAATTTTTTTTTCTATTTAATTTTTTTTTGAACAAAGTCAATATACAACTTGTAAATTTAATAACGTTGTTCATATAGTTATTTCCCTTCCAATCTTACAGGATTTGTCGCTATAATGCAGATGTGAATAACGAATAGGCTAGTATTATTCAGAGTGGCGCCCACTTACCTTTCCTAATTTTCCTAATTTATCTTTATTTCACCTTCAATAAATTTCAAGTAGAATTACCCGAGAACCGGTAAGACTACTCTCTGAATTTATACTAGTTTGGTCTCAGAATCTACACCTGAGGTGCTCTCTAAACTGAGTAGCCGTTGCATTAGACAGAAAAGGATAAAAAAGACAAGTAATGAACAATATCAATATATGATAAATTTTCTTGACGAGCATAAATCGATGATGAAAGGCAAGTTATCTCCAGCTGAATCCACAAAGGTTGGAGAGCTGTGGATGCATCTAACAAAAGAACTAAACAATTTGAAAGGCAGTTATAAGCCTCTTCAGCAGTGGAAAAGAGTATGTATTAATAATAATGTGTGTTGTTGGGCTTATTATGCAATAATCAGCAATTATTTTAGACCTTCATTGAGTACAAATCAAAAGTCAAGGCGAAATCGAGGTTATTACAAAATAAGTTGAAAGGAACCGGAGGAGGTCCAGCAGAAGCACAATTAAATGACACCGAAAACTTGTGCCTTAATCTAATAGGTAGGATTACAACAGAAGGAGATCCGGAAATACGAGAAATTGGGTTAACCGATGAAGGGGCATCTACATCATCTGACTGTGAACTTATTACACTAGTATGTTTATTAACCTTAATAAATATTTTGTATCAAATGTTATTGATTTTAGGTTGTTGGGGATTCAGATGCCAGCAATGCTCGGAGGTTTGAAGAAGAGGCAGATACAGAACTCATAGATACTGTATGTATAATTATTAGATAAATGGTTTGTAAATGTTTTTTTTACAACAATTTGTGTTTAGGAGATGGCAAATTCAGACACCTGCATTACCCAGAGAAATAAAGAGGTACCTGTAAGAAACAATGTTCTTACACCTAGATCTAGAAAGAGTAGAGAAACAAGAACTCCTACACCAAAAGCCTCAACTTTAAAGGAATTGGCTAATACCAATGAAATAATTTGCGAATCACTTGCTTTGATAAGTAGTGCTATTAATGATTTATCAAAATTTAATAATGCTATTAGTTCATCCTACAACAACTTAGCCACATCAAACAACAACCTGGCTACTTCAATAAATACTTTAGCTGATGCCATTAAATTATTAGCAGAACAAAAACCCTAATAAATGAATAACTTTTGATCAGGGTTTGTTTTATATCATTATTATTGTTTACAATATTTTATTAATTGGATTTGTTGAAATATGTAGAATAATCAATAAAACTAACATATTTTCTATAGAATTTTATTTTGTGAATTTAAAATATATTTATAATCAAAATCCTTTTGGAAAATTATTTAAAATAAAATAAATGACATTTGTAACTATTTTGAATATAATGAATTCTTATTATGATACATACGGGAGGATTTATAAAGAATGACCAGAAATTAGAATTCTCTATAACAGATACCTGAGAAAATCACCTAAAATGATCAACTAAAGTTCTTCTTGTTCTACTACCTAATGTAAAATATTCACATTCTCTTGTCTCTGAATTGGGTCTGGAATGTTTATATTCTCTTCATCATCCAGGTTGCTTCAAATCATCCATGTCTATATTAGCTTTGATACATATATTGTGCAAAGCAGCACATGCATATACAATTTTCGCTGCTTTTGAAGGCATATAATGCAGTGCTCTATGTTTTAATAAACATCTAAAGCGGTTTTTAAGAATACCAAACATCCGTTCTATGATATTTCTGGTTGTTTTAATAATTGCAATGTGAGTACAATCTATGCATCCTATTACTCCAGGAAAATGGAATTTGTTTATGAATTCTTGGACAGTGATTCGAACTTCATCTTCAGTATTTGGAAACCTTATTTCCCTGGGAACAATATGTTCACAAATAGTGTCAGTAACCAATGTCACAGATCTACTAACTGATGCTTGGCTTGATGGAAAATGTAAAGTTGTACCAACACTGGCTTGGTAGCATCCATGGGCATGAAAATTTAAAGTAAGTAACACTTTTAAATGAATGGGAATATGTGTCGTCCGTTGTCCATCAGGTAGAAAGTGATTTAAATCATTTATAAGTTCCAAAGCTGTCTCTTTATTTAGCCTAAACAAATTTTTGAATGTGTTATCTGGTAGTTCAAAAAGATTACTAGAATCTCTCAAGTATCTTTCGGCTCTTAAATTTTCTCTAAAAAAGGAACCATTTTTATTAAAAACTTGGCAAATGTCTAGCAGCACACATACCTTTGTATTAATTCTTGAACGAATAAAAAGTCTTTCTGCACTAAAAATGCCATTCTTATTAATTTAAAATATTTAGGTAATTGCTCACATAAATAAAACAAAAATTTCAATCAGTGCTCGACGCAAGTGGTTTACGTTAACAACACCTCTGCAGCAGTTGCCAGTGAACCACTTCTCATAGCCACTGGTCATTTCGCTCAGTGAATATATTCTCTGGTGGCATGCTATCAAAACTCATGTGAAATGAGGGTTCATCTAGTAATGTCCCAGTTGTATCAGTGTGTCCGTCTCGAACATTGTTCGGGGACCATAAGTCTCCCGATTTCAGCCTAAGAATTGCCATCATTGCCTCCGCCCTTATAAAAAGTTCTAGAGGAGGAAGTTCAATGAGGGCTTCCATTGATGCCGTCCCCGTGCTGTTCATTGCCCCGGTAATACCAAGAAGAGCTTGTTTTTGGATTGCAGTTAACATATTAACTGCAGAGGTCACTTCTGTCCTCCTCCACCCGACTATTGTTCCATAGGTGATCGTTGGCCTTATCACAGTTGTGTAGAGCCAGTGAACCACCTCAGGTCGTATTCCCCTGGTTTTACCCATAACTCTTCTGCATTGCCAGAAAAGCCTAGTCGCCCTGGTAGTAATCTTTTCCAGGTGTGCCTTCCAATTCAGTTTGGCATCAAGGGTCACTCCCAGATAT
Source organism: Lochmaea crataegi (assembly GCA_947563755.1). Lineage (NCBI taxonomy): Eukaryota > Metazoa > Arthropoda > Insecta > Coleoptera > Chrysomelidae > Lochmaea > Lochmaea crataegi. The sequence continues at coordinate 41,602,578 of OX387427.1, read as the reverse complement.
TTAACTTCTTTGGATATTTCTAGTTCTTCTTTGAACAACAGTACTCTACCCTGCGGGAGAACTCTTCTATTCGTAAAAACAACTAGTTTGGTTTTTTTTTGGATTAACTGAAAGGTCCTCCTTAAGGCACCATTCCTCCACAATTCGCAGTGCTTCCTGTCGGACATTCATAACCACCTACGGGAATTTCCCATTGGTGACAATCACTATGTAGTCCGCAAAGCCCTGCGTCCATATGCCTTGATCATTCAACCTACTGATCAAGTCATCCACAACTAGGTTCCACAAAAGTGGTGAAAGTACTCCACCTTGAGGACATCCTTTAGTTGTCCTAACGGTGTATGTTTTATCATGCATATGTGCTGTTATTCTCCTATGCTCAAGCATGGATCCTATCCATTTGCATGTGGTACTGTGAATCCCTCTGTTATTAAGGGATCTGTTAATTGATGACATCGATGTGTTGTCAAAAGCACCTTCGATATCTAGAAATGCTGCAAGGGCTACTTCCTTATGATTCAGGCTCCTTTCGAGACCTGAGACCAAATTATGAAGGGCAGCTTCACCTGATTTCCCTGCTTGATAAGCCCATTGTAGTCTATGTAGAGGGATGCTCCTAAGCGCTCCTTCTTGTAAATACATATGTAAGACTTTTTCCATGGTTTTCACCATTGTAGTCTATGTAGAGGGATGCTCTTAAGCGCTCCTTCTTGTAAATACATATGTAAGACTTTTTCCATAGTTTTCACCATGAATGATGTCAGACTGATTGGTCGGTAGGATTTAGCCTAGGTGTAAGTTTGTTTTCCTGGTTTAGGAATAAACACCACCTTAGACTCTCTCCATGCAATTGGTATATACCCTAAAGCATGGCTGCTTCGAAGTATCAGAACTAAAGGACCCATTATGATCTCTTGCAGAAGCTTGGGGAATATGCCATCTGGTCCTGGAGTTTTGTAGGGGTCAAATGAGTTTACAGCCCATCTGATAAGATGGGGTCTGAATATCTTATTCGTGAGTTCCCAGTCCTCTTTGGTTGCCTTTGTTTTGGCCTGTTGTCATAGCTTGACTCTATCTTTACCGAACCTGGAAAGTGCACACTGAGGAGATGCTCTAGAGCCTCTGCCTCAGTATTTGAAAACTTTCCGCTCGGCAACTGAATAGAACCAAGTTTGTTAGAAGTATCCCTTTTGAGGATCCTGTTGATTCTGACGCTGTCAGGGACACCTTGCATGTCCTCACAGAATTCTCTCCAGGACTTCTCCTTGGATTATTTTATTTTTGTATTGTATGTACCTAGTTTAGCTTTATACGCTTCCCAGTTACCCGTTTTTTTCGCTCTTCAGCTTTTCAGCTCTTTATTCCACCAGATGGCTTGTCTAGAAGAGCGACTCTCCTTTATCGGACAGTTGTTATGATAAGAGGTCAGTGTACACTGTTGCAGCCATACGGCTGCTCCCTCTAAATCCTCCTCCTTCGTCTGCCTAGGTGTGAACGGATTTTAGAAAGCAAGACCTCTTTATAAGATACCCAGTCAGTGCTCTTAGGATCCCTGTATGTTCTAATAACCGATTTTTTCATAGTATATTTGGGCATGATCAGATAAAGATGGTTCATCCGATAGATGCCACTTGCGAATCATTTCCCTGGCACGTAAAGTGCAAAGAGTAACATCTATCAATGATCCCCCCCTTGATGTTCTAAATGTACTAAATGTAGGCGTATTACCCACATTCGCAATATCAAGTGCAGTAGTACATAGATAGTCAAATAGTTTCTTACCTCTGGTGTTGTTGTCTTTGCTGCCCCAACTGCTACGGTCTGCGTTGGTATCAGCCCCTACAATGACATCCAGATTATGTCTCCTTGAGTATTCCATCAGGTTCTCCATTTTAGTCCCCGGTAGTGGTTCTTCTGAATCGATGGGAAGGTACAGAGACACTTTTATTGTCTCTAGTACTATGTCACCCGTGCATAGTTCCATAATCGGCATCAAGTTGTATTCGGATCTATAGCAAATACAAGTCATTATTTTAGTACGATCAGTTCCCATTATCAGTCCCATTCCCCTAATATTAAGCCCCAGTATCTTACCTTTGTTTATCCAAGGTTCTTGAATTAGAACGATGTCTATGTTTTCAGCCACCACTCTTTGTTGTAGAACAGCGGTGGCTGTCTTTTTGTGCTGCAAGTTAACTTGTAGCACCTTGAAGGTCCTTAGAGGTTGATGGTACAGGTTCTCGATCAGTCCCTGTTTCCTCCTCGGTCGAGTTTTCCAGGGTTTTAAAACTGGCCCACTGGAATAGATAGTACGGTCTCCATTGAGCCCGCACCAGTCCTTTCATGGACTCCTCGTCAATCCGGAGACTCATATGCAGTCCCCTGTCGGATGACTTGGAGCCGAGGATCATCCAGCGATCAACCTTCAGCCCTAGATTATGTTTCTCGAGCCTCCTCAACCCCACTTTCAGATCCTCTTTCTTAGTCTCAGGAAGTAGGGCGAGGACTCGTTGCTGCTTTGGAAGTTCATCACTCTTGATGAGCTTCCAGTTGGTTTTCTGTGACAAATAGTCCCTCGTTATAATGAAGGACTCCTCATTGTCACAGATTAGTCCGTAGTAGCCGTCCATGTATCGACTGGCTTCAAACCTAGGCGCCTTCTGCACCTCGTCGATCATGTCAGTTAAGTTCTCTTTGATAGACCCCACCTGATCTTCAGAGACTACTGTCTCTGGGAAATTTTTTTGGGACCGCAGATACGGGTTGTGCAGTAGTTGCAATACGTGCGACAACTGCTAAAACTTGTGGTGTTAAATGGCAACCCTGCAACGTTCTAATTAGTGGTTATGCTGGCGGTAGTGTTTATGCATTGGATTCAACAGAAGTCAACATCGAAGTGGATCTAATTGATGTGACTGTTCCTGCGCTTATTGTTCCGGATGACGTACAAACTGTGCCTTTGATGATTGGTCAAACCGTATTTAATCATCCCGATGTGGTGCTAGTTCTAAAGGACGACAAGCTGAGATTGTTTAGGACCAATATTCTGGCTTTACCGGAAGTTGACGAGCTCCCTCCTAGCAAGATTAGGATGTACGTGGACAAGGATGTGACCATTCCACCGAACCATATGGGTACGTGACGTTTACCGTGAACTCAAGTTATCAAGGCGATCTCTTAATAGATTTTCAAAGACGGATGATACCATCGAATGAGTACTGTATACCTAGCTGCGTAGTGTCTACAGAGTGTAAAATTTTACCAATACAGAGCGTGGCGGACTCTGACATCACTTTCAAGAATTCTCAACTCATCGCTAGAGGCCAAGTGTGTTTCCCACAGGACCTTTGGGAAAAAAAACACAGGTAAGCGTGTTTGAAATGAAATCTTATAAGTACAGACCATTTACCGTAGACGAAATTGATTGTGATGATTCCCTTAAAGATACTGATCAACAAAAATTACTAGTACTGCTTAATAAATATCGTAATTGTTTCGCTGAAACTTTATCGAAGTTAGGATGTGTTAGGAATGTCGAAATGAACATTCTCTTGAACGATGATAGACCGGTAACGTACAGACCCTACCGTCTTTCTATGAGTGAACGGGAACTGATTAGACATAATGTACGAGACATGCTAGTAAATGACATAATTCGTGAGTCAAATTCCCCATATGTAAGCCCGATTCTTTTGGTTAAGAAGAAAAATGGAGAGGTTCGGATTTGCGTCGATGTTAGAGCTTTGAACTCCAGAACTATGAAGGACTGTTACCCCTTACCCCGTGTAGATGATCACTAGGGAAGATTAAAGAATTGCACCTTCATTACTACACTCGACATGGCTAGTGGCTATCATCAGATACCTATGGCGAAAGACTCTATTGGGAAAACAGCCTTCGTGACACCGGATGATGAATATGTGAGGATGCCGTTTGGACTGGTCAATGCCCCTGCTATATTCCAGAGAGCTGTCAATCAAATACTGGGTTCATAACGATTTACCACCGCTCTTGCTTACTTGGGCGACATTTTCGTTCCATCGAGTAATGTGTCTTCAGGGCTTGAATCCATATTACAACTGTTTCAACAAGCAAACCTTGCACTACGGTTATCGAAATTTGACTTCTTCAAAAGAACCATCGAATATCTGGGACATGAAATCAGCGAGGAAGGTGTCCGTCCAGCTATAGGTGAAATTTCAGCAGTTCAAGCTATTCCGACTCCTAAAAACGTTCACGAAGTCCGTCAGTTTCTTGGACTGGCGAGCTGCTTCCGAAAATATGTTAAAGATTTTGCTAGAATTGCGAGATCGTTAACGCAACTCACAAAAAGGGACGCCAAATATGAATGGGCTTCGGACCAGGCAACATCATTTGATCGTCTTAAGAAGATTTTCTGCAGTAGACCTGTTCTTGCAATCTACGATTCAGCACTGGAGACAGAACTTCACACGGACGCATCCAAACTTGGAGTTGCTGGAATCCTATTACAGAAACAGCGAGATTCCAAGCTAAAACCGGTTCTATATTTTAGCAGGCAAACTAGTAAGGAGGAGCAGCGTTACCATTCCTACGAGTTAGAGACGATGGCCGTTGTCAACTCTATACAAAGGTTCCGTGTTTATTTACTTGGAATACCATTCAAAGTTGTGACTGATTGTAACGCCCTCCGTCTGACTTTGTCAAAAAGGGATCTTGTACCCAGAATAGGACGTTGGTGGATGGCTACACAGGAGTTTGATTTCTCGATCGAATACCGCCCTGGGACTCGTATGGCTCATGTGGACGCTCTAAGTAGAAATCCTGTAGATGTCCTAGCCCATATGATGACGTCAATATTCTAAACGTGAATATTACAGAAAGTGATTGGGTATTATCTGCACAGCTACAAGACGAACGATGTAAATATATATACCACGTACTTTCGAGGGTACCAACGGATAAGGAAGAGGCTACAATCCACAAGGAGTATGTGCTGAAGAATGATAGAATATATCGGAAAACTAAAGATGGATTAAAGTGGATGGTACCGAGAGCAGCCCGTCATACAATTGCCAATTATTTCCATGATCAAGCAGGCCATCTAGCAGCAGATAAGACCATCTTGCAAATAACTCGAGACTATTGGTTTCCTCGTTTAAATAAATATGTTAATCGGTACATTCGTTGTTGCCTTAACTGTCAATATAACAAAAGTAGCGGCGGTCCGCAAGCCGGTTACCTACATCCCATCCCGAAAATATCGGTACCCATGGATACGTTACATGTCGACCACCTTGGACTCTTCGTAAGAAGTACGAAGGGAAACGCCAATTTAATAGTAGCAGTTGATGCCTTTACAAAATACGTAAATATGAAAGCTGTGAAAAATACCAAGACCCTACCGTTGACGAATTTCCTCAGTGAGATATGTAATACTTTTGGAACTCCCAGGAGAATTATTTGTGATCAAGGATCCTGTTACTCTAGTGACGTCTTTAATACATTTGTGAACAAGTTGGGAATAAAGGTAGTTCATAATGCCACTGCAACCCCAAGAGCCAACGGGCAGGTCGAAACGTACAACAGGACCATTCTTTCGGCGCTAGCAGCATCCACGGAGAACGAGTGTCATTGGGATCAAACCATAAACAAAATCAAATTTGGGTTAAATTCGGCTACAAATAAAGGCACGGGGAAAAGCCCCCAGGAGATGTTGTTTAGCTATCCATTAAGGGGTAGTGACGACTTATTTTTAAACAACGAAGTCTCCGATGGAAAAACCCCTTCAGAACTACAGGAAATCAGACAACAGGCAGCCGAAACTATAGAATCTGATCAACAGAAACAAAAGGCACGATTTGATGCTAAAATAAAATGCGTTGAGTTTCAACTGGGACAACTAGTACTGATTGAAAAACGTTACCCAAAATTATGGCCAAAGTAAAAAATTATTACCTAAATATAGTGGTCCGTACGTAATCAACAATGTTCTCGGAAATGATCGTTATTTTTTGGGAAGTCTACCAAGAATCGATGGAAGAGGAAAAGGGTACAGAGGAGTATGGGCTGCAGATAAGATCAAGCCCTACGAGACCAGATTCCAAGCAGAAAGTGAAGCTTCCTCAGAAGATGAAGGTGTTGTCTTGGGTGAAACGTCACTCAGAAGCGAAACGTCGCCAATAGGTGAAACGTCACCCGAACGCAAAACGTGCCAGAAGAGTGAAACGTCACTCAGAAGCGAAACGTCGCTTGCAGGTGAGACGTCACCTAGGAATAAAACGTGTTCCGAAGATCAGGATACACAAGACGTGAATGTATCATTAAGGAAAAATATTCACAGAGAAAGTCGGGCTTCTCTTCAAGATCTGTCCGTTACAGGCGGAATACGTCCTCCTCCAAGTACAGGTGGCGGGTCGGAAGAGGATCTCAGACTTCGACTAATCAGAAAACGATCTGCGGGCCAGTCTTGCTGGGTCGTTATGAAATAACATATAATTAATGTTTATTTATTGTTGCAGGTATTTTCATAGGGGTGTTACTACCTACCGAATGTTGAAGGCAAGGCTCTCGGGTCGATATCCTGGTAGCATGGCCGAACTGTAATTTACCCCGTATTTTAAAATGCGAAATATTCATCATTCATTATTATGTTGAGTAATTGTGAGTGACTAATAGAATAGTTACCGCTCTTTGTAAGCAATTTAGGAGAAGGCAGTCATTATAGTGTTATCGAATTGAAAAGGTTGTTTTATTCCGAAGAATAATAATATTCCTTAATACTACTCAGTGTGCTTAGAGCTTATTGCCCAATTCGACCCATTTTTACTGAAGCAAATTTCCAAATATAGAAATAAAGGATCTGGTTAAGGAGGGGTTAGTTACCACTCATCAACAATAACTAAACTTAACTTAAAAAACTATCTTAGATACCAAAAAGTAACTAAGTTTCGCGAGAAAAGTTCCTTTAGACAGGATATGACGGCGATCGCGATTCATTTATACTTCGCCACCCGCTCTGTATGTGTGTTTCAGTTGCGGCTCGCATTTTTAGTTTGTGTCAATAGTTATCAGTAAATAAAATAGTGAAATCTAAATCTGATAAGTGAGAAGTTTGAAATCAGTTAGGTAAGTTCTTGCTTTTTGGGTCAAGTTTCGTTTATCCTAAATCTGTTAAAAAAGAAAAAAAAAATTTTGTCATTTAGGTACCTCAGGGAGTATATTACTGAAAAAATTTTGCCGCGGAAATGGGCTGTCGCCATTTTTTGAATGCGTTTTAGAAGTAACGAAATGAGATACATGAAAAATTAATGTTATTTTATATTGTAGATTTATTTTTAAGCACCGATACGGAAATGAAAATCCGCGGAAATGGGTTGTTTCTGAGAATTAGCAGTAGAAAAACTCAGGTATAACTTGTGATTTATTAAGTAAAACAAGATATAAAATCGGAAAGTGATGTACTTTCTATTAACATATTCGACTTTTATGACGGCGAGCGTCATCTGTCAATTGTCGAGGTCAGTGTTGACACACACAGAATAATAATAGGAAAATGTTCCATTCATACAAATGAAGTATTGCACATCAACACCTCCCTTCAATGCTACATTTATGAAAAGCAAACATAAATTCTAAACAATAATGTAACTTCTACCTTCTACATTCATAATAAACTTAAATTTCACAAACGTTGAGTTTATTTCTAAAAGCTTGGAACTTTGATGCTGGTGTTGCTTTGGTTAATACATCAGCTATTTGTTCAGAGCTTGGAATATATTCTAAACAGATTTCATTTTTGTCAATATGCTCTCTAATAAAATGATAGCGAACATCTATATGTTTGGATCGTTTAGTTTCCAGAGTGTTAGCCATCTTAATAGAGGATTGATTATCTTCATAAATTTTTATAGGGAAAATATTTTGGTTCAACATTTCTTTCATTAATTGGGCAATGAAAATACATTCAACTGAACAGCTTGTAAGTGAAATGTATTCTGCTTCAGCACTTGATAATGAGACTGTTGTCTGCTTTCTAGTTTTCCAAAATACAAAATTATCAAATACCTTTATTGCAAAACCAGAAATACTTTTCCTATCAGAAACATTATTAGCAAAATCAGCATCTGCATATGCGGATATAACATTACCATTGTTACTTGATTTAACAAATTTTATGCCAAAGTTTCTGGTGGACTTTAAATACTTTGAAGTTTGCTTGAGATAGTTCCAATGATCTGAACTATAATTATTTTGAAATTGACTGTAATATGTAATAGCAAAACTTAAATCTGGTCTACTACCTAACATAATATACATCAAGCAGCCTATTAATTCTCTATATGGGAGATTACTGTTACATTTTCTTTCTTTATCATAAGTTAAATTCAATTTGGGCTGCATAGGAATATTTGAAGTTTTACAGTCCAACATTTTGAATTTACACAAAATTTTATTAATTAAATCTTCCTGACTAATGAATAGAAAATCTTCAGTTTTAGTAACAGTTAATCCCAAAAATTTAAAAGTTAGATTACTTGAGATATTTGGAGTTAAATCTCTCATTTTGAACTTAGTCATCAACTTCTGATTCACAATATTTAATCTTTCAAGTGATTTAGAGAACAAAATCAGATCATCCACATGAACTACCAGATATAGGTCAGTATTTAAATACAAACATGGATCAGATTTTGATCTTGTAAATTCTAATTCAGTTAGATGTTCATGTAACTTCTCATACCAGCATTTTGGTGCTTGTCGTAACCCGTATAGAGATTTTTTCAATTTACAAACCAAGTTATCAGATTTATTAACATTTAGCCCTTGTGGTATTTCCATGTAAACAGGTTTTTGCAAATCTCCATTAAGAAAAGCACATTTGACATCTAACTGAGTCATGTACATATCATACTCCATAGTTAAAGAAAACAAAATTCTAATAGTTAACATACGTGCAACCGGGGCAAACACTTCATACCCTTCATCATGTTGCTTGTAACCTCTTGCCACTAATCTTGCTTTTTTCACTTTTTCACTATTGATTTCTTTTTCCCGAAACACCCATTTTGAATCGATTACATTTTCATTTTTAGGCTTAGCCAGTAATTCCCACGCACCACTTAACTTTAAAGCGCACAATTCACTTTCAATAGCCTGCTTCCATTCATTGCCATGTGCAATTGCTTCCTCATAAGTCTGTGGTATATCATCATCTAAGCTTCCGGCCAATAGCGCCGTCAACATGTCTTCATCATAATTGAATTCATAATCTTCATACTTCTTTGGTATTCTTATTTCTCTACCACTTCTTGTATGATTAATTCTTTCTTCATCTTTACTTTCAAGTTCGTTTTCCACTTCTGCTTTTTCTGTGTCGATTCTCTGATCATTTTGATTTTCTTTATATTTGGTGTCTGTACTTATCTCATTTTCAGTATCAATTCTAATATTTGAATCTTTGTGGTTCTCGTCAAAAATTATATCTCTTGCAGTTATAATTTTACACTTTTCAGGATCCCATACTCTATATCCATTATTTGTGTAACCCATAAAAATCATCTTTTTGCTACGGACATCAAGTTTTCCAGTCCTTTCTTGTTTTGGGTTAGGTACATGTGCATTACAGCCAAATACTCGGATTTTATTCAAATTTGGCTTTTCCTTGTACCAAATTTCTGCTGGAGTTTGTTTTCCTTTTAGAGCCGAGGTTAAAGTTCTATTGATTAAATAAACAGCAGCTATAACCGCTTGATTCCAAAAATGTTTATCCAATCCAGCATCAAAAATAATGCACCTAGCTCTTTCCATGACTGTTCTGTTATACCTTTCAGCAATACCATTCTGTTGTGGATTATGTGGAATTGTTAACTGAATTTGGATTCCTTTTTGCATGCAAAATTGTTTGAATTCTTTAGATATATACTCACCACCATTGTCTGTTCTTAAGCGTTCTAGCTTACATTTAAATTTAGTTTCTACCATGGACAGATAGGATTTAAATTTTTCAAAGACTTCACTCTTTTGTTTCAAACAATAGCAGACTGTGAAATGTGAATAATGATCTATGAAGGTTACGAAGTACTTTCTTCCATCATGAGCAGTTGGTGTAATTGGTCCGCAAACATCTGATGAGACAACTTCTAATATTCTGGTGGGCTTTCTTTCATCACTTAGCGGTTTGAACGGTAACTTCGTTTGTTTGCCTTGCATACAAGTTTGGCAAATACCATTGACAGGATATTGTGATGAATGACCCATTCTCCGATGCCAGAGTATAGCGTTTTCAGGGTTTTCCGTCATATTGGCTTCATGATTCTGCAATGTGAATTTGATTACATAAAGGTTGCCTTCCAATCGACCAGTAATCAATTTTTGGTTGCCTTTACATATTTTCACAGTGTTGTTTTCGAACAGCACTTCAAGTCCCTTGTCTTCTAGTTTTCTGACTGACAAAAGGTTATGTGTGAGGTTTTCACATTCCAACACATTACTTATGTTAAATTTTCTTCCTTCTGCTTCCAGCTGCAGATTTCCTCTTTTATTGCTTATTAAACATTCATCTTTCTTTGCTACATTAATACGACAATTCACATCCTCAGTGTCAATCAAGAAGTCACCTACATTTTTGTTTACTAGATGGTTTGAGGCACCACTATCTATTATGAAGGATATTTTCTTATCAATTTCATTGTTTACTGCAGCTGTTTTTGATGCTACAAAGGTTACTTCATCTTCGACAGTGACATTGCAGTTTGTCTCTTTCCTTTTCGGACATTCAGACTTTTTGTGTCCTTTTAAACCACAACTGTAGCATTTGAACTTAAATTTAATATTCTGTTTGTTTGAATTTCTTGATTTTTTCCAAACTGTACCTTTATAGTTAGCTGAAAAAGCTTGGGATGTATCATCATCATCTTGGTTTTTCATTTTTCTAGCTTCTTCTGCCAGCAATTTACTTTTTACAAATTCAAGTGTAACAGACTTATCATCTTGACAGAACAATACATCAAGGGCAGTAGTTACACCTTGATATGTGTATGGCATTGCACACAGTAATTGTGAAATCACTTCTGTGTCTTGAATTGTACTACCGCAACTTCTCAATTCAGATACTGTTCTCTCGAAATCAATTATAAATTCATTTAGTGAACTTTTTCCATGAAATTTGAGATTTCTCATTTTTCTCTGAAGTTGTACTTGTTTGGCAATGCCTGTTTGTAAATATGTTTTCTGAAGAGTCTCAATCATTTCTTTGGCATGCTTCTTGCCTTTTACCATTTCCAGCACGTTGTCGGCAAGACTTATGATTATCAAATTCTTAGCTTTTGCATCATTTTTAGTAAAAGTCGCTAGTTCATCTGCGTCTGTTGGTGGGCTTTTACTAAGAACATCTAATACCCCATATTGATCAAGCAACGCTTCAACTCTAAATTGCCAGTTAGAGTAACCTTGGCCATCAAATGGTTTAATTAAAATTTGCGAAGTCGCCATTTTGTATTTACACATACAGCTTCCAGCGGATTCGTACTTTTCAACTTTTATTCTACCCAACTCACTCTCAATACAATTTAAATGAGATTACCTGAGTCCTGGGCCCATAACCTGAGAATTAGCAGTAGAAAAACTCAGGTATAACTTGTGATTTATTAAGTAAAACAAGATATAAAATCGGAAAGTGATGTACTTTCTATTAACATATTCGACTTTTATGACGGCGAGCGTCATCTGTCAATTGTCGAGGTCAGTGTTGACACACACAGAATAATAATAGGAAAATGTTCCATTCATACAAATGAAGTATTGCACATCAACAGTTTCACCACTATGCAGTGATCCTCTTCCCGACCTTTAACACAGATCAATGAATAATATCTATTCTGATCAACTTAATATCAGAGACAACCCTGAGACGCACAAGTGCATAGGAAAATTAGTTCGGTGAGAACATGAGAAGAATTCTTTGTCTGATACATTGGAACTGCATAAATATGTCTTTGTTCAAAAGCTCACAAGGTGTAGGCAGGTGGCGGTAGTAGCGCTGCTATTCTCATTCCGTGCATTTCTTGTATCGTGATCGGATATTCGCTGACATCTGACATTTGCTGTGTCGCCTGTCGCCATATTTGGTTTATATTTGTGTTGCTCTGCGTATCTGATTTTTATTTTTCTCGTTATTTGTTACTCTTTGTTTTGCTAGTTATTTGATTGTATTAAAATTCCGACCAGTTTGAAGTGCTTAGAAGTTAAGATGTCACAAAAACATTGTTTGCTTTGTGGAAATAGTGAAGAAGAGGTTGAGAAAATGCATTATTTTCCTTCCAATGATAAAAAGTAAGAATATTTTTGGTCTTTTTAAAGTAAAAAATAATAGTTCTAATGCATTTATAGGTCAAAATTGTGACAAGAAGCGGTGGGAATGAAGTACAAGATAGTTACCTGAATTTGAGTACATGTAAACTGCGAATCGATGTTGTTCCGAGTTTTTTCCCTAGCAATACACTTGGAAAAAATCATCAACAAGTAAATGGTAAATGAAACATTGGAGAACAGTAAAAATGAAGAGCATCTTGCATTGAAGGTATGTTAACGGACTAATTTTATTTCTGATAACGTACCTATCAAATGCATGAAAGAAAACTTGTGTACTTGTATTTTTTTCTTCAAATACTGCAATTTAATTATAATAATATAACTATATTATGTTTACGCACTTTAATATTTTTCGCTATATTTATCAATAAACAATTCTTTGTGTTGATTTGTCTTATTATTTTTTAAACAACTCTGTAGTTCGAACGAATCGCTTCATAGTTCGTAGTTCGCGCCCTTTTTTAAACAGTTCCATGGTCTAGGAAGGGGGTGCCGAGTCGGTAAAATAGGCTCTCGTACCATTCTTGCCTCTGTCACAACATGCGCGCCACCTACCCCACACCTTGCAGAAAATGGACCAGTGGAGTATTGCGAACTAAAATTTTGCATGCACTTGGGCGTCTCAGGGTTGTCTCTGTTAATATCGCTATAGTCAATTTAAAAAAAATTGTCAATAAAGCATAAAAACGACAATCCTGATAAAGCATAAAAGGAAGGTATGTATACATTGTACAGGGTGTCCCAAATTGGTGTGTTTTGCAGGGTATCTCGTAAACTAGAAGAGATAGAAGAAAAGCAGTTAAGATGTCATGACTTCTTTTTTTGTTAAAGTAACGATATCCTAATTAAATCTTTAGTAACTCCCTGCAGTTGGAAGATACAGGGCGATTATTGGAAACTGTCGAAAACTACAAGGTACTATAACTTCTGAATTAAGAAAAATATAAAAAAAACGTTATAAAAACTTTTGATAGATATAATATTGAAGAGTTCAGTGGCGCACAGAATTTTTTTGTTAGGGGGCTCACTAAGGAAATATAATGCAAACTTATGTTGTTTTAAATGGGACAGCCTGTATATTTTGACGTTTATCGTTTCCTTTTCTGATTCTCATTCACCTGATATGACATAGTATATATCTATTTTCAATGTTTGGAGCTACAGTGCAAATAAACCATTTATGGACGTTATCAGGTGAAACACCCTTAAAAAATTGAACACTCAGTAACGAAATTTAACATTTTATTATAAGGATACTGATGTGTGACAATTTTATTTATCAAAATTATAATTAATAAAAAATAAAACCAGACTAAAAAAATTAAAACAATAAACTTATGATACAACAAGAAACATTGTAACGAATCTACCTATAACTAATTTTATTAGAATGTAAAAATTACATTAAATGATCAAAATGCTCTCCGTTTTCATCGATTAAAACGTTTTTCGTTTAAATAATCTCCAACCAATTCAGCATTACCAAAAATAAAATCAGTGAACTAAAAACAAAGTAAGTAAATATAGCTGATTATTGGTTTCAAGTACCTATATTATTATTATTTTGAAATTATTGAATCCGTTTTTTGGTAAATAACATCACGAAATAAGACGTCTGTATTTTCTTACCGATTTCACTTTTATTTCTAATTATGTTTAACCCGATATGTTGTATATTTTAGTTTGTTTACCTCAATTGACATGATTGTTATATCTTATAAAAATGTTCATTTCATCAAGTAGGCTTTGGTCCTCTTACCATGGAAAATAAAACAAAACCTGAGTTACCTGTCAGAATTAATTTTACGACGTGCAGTCTTGTCAACAACATGAATTTTGAAAATTATGAAAAATATGATATGCATGTGGCATATATTGAATGTCAAAAGAATGTTATTGATGCGTCTGAATTATATTTTCAAGGATATCCAGAAAGAAGGCAACCTGACAAGAGAATTTTTAAAAAACTCGATTCAAATTTAATCGATTTTGGATGTTTTGTGAAACCACGGCGTAAGTACGAAAAGAATCATGAAGAAAGAGAGGTAAATATGTACGTTGGGATATATCCAAGCACATCATGAATCTCTGCGTCAAATTGAAAATGAAATAGGTGTTCCAAAAACTACTGCAGGAAGGATTTTAGAGAAATATGAATTTAGGCCTTATCGGACATCCGTCCGTCAAAAACTATTCCCAAACGATTTTTTGAGAAAAACACAATTTGCAGTGATATATGGGAAAATGTAATGAACAGCCAAATTTTTAATCAAAGGTAATATTTAGCTCGCATAAGCAGTGCAGGAATGTTTAACAGACATATGCCCGGTTGCAAGAACGCTAATTAAATCTCTCATCATGTGATGGTTAATTAAAAAATGATGAACCATCAATAGGAATCCGGTTGCACGAAAAAAATTAAACTCTTATCAATCATTCATCATGTGATTGATCATTAATTGTTGGAAGATGTGGCAACATTGTAAAATGTCACCGTGTGCTGTCAAAATATTGTTATGTCATATTTTTATATTGAAATAATTCAATTGTATTCATATTTGATTTAATGGTTTGTTTTTTTGAATTCTACAGTTATGTGTACGGTAAGTTTGCAATTTTCGTTGTATTAAATACTAACCGTGCCGAGAATAATTTATTAATATTCTGATTAATGAGTGTATTTTTAGCCAATGGACAAAATACCAAAGCGCAAAAACTTCACCGAAGTCGAGAAGCAATTACTGCTCTGCTTGGTTGAAAAGTGAGTACCTTTTTAATACAGTTTACCTAATACTACTATAATATGAAGGATTTTGTGGATCGGATTCGTTTAATAAACACAGTTTTACTTATTTAATATATCTAATGTTACATGAGAAGACGATGGAGTACATTTCGAGCTACCTGTATTAACCACCATGCTCGACTGTCTGTCTTATGTCAATCATATGACACTTGGCAGCC
Organism: Lochmaea crataegi; assembly: GCA_947563755.1. Taxonomy (NCBI): domain Eukaryota; kingdom Metazoa; phylum Arthropoda; class Insecta; order Coleoptera; family Chrysomelidae; genus Lochmaea; species Lochmaea crataegi. Next base: position 41,587,263 of record OX387427.1, on the reverse strand, counting down.
GCAATCATTTAGGCAAGTTTTGGCGACTACCAATTAAGTCTTTAGCGATATATCAACACCCCTCCACGCTGAAGACTTATTGGCACAACAACAGTTAAATCATATAATGCCAAACAAAATACAAAATGGTAATATCTAATTATAAAATAACAAACTATTCACTGTTAGCTAAACTATATAAAAAGGAAACACATACTGGAAAGTTGGTAAAAATAAAATTTACCTTAAACAATGCTTCTTAACTTAAGTTTGCCCCTGAATTGACATAGAAAGAAATAGTTGAAACATATAATGCTGAATAAAATATAAAATGGTAGTATCTAAATATAAAATAACAAAATATTCACTATTATCTAAATCTTACAAACAAAAGAAAATAAATACCAGGAAGTTAATAAAATAACATTTACTTTAAGCAATGTTTCTTAAATTAAGTTTGTCCCTGAATTTTGAAAAGGTTACATATGGTAGTCCTTTTGTCAATATATCTGCCTGCTGGCATTTTGTATCAACATGGATAATTTCAATTGACTTGTTTTTAACATGTTCACAAATAAAATTATATTTTAGATCAAGATGTTTTACTCTTCGGTTGTTACTAGGATTTTTAATTATATCTATTGTCCCTTGATTATCTTCAAGTACTGTTATAATATCAACTTTTAAATCAAAATCATTTATTAGCTTCTTGAGCCATAAACCTTCACAAACAGCTGTAGCAAGAGCAATCAGTTCAGCCTCGGAGGTTGATAAAGCAACACAATGTTGTTTTCTGGTTGCCCATGTCACAATATTGTAAAATATTTTGAAAAGAAAACCCGAAACTGATTTCCTATCCATTTCATCATTGCCCCAATCTGCATCTACATAACACACTAACTTTGCATCTAAATCTCCCCTTTTATACTCTAATCCCATGTTTATTGTTGATTTAAGATATTTTAGAATTCTTTTCAAGTGATTATATATTTCATTTGTAGCTTTGTCCTGGTAACGACTGAAAAGGTTTAAAGCAAAACATATATCTGGTCTGGTACCAAGCATCAAATACATAAGGCTTCCAATCATTTGCCTAAACGGTTTTGAAGTTATACCTTGATCTTTACTACAAACATTTAATTTCAATTTCGGATCTATAGGTATATTTGTACCACTAAAATATTTTTAGCATATTCTGATTGACTTAATTTTAATATCCCTACTTCCCGGTCATATTGAATTTTGATTCCAAGAAAATATTCCAGCTTGCCTTTTATTTTTATCCCAAATTTTGAAATTAGTTTTGAAATTATTTCATTTATTATGTTTAAATTTGGTCCGGTAATGATTATGTCATCAACATCAGTTTCAGTTTCAGTTTATTTATTTTCTGTAATAAAGTACATAATGATAATAATAAAATAATATTAGTAGTTATAAACATACATAAAGACACCTAATTGAGCATTTTACCTAGGCATTTCTACCTGTTTTGTTACTACTCAATTAGGTAGTATTTACTCTGCACGTTTTATCTTTAAATAGCTAATATTGAATACATAAAAAAAAAATAAGAAAAAAAAAACAAAACTAAATTACAGTGCAAATAAGGTTATAAGACGAATAAATGTTGACAATTAATAAAATTAAATAATAGATAATAAAAAGAAGACAATACTTATGCAAGGAAGTAGTAGACAAGAAAAAATAAAACGACAATGAACCAGTAGTTTGTATGTTATTAAGCCATTATATCAAATATTTTATTTTGGTTAGTTATTAAATGATTTCTTAATTCAATTTGGAACTTCTTTAATTTTTTTATTTGTCTGAGGTGAATCGGGATTGTATTAAAAAATTTTGGACCGAAGAATGATGATGATCTTTGACTGGCTGATTTTTTAAAGAATTGTAGAGGTATCTCCATATTAGTAACTGATCGAGTTAAATGGGTGTTTTTGTGGTTAAATTTTTCGCCGCTTTTATATATTCTTATTATACATTGATAAGCAAAGAGTAGTTTAATGTTGAGTATTCTCGATTCATCATACAATTTTTTCGTTGAAAATAGCTTTTCTTTTTTTAGGATGATTTTTAAAATAGTGTTTTGTGTTGTCTCTAAAATTTTAATAGTGGTGTGAAATGCTCCACCCCAAGCTACTATACAGTATCTTAATAAAGATTCCACTATGGAATTATAAAGTATTAGTAAATTTTTCTTTGAAAGAATTTCTCTAAGAACATAAAATTTATGCATTAAGGCTCTCAATCTATTGCTAACATGGACAATATGTTGTGACCAACGTAGGTGTTGGTCAAGTATAACACCTAAATATTTAATTTGGGATACTTTATGTATTAGGGGGCAGTTACAATCGATTTTGTGACAGTCATTAGTGTGCAGTTTAATTTCAAAGTTTTCAGGTTGTTTAACGATGGTTGAGCTGAAAGTGATACATTTTGTTTTCAACACATTTAAGGTTAGTAGATTATTATTTAACCATAAACTTATCTTTCCCAATGCTTTTCCTGCGGTGAGTTTGACCTCTTGCCATTCTTTACCAGTGAAAATAATTACAGTATCATCCGCGTAGCATATGACCTTACCAGAGAAGTTATCAATTTGTGTAATGTTATTCATATACACGAGAAAGAGAATTGGTCCTAATACGGTCCCTTGTGGAACACCCACCTTTACTAGGGAATTAGAGCTTCTGTCTTTTCCGATTTTTACGCGCTGGGTTCTGTTTGATAAATAATTCGTAAGGAGTTCTAGTGCTACACCTCTAATGCCATAGTTATTGAGTTTGCCAAGTAGAATGTTATGAGAGACGGTGTCAATGTAAATTATTAAATATACCCTTTCCTCCTGTGATAATAGAATATAAAGACAATAGTCATTTTCAGACCGTGTGAAACCAATTTCTAACAAATAGTCATTTATTCCATTATTCCAGTGCTTAGACGAGTCTTTTAGGCCATAAAGAGATTTCTTTAATTTCAAAACCTGGTTTGAGTTGCATTTTAAACTCTTTGGTGGGTAAATATAAACATCATCATTTATTTTTGCATTTAAAAAAGCAGACCTCACGTCTAGTTGTTCAAAATAGAATGATGGTTGATTCCCTATAATTAGTAGCATTCTTATTGTTCCTAACCTCGCTACTGGTGACTATAATAATTCATATTCATTTGTATCCTGTGCAAATCCCCTAGCCACCAATCGTGCTTTGTATCTGTTTTCTATATCTTCCAACGGCTTGTAATTGTATACCCATTTTGTGTCTATAATTTTAGTATTTTCAGGTTTTTCTACCATTTCCCAAGTCTCATTCCTGTTTAATGAATTCATTTCCTTTTCCATTGCCATGAACCAAAATTCCCTATCTTCCCTTTCATCTAAGTCTTCGTATCTTATTGGTATGTCATTTATATAATTTATTGCATTGAAAGACATGTACATTTCATAGTCTTGTTGCCAGATGGGTGTGTGTACTGTTCGGTTACTTCTTCGGTTGTCTGCCTGACTGCTTCTCGGGTTGTTTCCATTGTCTGTACCATTTTCATCTGTTGTCTCATCTTGAGGACTTACTATATCATCATCTTCACTTTGAAATTCTTTGTCTTCATTCTCCAATTCATCTACCCTTTTCTTATAATAAAATGTGTTCTCATCAAACTTGACATCTCTTGAAACAATGATTTTATGCCTATCTATACTCCATAGCCTATACCCATTATCTGTGTACCCTAGAAAAATACATTTTCCAACTTTTGAATCGAATTTACTTCTAAATTGCTCTGGTATATGACAGTAAGCAATTGACCCAAATATTTTCAAATTCGACACATTTGGTTTCCTACCATACCAGATTTCTGACGGTGTGATTTTTTCAGTAATACTACTAGTAGGACTTCTATTTAAAATATAAGTTGTTACCCTGATAGCTTCACCCCAAAATTGTTTTGGCATATTTGCCTGATTAACTATGGCCCTGCTTCGTTCTACTAAAGTGCGATTCATACGTTCCGCTTTACCATTTAATTGTGGAGTGTACGGTGTAGTATAGTCTAATATTATACCCTGGTCCTTACAAAAATATTTAAATTGAGATGAAACATACTCCCCTCCATTGTCACAGCGCAATTTTGAAATTTTTGAATTAAATTTTGAATTTACCATGTTTACATATTCCCTGAATTTAATGAATACCTCATCTTTGGTTTTCATTAAATATGTTATGGTGAAGTTCGAAAAGTCTTCAATAAACGTTACAAAATATTTATAGCCATCAAATGTTACTGGGTTAATTGGCCCACATACATCAGTGTGTATTATTTCTAAAAATCGTGTACTTTTAAACCTAGTGCTAAAAGGCAACCTGGACATTTTCCCTGCTACACAACCTTCACAAAAATCCAATTCAGATGTGCTTTCATTTTTATTGATTCCCAAAACCATATCATTTTTTATCAAATTTCTCAAACTATCAAAATTAATGTGTGCAAATCTATTGTGCCAAATCATTTAACTATTATTACTAATTATTCCTATATTTAAACATTCAGGTTTAATTAATTCAAATTTTATCTCATATAGATTATTTCCGCAACCTACACCTATTAAGCCCCGATTAGCTTCAAAGAATTTTACTAAACCATTCTCGAATACTACTTTAATACCTGTGTCTTCTAATCTTTTCACAGACAATAAATTCTTTCTTAAGTTTGGCACAAACAATACATTTTTAACTATGCATTGAATCTGTTTATTGTTAACTTTCGAATATACTTTAATGTTCCCTGTACCTGTTGCCTCAATATAATTTTCATTTTTTGCTATAGCTATCTTAATTGGATTTTCTAAATATGCAAAATCAGTGAAATATTCTTTTTTGTTGACCATATGGTCAGTGCACCCACTGTCAATAATAAAATACAAATCATTATTACTTTCTACATTTCCACTCACTTGTGTCATAAAACTAACACTTTCTTCATTTTGCTGTTCTGCATTGTGCTCATTCAACATAGCATTACCATTATCAAATCTTCCTGTTACTTCTCTTTTTCTGTATCTATTAAAACTGTTCTTTCCTCTTCTAGTCTGATTTCCATATTGGGCTTGATTTCTTTGATTGTCACTTCTTTCTCTATTAGTAGAGCTTTCATTGTTTCTACTGAAACTTTGGTTATGTGAATAACTACCTCTATGTCCCCTGTATGCTCTGCATTCTCGTTTAAAGTGACCTGGTTTTCCGCAATTGTAACAACCAGATAAAAACGCTGTATTTTCATATCCATTTGACTCAGTTCTTTTTCCCATACTTTGCCTCTTTTCTGCCTCAATTTTTAATTTAGTTTTTACTTGTTCATAACTAAGCTTACCTTCCAAGTTTTCAATTATTGTTACTACCGTCTCATAGGATTTTGGGAGTGCTAACAGAAGGTTGCATATTATGTCTTCTTCTTCCAGTTTGAGTCCACTTGCTTTCAATTGCCTTATTATTTCCTCAAATTTAACCAAAAACTGATCTATTGACTGACCTTCCTGCATTCTTATTTGCATCAACTTTTTCTTCAAAAACAATTGCCCTTGTACTCCTTTCTTCTCATACATTTCTTCTAACGTTTGCCACATTTTAAAAGCATTACCTTTGTCCCTTAGGTTTTCTAACTGTGAATCTTCTACACGTTGTGTAATTATACTTTGTGCTTTAGCATCCTTTTTCAGTACCTTTTCTTTAGCGTCTTCTTCTAGCCCTTGTGTAACTATTTCTGTTTTAATTACGTCTAATACTCTGTGTTCGTCTAATATTCTCTCAATTCTAAATTTCCAATTGTAATAATTACGACCATTTAGCGGTTCCACATTTATTCTTGAATTTGTACCGGCCATCATCGTGGTTCACTTGAAATCTTCAAAAATATTACTTTGTCTTACTTATTGGTTTCTTTCTATAGACTGGGCCCATAACCTGAAGGATTTTGTGGATCGGATTCGTTTAATAAACACAGTTTTACGTATTTAATATATCTAATGTTACATGAGAAGACGATGGAGTACATTTCGAGTTACCTGTATTAACCACCATGCTCGACTGTCTGTCTTTTGTCAATCATATGACACTTGGCAGCCGCAATCATTTAGGCAAGTTTTGGCGACTACCATATGTTATAATATTTAATCAACTCTTATTATTAACATCTACCATATCCATCGATAATTAATAACAGATTATGGGCCCAGATGGAAATTAATAGATGTAGAAAATAAGATTTTTGTAAAAAGTGACAGTTTAAAAATTTCTTAGAAAAGACATTTTTTTGACGTTTAGCCAGCCCGCATTCAAAGAGCAAGTAACCCAGAAAAATGGAAGTGACTCAAGTAATAATGAAACTACAAAAACTCCAGGGACCGGAAAATTGGGCGGTTTGGAAATTCCACACAAAAATCGCGTTAATGTCAAAAGACATAAATATCGAAGAGGTTGATAGGATGCCGGTAGCGCCGACCGGAGTAGGTGAACATGCACCAACAGAAGCGCAGATGAATGTGTATCGGGACAAGCTGAAGATCTTCAAGAGAAAAGAAGCAACAGCTCAGTTTGTCATCACATCAAGTCTGAGTCCGGAAGCTGTGCTGCACGTGATCAACTGCACGACGGCAAGAGACATGTGGTCAAAACTACATGAGGTGTACGATAGCAAAACTGACACAGGTATACATATGTTAAATCAAAAATGGTACATGATGGTCAAAGATGAGGCAGACAGCATGATAGCGTACGTTGCAAAAGTACAGGTCCTTGCACACAGATTAAAACAAATGGGTGAGACCGTTTCTGATAATCAAATAATTATGAAAATTCTCTTAACACTACCTCCTAATTACAAACACTTTATAACAGCCTGGGAATCAACTGCACAGGCCGAGAGAACTCTAACAAATTTGGTTGCTCGACTCACAATGGAGAAGACACGGTTAGGTAGCCATATATCAACATTAGACACTGGTGAGGCTCTAGCTGCAAAAGGAGGACATAATAAATCTCAAAAACCCAAGAGGAAAGGAAAATGCCATTACTGTGGGATTGAAGGACATTGGGAGAGAGAATGTCGCACCAAAGCAAGAGACACGAAAGGGTCTGGCAAGAACGAGAACCCTAGGAGGAGGAAACAAGAAAATGCCCTCATCGAGGTCATGCTACATACGTATGTCGATAACGGAGAGACACGAGATAGATGGTGTCTAGACTCAATTGAACTCATATGCATTTACAAAAATGCTTTTTATGTCCGTTATTTTAACGTAGTATTTTTAACAACATTTATACAATTTTGCGTGATCTAAACGGTTATACAATAAACGTTCTTGACTCGCTGCCTTCGCAACTTTTTTTTAAATTTGAAAACAACGAGACAATTGAACTCATGTGAATTTACAAAAACGCTTTCTATTCCCGTTATTTTAACGTAATATTTTCAACATTATTTTAGTATTTCGCGTGTTATAAACGGTTATACAGTAATGTTTTTCACACGTTGTATATACAATGCTTTTTTAAATTTTAAAACAACGACTCAATTGAACTCGAATGCATTTACAAAAATGCTTTTTCTGTCCGTTATTTTAACGTAATATTTTCAACATTATTTATATTATTTCGCGTGTTATAAACGGTTATTCAGTAATGTTTTCCACACGTTGTGTATACAACGCTTTTTCAAATTTTAAAACAACGACTCAATTGAACTCATATGCATTTACAAAAATGCTTTTTATGTCCGTTATTTTAACGTAGTATTTTTAACATTATTTATACAATTTTGCGTGATCTAAACGGTTATACAATAAACGTTCTTAACACGCTGTAGTCACAACTTTTTTTTAATTTGAAAACAACGAGTCAATTGAACTCATGTAAATTTACAAAAACGCTTTCTATTCCCGTTATTTTATCGTAATATTTTCAACATTATTTATACTATTTCGCGTCATATAAACGGTTAAACAGTAATGTTCTTTAACACGTTGTATATATAACGCTTTTTTAAGTTCGAAAACAACGACTCAATTAAACTCATATGCATTTACAAAAACGCTTTTTATATCCGTTATTTTAACGTATTATTCTAAACATTATTTATACCATTTTGCGTGATCTAAATGATTATACAATAAACGTTTTTAACACTTCACAACTTTTTTTTTAATTTGAAAACAACGAGTCAAGTGAACTCATGTAAATTTACAAAAACGCCTTTTATGTTCGTTTTTTTAACGTAGTAGTTTTAACGTTATTTATACTATTTCGCGTGATATAGACTGTCATACAGTAAATATTTTGAACATGTTGCACTCACAACGTTTTTTTAAATTTGAAAACAACGACTCAATTGAACTAATGTAAATTTACAAAAACGCTTTTTATGCTCGTTTTTTAAATATATAATTTCAAGATTAGTTAAACTTTTCGCCTAATATAAAGGTTCATACAGTGAATGTATTTTAACACGTACCTATCAGAACTTTTTTTAAATTTGAAAACAACCACTCAATTCAACTCATGTAAATTTACAAAAACCCTTTTTATGCTCGTTTATACCTAAACGTAGTATTTTTAACATCATTCATACTATTTCGCATGATATGAACAGTTACACAATAAATGCTTTTGGCACATTCTAATTACAACGTTTTTTTGAATTTGAAAACAGCGACTCAATTGAACTCTTGTAAACGTTTTTATGCATGTCCATTATTTTAACGTAGAATTACCGTAGAATTAACGTAAACACGTTGTATAACGTTTTTTTTTAATTTGAAAATATCGACCCTGGAGAATTCCTATCGGTTTTATAAAGACTTTTTGTTCTAAGGACAACAGCTACCTATATATTTCCAATAACTATTGCTAATAGGTATACCTCTATTACTTATTTGAATACCACTTAACGTTTGAATATACTTTATAAATGTGTTAACAGTATTACAAATACAGAAAATTCTCATTGAGAATAGGTATATAGTTTTCATTAAAAATAGAATATTCACTAATACATATCATTTTAACTAAAAGATATTTGTTGGGAGCCTTGTATTACAAAATTTTATTCACGAGTTAGGTACTCCTACGTTCCCTATCTGCCTAATACAGGTAACCCATTTTTCCTTACTGTTTTTACTTTTACATCTAACTATACGTTTTTAAAACCTTATAATTTTAACGGCATTTTCTACGGCGTCCGACAGTCGTCGGTGTTGCCAAAGGTACTTTGATGGTAGAACTGCATAAATAAAAAGTAATTATATGCACACTGCACAATTTTTGTATAGTGGTAGTATAATCCTATTACACGAGCTAAATTCATTATTTAACTACTGGGTATATAGTACCTACCTACCTACCTACCTACCTAATTGTGTGATTTTGCCTGCTAACATTTAAACTGCCTCACAACAAATATATTATTTTTAAAAGTCAAACTAGTAATTTATTTATTTCAAATAGAATTCTAAACTTTTTTTTTCAAAATAATACACGATGAAAGTAGGTGTAATAATGGCTTCAAGCTTCAATTCCTTCACTACATTTTATGCACATTTGCCCATTTAAGTCTCCCAAATCATGTACTTATTGTGAAAGGTGGCAACGCTAGGCTTACTCGCGGCATAGCGACCAATAGCGAAATTGCCGGCATTCGCATGATTCGCCATTACGCCGGTCTAGATGAACATTATAATTATCTCAAAGTTGTTAAATTTTGTTAAGAAGAACACTGTGTGTGGCATTATTTTGTGCAAAAGTTCTATCTGTTCAAGGTAAGTAATGTTTTAGATTACTAGAATCGTCTAAATTTACAAAGCGTGGTAGACACAAAAAGTCGTAGTTGAAACTAACATTTAAAAATTGTTATTGTGGGGAATGAGGGAATATGCACTATTACGCTTCGTTATATTTTATATTTAACGCCTTCTCTTGTTAAAATTGAACGAAGCTTTGTGAATACGGGCATTAGTATAATAGGTATAATCAGTTTTACGCATAGATTCTTTGGTTTTACGTTACTCGTTGAATTTTTAACGTTGGCACATTGATTGTATTAAAAACGTATTTATAACGTTTTTTTTTTAATTTGTGATTACCCATATAATAGACCAGGGTAGATAGTTTTTGAAACCAAAAAAGATAATAGTAGGATGAAACCCATTGGAAAATGAAGAGAATATAACAAAAATTCAAGGAAAAATAATTTACGGGCGATCTGAGGTCGGGAAGTGGTAGGGGGTGAGTTTTTATGGGTAAAAAACGGTTTATCTTCATTTCCGGCAAAACTACAAGTCCTATGCAAAAAAAATGAATGGCAAAGTTGTAGGTAATAAAAAGATCTACAACTTTTGTAGTAACACTTTTTTCTCATAACCTCAAAATTCATGTGAAAAATTCAAATAACCAAGTTTTTGGTTTTCTATTTTTATCTTATACAAAAAGTTATTTTTTTACGAAATTTGGTGAAAACTTACCTCTTTATGTCCCAAACACACTGTAATTTTTTCGATTTATAATATTTATTTTTTCACCCCGTCCACTTATCGACCTCAGATCGCCCGTAAATTATTTTTCCCTCCATTTTTGTTACATTCTCCTCATTTTCCAATGGGTTTCATCCTACTATTATTTTTTTTCACTTTTTGCTATTTTCAAAGACATTAGCACTGGTATATTTTAAGCAAAACAACAGAAAAACATGCAATTATGTAGAAAGTAATTAAGTATGAGTAATTAGAAATATAAAACAAATGAGGTTAGATTTGGAGTAAAACACCCTATCATAATATAATCCATTTGTGTTTATTTACATGGACAACATTCAGCCATTGAATTTTTTAATAAACATTTGTATTAGCTTGTTTTACCTATTCCCAGTGAGTTTGTCTATTTTTCCAGTACTTACTACTCTATTTCTTTAGTTCTTGCATACTTTCTCATTTTTTTTAGATCAGCCAAAATACTTACAACCAAAAAAGCATACGAAAGCGTGGAAAAAGGCAAGGTAATCAATATTTTAAAGATTTTTAACCATGAATAGCAAACTACTGTCAAAAAGACAACTACAGCGTAGAATTAAAAAAGAAGTGGAGAATGTGTTGAGTGAATCAAAAAGAATCAAATTACAGCCTCACAATAATCATCAAAGTGTAAACGAAGAATCACTAAATTGCACAATACCTAATTTTTCCAATTTAACATTACCAACCCTATATCCTCACCCTCATTGTAGTACTTCAGCTATGGACACTAACCATGTAGAAGCAAAGGTAGACAATGTTCAAAATTATTCGACAAATTCAAATGTGACTCATTATGAGCAAAGTTTCAATTCTTTCAATCCTGAGAATATTTCTGACTCTACAAATATTAGTTACGACATTAATCCTTTTAGTTCTATTGATGATTCTGTCAACAAAAATGACAATAATTTTGTTGAAGTATCAATAAAAACTCAACTTCAGCATTGGGTGGTCAAAAATAATATAAAAATTACTGGAGTAAATGAGTTATTAAAAATCGTTAATCCAGTTTTAACTTTTTTACCAACAGACTATCGGACATTATTGACAACTCCTCGTATTATTGAAACGATTCCATTAAAAAATGGGAAAATGATTTACTTCGGCATTAAAAATGGTTTATTAAAAAAAATGGAAAGTAGCACAAAAAAGTGTCTCAGTACAATATTGTTGCAAATAAATGTAGATGGCCTTCCAATTTTCAAAAGTAGTTCAATGGAATTTTATCCTATACTTGGAAAGTGTCAAGACGTGGTTGATGACACGCCTTATACCATTGCAATTTTTTGTGGAAAAGGAAAACCTAGTTACATTGAAAGTTTTCTAGAAAGCTTTATTGAAGAAGTTCAACATCTTAGACGTTCAGGATTACAATTAGACAAAACCCATTATGAATTTGATATACATTTCTTCATTTGTGACGCCCCAGCAAGAGCCTATTTAAAACAAACTGTTGGGCATACTAGTAAAATGGGCTGTGAAAAATGTAATATCATTGGCACGTATGAAAACCATAGAATCAATTTTGCGAAGAGTAGTGAAGTATCAAAAAAAGAAGATACAGATTTTTTTCTACCAGAGAAACCATCTTACATTAAACATAAATCTCCCTTGCTGGGTTTAAATATTGGTCTTATATCCCAATTCCCCTTGGATCCAATGCACTTAATTTTTCTTGGAGTGATGAAAAGAATTTTAGTTAATTATTATATTGATGGAAGCCCTCCATTTAAGTTATCTCAAAAAATTATAACAGAAATGAACGAAAAAATACTAAAAATACAGCCTTTTATTACAACTGACTTTCCTCGTAAAAACCGAACTTTTGATGAGTTACGACGGTGGAAAGCTACAGAGTTTAAATTGTTTTTACTATATACTGGTCCAGTTATACTGCATAATGCATTAACTTCACAAAATTATAAGCATTTTATTTACCTTCATTGTGCCATTTTTATTCTTGTACAAGATTTATTTATTGATAAGTTCATTGACATAGCTGAATTGGCTCTAAAAACTTTTGTTGAAAATTCCTGTAAAATTTTGGGCCAGGATTTTGTGGTATATAATGTACATAGCTTGTTACATTTAACTGATGACGTAAAGAAATATGGTAATATTATTACATTTTCTTGTTATCCATTTGAAAATTACATGAACAAAATAAAAGCCAATCTGCATTCAAATAAAAACCCATTACAACAGATACACAACAGAATTTTTAAAACCGATTTGTATCTAAAAAAGTCCAATTTAAATGCTATTGAAGTCATTAACCCAAAAAAGCTTTTTTGTGAACAATATGACAGTAACACTGGGAAATTGATGTATTACAAATGTGAAAAGCTATGTTTTAATACCTGTTTAATTTCTGTACATCAACCAAATAATTGTGTCATGCTGAAATCTTCCAAAATTTGCATAATTAAGGAAATCATTTTTATAGGTAATTATTACAAAATTGGAGCTGCCACATTCGAATATTGTTATAATTTGTATGAGGCTCCTATTCCTTCGTCTCAACTAGGAATACGATTTGTTAAAAAGCTAACTCAAAACCTAATTACTTTTTTACTAACTGACGTTGCATGTAAATGTCTTTTATTGCCACATAAAGAGGGTTTTGCATCTTTTCAATTATGGCACACTATGAGTAATTTTAATGATTCGATAAATCACAATTAAAATGGCCTTTCAATTAATTCCCAAAATATTTGTTCCTAACTAAATCACTGAGTCAGGCACAGTTTCATCACAAATTTTAAATCTAATTATAAAGCATTAATTTATTTTTATGTATTCATTTTTCTTATGGAAATTAAATTCAAGTAACATTTTTAAATTCATGGTGAAACTGGGCCATATTAGAATAACTTAAATTTAATCACCTCATTAGACATGATAGAAAACTGAATATCTGTATAAATAAGAATGTAATTGAAAACTTCCTCTTTTTGAAAGATGTATCTTCTTTGCATCCCAGTCACAGTTTTAATGAAGTTATGCTCTTTTTTGATCTCTTTATCAGTAAAATTATTGTTCACTTCTATTTAAATTAATTCTGCGCTTGTGACCAGTCACATCAGTTGTGCTTTTTTTTCTTTAATTGATATCTTCCTTTTCCTTGTCACATCAGTATCATTAGAAACATGTATGCAACTGTTGAATTTATGGGACGAAGTGGATATTCCTCGGGGGAGCTAGAAATTATCCCTATAACTTGGTTGGTGAAGAATGAGTCTAAATGTTATTGGCCAAAAACAAATAAAGCAGACTCTGTCGAAGATATGGTAAAATCAACAAAAATGTGCAAGACATCTTGGCCTTGTTATAAAATCTTCAAAATTCACGGTAAATTAGGTGAGTAGGTACATGCAAGTATTATTAAGTAGGTACTAAGTATTTAATACAAAACATAACAATATGTATCACATGTACAAAATATTTTGGTACCATCCAATTGCAATTTTGGGCACCTTAATTATAGCTATTGTATTTCTTCCTATTAAGAGAATCTTTGTGTGTTACAGCAACTTATGGGGAAGCTCAACAACAACTGACAACTTTGCTAACTTTGCTCGAAAGTGCTAGCAATATGATTGAACTTTCCAGTGCAACGGTGAATAGTTATATTAGAAAAAGACAACCCGATTACTCCTTCAGCTCATCAGAAGAAGAAATAGTGGAAGATGCTAATGTACCAACAGTGAAATGAAATGAAATGTATATTAAACATCCTCATTTAAAAAAAAAACTTTATGGTTTTAGAACAAAATGATGTCTCTTGTGCAGATATGATAAATCCTGTAGACTCTACACAAATACAAAATACTAAAAACTCCACTTCTCAAAATTTGGGTAACGATGATAATAATATGGACCAAGATAGGACTCTGCCTTCATTTTCCTTTTGTGGTAATGATTATAAATGATTGCAATAAGCATATTACAATCCTTATAAAAAGAACATGGCCCGTAAAGTTAACATTGCAAAGATGTACTGCCTATTTTAAAATTGTGAAATGTTTTAGATACTTCGTTACCAAACCTCACTTTTTCTGCATTTGAAAATAATTTGCCGATTGGTCATACCCAACAAGGACGGCAAACACAAGGTAAATAATAAACTTTGATTTACCTTTAATGTATTCGCAGAAAAATTTGAAAACAATTGTACTAAGATGATGAGTATGATTCAACTTTTTGATCAGCTGATTATAGATTTCAAATATCTATAAATAAAAAATTATAGATTACAAATGTCACAGCGTTATATCGAGATATATGAAGTGGTAGATCCAATTCTTGCTCATAGCAATATTTTTTTTTCAGATTTTTGACTCATTTTTAATTATCTAATTTGTGTTGTTATAGTAGCGGTTGTTGCCCTTTGTTTCTTTTTGTAGTGATTTTAAAAAAACAAATTATAATTTTTAGATTTAACTTACGTCGTAAACACGCAAACGTTTCTTACGAATACAATTGCCAAAATAGGAGTTGCTATGGAACAGCAAACGATCTTATTAAATGAACTTGTGGTCGATGCACGAAATAGAAGACAACAAACTGAAGCTCCCATTAACATACCCGATGTGCCCATAATGACCGTTGAAGATTTTGAAGAATTTGAAAAAAGGTTAAAGGATACGGCATTCCGTAAATATATGGTATGTTTGTTATGATAATTATAAATAATATGAATGTGAATTAATACAGTTTCCTGTAAAATTGTCGTATTTAGTAAAGCGTTTTAACATTAGATGTCGAAGAATAAAAATATCTTATTCTACGCTTCACAACTAGTTTTGAAAAATATTTTTCAAAAACAGTGACCGTTCAACGAAGAAGAAACAACTACTTCCCGGGCTACATGCCCCGACAGATATTGAATTACACTTCTAAGTCAAACGGGGTTGGTAAATCTACAAGATTTAAACCAACCATTCTGGTTTGCAACTAGAAGGGATAACACAACTTGTAGACCGGTTTCGGCGTATTGCGCCTCATCAGTACAAGGTATATGTTATCGTCCGAGAGTTAATCTCAGACTGAAATGTGACTATAATCAACAACGGTACATATTGTCCAGTTACGGAAATATTTTTGTTGCGAAAATAGCGACATCTCACCTCTAAGTCACAAACCAAAATTCGAACGAGACAACAAACCACGTAGATCTGAAACACAAATGTGAATTAATACAGTTTCCTGTAAAATTGTCGTATTTAGTAAAGCGTTTTAACATTAGATGTCGAAGAATAAAAATATCTTATTCTACGCTTCACAACTTTTCAAAACTAGTTGTGAAGCGTAGAATAAGATATTTTTATTCTTCGACATCTAATGTTAAAACGCTTTACTAAATACGACAATTTTACAGGAAACTGTATTAATTCACATTTGTGTTTCAGATCTACGTGGTTTGTTGTCTCGTTCGAATTTTGGTTTGTGACTTAGAGGTGAGATGTCGCTATTTTCGCAACAAAAATATTTCCGTAACTGGACAATATGTACCGTTGTTGATTATAGTCACATTTCAGTCTGAGATTAACTCTCGGACGATAACATATACCTTGTACTGATGAGGCGCAATACGCCGAAACCGGTCTACAAGTTGTGTTATCCCTTCTAGTTGCAAACCAGAATGGTTGGTTTAAATCTTGTAGATTTACCAACCCCGTTTGACTTAGAAGTGTAATTCAATATCTGTCGGGGCATGTAGCCCGGGAAGTAGTTGTTTCTTCTTCGTTGAACGGTCACTGTTTTTGAAAAATATTTTTCAAAACTAGTTGTGAAGCGTAGAATAAGATATTTTTATTCTTCGACATCTAATGTTAAAACGCTTTACTAAATACGACAATTTTACAGGAAACTGTATTAATTCACATTTGTGTTTCAGATCTACGTGGTTTGTTGTCTCGTTCGAATTTTGGTTTGTGACTTAGAGGTGAGATGTCGCTATTTTCGCAACAAAAATATTTCCGTAACTGGACAATATGTACCGTTGTTGATTATAGTCACATTTCAGTCTGAGATTAACTCTCGGACGATAACATATACCTTGTACTGATGAGGCGCAATACGCCGAAACCGGTCTACAAGTTGTGTTATCCCTTCTAGTTGCAAACCAGAATGGTTGGTTTAAATCTTGTAGATTTACCAACCCCGTTTGACTTAGAAGTGTAATTCAATATCTGTCGGGGCATGTAGCCCGGGAAGTAGTTGTTTCTTCTTCGTTGAACGGTCACTGTTTTTGAAAAATATTTTTCAAAACTAGTTGTGAAGCGTAGAATAAGATATTTTTATTCTTCGACATCTAATAAATAATATGCATGAGTTCAACCATTTTTTTAAAGGTGAGAAGATTGGCTGCGGTGGGGGGCAATGGTGTTCAAAATTTAACACGGAGAATGATGAAATATGTTTTATCTAACAAAGTGGCTATTGACTTCAACTGGAAGGGGAGGGAGAAAAGGTCTTTCGAGAAGACTATGTTAATGAGTGTTATATAAGGTAAGTAATTTCTTACCTTTATCCATATTTTAAATTTGATCTAACCTCATCAAACATTTGTGCCGCACATGATTAACTTGAAATGTTTAGGACATTGAAATTATGGTATTTTTCTACGTTCATGCAAAAAACCAAACTTTATTGAACTCTATTTAGTGGAAAAACTAGTTCTTTATTGCTCTAGTGCAATAAAAATTGTATTGCACTCATGTCATTCTAGTATAGCGTTTTGTAATGATGATAAACATAAACATTCAAATTGATGTCAAAATATTTAGTCCATTTTCTATGAGATTGTATTACGTTTTAAACGATTGCATATTTTATATTATTTTCAATCATTTTACTTTTTTAAATAATGAAACTACTGTTTCTAAATAATTCCAGAGTATAATGAAAAAATGATTATACTGTACAATTATCTAGAAACAGAAGTTTCATTTAAAAAAGTGAAATGAGTAGATTCCACTAAGTAAGGGTCGAAACAGTAAATATCATTTTTCGGCAACCGTCCGGAAAGTACCCACTTCCCGGACGCTTTTTTTTTGTGAGAAAGTAGCACTTTTCCGGCCTAGTCTGGAAAGTACCTATTTCCCAGACTAGGCCGGGAAGTATTACATCGTTGCTGTCATTCAAACACACTGAATCCCTTTAATATTAGCAATTGTTCGAATTTCAATATAAATATTAATAAAAACAAGAATTATAATGTTAGTAATATGAGTAGATTCCACAAAATAAGGGTCCAAACAGTAAATTCAATTGGAATGTTCCTAATTTTGTTCTAAAAATTAGTTTTTTTAGCGTAGTGTCATCATGACAAACATAAACATTCAAATCGACGCCATTTTTAGTCCATTTAGATATTACAAAGAAACGTGTTTTATTGATTTGTTAAACCTACCACACGGTTGCAGAAAAAAAAATGTACACAACACGCCCGGAAACTGTTTTATCGGACTCGAAGACTTCCAGGACTCGCCTACGGCTCGTCCTAGAATCATGTCTACTCGTCCAAAAAAACAGTATTTTCCGGACTTGTTACGCAATATACTATTTCAATCTTATTTATTAGAGACTACATTACGAAATTATTAAAAAATGGGTTTTATTGAAAATTTCGTTACAAATTATGAACACAAACGTAAATAAATGCATCAAACATAGGTATGTGCTCACGACTATTGTACTATGATTTGAATAGTGCAATTGCAGTTCTAGAAACGTCAGTCAAGAATTGATTTTAACAATTACACAATTTAAAGTTTTAAAATGAGTAATATTATTGAAAAAATAGATGATAGCGATGAACGAGAATCCGTTAGGACCCCTTCAAAAGTCAGTGATTTAGTAAATACAGCGTCATTAAACTTATTACAGTAAATCAAGAAAACAATATGAAATAAGTTATAATAATTTGAGAGTGGTGTTTCGATAAAGAATATGTTAATTTTACAGAAAATGGTTTTGCTTATTTTCCAAAAAGATCTAATGATATCAAACCCTCATCACTTTAGTCTGAGAACTCAATGGTGAGAGTAGTTCCTAAAGTTCAAGTTAAATCATAGTAGTTTCTAGTGCCCTAAATAAAACACTTTTTTGTTTTTGCATGAACGTAGAAAAAATTTGTATGCAACAAGTTGCGTGCAATAAGCACCTACTTTTTGCACTTGCTGCATAAATAACTATCATCTGTAGTATATATTATTTATATTGTTTATGAATTTGTAGAAATATTTCAACTACATCACAGTGCATTATTTGTACTTTAGTTAATACCATCATTTTAATAGTGGAAACAATTTCAGATGCCGCTAAAATCAATTATAATGGAGAAGAGAAGGACTACCTAGTTGCGAAAACTGTGAAAGAATGGTTGAAATACGATAAGTTTAGAGAAAATGCAAAAAAATGATGTTTTGAAAAGTTATTAAAACTAGAAATCCTATTTATTTTCTGTTATCGTTTTGTTTCAAGAAATTCTTTTATTTTCATATCTGAAAATATTTTTTTATTTGATTATGTTAACTACACGAATTTTCTTGTTTTTTTATTGTATATTCGTGTAGACACACGTTATATATATATATATTTATGTTAACATTGTTTTGATAAGTTATCAACACTAGAAATTATATTTATTTTCTGTTATCGTTTTAAGAAATTCTTTTATTTTCGTTTCTATAGA
The DNA here is from genome assembly GCA_947563755.1 of Lochmaea crataegi. Lineage (NCBI taxonomy): Eukaryota > Metazoa > Arthropoda > Insecta > Coleoptera > Chrysomelidae > Lochmaea > Lochmaea crataegi. The sequence goes on along the minus strand of OX387427.1, from coordinate 41,568,007 downwards.
ACATTTTTTATTAGATTGACGAATTTTCTTGTTTTTTTTATTATATAATATTTTTGTGTGGAAAATTATTTTAATACACAATATATTTGTGTGGATTTATTATATTAAATAAATATAACGTTAATATACGATTGCAGTTTTTGTCAAATATGCCCACCTCTACTTTTAATTTTAAATGTGAATATAACGTTACGAAAATAATGGTTTAAACCGATTAAATGTAACGTTTAAATTACGTTAAAAGTAAGTGCTAAATATTATACAAAAACGTTTATAAATTGCATTATAAAAACGTTTATATTACGTTACAAAAGTAATGGGTAAATCACATTAAGAAGGTAACGTTTAAGTGACGTTAGTAAGGTGGGTGCTAAATTTCGTTTCAAAAGACCGTCTATAAGTAGCATAAAAACGTTTATATTACGTCACAAACGCAATGGGTACATCACATCAAATAGGTAACGTTTAAATTACGTTAAAAATATGTGCTAAATATCATTATACAAAAATGTATATAAATTGCATTATAAAAATGTTTATATTACGTTACAAAAGCAATGGGTAAATCACATTAAAAAGGTAACGATTAAATTACGTTAAAAGTATGTGCTGAATATTATTATACAAAAATGTTTATAAATTGCATTATAAAAACGTTTATATTACGTTAAAAAAGTAATGGGTAAATCACATTGAAAAGGTAAAGTTTGAGTGACGTTAGTAAGGTGTGTGCTAAATTTCGTTTCAGAAGTCTGTTTATAAGTTGCAATATAAAAACGTTTATATTGCGTTCAAAAGCAACCGGTAAATCACTTTAAAACGGTAACGTTTGAATGAAGTTACGAAAATCACGTTGTATTTAACGTTGGAAAAATCGTTATATGTTACGTAGAAACGAGCGACATTACTCCGGTAATATAACTAGTGGCCTAAAAACCATTTATAAACGTTAGGTTACATGTTTAATATTTTACGTTTTTAAAACGTTTGTGTGTTTATTGGGCTGTATCTCATGAAGTTCAGAATGCCAAATGAAAGGAAGGAAGCAAAACCACTGGAACACGCAACAGTGGGAGATGGAGATTCTACGTTAAAGACATGGCATCAGCGACTTGCGCACCAGAATTATGCGCATGTGCAAAAGATATTGAAAACAAGAAAGGTAAACACTTATCGAGATATAAAGTTCCTAGATGAATCCACAAATAATGAAGCTGATATAAAATTCACCAGTACAGAAGAAAATCATCAAGAGCAAGAGGACCAACAAGAGCAAGAAAATCTTCAAGAACAAGAAGAAGATTATGAAGACGCTGAAGATACACAAGAGCCAGAAGACTCGGCAGATGAAGACAGAACGCTGCAAGGAGACGGCTCAAATGAGGAGGGATCAAATGAAAGTCTAATGACTGACGATGAAGGCGAATGCAGAGCACCAAAGTGCATCAAGCCGAAAGCAGACGTAATAGACTGGGTCCAATGTGATCAATGTCAAGATTGGTATCACACTCAATGTGTAGGAGTCCAGCTCAAAAAGACGTTCAAGATGAGGAATATATTTGCGGAAGATGTGCCAACACAGGTGCCAGAATACTGATAAGTGAAGAACCGACAAACTTCACACAAGCTCAGACAAGTGAAGACCATCAGAGCTGGAAGAAAGCCATGCAGGAAGAGATGGAAGCTTTACAACAAAACAACACTTGGTTTCTGGTGGATCGACCAGAAAGAGCGAACGTGCTGACTAATCGCTGGGTGTTCAAACGGAAACTGAAAGCTGATGGAACCACGGAAAGGTTCAAAGCAAGATTAGTGGCAAAAGGATGCCAACAGAGAGCGGAGATCGACTATGGGGAAACTTTCAGCCCCGTCGTCAAGTACGACTCTGTAAGATCCGTGTTAGCACTAGCAGCATCAAACAACATGTATGTTAAACAGTTTGATGTGAAGACAGCCTTCCTCCATGGTGACTTAACCGAGCTAGTGTACATGGAGCAACCAGAAGGATTTAATGACAGCAGTGGGAGAGTCTGTAAGTTGAAGAAAGGACTATATGGTCTGAAACAGACTCCCAAGTGCTGGAACAGACAAATAATTAAAATCTTCAAGAAATTCGAACTGGAATCAACAGACGCGGACTCATGCGTATTCAGATCACCCGGAAGCATCGAAGAATGTTTAATTGTGACACTTCACGTTGATGACGGTCTGGTAGTAAGTACCAACAAGAAAAAGGTCAAGAAATTCATACAGTTATTGGGACAAGTGTTGGAGATCACAGTATCAATACCAAGTATGTATTTGGGAATAAATTTGACAAGACTAGCGGATGGTTCATTCCTAGCCGACCAGAAAAGGTATACTGAACAATTATTAGCAAAATTCAGGATGACAGAGGCCAACGAAGTCAGCATACCAGCGGATACCTATCAAGATCTCTACGTCGCAGACGAAGATAAAAGAAAAAGAATACCCGGAAGAGTTCCCTATCGAGAAGCAGTGGTAGGATTTCTGTTTCTAGCAACTGTGACGCGACCTGACATTGCGTTTGCAGTGAATCGAGTAAGACAATTCTGTGAAAATCCACAAAAGATTCACTGGGAAGCCGTCAAGAGGATATTTAAATATCTTAGAGGTACCACAGACTACGGCATCAAATTCAGCGCGTCAGCAGGTGACAACAGAGTATCAGGATACTCAGACGCTGATCACGCTAAAAATCCGAACTCAAGGAGAAGCCTGACCGGATATTTATTGAAACAAGGAAATTCACCTGTAGCATGGGGCACGAGGAAGCAGAAGTCAGTGACGCTCTCCACGTCTGAATCTGAGTTTATAGCTGCATGTCACACAACGACAAATCTAATATGGTTAAGCCGGCTGGTTAACCAGTTAACTGGAGAAAAAGCAATACCTAAGCTCCGCGTGGACAACCAGAGTGCAATCACTTGGATTAAAAATGGAGAATTCCAAGCAAGGTAAAAGCACATTGATATCAAATACAAGTTTATTATGGAAAAATATCAAGACAAAGAACTCCATGTCAGTCACGAACCATCAAAGACCCAGCTGGCAGACATGATCACTAAGCCGCTGAGCAAACAGTGTTTTGGGCTCTAAGAGAAGGAATGGGAGTCATCAAAATAAACGAAGCTCAAATATCAATGAGCAAATAAAGTATTACCAACAAATTAAAATTTTTTTTTGTCTAAGGTTCTTGTTTAAGTCAAATGATCAGCAGTCATATCAATGAACGGAAAACGGACCTGGTCAGTACCTGAGCAAATGAAAGGAACAAGAAACCATGATTTATTAAATTTTTTTATTGTTTGTTAGTTTCTATCCCACACATAAGTATATAAACTAAAGTGGGAGTGTTGAGATTGTTAGTTTATATATTGTCTTAACTTAGCTATTATTACTGACCGCTAGGTGAAGTTACGTTGTTTGTTCGTTACCATTGTAATTATTATCGAATGTATGACACATTAAATTGCTGTACCAATAAAAGCATATGTTATAATATTTAATCAACTCTTATTATTAACATCTACCATATCCATCGATAATTAATTACAGGTTATGGGCCCAGATGGAAATTAATAGATGTAGAAAATAAGATTTTTGTAAAAAGTGACAGTTTAAAAATTTCTTAAATAGAGTTTGGATATCCGCTCTTGCCTTTGATACTTAGTTTTCTATGGTGATAAATTTTCTATACCGCTCAATATGAGCTTTCTTAGATCAGATGAACTTAGAATTATTGATCGGATTTTAACATCTACCGATCAATTAGTATTATGTGTACTATATGAAGAATATAGTTTTAGAAATGGATTTATTGAATATTGTGCTTCGAAAGGAGTTGATATACAAAAGATTTATGATTCAGCCCTTGATTGCTATCAAGGTGATTTTGATGTCGACTATGGTGGTTAATACAGGGAACTCGAAATGTACTCAATCGTCTTCTCATGTAACATTAGATATATTAAATAAGTAAAACTGTGTTTATTAAACGAATCCGATCCACAAAATCCTTCCTTATTCTCAATGATTATGAGATAGTACATGCTTATTTAATTTTTTTTCCATTCTATAGGCACAGGTACACTTTAGAAAATAAGTGCACAAAAGCCCTGTTTGTGAGTGAGAAGGATAGGGTTTGGCGGGAGATCTGCCAAGATTTTAATAGTTCTGCAGAATCAGGCGAGAGATCTGCAAAGCAATTGAAAATTCTTTATGAAAATTTGAAAAGAAACATTAGAAAAGATGTCGCCGAAGGAAATGTGAGCACTTAAGTTTCATTCATATAAATTGTTAGTTACATACCAATATTATTTCTAGCAAAATACTTATAGAAATCAGTTAAAACTGAAGGAGGCTCAAAGTGCAGCGGCTGAGTATAAGGTATACTTACTAAAATACACCACAATTAATTTAAAATTATAATTTGAATGTATATTTGTAGCGAGAGACATTAAAGACGGGAGGCGGCAAAGCTGTCGCTTCTATTGGAAATGAGCAGGAGCTGCTATTAGCCGAACTGCAGGGACAGGTGAAGCCGCTATCGAACCCCTTCGATCAGGCAGCTACTTATTTCCGCAAATATGTTTTTATATAATATTATAATATGCTCTTTTCTCAAATCATTTTAATCATTGATAGATGAAGCTTCAGTGGAAGCAAATCAAGAGTCGCCTCAGCCATCGACGTCACAAGAGGCTATGACAGTGGAGGATGAAACCGAGGAGGTTGAGGCCAACATCAAGAGGGCAGTGCTGACATCGCAGCCAAACAAAAAGGAGAAAGGAAAAAAATGCCCCTCTGCAGAACAGTACAAAAAATTATATTTTCGACAAAAATATTTAATTAGTATTGCGGAGGGGAGGGTCATAAAATTGCAAGAAATGATAAATGAACTGAAAATGAAAAAATTGAAAATAAAAATAAATAAGATGAATCAATAATTATTTGTGTTTTAGTTAATTAAATTAATTTTTAGAAAATCAGAATATAAAAAAAAAAATTTAAAAATTATTATCTATTGAAAACACTTCCAATTATTCCGTTTCGAACAGCGTAATTGGCATTATTATTCGGATTATCCGCATGATCCAGTTCTTCTTCGTACATCGGATCTTCAAACTGTTCGTCAACATTTTCCATGAGATCATTTTGTTGCTTGCAAATATTGTGCAATACGCCACAAGCTACAATCACCTCAGGGATAAGTTCCAGTTTCAATCTTAGGCCCGACTGTAGGCATGGAAATCTTCTCTTGAGGACTCCAAAGAAACGTTCAACGCAGTTGCGGGTTAAAATATGTGATCGATTGTAAGCTTGTTCGCACGGTCTCACTGGATGCAGCAATTGGGTCAATAAATAGTTTTTACAGGCGTAACCACTGTATTCCAGTAAAACGCCATTGCCATAAATTCCCATTTCAAATTCGACGGGAAGAGGAGAGTCGTTGAAGATGGTGCTATCGTGCACAGACACTGGCCAACGAGCAACTAGATGTCGCAAATTTAGATCCGCATCAACTGTCGCTTGAACATTGATACTGAAATATTGCTTGCGATTCCGAAACAACTCTGCTCGTTCACCTCCAGGTGATTGTATTTTTACGTGAGTGCAATCCACAGCACCTACGACTCGAGGAAAACCATCTATGGCGTAGAATTCCCTTTTCACCCGAGCAATTTCATCCTCCGAGGCTGGCATTTTTATATACTCAAAGGATAGCATTGCGATTTGTCTGGTGACTTTTTTAATGATTCGACAAACAGTGGACTTATGGACATTAATGTGATCACCAATCACATTTTGAAACGCACCCGTGGCGTAAAAACGAAGACATTAATATTTGAATTTTCGCATCGATCGGTTTACTCCTTTGAGTTTGTGGTTGTAATTGCTCTCCAAATAAATTTACCAAATAGTTAACTGAATGTTTTGATAACCGAAATCTTTGTTTGAATTCAAATTCGTCGTAAATTTCATAAGGATTTGATCTGTCTCGAAATAGGCGCTTTTGAATGGGTTGTCTACGTGGAGGTTCATCTTCCAAATCGGAAAGATCCGATAAATCGGATTCCATTCTGTAAATACTAGAATAGATTATTTCAGTTAGGTATTCGCGTAAACTATATGAAAATATACTACTTTAATTTTACTCATCGTGTGATTCGAAATTTGCAACGAAAAATTGAATTAACGAATTAATCGAAAAAGACATATTTTAATACGACGATAACAAGTTTAATAAGATATATATTATAATCTTCGGGTCGCGGAAATTTTTTCGAAAACACCGTATATAATAATAGATATCGATAAAGATCATAAAGATGAAAGATAACAAAGCTCTTAAATTAATCGAAACACCGCGCGGAAAAACTAAGGCATACTTGGATGGATATTTCTATCTTAAAGACAAAGTGGCAAAAGGTATTATATATGGGAATTGTAATAATTGAATTGAATAAGTGTTTTCTACTTTTTCAGCCGAAACTAGTTGAGTACATTGTAATTTTTAGTTCATTATATTGTGCGGTCGACCAACTTTGAGTTTTTTTTATTTGATTCAGATTTGGGCAACTTCGAGTGTGGATGATTTCCACAACAATTAAACATGTTTTTAAAAAGCTGTTATTCGAATGATATGGTTCTCGAAATTTTGTTTTTCGAAAAATTTAATTTTCGAAAATAGACATTTTCGAACAATTGTTTTTCGAAAAAGATGATTTTCGAAAAATTATCTTTCGAAAACAAGTATATTCGAAAATTTGTTTTTTCTGAAAAATGTTTTTCGAAAAATTTTCCGTTCGAAATTTCGTTTTCGAAAACAAATTTTCGAAAAAATTTCCGCGACCCATAATCTTCAACGACAGTAACCTTAAATTTTTACGTCAACTGTCAAATTGATTAATGAATAATTGACAATGCATCCTCCATTACAATGATGAATGATTGATGGCTTGTTAATGGTTCATCAACAGATAATTATTGTTCATCATTGCAGGTATCCGTTACATTTTGATAAGTAAATGATGGTTGATTAATGAACAATTAACGGGTTATCATTCCATTGATGGACCATCGGCTAATCACGTTGATCATTCATTATTTTTAATCAGCGTTCTTGCAACCGGGCAATAATGAACTATATTGGAATGACTCAAATCCACAATTAGTTCAGGGGATCAGGAGTCAAGGCAGATTCGGTGTTGGAGAACGAGTAGCTCCAACATTGTAAAAATTATATTTTGTTGTTGTAAAGTATAAATAGTATCACTCCATCCTATAGCTAACTATCATCATGAAAAGTCAATAATCTAACCTCATTTAAATATTGGTTTTGGCATCTGTCAAATTATAAATGATAAAAATTCATTTCCATAGGTGGTATTTTATTTGAAAAAACTAAGTAGACTAGCAACGAAATAAATAAAAAAGTCACTCAGAAAAAAGTCACCCTAAAAGAAGGAAAAAACGTAGTAAAATTTTCATTTAAAGAAGTTGTGTTGTAAAATAATTCCCACCTCATGAAGCTAACGTTGAATGAATGAATAGCATTATCAAAAATTTTCAACCTGCACACCTGGGGAGGTGAGTTTGTTGGCAATCGTATTTTGGATAGTTGGAAAATTGTTACAGCTGTGCTAACAATTTCAAGATAAGTGGTTTTCTCATTTTTTTTACTCACCAAAATATCCAAATTATACCAAAGTGTCTACTGTCTACAAGTTCATAGTTTTTACTGTTTCAATTTCATTGTATATTTTTAGTATGTAAAATATTTTGTTGTAGTTTTCAATTAAGGGTGAATGACAGGCCTGCGTATTATGCATGTGTGTTTTATACTATACGAGTAAGGTCACAGTTATTGTTTTTTTTTTTGGAATTTATACTCTCAATGATCTGCTAACTTATTTCAGTTAGATTTTGTAATTAAATATATTAAAATCAGATTAATGTGTTTAATTAAAATCATTTAGGTTTTTGTTTACAAAAGGATAAAAACAATAAACATTTTTTAACCGGCACCCATAAGATTATGGTCTATTGTATTTCGACGAAGTAAAAGGTCGACCCTACTTTAGTGTTGGAATCAAAGAGTGACTGCAACATTAAAAATGGTCCTTCGAGCCGGATATTGTTTTTAAAATTTTGTACGCTGAAAAAAGAGTTTCCTATAAAGGTAATCTCATCTCTCACCATTAATTCTCACCGCTGTGACTTTCACTCATATTTTTGATATTATTTTGATATACTATGATTTTATTGTATATTGTATTTTATGTGTGTATGGCTAGAAGTTAGTCATACCCTGCTCCAGTGTTTCACGCCATATTATTTGATTTGTTAATAGTTAAAAGTTGAAGTCATACACTGCTCTAGTGTTTTCCACCACTTAGTTACATTTGTTATTGTAAATGTTATATGACTCGCACTCGCGTTCATTCCCACTTTTCTCTCCTGTCGCTCTCCCCCCATTAGTAAAATTACCGGAAATTAAAATTCAACAGTTTTCAGGTACTGGAACAGAATGGGTTCCATTTTTTCAAATTTTTTCTGCTCTAATAATTGAAAATAAATATCTGACGGATATTCAACGTTTCATTTATTTAAAGACTTATTTGGCAGGTGAACCTTTGAAGTTGATTGAGAATTTACAAGTTACTAATGAAAACTTTCACACTGCTATTGAAATTTTGAAAAGTAGATATGAAAACAAAACTCTGGTGATAAATAGTCTTTTGACTGCAATTTTAGACATAAAACCTGTGCAGAAAGGTCTACTACGCTACGAGAATTTTACACCGAAATAAGTAAAAACTATGAAGCACTAAAAAATTGTAAATTAACAGACACTCAGCTTTTGGATTTGATTTTAGTTTATTCATTAGAACGCAAGTTTGATTTTAATAGTAAGAAAAGTTTTGAGTTTAATAGAAATTCAGATGAATTGCCCACACTCAATGAATTTTTAACATTTTTAGATGACAGATCAAAGTGTTTAGAAAATTTGAGATCAGTAGTAAGACGAATTTATCGTCTTAGAAATTTGAAATTAAAAAAAAAATCTTTAAGGAATATATCAAAAATTATATTATAGTTATGATCTATCTAATAATAGATAATTTTGATACACTCTGTATTTATTTTCAAGCATAACAGGTAATCAAAAGTTGAAGAAAAGTTTAGGAATTAGAATATAGTAAAACGATACGGTCAAATAAAGAAATAGGCCTTCTCAAGCTCCTGAAAATTAAATAATTCACAAGTAGTTAAAAAAACTAATTATATTTGCTTATTGTGAAAATGTTTTATACTGTAGATAAGAAATGTATGTTTAAATATTGAAAGGTGAGGTAATGTGACTTGAACATACAGAATTATGTTCTAAATTAGTGTTTTCAAAATATTATTGAAAGGAATAAGGAAATTAAAAAAGGTTAAAATTGTGAACTGTCAAGTGCGGGTGAAAAATTAAAGTTTTAGAGTGAATTAGGAACTTGTAAGGAAAAAGAAGACTAGTTTCAGAATCAGGAGCTCAAGCTCTATAAAATGGGGCCAAGCACAGGTGTCCTAGCTGAAATAAAAATTTTGAAAGTCCACATATTTGGTGGTTATGTCATCAAAAAGTCAAATTCAGTCTGTATTTTGATGTTGCCAGAGAAGCACGTTAATTTTTTGCTGTGATAGTCTTTTGTTTCTGAAACTACAAGGTAGCTAAAAAAATAAGGAAGTGTCAAAAGGAAGATTCTGACAGAAAATTTTTAATGGTTGTCGGAAGTTTTTTTAAATAAGAAATTTTGGAATTATACAGAATAAAGGTAGTAATTAATTATATTATAAAGAAAAAGTACATGGATACATACCTTTAGACCTGTCGAAAAGGTTATGAAGCTGTGAAATAAATATAATATGCTATAGCTCGGAAACTAATCCCACACAATACATGGTTTATGGATGAAGCAATTCCTTGTATTTAGAAGATGTAAGGTAACAAACATTTCATTGGAAATAACCTCCATATTATCCTAAAATTTTAAGAAGTAATAGTTTATTTGTTTGAACAATTATCAGTGAACATTTAATCTGGTATATAAAATAGACTTACCGAAGGTTATATTCCACAATAGTTGATCGGTAGATGTATAACAAATTGTCTTAAAAAAAAAACTTTTCCCACATCGTTATATTTTTTTTTACAAATTACTCATTACGTTCCTATATCGCATTGTATGTATTTGTAGGTTAACTTAGTTAAGTTTTTTTTATAGAAAGAATGCATTCTACGATATTCAGTCAATAAGCAAATATAATTAAAGGATCATTGTATATCATTTAAAAAAAATGAGAATGTAGATAAATTTATTTGATCCAATATTTAAGGTAATTTTTGAGAAAGATCAAATTTGTTTCAATAAATAAACTTATATTCCTGAAATTAGTTTTTTCTACAGTAGATAGTGTGTTGATAGTTCTGTGACGACTATCATAAATTTGAAAAACCAAAAAGATCGAATCGTACGCCCAGAGTGCTGACGCTCAAGAGTTCTCAAGGTAAAGTAAAATTAAATCTTTATAAATTCATTAAATTCTATTTATAAAAAAAAATAGAATTAAACAAAAGTAAAAATAAATATTAAATAAAATTTCATAATTGGCGCCCAACATAAAAATAAAGTGAAATAAAATAATTTCAAATAATAATACAAATACGAGAATAAATAAAAAGAAAATATCGTCACAATTGGCGGCCAACGTGGGGCTCGATTTTTTTTCGACACATATTTTTTTTTGAATAAATTTGAAACTAATAAAGAAAAACACTATCTACTTAAGAAAAACTGATAATAAATAGGTGGGTAAGAGAAAATGAGAGTGGTAAATCATTGAAAGCACTTTATTCATACAATTCAAATAAAAATAAAATCAAATAAAAAATAAAAAATAAAATTTCACCTTATAGTGAGATACCTCTGCTGTTTCGCGTGGTTGGAGTGTCTTATTGGTTTTCTGTTGTTTAGAGTCAATTAGTAATAAAATATAATAAGATGAGATGTCTGACAAGCGGGAATTGGAAATAAAAGAATACACGGTAGCAAAATTAAAGGAACTTTTGGTGGAAAGAAATTTAAGCGATAGTGGTAAGAAAGTAGAGCTACAAAGAAGACTTGTAGAAGCAATCAGAATGGAATCTGGCGATTATGAAGAAGGAGATATACAGGGGAAACAAAAAACTTTGAACAAACAGGAAGAACAGGACAAAACATTGGGAAATGAAATGGAGGAGAGTAATAAAGAAGACAGAAGAACTCATGGTACAGGATAATACAATGAAAGAAGCAGCTCCAGTTTTTTCAGAAGGCAAAACACAAGCTGATCCTCAAGAAAATATTGATATGATACAATTAAAAAATTTTTTGCAAATGATGACAAATCAAATGCAAGTGATGACAAGTGAAATGCAAGGGGTGACAAGCGAAATCCAAGGTGTAAAAGGAGATATACAGAAGGTGAAAGATCTGATCTACAAGCAATATCAGAAAAATTTGATAGAAAATATGAGTTTCATCAGGCGAGAATCGATAAGATGGAAGATAAAATGGAGAAACAAGAAACAAAAATATATGAGATGGAGAAAAGCTTAGAACAGGAGACAAAGAGCTTAAGAGAGGAAGCCAAGCAACACGAAAACATACTTAAGGAAGATCTACAACGAATAGAAAGAAAGCAAACAAATGAAAACATCAAAACTAACAGGAGAATTACAGACTTGGAAGGAGATGTTCAAAGGGGAATACAAACGACATTGGATCTGGCTGAAGAAGAGAACAGAAAGACAGAAGCAAGATTGAGAGAAGAGTTAAAAAAAGGTGTACAACGAAATAATCCAAACAACAATGAAATGGTTGAAAATTTGAGGAGACAGCTAGAGAAAAGATTAACAAATATTAGTGAAGAAGTAAAAAACTTGTCAGATACTCATATTATTAGTGAGCCAGCTTCTATGTATTTTGGTTGTAATGGTAAGGTTTATGAGTCTACAAAATTTTGTGGTGTCTTTAGAAAGGTACACCCTATAAATTTTATAAAGACAATTAAAAATAGAGCCAGGAGAATTACAAACACGGGTGATCTTCGCGAATTTTTAAGGGGTAATTTAACAGGTCAGGCCTTACTTTGGTTGAATTGTAAGGAAGATCAAATTCAGAATATGGAAGATTTTGAAAAATTGTTTCTACACAATTTTTGGGGTGAGTTACAGCAGGGAAAAGTACGTGAAAAACTATATTTTGGTAAGTTTGACTCACAACGCAATAACTTGACAAATTATGCATTACAGATGTATTCTCAAGCGAAATACCTTGTACCAAGCATACCTGAGTCAGAAATCGTTATGTTTTTGTCCAGACACTATAAAAGCGAAATTTGTGAGACTATAAGTATACAAAATATTAGCCAGTTTGATATGCTTTTGTCATATTTAAATAGAGTAGAACGAAACTTAGATGGCGGTGTTCATCTTAGCAATTTGGACATTAACCAGAGTAGGAATTCTCAAAATAACCAGAATAGGACACGAAATAATAGAAATTATAATGAATTAATTGAGGGTCATAATCAGACTAGAAATCATTATAATCAAAACAATTTTAATGATAGTAATAGAGGTTTCCAAAATAGGAATAAGCAATATAATCAGCCAAACAATAATTTAAATAGAAATTTTGGTAGATATAATCAAAATAATAATTTTCAAAATTACCAAAATCAAAATAATAATAGCTTCCAAAGAAATAATTATAATAATTATAATCGGAAGAATAATGTTAATCAAAACAATGAGAATCGAAATAACAACAATTATGACCAGAATAGAAGAAACCTGCAAAATGCTGATAACCAAAATAATAATAGTGGTTATAACAGAAATATGAATTTTCGAAACTCTGGTGAGCAGGTAAGACATGTAAATCGCATAAATGTAGCAGACGTAAATAACAGAGTTAGAAGTGCAGAAAGGCATACTCCACGACGTTTCGCTTCTCAGGACAATCTCAGATCTACAGGAAGATCACGTTCCTCAGAAGTTGTGAGAAATAGTCAAAATAACCATCCGCATTTTTAAAGCGGGTGTATGATGTTGCAACTAGGTGTCAATACATGCACCCACGTGAATTTCTTGATCTCAACAATTACAACGATGTACACCTAGAACAAAAAAATGTAGGTTTAATAATTTTAAATGGTAAGATATATGATAATAATGTTAGCATAATTTTAGATACAGGTTCAGCAGCTATCGGAAGATATTATTAATAAGTTACAAATTTTGAAAAGTGACATAATTAAAATTCCTAAAACTCACTTAGTAGGTATAAATGAAAAAACTTTAGGATCTACAAATAGATCAGTGGTGACTAAAATAAACTTTGGAAAATTTGAGATTATAGTTCAATTATTAATAGTAAACCATATGGAATACGATATACTTATTGGTAGTGATGAACTCAGTAAAAATAACTTTATAATAGATTTTGAGGAAGGAATTGTGAAAATCAATAATGAGTTTGAAATTAAAATTTCTTTGAAAGAAAGTATAAGAGTAGTAAAAAACTCGAATATAATTAGTATATGGAATTGTCGTGAACATAATTCAGGAAATAGGAATGATTGTGAAAAAGAAAATATAAGAAATGATAAGATTATTATTGATAGAATTCTTTGTACTAGGAATGAAAAAGAAATAGATAAATATGAGGATTATAATGAATATGAAATATTAAATGAAAGTGATAGAGAAGATAAATGTGATTATGTTAGCAGGTTAAATAGAGGAGAGATTTGTGATAGTAGGATTCAGGCCAAAGATGCCATAAAAGGAATGGTACATGAGAATATAGGTTTTGATTGTGATAATAAGTGGAAAGATAGAATGATAGCTTTAGTAGGAAAGTATAAAGGTTTAATAAATGAGGAATCAAGAATAGCGAAGGATTATGTTCATAGAATACAGATAAAAGACATAAAACAATTCCATGCAAAAAGTTACCCAATACCATATAAGTATAGGCAAGATGTAAATAATGCATTACAGACGTTATTAAGAGATAACATAATTAGTTACAGTACCACTCAATATATTAATCCAGTAGTGATTGTTCGGAAACAAGATAATTCAGTGAGAATATGTCTCGATGCAAGAAATCTTAATAAATGCTGTGTCCCAGAATTTGAGGCACCGCTGACAGTAGAATCAATTTTAGGTAGAATAACAAATGCTAAAGTTTTTTCAAAATTAGATTTGAAACATTCTTTTTGGTTAATTCCTTTACATCCAGAATGTAGACATTTGGTAGGTTTTAAAATAAATGGTAGGGTATATCATTTTAATGTAGTTCCATTCGGTTTACAAAGTTCAATATCAGCATTACTAAAAGCCACAAATAAAATCCTAGAAAGACATGAAGCTTATACGATTCATTATGTAGATGATATTTTGATTTTTTCGGAAAACAAGGATCAACATTTTACTCACATACAAAATGTCTTACAGGATCTTGATTCAGCAGGTCTCAAGCTTAGTTTAGGAAAATGTTCATTTTTTAAAACAGAAGTTATATATTTAGGTTTTAAACTAACATCATCTGGAATAGAAATGGATCCAGAAAGAATAAGCTTAATCAAGGACTATAAAAGACCTACGAATTTAAAAACTTTGAGGGGTTTTTTGGGAACTCTGAATTATTTTAAAAGGTTAGTACCAAATCTTTCAGAAAAGGAAATACCACTTGTGGAATTACTGAGGAAAAATGTAACTTGGAAATGGACAAATAAACAGGAGGAAGCTTTTAATTCCATAAAGGAAGAGTTTCATGAAAAGGTAAAAATATATCATCCTGATTATTCAAAAGTTTTCAAGTTAAGAACTGATGCTTCTATGCAAAGAATAGCTGGTGTGCTTTTACAGGAACAAGAAAATGTTCCAATATCTTTTGTTTCTCGTTTAACTCGCCAAGCGGAAAAAAATTATGGGGCAAGCGAACTAGAGCTTCTCAGTATTATTTTTTGTGTAAACAAGTTACGTTATTTCTTATTGGGTGGACATTTTATAATTGAGACAGATAACCAGGCTTTAACTAAAATTTTAGATAATAGATATAATAATTCTCGTATCCACAGATGGAGTTTATTATTGCAAGAATATACATTTACAATAAATTTTATTCCTGGACATTTAAATATTGTATCAGATGCTATTACAAGAATGGAAGGTGAAAACGTTAGGAGGCCATACACTCATAAAGTAGGACTTAATCAATTGAAATGTGAACAGGGAATATTTTCATTGGATGCTATTCAAATGAACCAAAACAGGTTAACAGATAAAGATAAGACCAGGCTAAAATATAGAGAAAATATTTATTTTAAAATCATAAATGGAATAGAAATCTATGCAATAACATCTGAGTTGGCTATTTTAATAATAGATCATATACATGTTACTTTTAATCATCCTGGAGTTAGACGTACTCATTTAATCTTTAGAGAGAATTATTATTGCAAAAACGATTTATCATTAATAAAAACACAAATAAGAAATTGCACTGCTTGTCAATTTAATAAGGAAAGAAATATGCATTATACTAACTTACCAAAATCTTTGATAGCTAGTAAACCATTAGAGATAATAACTGTAGACTTTATTTCAAATCTAATTCCAAGCACACAGGGAAATCTCCATATTTTTGTAATTCTAGATGTTTTCTCGAAGTACATAACTTTACATGCATGTTCTAAAACAAATAAAACAGTGGTGAAAATATGTTTAAATAAATTCATCAATAATCATGGGAAATTTGATACGTGCATAATGGACAATGCAACATATTTTAGGAGTAGACAATTACAAAATTGGTTTAATAAAAACAAAATTAATTATAGATATACTAGTATTAGGCATCCTCAAGCTAATTTAGCTGAGAGAGGAATAAAAGAGGTTATTAAACACTTAAGACTACTGGTCTCATATAATCATAGAGAATGGGAGAATAGATTGTCGGATGTAGAATTTTTCATAAATAATACTCCTAATATAAATTCAGGATTTTCTCCAATTATATTATTTAAGGGAATAAGTTCAGATAGACCATGGGAAATTGATTTTGATTATAATCAGATAATTGAACAGGCAAGAATGAAAGAGTCAATAAAGGAGAAACGATTTAAAGAAAAACAACTTAAAAAAAAGAATAAACATATTAAAGTTTTCAATAAGGGAGACTTAGTATTATTAATAGCATTGAGATTTGCTGATCACAGACATAACAAATGTAAGAAATTAGATTGTTTATTCGAAGGTCCTTATATAATTCAAAATGAAGGTGGAGTAAATAGTTATGTATTAGTACATCCAGAGACAGGAAAAACACGTGGGGTATTCATCATTGACCAATTATTTGAATATTATAGTTGTTCATAAGTTTAATTTTTGTTACTAAAATAAGGATCAACCCTTTGAGAATTTCTACTGTAGACATATAAATTACTCAAAGGCTTGAGGGGGAATGTTAAGACGAATTTATCGTCTTAGAAATTTGAAATTAAAAAAAAATCTTTAAGGAATATATCAAAAATTATATTATAGTTATGATCTATCTAATAATAGATAATTTTGATACACTCTGTATTTATTTTCAAGCATAACAGGTAATCAAAAGTTGAAGAAAAGTTTAGGAATTAGAATATAGTAAAACGATACGGTCAAATAAAGAAATAGGCCTTCTCAAGCTCCTGAAAATTAAATAATTCACAAGTAGTTAAAAAAAACTAATTATATTTGCTTATTGCGAAAATGTTTTATACTGTAGATAAGAAATGTATGTTTAAATATTGAAAGGTGAGGTAATGTGACTTGAACATACAGAATTATGTTCTAAATTAGTGTTTTCAAAATATTATTGAAAGGAATAAGGAAATTAAAAAAGGTTAAAATTGTGAACTGTCAAGTGCGGGTGAAAAATTAAAGTTTTAGAGTGAATTAGGAACTTGTAAGGAAAAAGAAGACTAGTTTCAGAATCAGGAGCTCAAGCTCTATAAAATGGGGCCAAGCACAGGTGTCCTAGCTGAAATAAAAATTTTGAAAGTCCTCATATTTGGTGGTTATGTCATCAAAAAGTCAAATTCAGTCTGTATTTTGATGTTGCCAGAGAAGCACGTTAATTTTTTGCTGTGATAGTCTTTTGTTTCTGAAACTACAAGGTAGCTAAAAAAATAAGGAAGTGTCAAAAGGAAGATTCTGACAGAAAATTTTTAATGGTTGTCAGAAGTTTTTTTAAATAAGAAATTTTGGAATTATACAGAATAAAGGTAGTAATTAATTATATTATAAAGAAAAAGTACATGGATACATACCTTTAGACCTGTCGAAAAGGTTATGAAGCTGTGAAATAAATATAATATGCTATAGCTCGGAAACTAATCCCACACAATACATGGTTTATGGATGAAGCAATTCCTTGTATTTAGAAGATGTAAGTAAGGTAACAAACATTTCATTGGAAATAACCTCCATATTATCCTAAAATTTTAAGAAGTAATAGTTTATTTGTTTGAACAATTATCAGTGAACATTTAATCTGGTATATAAAATAGACTTACCGAAGGTTATATTCCACAATAGTTGATCGGTAGATGTATAACAAATTGTCTTAAAAAAAAAACTTTTCCCACATCGTTATATTTTTTTTTTTACAAATTACTCATTACGTTCCTATATCGCATTGTATGTATTTGTAGGTTAACTTAGTTAAGTTTTTTTTTATAGAAAGAATGCATTCTACGATATTCAGTCAATAAGCAAATATAATTAAAGGATCATTGTATATCATTTAAAAAAAATGAGTATGTAGATAAATTTATTTGATCCAATATTTAAGGTAATTTTTGAGAAAGATCAAATTTGTTTCAATAAATAAACTTATATTCCTGAAATTAGTTTTTTCTACAGTAGATAGTGTGTTGATAGTTCTGTGATGACTATCATAAATTTGAAAAACCAAAAAGATCGAATCGTACGCCCAGAGTGCTGACGCTCAAGAGTTCTCAAGGTAAAGTAAAATTAAATCTTTATAAATTCATTAAATTCTATTTATAAAAAAAATAGAATTAAACAAAAGTAAAAATAAATATTAATTAAAATTTCATAATTGGCGCCCAACATAAAAATAAAGTGAAATAAAATAATTTCAAATAATAATACAAATACGAAAATAAATAAAAAGAAAATATCGTCACAGTAGATAATAATGAAGGTTTTTTGAAAAAAGCAAACGAAAACAACACTTTTCAGTATTGTCAATAATAAGAATTCTCGCATCGGCCAACACAGCCAAAATGGTTGCCAATTTTGTAATGATAAATCTCAAAAAATTTACTCTTGTTTAAAATTTAAAAATATGACTTACACCGAGAAACAAAATTTTGTTAAGGCTAAGGGATTTTGCTTTAATTGTTTTGAAACTGCTCACACTGTTATGACTTGCCAAAGTAGAGGTTGCAATGTTTGCGGTAAGAAACACCACACTCTCCTTCACTATACCCCTACCATTAAAACAAAAAATAGATTTTCTTCACATCCAAACTCTCAAAGTGCAGATTATGGGTCCCAAAGAAATGCTCACCTCTCACAGTCAATTTCTCACCAACCCTCCACTAGTTCGTTGTCACACAGGACAAACACCCCACCAAGAAATAATTTTTACAACCCACCTCCCAATAGAGAATTTCAAAGTAACCCAAATAGTTTGCGTGCTCTCAACTCACCGGTGGTTGCTGAAAATCAGCAAAACTATTCCAATGTGACTCACTCTCTCTCAGCTATAAGTACGAAAGATTCCTCTGTGCTTTTAGGTACTGCTCAAGTTTACGTATATAATTCACAAGGTTTACGTGTTAAAGCTAGAGCAATTCTTGACCCCGGGTCACAAAATTCCTTCATGAGTAAAAGTTTTGTAGAAAAGTTAAATTACACCCCTTACAATAAAAAGTTGAACGTGTCAGGCATTGGTTTAAGTGCCACCCTCTCTCACCAAACAGTTGATATTGTTTTTTACTCCACTATTAATCGCACCAAGTTTGAGGTTTCTTGTTCAATTCTTGAGACAATTACATGTAAACTCCCCCAAGCCATAGTGGACAGATCAAAAATAAAGTTACCCCCCAACACTCAGCTTGCGGATCCGGCCTATTTTCAGCCTGCAGAGGTCCATTTTCTCATCGGAGCTGACTGTTATTACGATTTAATAAGTGATGGTTTTTTAAGATTAGGAAAAAACTTACCCGTGTTACAAACCACCCTTCTCGGATGGGTGATAGCTGGCAACGCTCCTCTTTTACGCCCTCAAAGATATTCCAATTCTCATGTGTTTACCTGCTCATCAGGTCCCTCCTCTCCCACCTCTAGTGTAGCAATGCTCTCACAAGTAAGTGATCACTCCAAACTTGAAAATTTAGTTGAAAGGTTCTGGAAATCGGAGGAAATTCCAGAAATAGCTCATTTATCTCTTGATGAAAAATTAGGTGAAGAAATTTTTGTGTCCACTACTGAACAACTCGATGATGGTTCTTATCAAGTAAATTTGCCCCTAAAAACCTCTTGTGAACACATCAAATTAGGTCAATCCCTCTACACTGCAAAAAATAGATTCTTGAACTTAGAAAAGAAATTTCAAAAAGATCGCACCTATTTTTTAAAGTATAAACAATTTATTGATGAATATGTTGATCTTGGTCATGGTCAGTATATCCCACTTTCTGAAACTAATCAAAATTCAGAACCCAAATATTTTTTGCCACACCATGCTGTCATTCGTGAGGACAGCATTACAACGAAACTCAGGGTTGTGTTCGACGCATCCTGTAGAACTAATACAGGCCTCTCTCTCAACGACATAATGCTTAAAGGATATCAAGTTCAGCCTAACCTTTTTGACATTTTGTTATACTTTCGCTCGTTTAAATATGTGCTCACCTCTGACATCGAGAAGATGTACAGACAGATAAAGATAAACCCCACCCAAACATTTTTGACAAATATACTTTGGAGAGATAATCCCTCACTTCCCTTAAAATGCATCGAGTTATTAACTGTTTCCTATGGAACAAATTCAGCTCCATACCTCGCCACTCGTGTATTGCAAGAAGTTGCTCTGAAACATAAAGTTGAATTCCCTTTAGCTTCCAATATTCTTTTAACCCAAACCTATGTTGATGATTTGTTAGGTGGTTGCGATGACTTAAATGAACTCACCACTCTCCTTAAGTCATCCGGTTTCACACTCCATAAGTGGTGCTCAAACTGTTCTCAATTTCTCCCCAGCATCACTAATGAAAAACCAAGTGAATATTGTTTGAATCTAGATGATTCACCCAACAAAGTTTTAGGACTAAAGTGGAACCCTAATACTGTGTCTTAGGTATTTCAATTCCCCAAATAGCACCTCAAGGCACACTCACCAAAAGAAAAATGCTCGCTATGATTTCACAGTGTTGGGACCCTCTTGGCCTTCTCTCACCTGTAATTGTTGTTGGCAAACTTCTTATTCAGAAGTTATAGTTATTGAAATTAGATTGGGATGCAGAAATCACAGACACCTCTATCCTCCAAGAATGGAAAAATTTATTTGATAATTTACCCTATCTTTCTCAATTAAAAATCCCTAGATATTTGTTTTTGAACAAACCCATTATTAATGTGGAATTTCATGGTTATGCTGATTCTAGTTCTCTTGCCATGGCATCCTGTATTTATGTTCGCACACTTTACTATCAAGGGTAGCCCCACTAAAAGTTTTATCGATTCCCCGTTTGGAATTATCAGCTATGCTCCTGTTAGCAAAATTAGTGAAAGCTCTTTTAAGCATTTTTGAAAACAGATTCACTGTTACAAAAGTTCATTTATATTCAGACTCAGAAGTTGCACTCCACTGGATTCACTCCCACCCTTCCCGTTGGTCAACATTTGTTGCTAATAGGGTTTCTCAGATTCAAGAGTTAACTCCAGATTGTGTTTGGCATCATGTTGGGACTAAAGATAATCCTGCTGACCTCCCTTCTCGTGGAATAACTTCACGAGAAATTATTGATAACTCACTTTGGTGGGAAGGTCCCACCTGTTTAAAGGACCCATATGTTGATCTCCCAATTTTAAACCCTTAAGTCAACAACTAGAATTACCTGAAGAAAAAAAGGCAATCCTTATATCTTTAGTGGAAACCCCAATTAATGATTTTTGGGACGACTTATTCAAAAAGTATTCTAGATTTTCTAAACTGCAAAGGGTGGTAGCATATTGTCAGAGATTTATACATAATAAATTTCTGTTGAAAAAGCCCTCAGAAAAATTCATTGGCCCTCTGACAGTTGATGAAATGACTCATTCCCTTCATTGCATTGTTAAGTCACTACAAAATATGATGTAGAAGATGGATTTCTTCGTGTAGGAGGTAGATTAGAAAATGCTGATGTCCCTTACAATCAAAAGCACTCTATTTTGTTGCCTTCCCATAATATTGTTGTCTCTCTCATGCTCAAAGATGAACATTTACGTCTGGGACATGCAGGTGCCCAAACAGTACTCTCCAATTTAAGATTGAAATTTTGGCCTTTAAATGGCTTAAAAGAAATCAAAAAAATTATTAAAAATTGTCACACCTGTTTTAGATTTAGAGCTCAACCCCAGGAACAGTTAATGTCCCACATTCCTCGTGACAGGATAACTGTCTCTAGACCCTTCGAGAAAGTGGCAGTCGATTATGGAGGCCCTTTCTATTTAAAATCATCTCATCTACGTAAAGCCCCTGTGATAACAGCATATATTTGTGTTTTTGTGTGTATGGTCACCAAAGCTGTACATATAGATTTGGTGACTGCCCTCTCCTCAGAAGCTTTTATAATGACTCTGAAAAGATTTATTTCCCGTAGAGGAAACCCCTCCCTAATCTTTAGTGATAATGGTACCAATTTCTGGGGGGCCAGAAATCAGTTAAAAGATCTTCACGAATTTTTTATGCACTCTCACCTCTCTAACCCCATTAAAGAATATTGTGTAGAAAATGAAATTGTATTTAAGTTCATTCCACCTCTTTCCCCGCACTGGGGAGGTCTTCATGAAGCTGCCATTCGCAGTTGTAAATTTCACATTGTTAGAATCATTGGTCAAACCTCTTTCACTTTCGAAGTTTTCTACACCATTTTGAACCAAATAGAAGCTATCATGAACTCGAGGCCTATTTGTAGTCTTTCAAATGACCCCAATGATTTACAGTGCCTAACCCCAGGCCACTTTCTAATTGGCAGAAGCCTTACTGCTCACCCTGAAAAAGATATTACGGAAATCCCAGAAAATAGACTGTCCATGTGGAAACGAATTTCCCAATTGCAGCAATCGTTTTGGAAACGATGGTCTGTTGATTACCTCAATCAATTGCAAAATAGACCCAAATGGACTAAACTCAACAAAAATCTCTCAGTAGATGAACTTGTCATATTAAAGGAAGACAATTCCCCTCCTCTTAAGTGGGCCCTCGCTCGCATTGTGAAAATTTTCCCTGGAAAGGATGGAAATGTTAGATCCATTCAGCTGAAAACTTCTTCTGGGATATATACCAGACCCATAACGAAGGTATGTCGCCTTCCCCGTGAACAAGATTAATTGTTTTCTCAATTTTGTGCGTTGTTTTTTTTGTATTGTTGGTATATACTATTGTGTGATATTTGTTCGTTGTCTTTAAATCTATCCTAGATTCATCCCCTCCTACTCAGTTCTCAGTTACTTTGTTATTTTTTGTTTTGAAAGATGGGAATCTTTCAACGCGGGGAGTATGTTGGAGAACGAGTAGCTCCAACATTGTAAAAATTATATTTTTTTGTTGTAAAGTATAAATAGTATCACTCCATCCTATAGCTAACTGTCATCATGAAAAGTCAATAATCTAACCTCATTTAAATATTGGTTTTGGCATCTGTCAAATTATAAATGATAAAAATTCATTTCCATAGGTGGTATTTTATTTGAAAAAACTAAGTAGACTAGCAACGAAATAAATAAAAAAGTCACTCAGAAAAAAGTCACCCTAAAAGAAGGAAAAAACGTAGTAAAATTTTCATTTAAAGAAGTTGTGTTGTAAAATAATTCCCACCTCATGAAGCTAACGTTGAATGAATGAATAGCATTATCAAAAATTTTTAACCTGCACACCTGGGGAGGTGAGTTTGTTGGCAATCGTATTTTGGATAGTTGGAAAATTGTTACAGCTGTGCTAACAATTTCAAGATAAGTGGTTTTCTCATTTTTTTTACTCACCAAAATAGACAAATTATACCAAAGTGTCTACTGTCTACAAGTTCATAGTTTTTACTGTTTCAATTTCATTGTATATTTTTAGTATGTAAAATATTTTGTTGTAGTTTTCAATTAAGGGTGAATGACAGGCCTGCGTATTATGCATGTGAGTTTTATACTATACGAGTAAGGTCACAGTTATTGTTTTTTTTTTTGAATTTATACTCTCAATGATCTGCTAACTTATTTCAGTTAGATTTTGTAATTAAATATATTAAAATCAGATTAATGTGTTTAATTAAAATCATTTAGGTTTTTGTTTACAAAAGGATAAAAACAATAAACATTTTTTAACCGGCACCCATAATATTATGGTCTATTGTATTTCGACGAAGTAAAAGGTCGACCCTACTTTAGTGTTGGAATCAAAGAGTGACTGCAACATTCGGCTTTATCGTTAGTTGTTTTGTCAAACATAATAAATTAGTTTATCATATATTTGATGATAAACTAATTGCTGCTGGATATATAGATATCTTGGAAATCAACTTACACCAACTTTTGGAGGAAGAAGAGTTGGCTGATAGGGACACATTTTGGTTCCAACAAGATGGAGCACCTGCCCATAATGCTCTATTCATTGGAGATTATTTAAACGAAAAATTTCCTAATCGGTGGATTGGTACTTATGGACCGGTTAGGTGGCCCCCTCGTTCTCCGGAAGTAAATCCTCCTGATTTTTTTATTTGGGGATTTTTAGAAAAATAATATTTGCAAGACTAAGTTCGAGAGTAGGGAAGATTTATTACAAAATATTCATGCCGCATTTAGAAAAATAAAGCCAGTGCACATTCTCAATTGTGTAAGATCAGTAAGAAAAAGGTGTCAATTATTATTACAACAAAAGGGAGGACATTTTGAACATTTCATGTAATTTTTACATTCTAATAAAATTAGTTATAGGTAGATTAGTTGTTACAATGATTTTTGTTGTTCCATAAGTTTATTGTTTTTATTTTTTTAATCAGGTTTTATTTTTTATTAATTATAATTATGATAAATAAAATTGTCACACATCAGTATCCTTATAATAAAATGTTAAATTTCGTTACTGAGTGTTCAATTTTTTAAGGGTGTTTCACCTGATAACATCCATAAATGGTTTATTTGCACTGTAGCCCCAACCATTGAAAATATATATATATATTTATATATATATAAATTACTATAAATATTTGCCAACTCAGTAACGGAGACGATTTATGTGGGGATGTGTCAATAAAAAATACATTGGTCATACTAAAAGGACATTAACCAATCGAATTTCCTCTCACAAAAGCGATAGTAAATTGTATCCTGATAGATGTGCCCTCGCTGAACACGCATTTTATGAAGACCATTCAATTGATTATCAATCAGCCAAAGTATTAATCACAGAAAATAATTATAAAAAACGTCTATTTTTAGAAACCGCATTTATTTCACAAGAAAATAATTGCATTAATAAAAAAACAGACCTGAATAACCTTAGTGTGATGTATGCCTATCTCTTAGATTTTGAAAAACAATCTTTACAAAATTCAAAATCCAATCAAAATTAACTTTATTCGAATAGACCTTTATAGATAAAAATTTTTGTTTAATGTCATATTGAATGTCATATTGTTTTTTGAGTTTAATTTGTAATGAACGTTTATGTCAATTATAAAATTTTATTTTTATCTATTTTTACAATTATACCGACATCCTCGTTTAAATAATGTAAGTAAATTTTAACATTAATTTATTTTATAATTTGACCATCCTAATAATTTTCAGTCCTTGAGAATGAATATGTTATATTCGAAAGCTTGGAATATATTTTAAAAAGAGTACTCTCTGGTATTTTATTGCCACATCCCCACATAAATCGTCTCCTATATATATATATATATATATATATATTTATTTATCTTTACGCCTTTGTGCGTCCGTACATTGTCCTTTTACATTTAATCGTGCGTCCGGTGGTAGTTGTGCGTCCGATATACGGACGCACAATTATTTTTCAGTTTAAACTACTTTTTCGATAGTTTTACATCATAACAAGCATTCTCGCAAATTTTATGGTGGACGTCAAAATACGACAAAATGATTGAAGTATATAATATGTGAGTTCCATAAATTTCCGCACTGGCGCACTTTTATATACACGATGTGAATATACTAAAATATTTTTTAGCCAAACCAAGCGACTTGTGCGTCCGTTGGTGGCAACACCGCAATTTTAAGAATTAAGTGACTACATTTCTGAATATTTCTTCGGTGGTCGTTTTATAGGAAAATTTTATAAACTTACATAATTTACTAGGACTCTGGGCCCATAGCAGCATAATTTTTTTTCTTGTTGATTGACGCAGTTTCATTCATATGTCGCTAGGAAGACAAAACACTGCAAATTTTACGATCCATAAAAGATAAAAACGTAAATGAAGTCAACTAATAACAATACAATGAAATAGTAAGTAATGTCAAATATATAAAAATTTTACAAGTAGACAAAAATTTCATACTGATCTTTGATTTTATCACTAAGCGCTTACCCGATAATTCTCAAAATATACGGGAAGTGTCATTTGAAATTTGAAAGCTGAGACACGTGATAAAAAATGACGTCATTAAATTGAAGATATTTATCGTTGTTGTATGGCTCGTCTCATTTTTCATCGACCCGCAAAGTCTTATTTTATTATTTCGGAACTTCGTGACCAGTGATTTCAAGGAAGCAATCGTTCAAATTAGACACCAAGCATTTTTTAATTGGTTATTTTTGTATAATTTAAAATTTTTAAATTGTACAGGTTGTATCTTTAAACGTTTGACAGTAAGTGAAATGTAAACGCTATGGTTGGTACTTTATAGCCCCTCTCACCTCTTATGGCTCCTCAAAGTTTCGAAAAAGTATCTTTTACCGGAGATATGAACGGACTATCTTTCTTCGACCACCCTGTAATAGACATGTTTTGTTGACGCCGCAGCTTATAATATCAACAAACATTCATTTTCCCTTGAAATAGTTATTTTCCTAACGCTCCACGCATATGTTAGAAATAACATTTTTTCTACGAGCGGACAGATACAAACTAACAAGTTTATTAGTTACCTTCTGGTTATTGATGTAATCAATAATAGTTATTAACGCCATATTAAACAAAATTTCAATGAAACCAAAAAAATTATTATAAAATGCAATAAATGACCTTGCGTGCGGTAAAGTAGAATCGTGCGCCATAGTATACTTTTCCGCGCTCGTAGAAAAAAATATTGGATATTTTTTTTAATTTGAGAAAACTGAAAATTGAACTATTGAAATTTAAAAATAAAAAGATTATGTTAATTGAAGTATATCCAGTACAATATCCGTCAAACGTAACCAAACACAAACTTCACTTCGTCATATTTGCACCACGTTACCAAATAGATAAATGGTATATTACATACCTAGGCCAGTAAAGCAAGAAATGTCTCAGATCTCATGTAATTGTCGGCCGAAGCGCAGTGAGGTCGACAAACATGTGATCGGAGACTGAGACGGAGCCGGAAAGCGGCAACTTCGTTTATCGCGGCGGCCCGAAAGTTGATGCTTTCCGGCCGGAGGACAGAAAATAATCGTAATGTAATAATCAAGTGAGAAACTAATTATCTATTAGAATTTCCATTTTTCACCTAGTAGGGGTCTTAAAATTACCGTCTTACCGTGAGATTACTAATAACGTACATTGGGTTTTGTAGTGAATATATTTTTGTGTGAAATTGGAGATTGTACTTCAATTAATTAGTTTATTGACAGAAAAATAAGAACCCCGTACATAATGTTAAAAGATTGGTCCTCGGTGAGAGCAGATGCAAATTGTATACAGGGTAATTCATTAGTGCCATAGAGTCCAATATATTGTAAATCCTCGAAGATATTCGAATAAAAGTTTAACCAGTGCTAGCCACCCTGAAGGTTCATATTTTAAAATTGGTTGCAATTGTACAGTGTGTTCCAGTACGCCGTGCCAGATGAAAGCTACAGTTTTTTTGAATGGGACATCCTGTATTCTACTTCTAATTTGAATTCTGCATGATTTCTCTATTGCAATGATATAAGGTTGTACTAGGTTATACAGTGTATTTAAGAAGTTCTGATCACTTGTTCCTGGTTACAGCCATACGTCTGTGATAGTCTTCTATAGTTTATTCCTACAAGTACATAAATTATTGGAATGCAATAATCCCCTGACTAACAGGCGTTTATCGGAGTTTATCTCAAAATTCACGAAATATGTTACAAAAATTTAATAGTAACTGAAAATATATTATTTGCTAAAATGATTGAGTTATAAATATAATCGCATAAAAATGTGAAAAACAATATAGGTACTTTGATAATAATTCCTTCAATGGAAAACGAAAAGCCGAAAGTTGCTGGTCGTGATCGTTATCAGTGTCACTTGTACTTGATTCACTATTACTTGTGTTAGAACTATCTACATTAATAATTAAAGGTTTTACTTTAACACTTTTAATAACATCATGATCCATATTCCACATGTCATTTTCAATTTTTTTTACATGACTAATGCAATTTTGCCACGTTTCTTCGGTAATATTTCCAACTGCACTTAATAGTAATTTCTCTTGTATGTAATATTGATTCTCGCAACGAACTGTTTAATTTCTGCCCAAACCAACTCTATGGGTTCAACTCGCAGTGGTGAGGGGGGAGCCGTAAAACACTGACAAGTCCATCTATCACATATTTTTTATATTTTCACTGATGTTGCTTAGCAATCTCATAGAGATAGGCTTTGGTAAATCTGTGATTAAATGATATACCTTTATTTTATGATAATAAAAATAATAATTCTTTATTTTCTTTTTGTCAAACAACAAAGTTTGTATAGAATTAGTCACAATGAAAACTAAATCCTAATCTAAAATTGACATGCAAATTATAACTAAACAATATCTGATAAAATTTCAAATCATAATACACACCAACAAATAAATAATTATTCATACAAGATTCACGAGTTTAAAAATTCTTCTGTGGAGTAGAAACAACGTTCACTTAAAAATGATTTTAAAACTTTTTTTAATTCTATTAGTGTAGTACAGTTTCTGATGGTTAAAGTTAATTTATTATAAAACCGTTGTCATTGTATAGCCAGAGATTTAAAATGAATATTTCCCTCAGATAAAGGTACATGTAGATCATTACAATGTCTTGTATCAAATCTATGGACTTGTAGACTTGTAGCCATTCCATTAATTCTGCGTTTCTCCATGAGCAGGTTGGTCATTTTTCTTGCAGAGCACTATTATTAAGAGCTATGAGAAATGGTGGTATATTTTCCAAAAACGACATACAAATTTTAACATTTGTGCGTTCATATATTTATGATAGTCGCCGTCAGTATCTCGCGAAGATAATCTGATTACACGTTTTCCAGTAAGACAACTATTCCTACTCCGTTGCTTACACTTAAAACCTATTTTATGCAAATGCAACACAACGTTGTTTTACTTATAAGCGACAAATTCGCATCAGTTTTTAATAATTGAAACATTATATTTATTGTTCGTACTTCATTTTTCATATAAAATGAATGGATGTTCTGATTGCGTTGTTTATAAATTCATTGATTTTCTCTACTTTTCGTCCTGGTTTCTCCTTAGGTTCGCTTAAAACCTGATTTGTTTTTTGTTCACGTATTACTTTGTAAATAGTCGATATCCCCACTCCGGTAATTTGTGCACATTTTTCTATAGTGCTGTCAACACTGTTTTGCAAACAGTAAGCAGTAGAAGAAGGCGTGTTTAAGAACATGCCATTTTCTTCCTGTATATACGTTTAAAATCATCGCTTGTTCGTTTAGACCGAATGGTCCAAACTTTTACAAATAGGTACAACCCTTCTCAAAGACGGTTATTACAAAACTAAAACCATAATTAAAACTAATATGAAAACCTATAGGTCATAATGACGAAACTGTACAATAATATTTCTCAAAATACGTAACCAGTTTTTTGTTTTTCTACCTGCGAATTGGAGAACAATAGATAATCTTTCTGTGTTTATTCATAACATGTCAAATCGATAGTGAAAGTTTGTTTACAATGGGCACGGAAGCTATAATATTTTATAGTACATAATTTTTTATTCGAAGTGATCTTTTATAAACTTGAAAATTGTGACACCTAAAAGTATTTATTTTTCAATAGTACCTACCTAAGTTACCATTAAATTATTGTGAAATATTTCGTCAATTTTGAGTACAACTTCGTGATATCCCATAAACATCTGTTAGTAACTAACTGTTAGGGGAGTATTGCATTCCAATTCTCTATGTATACTTCTTCCAGGCATAATGTAATGACCCATATTTTTAATCCCTTTGAAGGTAAGTGCCGCCCAATGGCGTGCATATAAATTTTTTTTAAATTCGAATATTGTGAAATGTTTTTCGTTCAAATTAATATAGTAGATTAAAATTAACCTGCATACAAAACTCATAAAATTTGTAATATAATTTTCTGTAAATAATGCTCATTTAGCCAGACAATCTGCAAAAATTGTCTGCCCAGGAAGAACCACGGGGAGGTATGAGCTATTCCTACCAGGAAAAAGGATTGGATCGGGCATGTTAGTAGGAATATGAAGTTAGTTTTTTTTTGTTTTAATTTTTTGTTATTTTTTTGCTTTTTTACTTTTTTTTAAATTTTTTTTGCTTTTTTATTGGCTTTGGTAAATAGGTACGGTATCTACTATAAATACTTGAAAAACAAAAAACGCGTTTTAAATATACCTACAAGGAAAATTTATTTAAAAGAATTTAATTACCGGAATTATCAGAATCTTCCGAAGTAAAACAGTCAATTGAATGATGTTTCCTGAAAGTCGGATTGGACGATAAGGACCAGTTTTTTGGACACCAAGATCACCAGAATTGAATGAAGTGATTTGTTCTTTAGAGGCTATGCTAAAGATCAGGTACAAAGTACTCCAGACGATAGGAAATATAGAATAAGGCAGGCTTTCTGAAATGTGAATGCGCAAATGCTTATTGTTTATCAACCTTGTAGCTGTAGATCTACTTATAGGAGGGTTTTCAGGATTTTAATCGTTAAAAATATGAGCTGCTCCGTCATGGGAACGTTTCCGATCACCATATTCAACTAACATTAAGATTTCGATTCGTTGTTTTTCCGATAAATGTGCCGTTATTCTTAATTTACTTTCAAACTTTATGCTAATTTGAAATTGGTATCAGTTTTCACAATTTGTACATAAATGAGGTTCACGTTTTTAATGACTACTATTGTTTTTTGTTTAATTTTAAAAACCTACAAAGTCATATCATTAGTACAGTACAATTCAATTTAGAAAAATAAAACTGATATTTGATAAGATATTTTGTATTAAGGTGATACATTGCTATTATTTCTCGAAAGAAAAAAATAAGCTTCTTTGTGATACGTCACTCGACCTAGGTTGTCATTTAAAAAAATCCAAGATGGCAGCCGTACGCAAAACGCTGACGTCAAAAACATTTGACATTTGCTCTAAAATATGCAGAATAACGTCTCATTCAAATTTTGCCAAACAAATTAAACTTCTTAACAAAGCCGATTAACATGGTCTCAAATCAATAATTAACAGTTGAAGCTGAACAGTTTTATCAAAAATGCATACATGGTCCTCTCCAAATTTTTTAAGCACTATATAATGATATAATATAAAACATAATACAGGGTAATCAAAAGTTTAGAGTTTTTGACCACTTTGTATTATGGTTTTTCTTATAGCATTAGATAGTGCTTGAAAAATTAATATAGGTCAATATAAGCCATTTTAATAAACTTTGAACAGTTTAGCTTCAGCTGTTACTTGAAGTTCAAAACATACGAATAATGAAGTGTTACTTACTTGACCCCTTTTGCTATTTAAAAACATTGAAGGGATGAATATCACCTGAAAGGGGTTCAACAAAATATCGAAACTTATAGTGACGGATATTTAAAGAAATTCGAATATCGACTTATCCCAGCGTTTTTTTACTCTTTATTTAAGGGATGACGATAAGATTTAATCTTATCACTGTATATCTACATTTTTTCCGAAATAAATATTTCAGCAAAAATCAGTGCTAATATTACATAGTTCAACATTTAACTTAAAGAATCATTTTATTTATACTGACTAGTCAGTGTAGTGCAGTAAGAGTAAATATGATCAACAAAAATAAATAAAAAATTGTAAAAAGATTCTCTAGAAATTTTTTTTACATGCGTCACAATAATATCGTGTTTTTATTTATGAGAATGCTTGAAAAAAATGCAACCAATAATTTCTTAATTTATACTCATTAATTAAGTACATTAAATTTTAAAACATTTTCAGTTGGACCGCACTACACACTTTTATACGCGATTTATCCTGTATGGACATAATCTACAATTTCTCAAATTATGTTATGCTTTGAACGGACGCAGAATAGTGTATCACTGAAATAATTGGTGTAAAGGTATGTGAAAAGCTTGGCAACTATGGACGTATGATTGAATGCAAATCAGACAAAAACGTATATGTTGGAAGTTCAAATACTTACGGCTGGGAGGAGCTAGAAATACTTTGGAATGTCAAAAATGCAATTTTTTTTTTGTATATATAAAGTAATTTAAACCGACAGTAGTATTCTAGATGCACAAAAGAGTAAATATACGCAACCAAAATATTCAAAAATTTAGTCTTTCTAGTGGACGCACGAATACATTTCCTTGTACGGACGCACAATAGATAGCGGGATGTATATATATATATATATATATATATATATATATATATATATATATATATATTTATATATATATATATATTTATATATATATATATATTTATATATATATATTTATATATATATATTTATATATATATATATATATATTGTTATGGATTTTATGGAATCGTGATACGATTGTATCAAATTAAATTTCAAGATCACGTTTGTTAGAATAAAAATTCAAATGATCTTATATTAACAATGAAATTTATAATTATTTTTAACAATTTTGATACATCCTGTATACATATTTTGTTTATTACGGATGTCAACATTTCGTATCTAAACGCTGATTCATTATAATAATTATAGTAGTATTGTAGTATAATGTCAATAGGGTAGACAATCGGAAGGTAATGTTTGTATGTTACTCTTGTAAATCATATAAATTCGAATATTAAATTTTATAGAGTTATTAACCAGTTGTAATGATACTCTGATTTTGGATAATTTGTAAATTTTAGATAGTAATATTGTAAATAAATATTTTATAAAAATAAATGTCAAGAAATGTCAAAGTAAAAATTTAAGTACTGACACGAAATATTTAATATTATTGATTGGTATAATGTTTTAAAAAAAAGGAAGTGGAAGTAAAACAAAAAATAATGGGGACGTTGTTAAGGGGAAACTAGGGAGTTGTTGGGTACTTGGAACGCGAGTGGCGAAAAATAATTTTCGGTGTGTGATATTTTTCTGGTAGAAAAATCCAGAAGGAAAAATTGGTGTGTTGGTCTTCAGAACGAGGTCTACGAGCAAGTCGTGGTGTATTTGTCCACATTGGGACGACCTATTAAAGCAGATGGTGAGATAACCAAATTTATTAATATATGATTTGCGATCCAGTCAATTTTTGTACGAGACATATATCACATTCGATTGATTGATAAATATTTAAAGGAGTTGTATGCTGAGACCAGGAGCTGAAAGAAAATAAAAATTATTACAGATCTTATTTACAACAATTTATTTGCATCCTGAATTTTAGGTTGTGATGAAGGGACTAGCGTTTTGAAAATAATTAAGAGGGTATAAATAATACAGTTAATTATAGGTTGTATTTATTATTATTAATATTTTCATACTTACATTAAATTTAGTATCAAATTTTCTAATATTTGCATTATATTGAAGTAAGTGATATTATATTTGATTTAGGTTGCATCCTCACATTTCTGTGAGAAAAATTCAACAGCTGTTTCATCGGAGCGAACAGTACGTTCCGTAATTTTGAGTAGTGCAAATATTAGTGGTAAGAGTATTTCACAGTTTATTATTGTCAACATGACAAATTGTTATGTTATATTGTTGTTTATAGTAATCCAATTCATTGTTTAATTTCATATTAATTTTTTTAAATTATTTATTAAATCAGAATCAGGGTATATCAATATTTCATTTCTTACGTACAAGTAAACATAAATTAAATAATTAGATTGGAACGCCATCTACGAACCGACATCTATAGTATCCTTGAAACACCTTACCTTGAGGTAAGTAGTCGAATCTCTTCCTGAGAAGCTGTGGCAAAAGTATAGAATTCTATTAGACGAATAAAACGAACACAACACGTAGACAACTAACTATCATAACAAATTATTTGACATAACTCAAACAACTTAAGCGATTAATACAAATTATCAAACGCGATATTATTATTCCATAATAATATATACACATAATTTTGTTATGTATTCTTAAATACAAGGACTAATCCAGTGCTTCAATTTGAATATCATTTTTTTTGTTATTTTTCGTTTTGCATTTAATATTTGAAAAAGTACCTAATTTATGTATTTTAGAATTGTGTTAATTATACCAAGTATATTAATTAATTTTTATGTTTGTTACAGTTTCAACCTCTGGTTTATATGTACGCTTACAATTGCAAGCCGCTGGGAGAATGATCGTACAGAAACCTGAGGCACTTCACATCAGGGGCATACTTGTATTTAAGAACATTGTGTTATCTCCAGGCCCATCGATCTGTCGATGATGAAAATCTTTTATATTTTCATAAGTATAAGCCGGATGACTTTTCTCTGGTCGACGATTCTAGTTGGTCGTCGGATGATGCATCTTTGGGAGAATTAATGCCACCACCTCCTACTTATATGCCGCTGCCAACGCCGCGTCCGTCAACATCTACATCGCAGGCTACACCATGATGTATATATACACATATTATATTTGTTTCATATTTTATACATTATGTTAAAAAAAAATTATTTCCGAGGCCGTATCTGTTCGTATTTTTTATCCTATATCTCTTCGATATTTTTATGCCTACGAATGATGTGATCATAGTAATATACTTAATTTACAATGAAATAGAAAAAAACAGTTATATTGGAAGATCTACAAATAAGACCGCCACCAGAAAACACCAGAGAGGAAGTTTTAGAAGCGAACTCTCCTCTAAGAAATTTACCTCGAAGACAAAGACCCAATAAAGAAATAGAAAAAAAATAGTTATATTGGAAGATCTACAAATAAGACCGCCACTAGAAAACACCAGAGAGGAAATTTTAGAAGCGAATAAATTTACCTCGAAGACAAAGACCCAATAAAGAAATAGAAAAAAAAATGGTTACATTGGAAGATCTACAAATAAGTCCGCCACCACACAAAACCAGTATGGGAGTTTTAGAAGCGTACACTCCTCTAAGAAATGTAGCTCGAAGACAAAGACAAGCGTCAGAAGAATCTAAAAAAAACTATGATATTGATGAAATGGAAGAACCTTTTCAATCATCTGGAAGTGAGTATCTGCCTTCAAGCGATGATGAGGAAAATGAAGAATTTCCGCTTATAAGTTATGAAAGGATTAGTAAATCTGAAGGTAAAAGTACTAAGAAAACAAAAAAAATGTGAGCAACAAGTATTCTTACAAGTCTAATGAAATATCAACAGCTACTACCCTGCTTGATCAAAATTTAATACCAAAAGAAGAAACCTTTGGACTAATAAGTACAAATAAGCACGTAGACCCTATTATAGTTAACTTCGGTAAATTTGTAGAACCCTCTGTTAACGTTGAGTCACACTTTAGCCGTTCACAAGACAAAAAAACAACATGTCCATATTGCTTGGACGATGTAGCCCATTTTGCAAGACACTTAATTAGAAGACATTGTGATGAAGGTGCTGTTAAGGAATTTTCGTCATTTCCTCCAAATTACCACAAAAGAAAATTATTGTTAGATGCCATTCGCCGTCAGGGAAATTTTGTTAGTTCCATATCAACTAATAATATAAGACCTGTACGAAGACCCAAGGAAGCTGAAGATGTGGATACCTCATTGTTTGTTTCTTGTCCTGATTGCATGGGATTCTAGAACGTATTTAAGAAGACATAGAAAGCAATGTCCTGCACGATCTAACTGTAAAACTATCAAACGCGAAAATCATTTATCTTCATCACAAGGATTTACTGTATGTTCAGGTGTACACGGTGATTTTCTTGCTTCTTTGCGATTGAAAAATGAGGTTTTTCCAATTATGCGAAGTGACGAGATTTCAAGAACTGCTATGAAAGATATGCTCATTTGCTCATATGCTGAAAGCTTGCTAAGAAAGCACAAGCGTGTAAGAAATGTTATCTCAAATAAAATGAGAGAATTGGGACGACTTCTTATGAGTTTGAGAAATACAACTGGAATTCAGCTACTATTGGATGCTTTAAAACCACATTTTTTTGACAATATTGTCGGAGCTGTGAGAGTTATTAGTGGATATTGTGAAAACACCAAGACCTTTAAAGCAAGCAGTTTGGCGCTACACATGAGGACGACGCTAACGCAGGTTTGTGACATAGCTACAAGGAATATTATAAAGAAAACTCCTGTGCTAATGCTGAAGAAAGTTTAAAAGACATTAAGCGCTTAAAAAATCTCATTGAAAACCATTGGACATCTGAGATTTCAAGCCTTGCACTGAAAAATTTAAAGGAAAATAATTATGCTTCTCCAAAATTGTTGTCACTGACCCAAGATGTTATAAAATTCCAAAGTTTTGCAATGAACGAGGCCAATGAAGCTTCAGATGCGTTAAAGAAGAATATCGACGTTAAGTTGAACCATCGAAAACTGATTGAGTCTGTTTTAGCATTGACATTATTAATAAATAGAAAGCGCATTGGGGAAATTCAGTACCTAAAAACCGAGACTTATAATTCTAAAGTCAGTGAAAACCAGCAAACCGAGTTTCTAGGTTGTCTTTCAAAAACTGAACAAACTTTGTGCAAGAATTATAAAAGAGTAGTGACAGGTGGAAAAGGAAGCAGACCTGTTGCAATTTTATTTCCACCGGATCTTCAGAAATTTATTGAACTTCTTCTAAGTTTCCGAAGTATTTGTGTGCCTGGGACCAATCCGTATCTATTTGGTAATCCTAACACAGAGCTGTGGTTAAGTGAAAAAGATGGCGACGAAAGCTGATGTATCGGACACAACTCTGTTTACATCAACCCCTTAAACAAATTGCCACAGTATTGCAAGCAATAAATATTAAGGATGATGAAATGGAGCAGTTCGCTACTTTCATGGGACACACCAAAAAAACACATGAATCGTATTATAGGTAATTATAAATTTCAGTTTTTCATCGTTTTTATCAATGACTATTTAAAAACTACATTTACTTGTGTTTTATCAAGTATAATGATGTACTTGATGTAAATGTTTATTTATTTATTTAAAAACCATTCTTATTCTCTATTTTTTGTGGCATTGTCCGCATTTTTTAAAGGGAAAGTTTTGTTTGAAAATCCTCTTGAAAACAGAAACTAAAGGTCAGTCTACTTGACTACATACTCGAATGTACGTACTTCTGATTTAACTAGTACTGTCTCGAAGGCTTCCTCAAGACTTGTATCAGACAGCAAAACTTTCCAAATTACTTATCGCTATTAATAGTGGACAAGTAGGAAAGTATAAAGGAAAATCCCTTGACGAAATAACTTTGTCAGACAATGAATCATTGCTGGATGAGACTGAAACAGAAAAACCTTCATTGCATGGTAAGAAATTAATAATTATTTATTTTCTTTTAAGGTACCAGAATGGAGAAAACTTTTTTATGACAATGAAGTTTTTTGAAAAATTATCAAAATAAATTCCAACTGAAGTGATACCATACATATATTAGTGACAATTTTGTATGAACATTAATAGGTCAATAAAATCGCTGTTGTCATTAGACGACGAAGTACTGCGCAGAATTTATAACTGTAAATAGTAATATTGCTCAGTAAAACAAACAATAGTGCAATGAACATTTTTAAATATCAGTTTATTTTCAAAATTCGCCCCGTTAAAAAAAATAAAATATAGATGTTTCAATTTTCAGTTATTACGTTAACTAGTATACTAAATATACCTATCGACGAAATATGGAGGAATTAACAACATACCGTAACGTATACGTAACTTTAGCAAATCAAGTTGATGTTTTATTAGGATTAATTGAAAAAAATAAAATGCTGACATGAAGATTTATACTATATTATATTATTTTTAGACCAAAATGATAATGAAAATGAAAACGAAGAGACATGGGAACAGGAATTTGGAGAACAAGCAATAAAAAAGGCAGTATTAGGTAATTATCTATTTTTTCTTATCCAGAACTAAGAGTGTTGGAAACCTAATTTAAAAAACGTAGAATAAAAAATAAACTGTTATGTTTTAGATAAAAGGGAAAATAATATAAAAAAAGGTAAGCGAGGAAAGTGGAATTCAGAGCAAAAAAATGTATTGAAAACAGCATTCAAAGAACACATAAAAAACAAAACGGCTCCGAGAAAAGAAGAAACGGAGTTATTAATGAAAAAACTTAAAGATTTATTCAAGGATAAGACATGGCCCACAGTAAAAGCTTTTGTTTATAACTGTTATAAAGGTTAAACGTTTGCTAATGTACATTCTAGACTTGTACTACGCTATAATAGTATAAACTTTTAATTTCATTTCAATGTTTTAATAATTATTTTTAGTCATTTTCAGTTTTAGTTATGAATAAAATGTAATATAGGCAATAACCAAGTATTTTATGTAGTATTTACTCTTGTACGTTTTTTCATGTAGCAGTTTGTATTTCCAGTTTTCAATTTGTTCCATAACTTGAAATATCATATTTTATTTATTATCTTGTATTATTTTCTGGTTTTTTAATTTGTTTGGTTTTCAGTCGTTAAACATTTTTTTCTTCAAATCTGTAACACCTGTTGCAGGGAATTTACTCAATGAAATCGGATAAAGAAATATCTAACATTACATATAGGTGTTTTATTATGAAGCAATTTATTTGTTTCATTTCAAAAAAAAATTGATTATACTAAAAACTGTATTAAATTTTGTTTTCAAGATGAAAAGAATGAGAACATTACATTTCTTCAATACTGTCTGTATAGTACTTTTCAGGTTGATTCTCTTTATTTATGAGCGGCGTTCTTACTTCTAATAATATATGATTTACGCCCGACGGTATATACATAAGAATAAACTTCACGCACGTTTTCAAGCCCAGCATTGTTGTCAAATGTCGGGCTTCATAGCGATTTGTTTGAATATAATAATTCAAATGTATAAAACTTATACACGAAAGCGCCCCCTACCGCATAATTTTGCAAACTTTTTGTATAAGTGTATGTATAAGTAGCACGTTGTGAAGCCTTCGCAAAAATTTGTCCAGTTGGGTTAGGAAGTAAGGGGAATCCAATGGTTGTTATATACTCGGGCGACGTTTCAAAACCCGGGCTCCAAAAGGTAGTTGCGGGCTTCTACACGTTCAAAATATATCTTGTACGGGCCTGTATAAGAGCGTTTATATATATATATATATATATATATATATATATATATATATATATATATAGGAGACGATTTATTTGGGGATGTGGCAATAAAATACCAGAGAGTACTCTTTTTAAAATATATTCCAAGCTTTCGAATATAACATATTCATTCTCAAGGACTGAAAATTATTAGGATGGTCAAATTATAAAATAAATTAATGTTAAAATTTACTTACATTATTTAAACGAGGATGTCGGTATAATTGTAAAAATAGATAAAAATTAAATTTTATAATTGACATAAACGTTCATTACATATTAAACTCAAAAAACAATATGACATTCAATATGACATTAAACAAAAATTTTTAATCTATAAAGGTCTGTTCGAATAAAGTTAATTTTGATTGGAATTTGAATTTTGTAAAGATTGTTTTTCAAAATCTAAGAGATAGGCATACATCACACTAAGGTTATTCAGGTCTGTTTTTTTATTAATGCAATTATTTTCTTGTGAAATAAATGCGGTTTCTAAAAATAGACGTTTTTTATAATTTTTTTCTGTGATTAATACTTTGGCTGATTCATAATCAATTGAATGGTCTTCATAAAATGCGTGTTCAGCGAGGGCACATCTATCAGGATACAATTTACTATCGCTTTTGTGAGAGGAAATTCGATTGGTTAATGTCCTTTTAGTATGACCAATGTATTTTTTATCACAGTTCAAGCAAGGAATTTCATAAACTATGTTAGTTAATTTATTTATCGGTGTTTTATCTTTGATTTTACTGAAAATTGATTTGATTGTGAGGTGTTGTTTGTTTGCAATTTTGATATTATGTTTCTTAAAGATTCCTGAAAGTTTAGGTGTGACTGTTTTTATATATGGTAAAGACAAATAAATTGGTGGGTTAATATTGTCAGTTCTAATATTTTGTGATATATTATCAGTAATGTCAGAATTTTTGTCAAATGTATTATATAATATTCGTTTCAGAAGATATGGAGGATATGAGTTTTCGTGAAAAAGATTATACAATATTTTTAGATTTTTTTGGTGGAACTTTTGTTCTGAAATTTGAAGAACTCTACTTTTCATCTGTTTGATCAAGTTAATTTTGGTGTTGCGTGGATGATATGAATGATAATTAATATATCTTCCCGAACTTATCGGTTTTCTATACCAGTCGATCGAAATTTTATTATTATTGTCTCTTATGAATTTGGTGTCAAGAAAAGGTAAATATTGTTCTGAATTTTCTTTTTCAATAGTGAATTGTATATAAGGATCGAATGTATTAAAGTAGAATAGTATATTATCTATTTCATTGCATAAACCCACATTATCAGCTAGACCAATTGTAGCTTCTATAAATACTCCAATTGAGCCTCTTACTCTTTGGTTAACTGAAATATTAACAAAATCTTATGACTATGATAATGAATATTATATTAAAGACTCCTTCGAAATTAACAAAACATACAATAACATAATATTACCACCGAACTATGTTCTTTTAAGTTTAGATGTAGTATCACTTTTCAGTAATATTCACTTAAGTATATGCTTAACAGCTCTTGATTACAAATGGAATGATATAAGTAAAAACTGCAAACTAAACAAAGAAACTTTTTTAGAATTAATATCATTTATCTTTAATAGTACATATTTTTCTTATAATAATAAAAATTACCAACAGACTTTTGGAACACCCATGGGATCTTCAATATCACCTATACTAGCAGACTATGTAATGAATTATATCTTAGACTTTGTTATATCTGTTTTACCATTCAAGTTGTTTTTCATTAAAAAGTACGTCGATGATATAATTTTATCTCTTCCATGCAATGAAATAGATAATATACTATTCTACTTTAATACATTTGATCCTTATATACAATTCACTATTGAAAAAGAAAATTCAGAACAATATTTACCTTTTCTTGACACCAAATTCATAAGAGACAATAATAATAAAATTTCGATCGACTGGTATAGAAAACCGATAAGTTCGGGAAGATATATTAATTATCATTCATATCATCCACGCAACACCAAAATTAACTTGATCAAACAGATGAAAAGTAGAGTTCTTCAAATTTCAGAACAAAAGTTCCACCAAAAAAATCTAAAAATATTGTATAATCTTCTTCACGAAAACTCATATCCTCCATATCTTCTGAAACGAATATTATCTAATACATTTGACAAAAATTCTGACATTACTGATAATATATCACAAAATATTAGAACTGACAATATTAACCCACCAATTTATTTGTCTTTACCATATATAAAAACAGTCACACCTAAACTTTCAGGAATCTTTAAGAAACATAATATCAAAATTGCAAACAAACAACACCTCACAATCAAATCAATTTTCAGTAAAATCAAAGATAAAACACCGATAAATAAATTAACTAACATAGTTTATGAAATTCCTTGCTTGAACTGTGATAAAAAATACATTGGTCATACTAAAAGGACATTAACCAATCGAATTTCCTCTCACAAAAGCGATAGTAAATTGTATCCTGATAGATGTGCCCTCGCTGAACACGCATTTTATGAAGACCATTCAATTGATTATGAATCAGCCAAAGTATTAATCACAGAAAAAAATTATAAAAAACGTCTATTTTTAGAAACCGCATTTATTTCACAAGAAAATAATTGCATTAATAAAAAAACAGACCTGAATAACCTTAGTGTGATGTATGCCTATCTCTTAGATTTTGAAAAACAATCTTTACAAAATTCAAATTCCAATCAAAATTAACTTTATTCGAACAGACCTTTATAGATTAAAAATTTTTGTTTAATGTCATATTGTTTTTTGAGTTTAATATGTAATGAACGTTTATGTCAATTATAAAATTTAATTTTTATCTATTTTTACAATTATACCGACATCCTCGTTTAAATAATGTGAGTAAATTTTAACATTAATTTATTTTATAATTTGACCATCCTAATAATTTTCAGTCCTTGAGAATGAATATGTTATATTCGAAAGCTTGGAATATATTTTAAAAAGAGTACTCTCTGGTATTTTATTGCCACATCCCCAAATAAATCGTCTCCGTTACTGAGTTGGCAAATATTTCTAGTAATTTATATATATATATATACCTCATATCGGCACTTTGAGTCCAATAATTTCCCTTTCAGCAGATGATTGGGTCCATTTGTGATTTTTCCCATAAGTATAATATTTTGTTAACTTCCAACTGTAAACTAACATCTGGTAAACTATTTCATACCTAATAACTACTTTGCTTAGAAAAATGAAAATAATATCTTAAAAACTAATTTCTTTAGATATGGGAAATGCTTGATACAAATAGGAGTATAGTAATAGTAATCTTCGACAATTATATAAAATACAATGTGATCCAATTATACAGGATGTTGAACTAGTTACGATTTTGACAGAAAATTGGTTATAACTTTTAAAATACCCCGTATAACAGATTACAACCTTATATTGTTCTAATGGCGAAGACGAGCAGATTTCATTTTTGAAGTTAAATATAGGGTGTTCCATTTAAAAAATTCGGTAGGGTGACCATAGGGGAGAGGGGGTTAAAGTTATAACGTCTACATATGAGCAAAAAGACGTCCCCCTTTATATGATTTTTGACGTTTTTTTTTATTTTTTCATAAATATGACGCCATCAGAATTGTGTGGGGTGGATAGTTTCCATTGAAATGCTCTGTATATACAGCGTGGGCCACAGAAAACAGTCCCCCCCGATATTTGGCAGTATTCCTTAGATTTTAAGGGAATTAGGAAACACGTCGATTTTTGTTCTAAGGGGGGCACGTTTTTACGATACAGGTATCTGTCATTTGTCAACCCCCTGCCTTCTACGTCACCAACCCCTTAATTTTAAATAGGGAATATACCATGTGCGCCACATAATTAGAAAGGCATTTAGAGTATTCAGACATCATGATCGTCCACGAATTTTTTTCGATATTTATACCATCTTTGCATAAAAAAGTCTTAATTAATTGAAAGTACAACACCTCTTAAAAATGGAACGCAACGCCTATGGTTTGCTAATGTGTAATTTTTTCTGTCACATTTACTTTTGTCGTGTTTCCTAATTTCCTTAAAATCTAAGGTATACTGCAAAATATCGGGGTGGACTGTTTTCTGTGGCCCACTCTGTATATATGTTACAGTCAATTTGTGAAAAGACGCCGTATATATACCGCGCAGACCGTTTATATACAGACTGCCCATATCAGACCGTTTATATAAAAAATATTTATTTCATAAATCGACTAGTTATTATATAAACAGCGTCGGCCGTATTGTACTTATTTTTAGGCAGTTTGTGAAACAATTCAATATTTACATCTACAAACAAGACCCTAATAGAATTTTGTACTATATCCAAATATTCCTAATCTATGGCAAATTAAATAATTATTTCGATGTCCCCCACTATTTAGAATTTATGTCTTGGTTAAAACAGATCATTGATTAATTTATCGAGAAGGGTCAGGAAAATGATTGAAGAAGGGATTTTCTCAACACTGTATAGCTTTTTCAATGATTTTCCTTGCCCTTATCGATAAAAACT
Organism: Lochmaea crataegi; assembly: GCA_947563755.1. NCBI lineage: Eukaryota > Metazoa > Arthropoda > Insecta > Coleoptera > Chrysomelidae > Lochmaea > Lochmaea crataegi. The sequence continues at coordinate 41,524,374 of OX387427.1, read as the reverse complement.
ACAACTATAAAATCTCCTGGCGGTTAAAAACAATGAACAAAATAAACTGAGTAACTTTTTATGCGCGTTTTATGTAATGCCTAGTCAGTTTATAATTTGTGCCTTATTTCATATATAGCGGAGCAGTTCATGCAATATATATACCGGCTAGACAGTATATGTATAATGCCTAATTTCATATATTGACTGTAACATAAATGTTAGACGTAAATATCTTATATCGACACTTTCGGTCAATTCTTATTCTTTATAGTCCATTATTTGTGACTTTCGAGTCCATGGGCCTAAAGATACTTCTTATGTTATAAAACTTATTTGTACTCTGTAACATATGATATATATAAGACATGAATATCTTATATCGACACTTTCAGTCAATTCTCACCCTTATTAAGTCCATTATTTGTGACTTTCAAGTCCACGGACCTAAAGATACTCCTTATATTATAAAACTTATTTGTACTCTGTAAAATATACAGGGTGTTTTCAAATGACACTTACAACGTTTGCATGTAGATACCTCTCGTAAAATTGGACAAAATGATATAAAGTCTAAACGTCTGGCATAATATAGACGTCTAAAGCTCTTCTTGCTGTGGTATATAGTGTTTGTTTGGCAAAGCTTATTGCGATGCCAGTTGTAGGTTCTGGTCCGATAAAAACGCGTGCGGCTCCCTCCCTTGCAAAAGAGTCCGCCTTCTCATTACCATCCATGCCAGAATTGCCAGAGATCCAGACCAGCGATATTCTATCGAGGAGAGCCTTTTTTGGCAATATAAAACTAGTTTCGACGTGACGTGGTACGAGCTAAGTGCTTTCAAAGCCGCTTGGCTGTCCGTGAAAATTTTTATTGATTTATGTGTGAGATTGGTTTGCTCCAATCTCTTCACACATGAAGCAATGTCGTAAATTTCCGACTGAAATACGGTTGTATAGGATCCTAGAGAGATTGAAATTTCTGTCCTAGGTCTGCGCCCGTATTCACCAGCACCAGAGCCTGAGGGTGTTTTTGAACCGTCTGTGTACCAACAGCTGTCTGCTCTTAATAGTTCATCCTTACGGAGGACCCATTCATCTCTATTTGGAATTAGTACGGTATAAGGCAGGCCGTAGTTTACTGTTGGAGGCATTATGTCAGAGGTCATTCCCGGAATTGTGACTTTCACTGTCCACTTGTGTATACTTATAAGGATACAACTGCTGTTCATTTGAAATATTATATAATATAGGTATGGAAATATTTGGCGAAACAAATTGCTTTTTTCTAACTCCCTTAATCCTTGGCAATATGGACTCAAAATTCACTAAAATATGTAAAATTGTCCCCTCTATCGATTGGTGAAGACTAGAACGTTCTATCTTTCCTATTAGTCGAGTTATGAGTAATTTTTGTTTTGAAAAGTGGATTTTCGAAAATTTCATGAAGGCGAAATAATGATTTTATCAAAAAACTGATTGTGCCAGTCGATTTTCCGGCCCAAAAAACCCCTCTTTACGAATTTTAAGCATTTTTTATTTTTTTTTGTCGAAAATTTAGAACAAAGGGGTAGGTATGAAAATATTTAGCGAAACAAATTGCTTTTTTCTAACTCCCTTAATCCTTGGCAATATGGACTCAAAATTCACTAAAATATGTAAAATTGTCCCCTCTATCGATTGGTGGAGACTAGAACGTTCTATCTTTCCTATTAGTCGAAGTATGAGTATTTTTTGTTTTGAAAAGTGGATTTTCGAAAATTTCATGACTCTATTTGAAGGCGAAATAATGATTTTATCAAAAAACTGATTGTGCCAGTCGATTTTCCGGCCCAAAAAAACCCTCTTTACGAATTTTTAGCATTTTTTATTTTTTTTTGTCAAAAATTTAGAACAAAGGGGTAGGTATGGAAATATTTAGCGAAACAAATTGCTTTTTTCTAACTCCCTTAATCCTTGGCAATATGGACTCAAAATTCACTAAAATATGTAAAATTGTCCCCTCTATCGATTGGTGAAGACTAGAACGTTCTATCTTTCCTATTAGTCGAGTTATGAGTATTTTTTGTTAGGAAAAGTGGATTTTCGAAAATTTCATGACTCTATTTGAAGGCGAAATAATGATTTTATCAAAAAACTGATTGTGCCAGTCGATTTTCCGGCCCAAAAAACCCCTCTTTACGAATTTTAAGCATTTTTTATTTTTTTTTGTCGAAAATTTAGAACAAAGGGGTAGGTATGGAAATATTTTGCGAAACAAATTGCTTTTTTCTAACTCCCTTAATCCTTGGCAATATCGACTCAAAATTATGGGCGATTATCAAAAAACATAATCGAGTATCGATTATATAAAATAATCGATTATTTTCGATTAATCGATCAATCGATGTTGATCGATTAATTGATTAATCGAAAATAATCGATTAATCGAAAATAATCGATTAATCGAAAATAATCGATTAATCGAAAATAATCGATTAATCGAAAATAATCGATTAATCGAACATAATCGATTAATCGAAAATAATCGATTAATCGAAAATAATCGATTAATCGAAAATAATCAATTTTCGATGATTCAAAAAACTGATTGGGTCGGTCGATTTTCCGGCCCAAAAAACCCCTCTTTACGAATTTAAACCATTTTTTATTTTTTTTTGTCGAAAATTTAGAACAAAGGGGGTAGCTATGGAAATATTTTGCGATACAAATTGATTTTTTCTAACTCCCATAATCCTTGGAAATATAGACTCAAAATTCACTAAAATATGTAAAATTGTCCCCTCTATCGATTGGTGAAGACTAGAACGTTCTATCTTTCCTATTTGTCGAGTTATGAGTATTTTTTGTTTTGAAAAGTGGATTTTCGAAAATTTCATGACTCTATTTGAAGGCGAAATAATGATTTTATCACAAAACTGATTGTGCCAGTCGATTTTTTGGCCAAAAAACCCCTCTTTACGAATTTTTAGCATTTTTTATAATTTTTTTGTCGAAAATTTAGAACAAAGGGGGTAGCTATGGAAATATTTTGCGATACAAATTGATTTTTTCTAACTCCCATAATCCTTGGAAATATGGACTCAAAATTCACTAAAATATGTAAAATTGTCCCCTCTATCGATTGGTGAAGACTAGAACGTTCTATCTTTCCTATTAGTCGAGTTATGAGTATTTTTTGTTAGGAAAAGTGGATTTTCGAAAATTTCATGACTCTATTTGAAGGCGAAATAATGATTTTATCAAAAAACTGATTGTGCCAGTCGATATTCCGGCCCAAAAAACCCCACTTTACGAATTTTAAGCATTTTTTATTTTTTTTTTTGTCGAAAATTTAGAACAAAGGGGTAGGTATGGAAATATTTTGCGAAACAAATTGCTTTTTTCTAACTCCCTTAATCCTTGGCAATATCGACTCAAAATTAGGGCTGGGCCATGGATTATCAAAAAACATAATCGATTATCGATTATATAAAATAATCGATTATTTTCGATTAATCGATGTTAATCGATTAATCGAATAAAATCGATTAATCGAAAATAATCGATTAAACGAAAATAATCGATTAATCGAAAATAATCGATTAACCGAAAATAATCGATTAATCGAAAATAATCGATTAATCGAGAATAATCAATTTTCGATGATTCAAAAAACTGATTGTGCCAGTCGATTTTCCGGCCCAAAAAACCCCTCTACGAATTTTAAGCATTTTTTATTTTTTTTTGTCGAAAATTTAGAACAAAGGGGTAGGTATGGAAATATTTTGCGAAACAAATTGCTTTTTTCTAACTCCCTTAATCCTTGGCAATATCGACTCAAAATTATGGGCGATTATCAAAAAACATAATCGAGTATCGATTATATAAAATAATCGATTATTTTCGATTAATCGATCAATCGATGTTAATCGATTAATTGATTAATCGAAAATAATCGATTAATTGAAAATAACAGATTAATCGAAAATAATCGATTAATCGAAAATAATCAATTTTCGATTATTCAAAAAACTGATTGGGCCGGTCGATTTTCCGGCCCAAAAAACCCCTCTTTACGAATTTAAACCATTTTTTTTTTGTCGAAAATTTAGAACAAAGGGGTAGGTATGGAAATATTTTGCGAAACAAATTGCTTTTTTCTAACTCTCTTAATCCTTGGCAATATGGACTCAAAATTCACTTAAATATGTAAAATTGTCCCCTCTATCGATTGGTGAAGACTAGAACGTTCTATCTTTCCTATTAGTCGAGTTATGAGTATTTTTTGTTTTGAAAAGTGGATTTTCGAAAATTTCATGACTCTATTTGAAGGCGAAATAATGATTTTATCAAAAAACTGATTGTGTCAGTCGATTTTCCGGCCCAAAAAACCCCTCTACGAATTTTAAGCATTTTTTATTTTTTTTTGTCTAAAATTTAGAACAAAGGGGTAGGTATGGAAATATTTTGCGAAACAAATTGCTTTTTTCTAACTCCCTTAATCCTTGGCAATATCGACTCAAAATTATGGGCGATTATCAAAAAACATAATCGAGTATAGATTATATAAAATAATCGATTATTTTCGATTAATCGATCAATCGATGTTAATCGATTAATTGATTAATCGAAAATAATCGATTAATTGAAAATAACAGATTAATCGAAAATAATCGATTAATCGAAAATAATCGATTAATCGAAAATAATCAATTTTCGATGATTCAAAAAACTGATTGGGCCGGTCGATTTTCCGGCCCAAAAAACCCCTCTTTACGAATTTAAACCATTTTTTATTTTTTTTTGTCGAAAATTTAGAACAAAGGGGTAGGTATGGAAATATTTTGCGAAACAAATTGCTTTTTTCCAACTCCCTTAATCCTTGGCAATATGGACTCAAAATTCACTTAAATATGTAAAATTGTCCCCTCTATCGATTGGTGAAGACTAGAACGTTCTATCTTTCCTATTAGTCGAGTTATGAGTATTTTTTGTTTTGAAAAGTGGATTTTCGAAAATTTCATGACTCTATTTGAAGGCGAAATAATGATTTTATCAAAAAACTGATTGTGCCAGTCGATTTTCCGGCCCAAAAAACCCCTCTTTACGAATTTTAAGCATTTTTTATTTTTTTTTGTCGAAAATTTAGAACAAAGGGGTAGGTATGGAAATATTTTGCGAAACAAATTGCTTTTTTCTAACTCCCTTAATCCTTAGCAATATCGACTCAAAATTATGGGCGATTATCAAAAAACATAATCAATTATCGATTATTTTCGATTAATCGATCAATCGATGTTAATCGATTAATTGATTAATCGAAAAAAATCGATTAATCGAAAATAATCGATTAATTCTTCATTCAATATTCTTCAAAATGTACACCACTGGATCAAGAATCGGAACATGTTTTTCCATAAAAATATGCCCTTTTAAATTTAAAAACAACATGCCAAATGTCAAATCAATATATTCATCCATTTTAAAGTTATCAAATTAAAACATTTAATTTTTCATAACTTTAACACCCTGTACCTCGACTATTTACTTTTCTGGATCCCTCAATTCTTCTATCATTTTGTCAAATTTCACGAGAGGTATCTACATGCAAACGTTGTAAGTGTCATTTGAAAACACCCTGTATATAAGATATAAATATCTTATATCGACACTTCCAGTCCATTAAGTATTATTCTTTTTAAGTCCATTTTTTGTGACTTTCGAGTCCATGGACCTGAAGATACTTATGAAATAAGCTGAAGTTTTTTCAGTCTTTATTAAATAGCACTACATTCTTTAAACAATGAATCTACACTGGAACACATTTTATTAAGAAAATATATACCTTATTCAAAAACCAGGAGGAGTAGTTTGATTTTAAGTTGGCAATTCTGTAGACCTCTGATTAGTAAGATTGCACCCAGTTTCAAAAATACTTCAAATATCGAATTCTTATTAATATGTATATAATTCCAAATAAATTTATTGAAGAAATCACCTGAAATCATGTTTGGCAAATCATCAAATTTTATCTTTGGGATGCCAGCATTACTATGCGTACTTATGATTGATATGATATTTTGTTATTGGTAAACAAAAAAATCAAACATTTTTAATTCTCGCTACGTATTTTCTAGAAAATTCTGAAAATCCGTTTTTTGCACTTATGGGTGGACAACTTATTAATTCCAGGAAAATATCAATAACAAAATTATTTGGTAGCAAAACTAATATTAAAAGGGTCCAAACAGTAAATTCAAACTAGCACGAAATTTCGTGCTAGTTTACAACACAGATAACCGAAATAATCTGGAGCCAAGTCGAGCAAAAACAGAAAAAATGCAAAATAGAGAAAAAAAATCGCTGTACTATACTTTTCTCGAAGCGATTCAGGACATTTTCGACCCCCCTGTAACTTCGTTATGGATGGAGCTAGAAGCCTGAGTTGTCTGTGATGAAGAGGGAACAATATAACTAGGTCTATTCCCAAATTCTATTCAATTTGATTCTGTGGATTAAGAACTATTGCTATTAAGTCAAAGTTTTTCAGTGACTCAGTCACTCACCATTCATCAAAATTCTAAGGTAGGTACTTCTAGCAGACATACAAGCTTCAAATTTGGAACATAATTATTGCTTAGCCTATTAAGCAAGGGAGAACTGAAACATACCGCAATATCATTCCCATTTTCTAGATATACACATACTAATTCCGCCTAGATTTTTCTTATAACCGAATAAAATCATATGAATGGGACAAACGATTCTCACGTTTTCTAAATACTATCTGGCATCACATCACATACACGACTTTGATTGTGATGGAAAAATTTAAAATAAATTCATCCACTTAGAGTTTCGTCAAATATATTACCAAACATAATTATTATTGGTGGCTGGGGGCATGTTTCCAATTATGCAATAATGGAAGACTTTATCATTTACCAAATACACAAAATAATAATTGCAATTGAATTTATATTAATGAAATAACTTCTGTCACCATCGGGCCACTGAGTGGGTAAAGTTCTAATAACGTGATGAATACCAATTTGCTAGATACGTAACCATCGTGGCTGATGTTAATTTTTTTTGGAACATTATGATAATGTATATTTTTCTGCTGTTCCACGTAACATTTTTCCATTGTTTAGCTAAGGTTGAGATCATGGTGATAAAGTTTGCAAATTAAAAAGTATTTCCATAATTTTCTCCTGGTCACTTATCTAAATACATTTATCATTTCATCTTTATTGAAAACAGTTTCCTAGGTATGGCTGGCATTCCATTTGATTTTGACACCCGACCTAAGCAAAACCCCCGAGGTTAAAATATCTTGTAAATAAGCATCAAGAGATTGAGGTGTAATCCGTTGAAAACTTACCAATAAGTCATCAAGTTAACAACTTTTTATAGTAACGTTCCGACTGTTTGCATTTTTGTGATTAGCCGAAATATGTTTTTTTTTTATTTTTTTCCAATACAAGACAACTTGTAAACCATTTATTTCGGCATCTTTAAACTTGTTTATTGTCAAACATACCTCCTCTTTTGTAGTCACATTAAGCATAATTATTCTCAGTCAAGCTGCATAAACATTCTACATCATTCCATAAAAGTTAAATTTCAATCGCAGACATAAGAATATCCGTTTAACCATTTGTGCAAGTCGGTCAACGAATAGAACTTCAACCGTACCACGAATTATAGCAGATTTTCGCGTGAATATTTTCACATTTCAATAATCAAGTGGAAAATATTTTTGGAATTCATATGAAACACCAATACTATACAAGTATACCCATTTTTATAATCCCAAAACTAATTGTAGAGTTATCTTTGTGGAAAGACCTGCCTAAAAGCTGTCCTTATTTTCGATAGTTGTTTTTATTAATTGAGATATGCAATAGGCACATTCAGACCACTGTACATGTGGCAACATCGCGTGGACCGAAACTGTAGATGTTATGAGTAAAGAAATATATAACTCCTCCCATTTTTAAAAGGACTCAAAAATCCGGTATGAGGTATATATATATATATATATATATATATATATATATATATATATGTATGTATGTCAACTGAGGTTTTCCGGGACATTTACGAAACCCTGCTTATATAACCATATATAAGGTATATAGTAAAATATTTTTTGGTTTTTCCAAAAAATTTCAACAGTTCAGATTTTAGTGATATATGGCGTCGTCCCGGGACTTATATGTATATGGCGTTGTTCCGGGACTCATTATGTCAACTAATTATTATTTTCGGGACATTCACGAAACCTGAGTTTGAGTAAGTAACTGGATGGTTTAGATTCACAATTAGTCCCGGTAGGTGGCGCTGCAATCGGGTTCATACTGAACAACTCCTAAGCGGATGAACCGATTTCGATGAAATTCGTTGTGTGTGCTTGAGAAAGTAACTGGATGGTTCATATTCACAATAAGTTCCGGTAGGTGGCGCTGCAGTTGGGTTCATACTGAACAGCTCCTAATCAGATGGGCCGATTTTGATGAAATTTTTTGTGTATGTTGAAGTAAGTAACTGCAACTCCTAAACTGATGGGTCATCTTTGATGAAATTTTGTGTGTATTGAGTAAGTAAGTAAGTACGCTACCCACACCACTGATGAAATTTTTGTGAATTGACAATATGATCGGATGTACGGTTCTTTAGTTTAGTACTTTTTCAAATGACCCTATGTTTTGACCCAAGATTTACCGAAAAAATTGGTGACATGATATTTGAATTGCTATTACGGCAAAACCTTTGAAGATATGTCGTTCGCTTTTAAACCGTTGGATAGAGAAATAATGACTCTAAATGGTGAATATTTTTTGGTTTTTCGATTTCATGATTGTTATCGAGGGTCAAAGTTGGAAAAAGTATTTTCATGACACGTATTCCTTAAAAAGAAAGTACCGTCTACGCCTATGGAATCGAAGCAATCAAATATGCATCAAAGTTGTTGGAGGTTTATGAAGTTATAAAAACTTGCATAATGAAACACTACGTGCCGAGCGCGAAGCGAGGTACGTAGGAAAGTAGTAGCTACAACAAAGCATATACACTAATTTTAAAGAAGAAAAATTAATCTACAAAATCAAAATTATTTGGTTTCATAATGGCCAAAGTTATAAAATTAAATTAATTAAATATAAATGATAAATTTCGTAGGAAATCAGTAGCTACAGCAACACATATATACTAATTTCACACGTCCTCTTTTAAATAATTATTACGTCGTAATTTCTAGAGGCATTTCTTTTCTTAAATATACCATTCCAAAGAACAAGAATAACTACAAAATCAACAATACTTGGTTTCTTCGATTTCATAATGGCGAAAGTTATACGGGGTCAAAGTTGAAAAGAGTATTTTCATATGTATTTCTTAAAAAAAGGTACTGTCTACGCCTATGGAATCTCAGCGACCAAATAGGCATCATTAATCGACAGTTGAATGTCTATATTAATATTAAAATATTATATTACTCCTTAATTGCTGTAAAGAAAAGAGTTGTTATTGAAGGTCAAAGTTGCAGATTAATAAAGTTATAAAAACATTCATATATGAAATACTAGGTGCCGAGCGCAGAGCGAGGTACGTAAGAAATTAGTAGCTAAAATTTTATGGAGGGGAGTTTTCGAGGTCAAGGACTCCTAAAAAAATATCAGTTATTACCTAAAAACTTTTTGACAGATACTTTTGCCGTAAAAACTGTCAAAATTCCTATATAAACCGGATTGAAAAATACTAAATATCAATGGATTTTTAGTGATTTGAATATTTTTTTTCTGATTTTTTTCGTTTTTTTTTGTCAAAAATACCTTTTATCGGAAAATAACTGCGATTTTCGGTTTTTTTGGCACAGAATATACGTAAATCGACTTTTTATTCGATACCTTTATCAAAAATCTGTTTTTAGCATTTTTTTGAAAAAGTCCGGAAATTTTTCAAAAACTTTTTAACATGTCCGCCTTTAAATTAGTATTATTTTGTAATAAACGTTATAGGAGGTCGAAGTTGAAAAAAGTATTTTCATGACATGCATTCATTAAAAAAAAGGTACTGTCTAGGCATATGGAATTAGTAATTAGTATAGGTCTTTCTTTTTTTTATACCATTCGAAAAAGGAAAAACGACTCCACGAAGTCAACATTATTTGGTTTCTTTGATTCCATAATGGCAAAAGTTATACGGGGTCGAAGTTGAAAAAAGTATTTTCATGATAATATGCATTCCTTATAAAAAAGGTACTGTCTTCGCCTATGGAATCTCAGCGACCAAATAGGCATCATTAATCGACAGTTGAATGTCTATATTAATATTAAAATATTATATTACTCCTTAATTGCTGTAAAGAAAAGAGTTGTTATTGAAGGTCAAAGTTGGAGATTTATGAGTTTTCGAGGTCAAGGATTCCAAAAAAAATATCAGTTATCACCTAAAAACTTTTTGACAGATACTTTCGCCGTGAAAACTGTCAAAATTCTTATATAAGCCGGATTACAAAATACTATATATCAATGGATTTTTCTGTAATTTTGAATTTAGTACTTTAAAGAACCCACTCATTTGATAAAATTGAATGTTTTTTCTTCTATTTTTTTTTCGTTTTCTTTTCTGTGAAAAATACCTTTTATCCGAAAGTAAATGTGACTTTCGGTTTTTCCGAACCAAGATACATAATAATCGACCTCTTATTCGATACCTTTATGATAAACCCGTTCTCAGCATTTTTTTTAGGATAAAAACAGAAATTGTTTAAAAACTCTTTACACGTCAACCTTTGGATCGTTATCACGTCGTAATCTGTAGAGGTTTTTTCATTTTTGTATGTACCATTCGAAACGGAAAGAATTACTCTACAAAATTAACACTAACTGGTTTTTTCGATTCCATAATGGCAAAAGGTATACGGATAAATTTCGTAGGAAATTAGTAGCTACAGCAACACATATTATTATATACTAATTTCACACGGCCTCTTTTAAATAATTATTACGTCGTAATTTGTGGAGGTCTTTCTTTTTTTAAATATTCCACTGAAAAGAGGAAGAATGACTCTACGAAATCAACATTATTCGGTTTTTTCGATTCTCTAATGGCGAAAGTTATACGGGGTCAAAGTTGAAAAAAGTATTTTCATGACATGCATTCCTTAAAAAAAAGGTACCGTCTTCGCATACGGAATCGAAGCAACCAAATAGTCGGCAGTCGACATTCTATACTGTAATAAAAAAATTATTATATCACTTCTTAATAACCATTGGGGAAAAAGTTGTTAAAAGTCAAAGTTGGATATTTGCAAAAAAAATTCAAATTTCAAATGCTACAAAAAATTAAAAACAATGTTTTGATTTTTTAAAAATTTAAACAGAGGGGTTTTTTATTATAGTCATTCCGAAAAGCTAATCAAATTTCAAGGAAAATTATTGCATATCCGAAAATATGACGGAAAATTCATAAAAATCGTGTTTTTCGGAAAAATATAACTAATCAAAAAAATAATATCATTTTCGGATTTCCCGACGACTCGATGATAATGATCGACCTTTTACTCAATACCTCCATCAGAAACACGTTTTTAACATTTTTTGCACGATAAAAACGGAAATTGTTCAAAAAATTTTTTACGCGTCAACCTTTGGATCGTTATCACGTCGTAATCAGTACAGGTCTTTCTATTTTTTTATGTACCATGCGAAAGAGAAAGAATTACTCTACAAAACTAACACTTACTGGTTTTTTCGATTCCATAATGGCAAAAGGTATACGGATAAATTTCGTAGGAAATTAGTAGCTGCAGCAACACATATTATTATATACTAATTTCACACGGCCACTTTTAAATAATTATTACGTCGTAATTTGTGGAGGTCTTTCTTTTTTTAAATATACCACTGGACAGAGGAAGAATGACTCTACAAAATAAACATTATTCGGTTCCTTTGATTCTAAAATGGCGAAAGTTATACGGGGTCAAAGTTGAAAAAAGTATTTTCATGACATGCATTCCTTAAAAAAAGGTACCGTCTTCGCATAAGGAATCGAAGCAACCAAATATGTACCGATCGACAGTCGACATTTTATACTGTAATAAAAAAATTATTATATCACTTTTTAATAACCATTGGGAAAAAAGTTGTTAAAAGTCAAAGTTGGATATTTGCAAAAAAATTCAAATTTCAAATGCTACAAAAAATTAAAAACAATGCTTTGATTTTTTTTAAATTTTAACAGAGGGGTTTTTATTATAGCCATTCCAAAAAGCATTTTTTTAGGATAAAAACGGAAATTGTTCAAAAACTTTTTACACGTCAACATTTGGAGCGTTATCACGTCGTAATCAGTATGGGTCTTCCTTTTTTTTATATACCATTCGAAATAGGAAGAGCGACTCTACAAAGTCAACATTATTTAGTTTAGTTATAAAAACATTCATGTATGAAATACTAGGTGCCGAGCGCGGAGCGAGGTACGTAGGAAATTGGTAGTTACAATTTTATGGAGGGGAGTTTTCGAGGTCAAGGATTCCAAAAAAAATATCAGTTACCAAGAAAAACCCTTTTGACAGATACTTTTGCCGTGAAAACTGACAAAATTTTTATATAAGCCGGATGAAAAAATACTATATATCAATGAATTTTTATGTAATTTTGAATTTAGGACTTCAAAGAATCCACTCATTTGATGAAATTGAATTTTTTTTCGATATTTTTTCGTTTTTTCTTCTGTCTAAAATACCTTTTATCCGACAGTAAATGCGATTTTCGCTTTTTCCGAACCAATAAATACATAATAATTGACCTTTTTTTCGATAGCTTTATCATAAACCTGTTTTCAGCATTTTTTTGCGAAAAAAACGGAAATTTTTCAAAGACTTTTTCACATGTTAACCTTTATATCGTTATTACGTCGTAATTAGTATAGGTCTTCTCATTTTTTTAATTATCATTCGAAAGAGAAAAAATGACTCTACAAAATCAACATTATTTGGTTTCTGCTATTTCATAATGGCAAAAGTTATACGGGGTCAATTTGAAAAAAGTATTTTCATGAGATGCACCCCTTTAAAAAATTGTACCGTCTACAACTATGGAATCGAAGCGACCTACTGAGCTTCATCAGACTAATCACTATCACTCTGTATATATCGTAAGTGTAGCCACTAATAAAAAAACTAGAAAACGACTTGAGGTTTACGAGTGCAAGTGACCGGAATTTCTAAATTCTTCTAAAACTTTGTTTATTGCTTACGTTCTGACATGTCACTTCTAATTGTCTCTGCCATAAACGCTTTAAATGCAAAAGACATCATAATTTTCGACTGCCTTCAAATAAAGACAGACAAATTGAAAAAATATCCGTACTTGGCTCGTAACTCATAATACAATCAATGCATTCCAACCGACCGTTGTCCCAACCGACCATTGCAACGGTCCGTTGGAACAACGGTTCGTCGGTTCGGAATAATCTCAATCAAAAAGCAAAGTGAGACACCTGAAAATTGGGAGAAAACATAAACAAAATTAATTTTAACGACAAAGATTACAAAATAATTTTGTAATCTTTGATGTTGTATACAAAAATAATATTGCGGTCAAGGGGCAAATTCTGCTATCCACACGAAATACTTTAAAACCAACTGCTTATAACTTCAGTTAACGTGCTGAAGTAGTAATCATCTGTTTATGTAAAAATTTAACATTTCAATTTTTCATACAGGGTAAGTCAAAAAATTGATTTTTTGTGGCCATTTGGAAATGTATTTTTTACATTTCCAGCTTTATGGGTATTCACTATAATTCATTCAAAACACATATGACTCGACGCTCATATACAGTGTGAGGCAAAAGATAGAGGAGAGTAAATATTGCAAAAATGCCAGTTTTTCATAAATCACCCTGTATATAAAATTTTTGTTGGTTAAATTCTGTAATTTTTTGTTATTAGTTCCAGTTTTAGTCCTCAATGAAATTGTTAAATTCTTAAGTCTCCGCTATGATCAGTTTTTGTGTTTTTGAGATATACATTATTAAAGTTAGGTAAAATTCACCGAGATCCATTTTGTATAAGAGAGCTGCGGTCCTTTCCAAAAAAAATTCGGCAGTAGATAAATAGAAAAAAACATTAGCAAAATTTTGGATGTTGCCTCCTTCCAGTTGCAACATCGACTCTCTAGTTTTCAAAATGTTGTTAATAGATTTGAATTCCTCGAGCCCAGTCAGACCTTATTTCTGATCACAGTAATACAAAGTAATACAAGGGGCTGCAATTTTGAGAAATATATACGACGATAACTTATCTTTTTCTAACGCAATTTTCAGTTTTCGCTCAGCTTTTCGTGAAAATTTAAGAATTTACTCCTTTCGTAGGGAACCCTTACTGGGAATATTGTATCTGAAAATTTGTTAACATTAAAATAAACCTCTGAAAATCGACTAATAGCAGCCCTTGTTGCCAGATTGAATGTACGTTATGATTTGTTTGGTGGCCATAAAGAAGAATAGTCAATCGAATCGAATTCAGAATTATTTATCATAGCAGGGTACCGAAATTGTTGTAATATTTTACATCGTATATTTTTTTCAAACCCAAACCACATAGAAAACGTTCAATTTAACATCAAATCGGCAATAACAGCTTTTAAGTTTTGTTTTCATTTTTATATTATCTTTAAACCTCAACAAAGTATTTTCTTTTAATAACGTGCATGCATACATCTCGTTTAAATGCTCTCATTTTCAAAACTAAACCTTATTTAGGAAATAGTATAAGTCAGGATCGTTCAAGTCGTCTGGCAATTGTAAGTATACAAAATAAGTGCGCAAAAGAAATAAACTTCGATGAAGTAACCGACGTTTTTGAAATACATAATATCGTGGTATGTTGTTTTGTCTATTTTTTTCAAATACTCAGTTTTTTACCACAATATAGGTATATGGCGCGTTTTTTGTTTTATACGTATATTTTTCGCGTAGTACCGGGACACCCCCGCTCAGTTTCAATCAACTGCAATTTACATGAGTTAAGTTGTATCTTATTATACCAGTTAGGAGGTATTAGTAATAATGGAAACCAAACGAAAGGTAAGCCTACAATTATTTATTATAAGTTACAGGGTTTATAATTTTTATTTTTATTTTAGGATATATCGAAGGGAGATAAATTTGCTCTAATACAATTTGATAATGAGGAATATGGCATCTACCCTTTCAAAAAAATTAAGAAAGTTTTTGAGAAAAAATGTATCGTCGTACATGGCGGCGCAAAATATGAAGGGACCATCGTTTCTATAAATGGTAAGAAACGTGAACGTTATTCTTTGTTAATATTCTGTCTAAGCTGAAAATTATAATTGATCTGATTCTGTCTTTATGGAAGATTGAAATTTGAGTTTTTCTGAGAAAAAAAACAAAAATAGATTTAAACAAAAATTTCTATAGTTACAGTATTTTTAGTAACATTGGATTAATATAGTTAGATTGTCTTTGTGCAGTGTGTAATGAAAAAATATGGTTCCTTCAATCATTTTACGGCAACGCTCCGCTTTATGGACTGAACTTATCATTTATTAAAACAGAAGTTATCGGAAGTAATTACACAAGTGCATAAAAATTATCAGATTTATTTTGATGCACGAGTGTAATTCGGTAGAATATTTCTCGAGTAGAAGAAATAAAAGTACGCTAGTCTGAAATTTTTATTTAAACAACAATTAGGTACCTGTATGAACATGAACAAACTAAAATTTCAACATTTCAATGAATTTTAAAACTTGGCATATGTCAAAATGACAAATGCGCAATTTTAACACTCGTTACTGTAGTTACGGACCTGCAGGGAAATTTTCGATAGCTAGCGGGAAATTTTCCGATTCTACCGGGAAATTTTCCGATTCTACCGGGAAATTTTCGCCGAAAAATTCCCGCTTCATATGGGATTTTTAATACATGAGGGAAATATTCGCATTAATTTTTTTTCCAACTTTATGAGATACGCTGCATATTTTTTTATAAATTTATTCTTAAGTGTAGACTCATTAGAATGGGCTCTAGAATTTATTCCACTTAGAATATAATGATTGGTTTTAAATAAATAATAAATCGTTATCAAGTAATTTCAGAAATACAGAGAAAGCACTCTAGAATTGCATTTCCAATAATTCTTTATTTTGCTTAGTAAATTCAAGAATAGGAAATAGTTTTCAAACTAATTGTAACAGAAATCATTTTCAAATATCCGTATAAACTGAACAATAAAATGACAATGTTCCTTTTTTTTCTATTTGATTTTGTCTATTTATCCCGCTTTCATTTTTGTGAAGCATTTCCTATTCTTACCCTAATTCTTGACTCCCGGATATTTTTTCTTCAATGTATATGTAACTGAAAATTTCATGGTCAGTAATTATATGACAATAAATAAATAAAAAAAAACACTATCTCATAACAATTTTTGATTATTGGTAAAAAATTTGTTAACTCTGTATACAGATATTCATCGAATTTACTGTTTGGACCCTTACTTTGTGGAATCTACTCATATTAATGTTATAAATGAAACTAACTGTTTCTAATTAATTCCACTATTTAATTAAAAAATTTATGAAAATTATTAAAGGATATTGATAATTATTTCGATATTGATGATATTCTGACGGTGATATGTCAATATCCTTTAATAATTTTCATAAATTTTTTAATTAAATAGTGGAATCAATTAGAAACAGTTAGTTTCATTTATAACATAGATATTCATCGATGATTTCTGTTATAGTTCGTTTCAAAACTAGACCATATTTTATAATATAAATATACTCAATCATTTACTGTCCATTCATGTAAGTACTACTGTATAGGTACAGGGTGCGGTAGATAAACCATCAATTAGAAAGATCTCGAGATCCGAAAGTACCTGAGGAGTGAAAATTGGATAAAATTCATATTCAAAGGTGAATTTTAATAATTCTTGTCAATAGTTCCATGTAGTTCGCTATGTGAAAAAAATTTAATATCTTCTAATGTGATTTTGACAAAAGCTCTAATTTCCAATATCACATATTACCATATCGTTTACAATGTGAAATTATTATTTTTATTATACAGGGTGCTGTCAAAATTTGAAAAAATCACCATACAAAAAATTTTTCGTAATTCCTTTTTTTTTTCAAATGTGATCAACTATTTTAGAATTATACGTTATCCACGATTTTTCTTGCCTAGCTTTTGTTCATTCAAAATTTTCTCAGTGTAAGTAACGTTCAACACTCACAGACATATCAACATTGATACACACAATATCCCTAATATATTCATTTTTATTATGTAACAAATGTTCAAAATGTAACTCAAGAACGGTTTGAGATAGGTATGGGGAACCATTAATCTCATAATATTGAGAAAGATACAGGTTGTCCCGTTTACAAGTTATAAGCAACTTCGGGTAGTGGAAAAGAGATGGTCATATTTCCATTAAATAGTTCCCCCCTAAAAACCTTTATTCCAATTTTCACTTTTCAGATACTTTCAGTCCTCGAGATCTTCCTAATTGACGGTTTAGCTGCCGTACCCTGTATTTCATAGCAGCTTCGGTTCCTAGCTTGATTGTCCTCCACGTCGGTCCAAAAATTGCATTCTACGGGATGCCTTGAAGATCAAATAGTTATTTTTCAAGGAAAGACTGAATGTGCTTGAATTTTTCAGAAAACAAAGCAGAATTAGAAAATAAATTGAAAGCATTAACATATACAGATGATAATTCTACAGAAAATTTTATTATCCATTCAGGAAGAGTTGAAACATCGGTTTTGGAAGATTTTACCATAGGATCTGAGCCGGCAGGTATTGCAGACCTTCACATATTTTTTATTAGTGGTTAAAATAATATCATAAGACTTATAGCTACATCGAAATAAGTTCCTAGCAAAACATTTTAAAATCAAATATTATCTTGACAGTAACAGGAAAAGACTAAATGTGCTTGAATTTTTCAGAAAACAAAGAAGAATTAGAAAATAAATTGAAAGCATTAACATATACAGATGATAATTCTACAGAAAATTTTATTATCCATTCAGGAAGAGTTGAAACATCGGTTTTGGAAGATTTTACCATAGGATACGAGACGGCAGGTATTGCAAACTTGTACATATTTTTTATTAGTGGTTAAAATAATATCATTAGACTTATAGCTACATCGAAATGAGTTCCTAGCAAAACATTTAAAAATCAAATATTATTTTGACAGTAACATATTAAAAAAAAACATGTAAGAATCAAATACATTTAAAAAAATCATTTAATGACTAGTCAAAATATTTTTTGATCAAAAAAACTAACTACTTTCTTAGCAAAAGATCGAACGATTATTAAATTACTCTAGACTGAACAATGAGACAGGAACTAGAAATCCATCAATGCAATCCACTATTTTAATTTGTAATTAAAATGGGTTCCGTTATCACTGCAAGAAACTTTTTAATAAATTCAACAATAGTGATATTTCTTAAAACATTGCTTCATTTGTCAGTTATTTTTTTATTGTATTTTATGAAGTTCAGATGAAATATTTGTAAAATTTAGATATTACTTTTAACAAAATCGATATCCACGGTTTGTTTACTTTATCAAAGTTCTGATAGAACTTTCGATAGTAGAAAAAATATTGTATGCAATTCGTGTGTAAAGTCCCTTTTTTGACTCATGTGATATTCACATTCGTCAAAAAGGGTTACTTTTCCCACTTGTTGCATGAATAACTATTTTGTAACGTTTATTTGAAAAATGTTTTTGTATTATTTACAGTTTTACTGAGATAAGGTCGATAGCCATTCGAGTGGCACTCGGTATAACTATAATTATTTTCTTTTCTTATTGTTCAAAAGAGTTATATATCTATATTTTTGACGATTTTTTTGTGTACTAAAAAGTACTTTGCATTATCTGCAGTATGTAAGAAATAGTATATTATTTTAAATGGAGGAAAAGTGATACTTCTCATGACGCGCTCGTGTTTAACAGCCGAACGTAGTGAGGCTGGTAATATAGAGCAAGTCATGAAAAGTAACTTTTCCTCCAAATAAAATATGCTTGTTTTTCTTCAAATGTCGACAAATTAATGCAAAAACGTCTCTTTTTGATAGTAATAATTTTTAAAGATGATTGGGTTCGCAAGGCGGTTTAGACCGGTGTCGGTGAGTAGGCACAGGTTATTGCTATAGTAATGTAACATAAAGCTGTCAGTGGACACTGTCAACAATATTAATTTGTTTTTTACAATTATTGCGTCTCCGGTTGCGTTTTAATTCCGAATTGATAAGCAGTTTTATCGAGTAAGTTTACTTAAATAATAACCAATTAGTTTCTAAATTAGTGATTTATAGAAATGCAGTGCACACCGCCGGAAATTATGCAAGAGGCAAAAGAAGCTTGTTTTCTTGTTTCTATCTATGTTGCTATGATAACACTTTTCCCTCCGCTGGCGGGAAAGTGAAAACTAAAGCTCCGGCGGAGGAAAAATGGAACTTTACGGTCGCCTACACAGTCGAAAAATTACAGATTTACTGACGTTTGAAGAAAAAATAATATAATGAATTATTTTTTTCTTCAATCGTTGATTATAAACTACGAGGATTTTAGAACAAATTCTTCAAATCTGCCGATAAAACTTTACGTGTGTGTACATACGTCTCTATCTTAAAGTCTATATTTGTTTTTTAACCACTTGAAAATTCAAAGAATTGGGTTTTGAGTATTAGGTACATTGTTTTCCATTTTTATTCATGTATTTCATATGTTTTAGAATCATTCAACGAATCCGTTGTCGATCCTAACTATGAACCAAGCTCAGAACGTTCTAATAATAGTGAAGATAATATTCAATTGAGAGAAACTGAGAGTTCACATATCAATACCTCGGACCTTCATAGTTTTGTAACATCGCTAGAAAGCGGTAACATTTCATTGGAAAAATCAACTAGGTATTCAAACACATTAAATACACCAGATGTACCAATTTGTGATGATAGTAAAATGTTTGTTGAGCCATCAAGAGGTAAAAAAGGAGACAAAAAAAGTAATTTTTGTTTTTACTGCCATACGAAGCAGCAACAAATTGCGCGTCATTTAGTTACTCAACATAAAGAGGAAGAAGACGTTAACAAATTTTTACATTTGCCAAAGCAAAATTTTGAGAGACGTAAATTGATTGCAGATATTAGAAAAAAAGGAAATTTCATATTCAATACAAATGAAAACTATAATGACGGTGAATTGATAGTTTCCAGGAGGCCAAAAAGCCCAGATAGCAAACCTGCCTCAAGTTTTAAAGCGTGTCCTAACTGCAAGGCCTTTTTTGCTAAACGCTCGTTAAAAACTCACTTCAGTAAATGCACAGGACAAGGCGGTAAAAAAGCTACAGGTAGAATACACGTAAAAGCATCTGATACAGTTAGGAAATTCCTATTTCCTTCTTTGCGAGAAGATGATACAGTTTTGTCGATTAGATATGATGAACTATTAATTGTATTTGCAAACAAAATGTGCGAAAAATATCGAGATCACCGACATCACGAAATGATCAGACAAAGATTAAGACTCTTGGGAAGATTCTTATGTACTATTAAGAAAATAAATACCGACATATCCGACTTTTCTTCAATCTACGATCCAAAATACTGTGACGATGCTTTACAAAGTATTAATACTGTAGCACGATTTAACCGAATCACATCTAGCTTTGAAGCACCGACTGTAGCATCTATGTTGGGAACTCTTCTAAAGCAGGTTGGAAATATTTTTATAATCGAATGCATTAAAAAGCACTTAGCGGACAAAAGGAAAAATGCAGAAGATTTTTTAAAACTTCTAGTTCAAGAACTGAATATAAATATTAACAGAACTGTTGCTGAATCGCAACTGGCACTAAAAAGACAACAAAAAACGGAACTACCTTCTCGAGAGGATATTAAAAAGCTTCACTGTTATCTTCTCAAAAACAGAGCGGTTGCAATGGAAAGTTTGAAGCAAGAGTTTTCAGTTGGCATGTGGACGAAATTGGCAGAAACAACTCTTCTCGGAATCCAACTGTTCAATAGACGGAGGCCTGGGGAAGTTGAACGAATCACTATCACAGATTTTCAGAATCATGAAACAATTGATCGGCATACAAATAAAGATTTATTTGACATGCTTTCTACAGAATCTCGTAATATTGCAAAAAAATACGTGAGATTCACAATAAGAGGAAAACTCAACCGCACCGTTCCTGTCTTACTAGATTCTGTACTTCTGGAAGCTGTGAAACTTCTCATAAGAAACAGAAATAAAATGAAGGTTCCATGTGAAAACCCTCATGTTTTTGGCATAAAGACATTAAATACCAATGGCTTTAGTTTCTTGAGAGGTTGTGCTCTGATGCGGAAATATTCGGAAATATGTGGTGCAACCTATCCTGAGAGACTAAGGGCTACAAAACTAAGGAAGCATATAGCTACTATTTGCATTAGCCTTAATTTGGAGGAGCAAGAAGTTAGTGATTTAGCAAACTTCATGGGCCATGGAGAAAAAATTCACAGAAATATTTATAGGCAACCTATTATTGGTAGAGAAATTCTTAAAATGTCGAGAATACTGGAGATGGCTCAAGGTGATGACCTAGATTGTTCGGATGAAGAAGAGATTGAAATGGAACATCATGATGTGACTACAACACCAGCAAAACAATCCAAGTCACCAAATGTATGCACTCCAGCTAAAAGAAGTAGTAAGTGTAAGCCATTCAAAAAAATTATTAATCAGATTCCTCAATTAATTTCTAAGCAAAACTGAAAAATTTGATCTTCCATCTCATCAGCTGTTTGTTATAGGTCGAAACAGCTGTCAGTCAATTGAATTTATAGAAAATAAAGTCAAGTCAATACATATCTACTATGCCCGAAAAGCTCAAGTATTTTTTGTTTCGATTAATATATTTATTAGTAGGCTAGAAATTTGTAAATTTATGGCAATCGACCAGGAAACTGTTCAACAATTCAACAGTTCCGAGCCAAACTCAGTAAATGTGTGAATATGTGCTAAACATAACCTTTAAAAATGGTTTTAAACGATTAATACTTACATCAGAATACAACCACGGGATCACAAATTTTATGTTAAAATTTCTAGGCTTCTCATTATTGGTGAAATTGAACAATTAATTGGTTACATTGAATTTCACGTTCTAATAGAAGGCTCTCCCCTCATGAATACCACTACTATTGAGTATTAAATCTGATTGTATAAAGTACGTATTGGTAGTCTGACATAAGTTTTAAAAACAAAAAAAGTAACAGATGTCGAAGAATAAAAATATATTATTCTAACGCTTTGACAAAGTTTTGAAAAATAATTTTTCCAAAAACAGTGACCGTTCAACGAAGAAGAAACAACTACTTCCCGGGCTACATGCCCCGACAGACATTGAATTACACTTCTGAGTCAAACGGGGTTGGTAAATCTACAAGATTTAAACCAACCATTCTGGTTTGCAACTAGAAGGGACAACATAACTTGTAGACCGGTTTCGGCGTATTGCGCCTCATCAGTACAAGGTATATGTTATCGTCCGAGAGTTAATCCCGGACTGGAATGTAACTATAATCAACAACGATACATATTGTCCAGTTACGGAAATATTTTGGTTGCGAAAATAGCAACATCTCACCTCTAAGTCACAAACCAAAAAAAGTAACAACGAGACCAGAATTTGTTTAGAGCGATATAACTCTTAAGTTTTTGAAATATTTTATCATTCACATTTCACATTGGAATGATGGGCATTTTAACTATTCTCCTAATCTAAAATAATGCGAACAAATTTCAGAAATCATATTCAACGGATATATTTTCATTTAATAATGTTCAATAAAGTACCATCTTAAATCACATACTGTGTGCGAGGTTGGACAAATATTTAATTCGAGCTTATTGGATTTTTACCACAATTCAAATATGGATGAACCCTATGAGATATTTATTTCTGTTTTATTTTTAGTTGCACCTTATGGATCAGTCAGCAGAGTTCGTTGGACCCAAGGAGAAAAAAATGTGATATACACAAATTTTTCTGAACACTTAAGGCGACGTACACTTCCGAGCTTAAAAGATATTCAGACAGTCATTAAGGAGAATCCCGAATTGCAGCAGCGAACATCGCCACAAGTAAAAACATGGATATCAAATCAGTATAAAACTCGAAGAACTAGTGACAGTCCATGATAGCAAGATACAGGGATCATTTAAAAACTCTCTTAATCAAATAATATATGTTGGAGATAAAATCAATACGATCCGTGGCTGAAATATTTAGTAACGCCAGATATCTACTGCAGAAATATATCCAAAATATTAGTTGAAACTGTTGTCAAAGCTGAAAAAATGAACTTGAAAAAACAATACACTTCATTAGTAAACTTAATTTTACCATTATTTCTGACGCTGTATTCAACTGTCAAAATCTGTCAAAATCCAGATGACTTTTCTAGCATATAATATACAGGGTAGCGCAAATTTGATTGATGACTACATTGGTATCGTTAACCGTGAGAGTTACAAAGTAGGTTAAAAGTTGCGTATTTGTTTGACCAATTTGGTTATATTTCAAAATCTGAAATATCAATGACGGTTTCCAAGATATCTGTTATAAATTGAAAAGGATCCAATTTTACATTATCATTATTGTGAGTTTATTTTCAATAACAGAATAAAATTTCATAGTTTTCTTCCATAAATTAACGTGTATGTAATTTATTACCAACAAATATTCCATTCGACGTTTCTGTTTCTAAGGTGTCACCCACAGACAAATTTTTAAAATAAGAATCTGTAATTTGTATAGCATTTTATAGGGACAATTGCATTTTTTATTTCAACCATATGTAGCATTTGCTCACATTTTAAGGCGAAACATATCATTAAGAAGGTAATAAGTACGGTCCTGTTTATTTCTTTGCTTATACGTATATGTATAATATATTTTATAATTACATAAACAAAGAAATAAACAGGACCGTACTTATTCCGTCGGATCAAATGTTTGTTAGTGGTAAATTACATACAGGCTGATTTATAGCAAATAATTTATATAAAGTCTCGTTCTGTTACTGAAAATAAACTCAGACAATATTGAATTGTAGAATTGGACCTTTTTGCGGGTACCTTGGAAATCGCCCCTAATATTTCAGTTTTCAAAATATCACCAGTTTGGTCTTACAAATATGCAACTTTTTTCCCATTAAACCGACTTTGTAACTTTAACGGTTTACGATATCACTGTAGTGAACAATTGAATTTGCGCGACCCTGTACACATTTTGTAGCATGCTTCCCCAATACTTCTGCTTTGTGAAAGTTTCTATAACGCTGATATGTATTTCTAAAAAAAGAGAGAGACACTAGCTACATTTTGATTACTAACTCGTTTAGTTCTTAGTAAATTACCGTCCACACCAAATAGATCTGTTTTACTATTTAAAAATGTTAATGTCGAGATTGCCGCTTTTATCGAATTTTATTAATTGTTCGAGATTAGCTTATTCACGGTAGTATAACTAGTAATACTTCATGATCATAATACCAATGTTGTTATGATATATTTTGTTGATATAAATTAAATCCTTATACCCATGCTTCAATTCTATTGTACTTATCAAGTCTGAACTAAAATTTCTTCTATGATAGTCGAAAAAAAGTAAACTCTACCCGCGTATAATCTTCAAGAGAATAATAGCCATCAATATACCTATGTTCGTTGAAGAATTATGATATTATCAATTCTTTGAGATAATTAATATAAGCGAATATTTATATATATTTTTCAAAAGAACATTTTATTTCATGTGTTATATATATAATCTGAGCAGGGTCGGTTTCATTTTACTAGTAATCATGTTTCTATTGAAAAATGTGTATTTTAATTAAAAAATATCACGGAAATGAACTATTGGAAAAAAGGGTGTCTTAATTGACATTTAAAGCTGTACAATCCAAATATGTAGAAACAAACAGGGTGTTATATTTAACTTTTTTTATTATTTTCGGTTGAACCGTTGAACCTTGAAGAGTCTAACAACCCAGTTGAATATTACATTTACACCCGATATATAATATATTGAGCAATTAATTTTATGTTCATCACTTATTTTCACTTAGTTATTAGTTGATACCTAATAAATGGATTAAACATTTTTTTCTCCCGAGTTTTATTTGAAATTTTAAAAATATAAACTAGTGGTTCTCTGTACTTTTCAATATATAAATTATAACCATATTATTATGTTGAAACAAATGATAAGCCAACAACCGTTGATGAAAAATTACAATAAATTATGACGTTTAATAAGGCTGATATCCCAATGATCACATGAATGATATTTTAGAATGGATTCTTTTGATATGGGGCTTTCCGTTGCTCAGCTTGACATAAACTGCAAACAATAATGTGCCTATAAAGCAATAATTTATGTAATTAAACCTAAAACTTCAACACTATTTTCACTGAATATCTTTTTATTGAATCGTTTACATTAGTCTAGAAGCTAGCAAATCAACCTTAGTGGAAATTAAGTTAAGTCTTAACCTCCATTCACATACTTGCGGATTGCATAGCAAAGAAATCCTGTGGCCCAACACCTAGGAGACTACTTGATAGATGGGGGATACTTACCTAAACTTAAGCCTACGGATATCCTGAAGTTCGTTCAGGAAATAGATCTAAGGAAATTATTAGTCTCTGAGACTTTCTTCAAAGTAGAAGAAAGGGGGCTTTAGGTCTCAATGAATCTCATCCCAATATACAAACACAACTGTTCAGTTCATAGTATTCATTTTTTGCTATATATACTATTTCTTTTTTGTCGGTTTCTGGGTAGGTGTCTTAATGCTTTGTGCAGAATCCGGCTTCGGAATCAACCTGCTGCTGCCCATTTACGACGGAAGCATGAAAAGCGGAAAAGGGGCGAAACGGCTCCTGGGAGATAGGGAACCGACACCTCTGCTCTCTGAAATCGGGGAACAACTTCTTAAGAGTAACCTTGGAGTGTATATTAATTGTGTGCAAAATATCAACTCAGCAAAATGCAATGCAAAGTAGGTTCGAATATCTGCCGCTAACCCCTAGACGACATTCAACTCATTCTCAAGCGGGTGAAAATTAATTATCCTAATGATCCTGGTCAGGACCTTGGGTCAAGATAATAAAATAACGTATTGTCATTTGTTTTTAATACGTGTGCAAAATTTCAAATTATTCGGATGTCCAGAAGTGGGTGAAACTTAATTATCCTGATGATCCTGGTTAGGACGGTAAGTCAGGATATCTAAATTATCGTATTGTCGTAGGTTCCTAATACGTTTGCAAAATTTTAAATTATTCAGACATCTTGAAGTGGTTGAAAATTGTTTATTCCGAAGATCCTGGTCAGGACCTTGGGTCAAGATTATGAAATTATCGTATTGTCTTCAGTTCTTAATACATGTGAAAACTTTCAAATTATTCAGTGCATCGAAATAACGTTGTATAGATAGATAGATACAGGTCAAGATAATAAAACATTGATAAAAACAATAATATCTACTCACCAATTATATATCAATTATATATCATATTATACAAATTTTCCACCATCCAGTTACTTACTCAACCAAAAATTTCATAAAAATTAACCCATCCGTTTGCGAGTTTTGAACTTGATTGCAACGCCTTCTACCGGGACTAATTGTGATTCTTAACCACCCTGTTACTCACTCTGACACACACAAAAAACTTTATCAAACTCGGACTATCCACTTAGAAGTTTTGAACTCGATTGCAACGTCACCTTCCGGGACTAATTGTGAATCTGAGCCATCCAATTACTTACTCAAACACACACAAGAAATTTCATCAATATCGGACCATTCGTTTGGGAGTTGTTCAGTATGAGACCGATTGCAGCGCCACCTACCGGGACTAATTGTTAATCTTAACCATCCAGTTACTTACTCAAACACACACACACAAAATTCATTGAAACTGGACTATTCGCTTAGAAGTTTTGAACTCGATTGCAACGCCAACTACCAGGACTAATTGTGAATCTAAGCCATCCAATTTCTTACTCAAACACACACACAAATTTCATCAGAATCGGCCCATCCGTTTAGGGGTTGTGAACCCGATTGCAGCACCACCTATCAGGACTAATTGTAAATCTGAACCATCCAGTTACTTACTCAAAAACACACAAAAAAATTCCATCAAAATCGGCCCATCGCTTAGGAGCTGTTTAGTAAGAACCCGATTGCAGTGCCACCTTCCGGGACCAATTATGAATCAAAACCATCCTCGAATCCACTTGCACACACATACAAAATTTCATCAAAATCGGTCCAGTCATTCACGCGTGATGCGCTTACAAACATTTCGGTGATTTATTTTTATACACATATAGATTTGTGAAAAGAAATTTGCATGAACAAATTCCAAGACCTCATTGTCTTGGAAGTTGACAATTGCTATATGAAAGTCCCGGGACGTCCTGGAAATAGCTAAGTAACATAAAAAACTTTCGGGACGTCCCGGTATTTAACGATAGTCCTGGAACTATAGATTATTCCACAAATATTGTCCCGGAAATCGTCAGATGACACACACATATATATATATATACAGGCTGGGGTGCAGTTTGTTTCGATGAGAGAACGGGTGGTTTTTGGACGGACCAAGAAGCTAATTACCATATAAATTTTCTAGAACTCTTATCAGTTTTCTATTCTTTAAAATCATTTGCCAAGCATAAATCAAACCTAGATATTTTATTTAAAGTTGACAACATAACGGCAATCGCTTGTATAAATAAAATGGGAAGCACAAGAAACAAGCATTTGGCCAAGTTGTCTAGGGCCGTATGGGAATGGTGTGAGAGCAAGAACATTTTTATATTCGCCTCCTATATTAAATCTGCTTACAATAAAGCCGATTATGAATCTAGATCTTCAGAAATAGAAACAGAATATTGGTTATGCAATAGAGCCTTTAAAACTATAACAGACCGTTTAGGGAAACCTTCTACAGACTTGTTTGCGTCGTATACCAACGTAAAATGTCAACACTATGTTTCTTGGAGGTCGGATCCTGGCTCTATGGCAATTGATGCATTTTCAATACCTTGGAGTAACCTAGAATTTTATGCGTTTCCGCCTTTTCCACTAATACTCAAGACAATTAAAAAATTTATTTTTGATAAAGCAGAAGGTGATATTAGTGGTTCCCTTCTGGCAAATGCAGCCTTGGTATCCACTGTTTGTGAAATATTTAATAGATACACCTATTTATTTTGATCCAACGCCTGATCTTTTACTTTCTCCATTTAGGGACAGCCATCCGATTTGGTACAACATTACCCTGGTTGCCGGAAGATTATCGGGGATGCTCACAAGAAAAAAAGAATACCTGCAGCGATAATCTCTACACGTATAGCATCTCTTAGTGACAATACCTTAAAACAGTACGACTGTACGTATAAAAAATGGTCTGCGCTCAAAATAAAATAAATTGCTTTAATGCTGCTATCAATAAGATACTTTCGTTCCTAGATCTAGAATATAAAAATGGTGCTCTTTGTAATACCTTAAATTGCCACAAATCAGCCCTACAACTTATTATTAAATGTGAGGATGAAGCAAATATTCTTACACGATTTTTAAAGGGAGTTTTTAAACAAAATCCTGTATTCCCTAGGTACGAGGTAACTTGGGATCCCCAGGTTGTTCTCGACTTTCTCTCCACATTATATCCTCTAGCAAGTATTTCTTTAGAATTACTTACGTACAAACTGTCCATGTTAATATCCCTAGTTACATCACAAAGAGTTCAAACCCTATCGAAAATCAAATTATCGGATAATAAATTTTCTGATAACGAATGTAAGATTTACATTTCCGAAATATTAAAGACATCGTCTCCAAATAGGCCACAGCCTGTTCTTATTATTCCATTTTTTAATGATAAGCCTGAGATCTGTGTTGCTCGTGCTTTTCAATTCTATTTAAATAAAACCTCCTCATTCAGAAATAACACAACTTTTTTATTTTTGACACATAAGAAACCATATCATAAAGCCACAGCTCAAACTATTTCAAGGTGGTTAAAAACTGTTTTGCACAAGTCTGGAATAGATACTTCTTGTTTCAAGGCACACAGTGTCCGTCACGCAGCATCTTCAGCTGCATTCCGCGCAGGTGCTAATATCGAATGTATTAGAAAGGCTGCTGGATGGACTCAAAAATCAAATACTTTCTTAAAATTTCATAACAGGCCCCTGTATGTTGAGGAAAATTTTGCAGAGAAAGTGATTTTACAAAACTAGTTCTTCAGGATAGTTGTTTTTGTTCCAATAAATATTTTCTTATATTATTAAATTTCTTATAATATTTTGTTAGGTGTTTATTATGTTAGTGTGTTATATTTTTTCAATGTCCTTACATTTAGATTTAGGATTTCTAAAAAACTAAAACTATTAGATTAATTTACTATTGTAAAGTGTTAATGAAATAAAATCTTAGTTTTGAAACTAATAGCCTGGTTATTAAATTAGATAAAACATAAACAGAACTGTATTTAAAATTAGGTTCATCTATTTAAATCTTACTCCTAGTATTGTGTATCTCGCTTACAAATCTGATATATTTACACAGAGCTTTAAACATCTACATGGTGGTCTATTAGAACGTGGTTAAGAAGTATAATGATAGATTAAACGGCTTACCTGTAAGGAAGTTCAATCTTCATTATACGAGTAACCACGTTCGTATAGACCAACCCTCCCTTCCCGTTTTTAGCCCGAGATTATATCAGATTTGAACTTCAAACGTATTGAGGAT
Source organism: Lochmaea crataegi (assembly GCA_947563755.1). Taxonomy (NCBI): domain Eukaryota; kingdom Metazoa; phylum Arthropoda; class Insecta; order Coleoptera; family Chrysomelidae; genus Lochmaea; species Lochmaea crataegi. The sequence continues at coordinate 41,494,505 of OX387427.1, read as the reverse complement.
ATTTAGGTACACAGGTTGGGTTGGCGCTATCGGTATGCGGTGAGCAAAAAATTGTTTTGCTTTGTTATCAGTGACGTATTTAAGAGACTTAAACGTAACTACATGGTGGTCTATACGAACGTGGTTACTCGTATAATGAAGATTAAACTTCCTTACAGGTAAGTCGTTTAATCTATCATTAATTACACTAGAATTTTAATTAAAGAAAAATTTGAAAATTTCAATATTCACACTGAAATCGACAGAAATAAAAGAGGACTGATAAATGGCCTTGGCAGTATTTTCAAAACAATAACAGGAAACTTAGATGCCGAAGATGGCAATAGAATTAATAAAATTTTAGAACATTTACAAACAAATCAAAATCAATTACACAATCAGCTTAACATGGAATATTCCGTAAGTCATAGTATAATTAGTAGTTTTTAAAAAACAGTACAAGATATACAGGCTAACGAATTAACCTTGAAAGAAAAAATAATTTACTTAAAAAATATTGTTGATTTTCAATCGAATTTTGAAAAAATAATTCATTTTAAAGATTTACTTAATCAAGTGTTATTGATTTATAAGTCAATATTAGATGTTATACAAGAAATCGAAAATTCACTGACCTTCTGTAAATTGAAGACGTTGCATCCAAGAATTACTTGAAGAACTTGAGAAAATTGCAAGTCACTATAAAGAGCAATTACCTTTTGAATTAAAATACGAAAACATTCTAAAATTTGAATCAGTTATGAAAGTAAATTGTAAGATAGATAAAAACGTCATCCACTATTTTTTGTCAATTCCCATTAATTATGAAAAACACTTTGAACTTTATCAGCTAATACCCATGCCTACAAAATACGAGTCAGGGTTTGTAACAATAATTCCCAATTCAAAGTATATTTTAAAGTCTGAAGAAAATACTGTGCAGCCTTTGAATGATATGTGTATACCAGGCAAAATCTTCCAGTGTGCGAACGATTTGCCTTCCAATACATCAATAGATTGTGAAAAACAAATCATAATCAAAGAAAATTCAGACAACTGTAAATATTTAAAACTAGAAATTTTAGAAAGTCACATACAAGTGGTTCCAGAAATCAATCAATTTTTAACAGTTTTTCCAAAGGAAGAAGTACTAAGCATTCACTGCCCAGAACAAGTCGAAACAAAGACAATCAATGGAATTTTCATGATAGAAACAGGAAACCGTAAAATAAAATTTCACCAGCAAGAACTAGAAATCCAAGAAAAAACATTTGGAAAACCTCTCGTTATCAATAAGCCGCACTTAGTTTTAGAAAAAACAAAACATTCCAAGAATGACGATTAGATTAAGAAATCTGAACTTAAAAGAAATTCCCCAAAATCAAGTTGCACCTATAATTCAAGAAAATATTAAATTATTTAATCCAAGCTTCTGGACCATTGTTTTATACTTACTTAGCTATTTCTATAACTGGCTATTTTGTCATCAGGAGACTTCAAACCAAAAAGAACAAATCTAGGAAAGAAACAGAAGCCATCTCCAAAGAAGAGAGAATTAATCTTCCACAGGAGGCTTCCTTCTAAGGGGGGAGGTGTTATAGTGTCAATAGCCCTTAGCTTGCTAGATTATAACGTGTAATCATAGAACCTTGAACCGTATAGTGTAATGGTACTTTAGACTGTTTACTCTGCATTTTTATTAATTCATTCCAATAATGTACTTTTACCTTCAGTCTGGAATTAATTATTGTTTTACCTATCGAACGTTTGTAAAGCTAACCTTTTTTTATAGTTTTTCGTAAATATCTGATCAGTGATCACTATCAGTGAAGATAAAATGGACAAGTAAGTAGATATTTTATGAAGAATATTTTATTTTTGTGTTTGTAAAATAAAAGTGTTTTCATTCAGTTTTGACTAATTAAGCAACACACACAGAAATGGGAAGCCGAATTTAAATGGTGTGAACAATCCAGGATTAACAAATCGTTCGCTTACTGTAAGTTATGCAAGACCGAAGTAATTTAAAACGGCACGAAGAGAATAATTTTCTTAAAAAAAATATTGATTAAAAATTAATGTGCAAGTTATAATTTCGGAATTAAAATTAGCGGCATATGTAGCTGAACACGATTTGTCATTTAAAGTTATGGTTAATCAAATCAATATGTGTAGATTCATAAATTGCCCTTTCTCTTAAAGCAAGTAGAACTAAAATCACAAAAATAATAAATGAAACTACATTTGCTGCGAAAAAATTTGTTTCTAATATTAACAAAAAATGTTTTTCTTCAATAATAGATGAAACAACAGACGTATCAACCAAAAAATGTTTGGCTATATTAATTAGGTATTACTCACACGAAAATAAAAAAGTGTGCGATTCGTTTTCAGGGTTAGTAGAATTAGAAACAAGTTCAATCAATTAATTTTCAGTGGAGATTGTTATTAAGTATTAAAAATGAAAAATTCCACAAACAGTCGAGTTTTGGGGCAATAATTGACGAGTTCAGTAGTGTAAAAAATTCTTTGGATGAATTACTCTTTCCAGAACTTTCGAAATTTTTGAAAAATATTACGTGTTTACCACATGGCAGTTCAGCAGCAGAACGAATTTTTTTCTTCGTTAAATTTAATAAAAATAAACAATAGAAATCGTTTGAGCACCAATACCTGTAACACTTTATTATTGACCAAAGAAATGTTAAAAAACACTTCTTGTCATGAATGGCAACCTCCCAATGAACTTATTAAATGTTTGAGGGGGTAATGGAAACACTGATAACTACAGCATTACTAGTTTTAGTGTATCCCGATCAAAGAAATTTGCAATGTATTTTTTGGCGTTTCAATTCCACTGAAAAGCTTCAAACTTATCAATTGAATACCATCACATATGGTACTGGTCCAGCATTATTTTTAGCAACGCGATGTCGCAAGCAATTGGCTCTAGAGAACGAAGAGACTTTTCCTATGTCTAGTTCATCAATAGCAAACGATTTTTATATGGATGATTATATTTCGGGAGCAATTGATGAAATGTCCGCTGTTCTTAGAATAAGAGAAGTTTTTTCTATTTTAAATTCTGCTGGATTTGTTCTTAGACATTGGGTAACTAACAAACCAGATATTTTTCATGGAATGAACATTGACAGTATAGATGACATCGAATATTTTGTCAAAAATGACATGGATTCCAAAATCTTAGGGTTTGTAACGTAAAAATTGAACACCTAACATCGGTTATTAAATATGCATATTTATTTTGAGACAATCCGTATACAGCAGAACTTTGAGGTCGAAACGAAGCAGAGTTATTTGGCTGCCTACGTGTAGGCAGCACTCATTTCACATTCAAATTTTGAAATAACATTTTGGAAATCATTTTTAAGAATGCAATTAAATTAATTAAATGAACTGAATATGTGCGCGCTGCTGATGTTCGGATACCTTCGGTAAGGTCGTTAGTTGTGGAGAGAGAGGAGAGTTTTGGTTTGGATTTTTCGAGAAGGTTCCAGGGTCCGAAGAGGAGGTTTTTTTCTTGGTGATGACAACCGGCAAGTTTCATTGGAATTGCTGGCTAGTGATGTGAGAATCTAGTAACTTGTAATGTTGAAGTACATCGGCGAATCGATGGCTGTTTCGTTAGTTTAAAATAATAATTTTTACGAAATTTTGTATGGTGTGCTACGTTGAGAAAATGGCGGTGGTAGAACCACATTTCTATTTAGAAGGCACCTTTTTTGTGTAGGGTAAGTCATACCATTTAGTTTATATCATTGGTTTCAACTTGAAAAATCCCTTAGGATTTATGCCTTCTAAGAGAAGTTCAAAGGAAACACAATTGCTGGCATGGTAGGTGTCAACCAGTTTCGTGATATTTTCAAATCTTTCCATAAGATGGTTACAGTAAGCAGGAGGAGAAGAAATAAAATGATATCTCCCTCAAGCGTCGTCAGATGATTCTCTCCTAGGTCACACGTACCTTTTTGTTTAGTTTATTTCTAAAGGAAAATAAAGAAAGATTGGCTGTGTTTGATTTCTAGGAATAAACAATTTTTATTCACAAGTGCATTTGTACATTTTCTCCGCACTATTCTGGTTATCTTTATATAAACCATATTAATAATAAATTTTTTGGCAAGTATTTCTCAAGTAAATACTTTTCAGTTTAACAATTCACAGTAGGTATTATGTACGATTCAGACAATTAATTGGATTAACTAAAATAATGTTATTTTGAATCATAGTTACCTATTGTTTTCAATTTCTTCTACAATTTCAATTTTTATTTATACTCCTTTCGATTTTTCGGAAGCACATCAAAGATTTAGCTAAGAATTCTTGGCATTTGTTTCGACCTCACGAAGTATACATATAAAACTGATTAATAAAACTCTATGTGTGTATTTTGTATCGCACGTTTCAATTGTCTATTCTTTTTGAGGATTGTATATCTCACAGTATATTGTACTGTTTTTTTTACTCTGTTATCGCATTAGAGATAGGTAGTGGGATAAGTTTTATGAACAAGTACTCCTTGTATGATAGGTAGCTGATGTCTGTTAGTAACTGAAACCTGGGATATTTTTCCTTTTAAAGATCACAACCACTGCCTACATATAGGGTGTTCTTTTAGTTAGGGTAGATTGGAAAACTATTGAATACCCATGTAAATCGCTAAACATCTCATACTACCCTAGCTATCAAACATCTTACTTAACATTTTTTTGTTTTTTAGTAATTGTATTTTATTGTAAAAGATTATCTTCTACATTCGAAACTGATTAAAATATTATTACTAAATTTCTTGTTTATGATTCCTGAAGTAGATACAAGTTCTTAGTTATACTACTTTTCCCTATTTCAATTGAATCTTCAAATAGGGTGGCGCCCTAAAACACCTGTTATTAGAGTAGAGAAAAAAAACTATTAGCTTCAATCGAGCTCACGACTTATGCTAATCCACTTAGCTGACTACGGGTCACATTGTGTAAAGGGACTCTCGTAGATTACCCTGGTGAGATAACACTCTAAGAAAAAAAATATTAACTCATCGCAATGTGGAATTGTAACTGAGTATTCAAGGAAAACCAGGCAAACTTAGTTATAGGTTGTTTTGGAATCCTACGCAAGATATTTTTCAATTCACTTCTAACTTCACGAAGAATCTTAAAACCAAAGTAACAAAACGAATTTTGCTTTCAACAATTTCTCAACTTTTTGATCCTCTTGGATTGTTAGGTCCAATTATAGTTACTGCTAAAATCATGCTACAAGGTCTTTGGCAACTTGAATCTGATTGGGACGATATGGTTCCTGATAAAATGTGTATTCATTGGCAGAAATTTATTTCTGATTTTACAAACATACATGCAATAGAAATTCCTAGGCATTTCATATTAAGTAATCACGAGTCCATCGAAATGCATGGGTTTTGCGATGCCTCAATTAAGGCTTACGGGGCTTGTATATATCTGAAATCTATTCGTAATGGTAATAATTTTGTCCAACTGAGTTGTTCAAAAAGCCGGGTAGCACCATTAAAAATTGTAACATTACCACGTCTAGAACTTTGTGGTGCATTATTGCTTGTACAGTTATATGAGCGTCTCAAATTATCGTTAAAAAACATTCAAATTTTGAATCATCATTTTTGGACAGATTCCACCATAGTTTTGTCATGGCTGCGAATAGAGCCTAACAAACTCAAAACTTTTGTATTTAATAGAGTTACCAAATTTCTAGAAACCACAAATTCGTCTTCTTGGTCTCACGTTCCCACAAAATTGAACCCTGCAGATATAATATCTCGTGGTGTCTATCCTCTTCAATTAGTGGATAACCAATTGTGGTGGAACGGACCTGAGTTCTTACACAATGACCAGGAATTCTGGCCTAAATCTGTTTTCACGGTAAACATTATACCCGAACTAAAAGAGGTAAAATCAGCTGTTTTAGCCACTCTTGTTGACAATAATTTAATCGAAAAATATTCATCATATACTCGATTAAATTACGTAGTAGCGTATTTGTTGAGATTTATAAATAATACTAGTATCAAGAAAGGAAATAGAATTATTGGTCCTTTGTAAATTAAAGTAATTCAAAGTAGTAAACATACTTTGGTTCGAATGGTTCAATTAAAATATTTTTCTGAGGAGTCTCACAACTTAAATAAAAATAAATACTTGTCTAATACAAATAGACTATCGAAATCTAATGCTAAATTTCCCATAGTACTTCTTGCCAACAGCAACTTTACTAAGATTGTCATTTTAAACGCACATTTAAAGAATTTGCATACTGGACCTCAACAAGTTTTATAAACAGTAAGAACTGAATTTTGGCCCCTTTGCGGTCGCCGTAAGGTTAGATCAATTTTAAGTAAACGTGTGATTCGCTTTAAAGCAAGACCGTTACAGTTTGTTCGAAAAATGGGAAATTTACCATTTAATAGAGTCAATATCTCACGTGTTTTTTCTTAAGTTGGCATAGACTATTCGGGACCTTATTTAATCAAATATAGTAAGTTTAGAAATAAAAAGTATATCATTGCTAGGCGGGGTTTATGTAGCGACATTTATTCTGATAATGCTAGCAATTTTGTTGGAACGAATCGCGAATTACAAGAATTGGCGATTCTATCAGAAACCAATACATTAAAATCCTTTTTATTAGATTCTAAAATTCAGTGGCACTTTATACCACATCGTTCCCCACATTTTGGTGGTTTATGGGAGAGAGCTGTTCGTTCAGTGAAATATCATCTTAAGAGAAATCTTAAAGACATTTATCTTTCATATGAAGATTTTCATACATTGCTTACACAGATCTAGTAAATTTTAAATTCAAGACCCCTTACTACACTCTCTGAAGATCCGAATGACCTTCAACCCTTGACTTCAGGGTATTTTATTATTGGTGAACCTTTCAACAATATTAGGGAGCCTCCTTTAAGGCCATGCGCAGAGAATTTATCTTCTCGATATAAACACATCAAAATTATGGTACAACATTTTTGGACAAGGTGGTCAAAAGAATATCTTCATCATTTACAAGTAAGATCCAAATGGAATACCAACTCAAGGAATTTAAGGGTAGGATCTATGGTATTAATCAAAGAAAATTCAACATCACCCATGAATTGGCAAATGAGAAGAATCTTGGAACTTCCCCAGGACTCGACAATGTAGTCAGAGTGGTGACCATTAAAACTTGCACAGGAGTAATGAAACGAGCTGTCGCCAACATCTGTGTATTGCCTATTGATTCTTGAAGTTCTATTAACTTCAAGGGGGGCGGCATGTTCAGTCTAGAGCCGATCTTGTCAAGCTATGGTGTGGGCTGTTTTTTTATTGCGATGGTAACATAAGATTTTTGTTGTAGAGAATTGTCATATAAAATCTAATTCAGTATAACAGTTATTCCAACTCAGTCATTCTCTCCGTTTCGTGGTTTCACGATCAGACATATTTGAATAGTCCCAGGAAACCCCATTTAAAGCTGACCGTACCTAATGGCAACTCTCGGAATTGCGCAATATGGTTCTAGGCTTGATGAGCGAAATGTCAACGCAGGATTAACATCGATTCGTTTACGATCCCAGTTAGTTGAGGATCGCAAGTTAACAGTTGTAGCGTCGGCGCCCAATCCATTTAATGTGTTACCCACTGCGGGTAAAGTTATCAATAATAATGAGATTATAAATTATTATAATGTGTGGGATGTGAACATTTGAACTGTGAACTGATGCACTTATGCTAAGGGGGAAGGCATTTATTATGCTTCAAATGTTCGATTGAGGCTTAATGATAAATGGTTAGTTATGAACTGGGCTAGAGAATGTGGTGATTATAAACACACGGCGTTATTATACATTAAAATACTATCTGAAATTATGCAGCTCATGGGCGTATGCCAGTCGCCACAAACTCACATCGCCCCTGGTGCTAGGATACTTAACATACTCACGGATAAATCGTTGGGAAAAAGCTCGCTAGTGCAATTTTCCGCTTTAGTTAACAATGAAGCGATAAGGTACCGTCTCATAGAGACGGAGAATTTACAGTAATATAAGAGGTCAAATCTTCCTTCTATACCACATCCATTTGTTCACTGTACCACTTATGATGTTTCGTATTATGCACGTGCAACAGTGCCGTTGTTCGCCGAGGAAGCGCTTTTTGTCAATGCGGGTGTCGCCCTGACAGGAGCCTTCTTCATTGACTTACGTGCGGCCTTCGATTTCTTGAACGTGTTGGCGTTTCCCGCTTATACTCCACTGGAATATTTTGTAGACGTTGTCGTACATTATGCAAGGGCCGCAGTCATGTTACGCATAGCTCGAAAAGTTGAGAGTGGTATTCAGCTTAGAATTGATCATGCTGATACTCAGCTCATGTGCCTTCGCGTTTCGGCGCTTATACCACAGATTATAAAGAGAACAGATGCGAAAGCTTGACAGAGAACAGTAAAAAGAGAGAGAGATGGGTAGACATACCCATTGTCAGTTTGCGTAATATTTCCTTCAATTTACGATCATGGGTCAAATATTTTATAAGCACTATTTGTAAGTGTGATATTTATACAGATACAAATATTCGAAAATTACTTGTTTTAAATCAATTTTATTAACATCAAGAGAATTATACAATTAAAAAGAACATAATGTATACAAATCATACAATAAATATATACTTTTTTTACAAACCATATCTTTGGCAACCATGCACAATACGCCATATTTGTTTGCTTTGTTGTTTGAAGGTATTCAATCAGCGATATTAATTTTGTTATTTGACTAATCGATTGTGTGTTGTGGTGATATTAACTTTAAAAATATTGTGGTATAGACTATTATTCTTATAAAATGAATAACCATCACGGTGGCGTGTATTGTTCATACAGAGACTGTCCAAATAAATTTTATTCAGAAAGAAAAATAAAGTTCTTTCGATTTCCAAAGGATGAGAGCATGTAAGTATTAATTTTAATTTGTCATTGATTGATACATCTAATGTAAAAGTACTAGAGTATAAATGTACGGTTTCCTTTAATTATATAAAGTAGTTATAACGAAAGATCTATTAGTTTAATTTGATCTAATTAAAAGTAAAATTTTCAGGTGCAAATTATGGATTCAAGCTTGTGGCAGAACGGATTTAGTCGGTGTTGACAGTGGATATCTGAATAAAACACGTCGTATTTGTAGTGACCATTTTGCAAATGAAATGTTCGTGAATTCACAGAGGTTAGCATTACTACGATTAGCTGTCCCTAACGATTTCCAAAACATGAGTCCGGTAAGTTTTGAGTTGTGTGGGATTTTTATATTGAATACTTTTGAATGTTACATATTCCGATATTTTTCTTCAGCTATCCGTTCACCAACAAAAAGAAAAAGTGAAGATGAGTTGCCATGCACTTCAAAGAAAATTAATATTCTTGAAGATATTACAGGTAATGGTTTAATTTGACTGTTAATAACTAATTTTTCTATTTCTAACTCATATTATTTGATTTTTTTCTGATTGAGACAATATTGAATAATAGTGCCTTGGTTACGATCTGTCATAACACACAAATATTTCCCTTGGTACAATGTGAGCTCATATTGTCCCAAGAGAAATATGGAACGTCACTATAAAAATTTTAAATTAAAGCAAGACATGAACTAACAAATAATCTCTTCTCCACTATTGAAAGTTTCCATACACTTTAGTGTAAGCAGCTTTAGATTTCACCGAAAACAAACATTTATGGACTTAATGGAGTTAATTTAGTTATTTCTTTTAATTGCAATAACATCTATATATAAGTTTTCCATCTTTACAGTGCACCCAGCTACGCTACCAGTTTCAACACCACTTCCAAAATCATCACCCATTGAAACCCAAACTCCCCAAAGTTTGTCTTTAAGCAGTCCTCGAAAAATTGCCATGGCAAGGAAAATTGAACAACTTAAGGCAGAAAATGAGAAGTTGGTGAAAGAGATCGACGCACCGAACGCAGCACCTAAACAATTAAATGTAGAAGATTTTAATGTTTTGTGTGATAAGTGTCTACCACCTGAATTAAGAGACTTTGTTAAAGCACAAATACGGAATATAAACAGAACTGCAAAAGGTCAACGGTTTTCAAACGAATTTAAAAAATTTGCCCTTTCTTGGGCCAAAGGCATACAGACATTTACAAAAATCTTTTTCACTGCCATCTGTAAGAAGTTTACAAAAATTCACGGAGAACGTACATTTTACTGATGGTTTCAATAAACAATTATTTGATTTACTAAAATTAAAAATTGACTATGTGGATGCTGAAGATCGTATTTGTGCTTCAACAATAGACGAAATATCGTTGAAAAGTAATTTATTTTATAACTTTGGTCGTGATTGTGTTATTGGGTTTGAGGATGATGGTACAAATAGAACCAGTGATATAGCAAATAATGCTTTTGTTATTATGGCTAGAGGACTAAAAATAATTGGAAGCAACCATTAGGATATGCATTTACTTCGACAACTGCATCTGTTCTGCAAATAAAAGCAATGTTAGAAACATTTTTAATAGAATTAGGAAATATTGGTCTTGATGTAATTGTTTTAATTTCTGATATGGGTTCAAATATTTGTAGAACTTTCAGAACATTTGGGTGTTGCTCCACAAAAACCAAGTTTTACTTTGGGTGGAAAACAATTATTTTATTATTTCGATCCTTCACATCTTATTAGGGCAATAAGAAGCAATATGCTGAACAATCAAATAAGCTGGGACAATAAAAAAACATCCTGGAAATATATTGCCCAATTTTATGAAAAAGATTAAATGCTTCGAAATCGTTTAGCTCCAAAACTTACCGAATCGCATATAAATCCAACAAATTTTGAAAAAATGCGAGTAAAATTTGCAACTCAAGTATTGAGCGCTACCGTTGCAGCTAGCTTAGAAACGTATGTAACGTTAAAGTGTTTACCTCCAGAAGCTTCAGACACAGTCACACTAATTTCACATGCTGACAAATTATTTGATATCTTCAATTCTTCTTCATTGAACAATGTCAAACAATATAACAGAAAATTTTCTGGGGAAACATACCAAATTGATTTTTTAAAAGATTCAATTGAAATATTAAATAACATGAGTGTTATGAGCATTGCAGGGAGGAATATTACAAACCATTGCAAATGTATTAAAGGGTGGAAAATAACAATTAATTCCTTATTAGAAATATGGGCATATTTAAAATCAAAAAATTTTAAATTTATTTTAACAAGACGTCTAAATCAAGATTGTCTTGAAAACTTTTTTGGTAGTATTAGGCAACAAAGTGGGAATGCTATCAACCCTACCCCCATTCAGTTTTCACGGGCATTTAAAAAATTATTTTTTATCACCTTCTTCAATTCATCTTTCATGAATTGTGAAGATCAGTTTGAGAATGTATTACGTTGTTTGGCACAAACCAACACAAATACCACTATGATTAAAACTCCTATTGTCATTAACCAATTTGCCATAAATTTCAGAGTCACTAATTGTGATTATCATCGAAATCCATTGCCGGAACAAAACGCATTAAAATATGTGGTTGGATATCTTATTGATAAGTGCCTAAAAATTCATTCTTGTGATGTATGTCAAAAATTTTCTACAAATACACAAGTTTTGAACTTCATTAATATGTTGATTCAATATAAAGCATATGACAAGAACTTGAATGTATTTGGAAAGCTCAAAACACCCCAGGAATCATTTTGTCAATATATCTACAATTTAGAATGCCTTTTTTTCACAAACATAGAGAAATATTTGCACACTGTCCAGTTTCCCGTCTGTCCGTGCAGACCCTAGCCGGAGCGTGTTTTGGACGCACACTCGACCAATCACAACGAGCGAGACAAGTATAAATATAGGTGCCAGAACAACATACAGACAGTTGTCAGATTGACATATGTTTGGTCAGATTATTGTAATTCTGAATTAATTGGATTTTTCAATATATGCATTAATAGGAACAGTGTTCGTCGAACCCTCAACCAACTCGCAAGACCGAACTGATCTCAAACAATTGTGTTTTTTTTTTATTTCGTACCAAGCACCTGAACTACCCACTCGGGAGTGTTTGTGAACAATGGATTCATTGATGGACAACACGGAAGAGCACCCTGTAAGCTCGACCATATTAGAACACAGTATACATCAACAATACTCCTAATTTTGGTACTGATGTTGCTCCAGTGATACTATTTAAGAAAACAGAACCTATTAGACCATAGCATAACACAAATATTGATTATGATGAAATAATTAACTAGGCACGGGAAAAATTAAACAAAAATGCTGAAAAGTATAAAATTAAAATGTTGAAAAAACAAAACAAACCTACAGTATTTAATAAAGGTGATTTAGTATTAATAAAACATTTGAGAGTACCTAACAGACAAAACAACATTTGCAAAAAGTTACAACCTTATTTGGAAGGTCCATTCGAAGTTCAAACCGAAAACAGTATAATAGTTATGAGCTCATTTATCCAGGAACATCTCGAATCCGGGGCATTTTCCATATTGATACCATGTATCAATACACTTAGATAAACTAAAATAGAAAGAAAAATTAGAGATAAGGGAATTATTATTAAAGAGAAAATAAATTGGTCATAATAATTTCATGGAACAGTGAAATTATTCTGCCCAATTGGGGGAATTTTGTGATGTTATAAATAACCTTACAAAGAATAAACTTAACACATCCACAAAAATCAATAACAAAAGGTAGAAACTACTGAAGTTACAAAAATATATTATAACATAATATAAACACACTCTGTATGTTAACAAAGAAACATAATTAAAATTAATGAAGCTAAACTTATCTTATTATCACTGTTACATAGTTATAAGACTCTAGAATAATTGATTTGATAACAATTCAAATGTAATAATGAGTATTTGTCATTCGAACAACTATCTCAAAAGCTTAGGTCCAGACTATCTCACTGGAGATTAATATTGACAACTTAACGCAAGAATGAGTTCTAACAATCCTTTCTCTTTAAGTATAAACAATAAAGTCAAGCAAATAACAATTTATAATTCACGGAGAGTGAAATTAAAGATATGTAGTCACAAGAAAATTTGACAGATATGAAATCATACAAATACAATTTTCCAATAAAAATTTTAGTTAACAATTCTATTAGTAGAAGTTGATACTATGTATTGAAGGTTATCAATATCTTCAAAGTAATGATATAAGGTTCAGAAAGAACATAATTGTGATAAAAGGCATAACCTAACATTAGTATTCAAAATTAGAAAAAGATTGTAAATTAGTATGAGAAAGGTGAAAGACGGTATGTGAAAAACATTCTACGAAAGAATACAGTGTCTTTAAAATCATTTCGCGTGTGACTAACAGAATATAGTGGTTTTGACAACATTCAGGTGACAAATATTGAAACCTAATAAAAAGACAATAAAACGCAAAAGGAACGCAAGTGAGGGTTTATTTTAGTTATAGGATGTTATTAGCTTTAGTTTAGTATAGTTTTTACATGGCCTGAAGTTATATCAAGAAATTTGGGAAATTTTTGACCATAATTGTAAGGTTAGAAAACCCAAATTTATCAGTTTAGTGTCATAAAAGTAGTCGTTGAGGGAGGATGTATTTTGGCTTCTCTCTGACGTTCAATTGTTCCAAATTTTACGAACCTAAAAAGGGTTAACTTATAATCAAGTAGGTACATGTTTGCTAAGACTTTGTAAATCCAAGTTGAGATTTCAAATCATAAAGAAAAGAACAATACTCACCAATTTATGAAATATTGAAGAAAATGAAGAACATTTCCAATTTGAAATAACCTGTTGTGATTTCAAAGAAAAATCTTCATACTATATCCAGCAGTGGGATTCTGTGCCATGTTGATATCAACAGTCGCCACAAAACGACACTATTCGTATTCCGTGTGCCATACCATATGACTATTTGTCGTTTTATAGCGACAAACGGACCTCGACTCACTCGCCTAATAACGATACCTCTTGACATCTCGAAATAGAGACAAACACATGTTGTTTTGCATTACGGTAAGAAAGAGGGAAAGAAATAGAAAATGTGTTGGAACTTTTTAACGTCTTTTGTTCGAAAATACATTTTTCTCGCTGAAGAATTCTGTTTTGATGCGTGACAGAATTTACGACCCATTGTTGGTGTTTGTATCCTAAAAAACTTCGGCGTGAACTAATAAAATCCGTTGTAAAATATTCTCATAATGTGAAGAGTTAATTTGCCATGGTCGAAAAATGGATTTGCTCATAAAAAATTCAAGAGAAAGTATATATCTAAACAATTCTCCTATTGATGGCTCTTCAAACCTTTCCCAGAAGGGTTCGGGTGTCATATATTCCTTCGGTTTCCAAGATCATGTGAACATTGCTGAAATCAAGATTTTATATGGGTGGTATGCGAGCTTTTTTACAAGGAAATATCATTTTTAAAACTCAGTTTTGAATGCTTCGTCAAGTAAATCGGCTCAGCTCCAACTTCGAGTGTAGCTATTGTATCTTTAGTGCTTTGCCTTTTTTCGCTGTTATCAAAATTAAAATGAAAGTCCGAAACGACCATTGGTCATTACTTTTAGACTTAGCTGAAAGAAACCCAAGTATATTGATAAATAAGTTCAATGGCCCTGCAGGGAAAGCGGAAGGGAGAGCACTGTGGCAAAACTTGGCACAGCAATTTAATGCTTTGGGCTTTGGAGAAAAAACCGTGGAAGAATGGAGAAAAAACCGTGGAAGAATGGAGAAGAGTAAGTAACATAATATTAATAAATTATAATTATATACTTATTTAATATGAGAGTAGGCAGTTCAGTGACAGAGCTTTGGCCACAAAATTTAGTCATTTTTCATTAATTGTAAAATTATAAAAACCTAAGATGAGATTTACCCACCATTTAATGTTGAGTTGTAACCAGAGCTGTTCTGAACGTTCTGAAAAACATTAACAAAGTCTACAGACAGAACATAAGGCTATTAAAAAAATACCTAATACCAAATTTAATTCTAGGCACTGACTGACTGGAAGTCGAAAACAAAAGCAAAAGCTGCCAAGCTGAGAAGGGAACAAGAAGCCACAGGAGGTGGGCCTGCTATACTTCCACCATTGAATGAGCTGGAAAAAAAACTTATTGATCTAATGGGGACAGTGGCAGTAGAGGGTGATCTGGGAGTGGAGGAAATTGGCTTAGGTGAAGAAGTTGCTGTAGAAGTATGTAAATATACCTAAACTACTTTAAAATTAATATGATCTAGTCGTAGAGAAATGCTGAAAGCTATCAACAAAATAAAAGTTAGTATGAAGGACATATAGAATCTGTATACTAACAGTCCTTCCCCAGTCAACCATTCAGAACGTATATAATTTTAAAAACAACAACAATAATGTAATACCAGTTAGGCACCTCGCAATTGATCCACATGTCTTTTCCAAATTCTACCATCATCAAGTTTAATTAAGTAGTGTAACTTTCCTAATATCTTATGAATATAACCAAAAATCCATTTTTCCTGTACTGAATAATTTCTAACCAAGACGCGTTGGTTAAGCAGAAAACTACGAACTTTAATATCGGTATCATTTGTTACCAGCACGGTATGTGAAGTGGGTCTAATATTATCAAGTCTGGATCTTATTTCCCTGTTAAACATTAATCTCAAAGGAGACTGATGAGTGACACAATGAGGCATTTTACGATATTGCAATAAAAATTCATTTAATTGATTTTCAGCATCACATAATTTACTGTGAGATTTAAGAGTTTTTAAATATTTTTTTACGGTCTAGACGCTCCTTTCTACTAATCCATTAGTAGCAGGATGATGTGGAGCTATTAATTTATGTTTAATACCATGTAATTTAAAAAAATGTTGAAAATTATAAGATACGAATTGTTGCGCATTATCACTAACTAAATATTTTAATACTCCAAATGTAGAAAATATTTTATTACAAACTTGTCTTGTTGCGAAACTAGATTTATCTTTGGTTATATATATCTCTAACCAACGTGAATATGCATCAATTAATATGAAATAGTTCCTACCCCCAAACTCCATATAATCAATGTGAACTCTTTCAAATGGTTCGGAAGTCTTTTCCCATGGATGTACGGGTGTTTTTGTTGAATTTTCTTGAATTTGTTGACACTCCGTACAGTTTTTACAAATATTTTCAATGCTCTTATCAATATTTGACCACCAACAATAACTTCGTGCTAAGTTTTTCATTTTGTTTATTCCAAAATGGGAAACATGCAATTCTTGTAAAATTTGATTTTTTAATTTATGAGGTATTACAACTCGAATTCCTCGCATTATACAACCTTGTTGTAATGAAAACTCTGTTTGTGGAATATTAAATCTGTATTTTCGAGCAATGTCTCGACCAGTTTGTAGAGCGTCTACAAGGTTTAAGATTAACATCGTTTTGACTTTCATAAGCAATTTGAGAACAAGAAATAGGTAATGTACCAATTTGTTGCAATTCAAAAACATCTGGCTCATCGAAAATTGTTAGAGATTCAGATTTAATTGGTAATCGAGACAAAAAGTCTGCGTCGAAGTGATCTTTAGTATTTTTATAACGAATATCATATTGCAAGGCTTGTAAATAAATTGCGTAATGTTGCATACGCGTAGCACTCAATACTGGTAGAGATTTTGTTGGATTAAAAATTTTAAGTAAAGGTTTATGATCAGTATGAAGAGTGAATCGATTTCCATATAGATATTGATAGAAATTTTTTCCGCCAAAAATTATACTGTATGCTTCGCGATCAATTTGAGAATATCTTTTCTGTGTGTCACTGAGAGTTTGAGATGCGAATTGTATCGGTCTCCCAGTTCCATCAGGATATAAGTGAGATAATACTGCACCCACTCCGTATGGTGAAGCATCGGTAGCCAAAATTAAAGGTAAATTTGGATCAACATGAACCAAGAAATTATCAGCCAACATCTGTTTCTTTACTGAAATAAATGTATTCTCACATTCTTGATTCCATATAAATCTCACGTTTTTATGTAATAATTTATTAAGGGGATACAAAAGAGTACTTAAATTCTGTGAAAATTTTCCATAATAATTTATTAATCCTACAAATGATCTCAATTGAGCTTTGTCAGTGGGTCTCGGAGCATTCACAATACTTTCAACCTTACTTTTTATTTTATGAATGCCTTTGGAATTTATCAAATACCCGCAATACTCAATACTATCAGCGAAGAAAATAGACTTTTCTTTATTAATACGTAAGTTGTGTACTGATAATCTTTTTAAAACCTCATTTAAGCGATCTAAATGTATAGTATCATTTTCCCCCGTTATTTTAATATCGTCTAGATAAACGGAAACACCTGGTATACCTTGTAAAACTTTTTCCATTTCTCTCTGAAAAATTACAGGAGCAGAGGAAATGCCAAACATCAAGCGATTACTAGTATACAAACCTTTATGCGTATTTAATGTTAATAAATGACGATCTTCAGGTCGTATTTCAATGTGTAAGTAAGCCTGACTCAAATCAAGTTTAGTAAATTTATTTCCACCTGCCATTAAATTAAATAATTCATCAATTGTGGGCAAAGGATGTTTATCCACTCGAATATTATTATTGAGTGTAACTCGAAAATCTCCACAAATTCGAATATTTCCATTATTTTTTACTACAGGGACTATAGGAGTAGCCCAGTCAGATCTATCCACTTTAGTAAGTATCCCTTGAGAAAGCAAGTTTTCAATTTCCTTCTCTACTTTAGGAATTAGATAAAAAGGAACTGATCTCGCTTTACAGAAAATAGGCTTTGTATTTTCTTTTAATGAAATTGAAGCCTGCATACCCTTAAATTTGCCTATCCCGGCAGTAAACACACTTGAATATTTTTCCTCTAGTTCCTTGACCAATAATTCCGTAGATGAATTGACAATATGGTCAAGAGAAGTAGAAAACAAATCCAAAAGCATTTGACGAATCCATTCTCTACCCAACAGTGGATCTCTGTCAAATGTAACAACATACAAGTTCAAATCAAAATTTTTATCCTTAAATGAAACCTTGCAAGATAAATACCCTAAAACTGCAAGAGACGTTTTGCAGTAGGAAATTAGTTTGAGATCCGTTTGACTAATGGTAGTATTTGGAAAAAGTAAATCAAATTTACGCTTACTTATAACTGATACTGCTGCACCACTGTCTACTTCAAAAGTGATTTCTTTATCATTAACAACCAAGGTTTGATAAAATTTTTCTCTGTAAATGTTTCGATGAGATTCAATTGCTATTATCTCCTCAGCTGGTTTTTCATTATTGTGAAAATCAATTTGATAAGTATTTGAAGATTTCTTCCTACACACGTTCTGAAGGTGCCTTTCCTGTTACAAAAAGTACAAATTAAATTATCTTTATTGGAACAACCTGTAGCTAAATGCTTTTGATCACCGCATCGAAAACAGAATTTTGAAAAATTTGAACTTTTATTTGAAAAACCTGTAGGTATGTTTGTTTTAGATTTAAAGCTGATTTGATTTAAATTTTTATTAGTATGTAATTCAGCAGTGTCTTTTGCGGAGAGTTCCATACCTTCAGCTATTTCTACGGCTTTATCTAATGTCAAGTCTTTCTTTTCTAATAAACGACTTTGAATTTTATCATTACGTAGGCCCCAAACAAATTGATTGCGTAATGCTTTCTTCAAATAATCGCCAAAATTGCAAGAAATTGACATTTTCTGTAAAGCTATTTCTTCATTGATTTGACAATCTATCAAAATTGATTGATTCCTACATATATGATCTAGTCGTAGAGAAATGCTGAAAGCTATCAACAAAATAAAAGTTAGTATGAAGGACATATAGAATCTGTATACTAACAGTAGTCTCTAGTCCAGGATTATGCTCTCAGAGCTTCTGGACGAACAGCATCTACCTTGTGCTGATGAGGCGCAATACGCCGAAACCGGTCCACAAGTTATTGTTTCTAATCGCAAACCAGAATTGTTGGTTCTATCTTAACAGATATACCAACCCCGTTTACTTTAGAAGTGTAATTCAATGTCTGTCGGGGCATATAGCCCGAGAAGTAGTTGTTGCTTCTTAGTGGACGGTCTACTCTTTGGAAATTAATTTTTCTAATTTTGTAAAGCGTTTAATAGTATTGAACTATTATTTTTTGACGTCTATATATCACGCTTTACTAATATGACAATTATTTACAGTTAACTGTAATGAAGTAAATAAATACACATTTATTTGGTTCAGTTTTATTGATGTTAATGTTATATAACGTTTACAGTAGTTATTTGCTTGATAAATATTATACAAGGGCCAACCACATAGGATTTATATTTTTTTACTTTTCAAATAAAGTGGTTTTAATAACATCCCATGTTCCTTAATTTCATAAGAAAAATCTCCTATGTGTAAAACCAAAATTGTTGTGATCTCCTATGTAGCATAATTCCAGGTTTTTCAAAGTAATTGGGCATTAAATACTGCTCTAGTGAATTGATTTTTGTTTTCGAGGGTTATCTATTGTAATGTTTTTTGTATTATGCAGTGATTTAATGCCAAACCAGAGAAAAAACTTGTTTTTTGTTCCTCCTGTGAAATTAATATTTTTCCACATACGAGCTATTTCACGATCAACGACGATATGGAAGGGAAAAGAGAATCCAGTCATTAAAAGAGTGCCAGGTAAACTAGTAGCTTTTTTGTGTAAAGACATGGTAAATAAATGTAATGTAATAATATAATATATGTGTGTAGTATGTTTCTAGTGTAGTCTAGTTTGTACATACGTATGTTTTAATGTAATTATGTAGTATGTTTTTTAGCGGGAGTGAGTGCAGGTACCAGTAGAGATGAAAATGCAGATCGATTTACTGATGAAGAGGATAGGACACCTTTTAGTGATGACAACGAATCAATTGAAAAATTGCAGAAAACATTACTTATTAAACAAATAAATGCTGCTATATTTCAAGAAAAGGCCGCTATAGCTCAGGAAAAAGCTGCCGAAGCTGTAAGAAAGCCGCAGGGGAGGTAGAGCAATTTGTAGAAGATTACTTTGCACGACAATGCGAGCATTGAAAATAAGTGAAACAGGAGTATTAGTGTCTTTTAACTACCTCCTTAGTTACTTTTGTTAAGAGAGATTTGAAGTTAACGTTCTATTATTCTGTACTTAAGTTTATCAAGTTTCATTATTATTATAAAATAAATATTTATCTAAATAAAACAAAATACCAAATTTTTTTATTGATTTACTGTTTTAACGTTGTCGGTACATCAATTAGGCAATTTCATTACGAAACTGTATACCTCGGCGTCTAGTTGCAGCATTATTTGGTTCAGCATATAATGCAGCCATAACTGGTTCTTCTTCTACATCAATTTCTTGGAAATGTTCATATGCATCGTTCAAAAACTTGGCACAATTATGTAAAATAAATCCACATATGATATATCGACATATTCTATCAGTTTTAAGTCGAACTGTATACTTTAACATTGGAAATCTCCTTTTCAACTGCCCAAAGCATATTTCTATAATAACACGTTCTCTTGCATGTACTTTATTAAAATATCTTTCAATATTTGTTCCCGGATTTTGGAATGATGTAAGCATACAAGGAGTTACAGCATATCCGGAATCACCCAAAAGACATACTCTTTCTTGATTGTTGTACATAATAGGATAGGTAGAAGAATTATACCATATTCTAGAATCGTGGACAGATCCAGGCCATGTTGCATCCACGCCGCTGGTAAACATCTCTCTACTGTCACTCGTGGCCTGTACATTCATTGAGGCAACTCCTTTTCTATTAATATATTCGTCACCATGTTCAAGAGGTTATAAAATTTGGACATGAGTGCAGTCAATTGCACCAATAACCTTGGGTACTGCATAATGTACTGCCCACTCATGTTTAGCTATGTTCAACATATCGTCTGTAGTAGGGAACTTAATCCAATACTTTTTCTCGCTGCAGATTGCACGTGAGACTTTATCAATAATTTTTGACACCGTTGTTTGATGAATTATATTATACCAACTTCGCTAACGTTAAGCAACTTCAAATTGCAGTGAATACTTTAGTCATTTTCACGAGAGTTCTACTTAGTATAGTAACTTCCGGAAAAATTAAAAGTATCTACTTTGAAATGTCCTTAGTTTTGAAGTACCTACTTTATAGAAAATGCTAATACTTCTAGTATGAGCATGTACTTCGTTTTTATTCATACCACTCATGGTGCCCAAGCGGATGATTCTTTATCATCTCCAGGATATGGTGAGTAATAATTTATAAAAGATATTTTATATTTGTACTACTTTTAGTGTTTCTATATTTTAATACATTTTATATATTTCCCATTCAACATGCCGATGCCAGTAATGCTGCTAGTAGTATGTCTGTGGATTCTCCCATGTACGAAGACAAATCATTCCTGCATTTTAAAGCTGAATTTTATTCATCATCACGTAGAGAGAATATCGACGCTTCGACGATTAATGTTCTGAAAGACATCGACGTTAATACGTATTTATTAATCGTTACTAATCTTCTGTTTCAACTGTAGACCGTTCATCGTCTTCACCACAACAGTCGTCTTCAAAGCTGTGGATTCTCCTTTTTTTGGGGTTTCCTCCTAGTGCATCGACATCCGATAACGTTGTTCGTCCCGATATTTCGCCAGATCTTAATATGACACCGTCTATCAATTTCACTTCTAATGTCTCATTAGCTGAAGATGTCGAAAATGTACGATGGTGTAGTGTTACATCTGACGATTCATCCGTGTCGTCTTCGAATGCTGTGGATTCTCCTTTTTGGGTTTCCCTCCTAGTGCATCGAAATCCGATAATGTGGTTCGTCCCGATATTTCGCCAGATCTTAATATGACACCGTCTACCAATTTCACTTCTAATGTCTCATTAGCTGAAGATGTCGAAAATGTACGATCGTGTAGTGTTACATCTGACGATTCATCCGTATCTGTATCTAGACTGTTCAAATGTATTCTCTGTGATGCTACTTTTCCATATGCTATAAATGTCATCAACCATTTAAGATTATTCCATAAAAAGAAGTGTACTCATCTAAAACAATATTATGTTATTATTTAATTTGTGTTCCAACTTACTCTTATTTGTGTTTTATATGTGAACTTTTGAATGTGATACTCCATACTATAAAGAAACGTTTATCATTTCATTCGTTGGGGTTGTGGATAATAGAAAGGTGTGCTACATTCGACAGTTGGCATATACAAAACATAAAATTAAAAAAGTTAACCCAAACTTCTCAGTATTCACAATGTTTGCTTCCTACCTATGTATATTTTGGAGATGTATGATTCCTCCTGTTTCAAACGTACTGTCAGTCTACTGACATTGGGACATTTCAAAATCCTTCGGGGGTGTCCGTAACTGTGTACGTTCAGATCGGACATATTTCGACGTTCTTATTATACCAGGGTATTAAATTAGGTCTTTACGTCATCCTAATTTCTACCTAAAATTTAAAATGTAAATATGTATATGTTAGACTCAGATGCCGAACTCGCCCATTTGCCGAAATTAATACTCAGTTCGCGATATGATCAAAGTGAAATGATCAGATGCCGACAACAGATTCTATTTCGGCATTTGTTTACTCTAATTTATACATTTCGTGAACTGAGCAATTCAGACTTGCTCAAATGCCGATTATGAATTTATTTTGGTTTAATCCTCTTCCCGACCTTCAACACAGATCAATGAATAGTATCTATTATCAGCTTAATATCGCTTCAAAAATCTCAAGAGTCAAACGTTTTTTTGGACGCCTGTTTATGGAGTCCAATTGCCGAGTGGGTATAGTTCGAAAAAATGAAAATTATGCATTTTCGCAAAAAAAATTCGACTCTTTCTTTTTAGAAAATGCAACATATCGAAAACTGCTTATTTCTTAATAGTACAATTGACAAAATATAAAACTAAAAATAATTATCTGCCAAAATAAATTCATAATCGGCATTTGAGCAAGTCTGATTTGCTCAGTTGGCGAATTGTATAAATTAGAGTAAACAAATGCCGAAATAGAATCTGTTGTCGGCATCTGATCATTTCACTTTGATCATATCGCGAACTGAGTATTAATTTCGGCAAATGGGCGAATTCGGCATCTGAGTCTAGCATATATATTTAGTGTTAGTCTAGTCTAATTTATATATTTTATGTTAAATATCATTCATATTGGAAATGGTATTATTTCATGTTATATATATATATCATTTCATATGGGTGATGTGTTCCCTCTTGTTTCAACTGTGTTATCAGTGTATATATCTACAATGGTATTCCTAATAATTTTTGGGCTATTGCAATCTTTCTCTACATATATATTTTATTCGATATAATCAACATACAACATTCCTCCAGCTGGATGGCACATATTCGTTACTGCTTATACATGAAGGTAATATAGTAATTTTTGTTTTAAATATATTATGAAATTGAAATTTTTGCTATTTTATTCTAGCTTTCTATCATCAGGATTCCATCATTTGTCAGCATTAGTTTATGGTACACATCCTTCTAGATGAATGGTACATACCTTCCAACATGAATACAATTAATATAGGTAACTAAGTTTCTTTTATATATTGATTAATAAATTTCTTCGTTAGCAGATTTCCAATTGATTTTTATGATACTCTATAATTTCATGTAACATATGTATACTTTTTTATAGTAGCTATATATAATTAGGCGTTTAGTGCTACAAAATATATTTACATAATATGTGTGATTTTGAGGTTATTACAATTTAAAGTCAATTTTTTCTGTTAATATAATTGTTAATCTTTATAATGTTGTAAATTTACCTTATATGTATATTTTTTATTCGTGTTAATTCTCTATGATGTATCCAACTAGATGCCAAATTGTTTTAATAAATTTTTTTATGAATTTTGTGTCTTATTATCCTTATTAGCATTTGTTGCTAATTTTCATAGGTTTTAATGTGACATTAAAAAATCAATATACAAATTCTTGAAGGTATAAAAGAATCTTTAGAAAATGATAGTAATCTTCAATAGTTCAAACCTTTGTTGATAGCGTTCTGTTCGTGAATATAGTCTTTTTATCTATTTCTTAGTAGATGGCGCTCTATACTAGTGGCTATGCAACTAAATATATTTATATGTGTTAGGTTTCTAGTTGATAATTTAGATCATGGAACTTACTAATTTGACCCCGTAGGTTCCGAAAATCCGCATATGAACTTTGACAAACATTGATATTAGAATTTATCTGATTATAAATTTTTGAAAATTAGAGATATTGACATCCCTTCATTATTTTGCTTATAACTTTAGAACTACACCTCGTATCATACTCTACTCATCGCTATTCGATTCAGCATTAAATATTCTATAAGCATGATTTTTTTCAAATTTTTATTCGAACAAATAGAAATTTTCGCCATGTTCGCGAATTAGTCTATATGTGGAAACATTTTTCGAAAATTTTAAAAATCTAAAATCCCTAATAGACGTATGTTCACACTTTTGATGACGGAAATTTACTAATTTGACCCCGTAGATTCCGAAAATCTATATAAAAAATCCAAATCGATAAATCTTTTACTATGGAAGTTGAATTTTTTCAAAAAAAAATGTATCTCACTTTCCGGTCACCCAGCTTTACCTCATATGTATATTTTTTATTCGTGTTAATTCTCTATGATGTATCCAACTAGATGCCAAATTGTTTTAATAAATTTTTTTATGAATTTTGTGTCTTATTATCCCTATTAGCATTTGATGCTAATTTTCGTAGGTTTTAATGTGACATTACAGTACCTTGATAGTGAACGTATCGATAGTTCAAACGATCAAGTATTAACTGTGCCCAACAAAAACCTCGACTTCAAGTATAGATAAGTAACTAGTTTTAGTTTTGTTTAAGTATAGATTTGTATAAGGATAATTAATTGAAATCACCAACTTATGGATTTGAATACGGGCGGCGAAACGCCGCCCTTATTAATTGATAAAGAGACTTCAATAAAAGATCCTCAAAATATTAATTTCGAGAATAAATACCAGTCTTCAGATGTCGGCCCTTACCTTGTTTACATAGAACATAAAGAAAAGAATGTAGGTCGTTTATTCCCCATTAAAATCGGTCCCTTTTTAACACGTTAACGGACACCGACGTCTATAGACGTTGTTGTCAAAATGTTTGTTGTGACACTGATTTTACGACGTCTATGGACGTCCTCTCTTAATCGCTCGTTCTGATGCAACGGCGTGTATAGACGTCTATTTATTGAGTTGTACTAAGACAGTGTCATATCAAAAGCATGTATTTAACTATTATACTTTAAGTAGTGAGGGTTTCAGAGCGTGGCATGTGCTTGAACACAGAAATGCGAACAGAAGGTTTCGTGGTTCAGTTCATACCCGCGATGTTTAAATATACAACTTGGTTCGATAAATTAGTTGTTTCAAGCCCTGTAGAGGCGCTACTAATAGAATTGCGCATGCGTTGCTATACGTATCAACGTTCGATGGAGTGGTGAAGGTGCGTTGGTAACGCCATTTTAAAAACAAAAACAAGCCGTTCTGGTGCTTTTTGTTGTTGTCTTAAGATTTCCATTCTATTTGTTAAAAACTTGTTTTGTGGACTTTTAAAGTGTTTTATTTGGTGTGAAGACTTCATTATTATTTAATTCGTAGATTTTGTTGGTAAGTAGCGAAATGATTTTTTATTGCATATTTAATAAATTGGAAATAACATTCAATGTTCCCACACCTACTAAACCCAATCTAATAAATTGTATATTTTAATATCATATTGTTTGCAGGTGATAAATTTCTCCGAGTTATTATTTATGCCTGCAATTTATTGCTGTATGAGAAACTGCTGGAAGGGCTTAGTAAAAAGGCATTCTTTACCTAATCCTGAGAAATCTAGGGTACTCTTTGATAAATGGGTCAATCTTTGTGGAAACTCTCTCCTCAAGTCTGAAATGACTCCTAAAAAAATATTCACAAACTGTCGAGTTTGTTCTTTCCACTTTAAACCAGAGGGTTTTGGACCAAATCAAAAACTTAAGAAAGGTGTATTACCATCATTACTTTTACCAGAAATGTTAATAGTCATCTAATTGGAAATTGAGTTTTTTTCTCACCTATAAAATAAATGGTGGAAAGATTTATCAAAATTGTACTTTTTTTGTTTGGTTTCTAAATATGTGTATATTTCAATATTTAACATAAAAATGTACATATAAAATCAAAAGAAGGTACAAAATTAAATTAAAAATTATGATTCTGGAACATTAAACTTTCGATTGTTGTGTCCCAATTTTTATTTATTGTCTACTGTTCAATAGTGTAGTGCAGCCAGATAACGTGACTGACCTAATTTTGTTTAGTAGGTAGAGGAAATGTATTCGAATTTTGATTGAGATTTACATAAATATATATTTTAGAACCATTGGAGCCCATCGAAGAACCCGCGGTTTTAAATATCGCAGAGAGTTCTGAGCAGCCTAGTACCAACAGTCAATGGATTCCTGGCACTAGTGAGGATGCTGAATATCCTAGCACCAGTAAATATCCTACTAAAGATTCTGTTGAGAACCCCAGAGCAAGTGGATCTACTACTATCAGTATTAAAAAAAGTAAGAAAAATGTCCTTAATGTGCACTATGATAAGCCAAAAACAAATAGTAATGTGGTTGAAATTTGGGTTTCTAAACCTGTTTCTAATTTTAGTTTTTTATTTCACAACGAAGACTTGTCTTGTGTAGTAGGTTAATTAATTTTTTTTAGGGAGATCATCGCTGCTTGCTGAAGTAAATGTGGCCGAAGCTAAAGATTTAACACCCAAAGCCAAACATTTATATAGAAGGGCAATATACTTAAAAAAAAAGAGCAGCGCGAACGAATTTTGGGAAAAATTCATTCAGAAAGCGCTTAATAGAAGCTGAAAAATGGAAACCTTCTGAAACCCTGGGAAAAATGGTTTCTAGCATGGACCGTGTGCGAGCCAGATTTTTTCAAAGTCAGATAGAAAACACCCCAATAAAACGAAAAGGCAGGCGTTATACCTTAGAGGACAAGGTTTTGGCACTAGCCTTGTATAAACAAAGTGGCTCAGCATATCGCTTACTGTCAAGAATATTTTCTTTGTCCAGTAGAAGAACAATGATGAGATTGCTGAATAGGATTCCCATTTGTCCTGGTTTGCATGAGGAAATATTTAGCATCTTAAAAGCAGAAACACACAATTTTTCAGATCCCTTGGATAAATATTGTATGTTGATGTTTGATGAATTAAGCATACAGCCTAATTTGCAGCCAAATTTAGCAGAGAACGTAGTGGATGGGTTTGAAGACTTTGGTTTTAAAAGAAGTGAGAAAATGGCCAATCATGCTCAGGTAAGAATATCAATTATTATTTGCGTTTTTCACAGTATGTTAAAACCAGCTATACCTCTTTGTTTTTTCAGGTATTTACGTTGCGTGGTATCAAGCGTAAATGGAAGGAACCTGTTTACTACAACTTTGTTGATGGTTGTACAAAAAAAGAAGATATAGCCCACATAATAAAACTCATTGTGAGAAAATACCAAAGCATAGGGATTACCATCCTAGCCACTGTTTGTGACCAAGGGTCAAACAACCAGTCGGCAGTGAATTCATTGATGAAGGATACTAGGGCTACATATTTGAGACAAGGAATTGATTACTTGAAAAACAGCTTTGAAGTTGATGGAGAAATGGTTATCCCTTTATACGATGTTCCACACCTTTTCAAGGATTTGCGCAATAATCTCTTGAAATACCCCTTACACTTTAAAGAAAATGGCGAGGATAAGGTAGGAAGATGGGACCACATTTTTACAGCGTATAAAATGGACCCACATCTTGGATGTTTGAGACTTATGCCAAAGATAACAGATGCCCATGCTAATCGAGAAAATTCAAAAAATGAATGTGTCAAAATGCACACAAGTATTCAGCCACACAGTGGCTGCAGCAATTAATGTATTTGCGTTTTCTGGTAGGTAACTTGATATTATTGTACCTAAATACTATTAACTAATTTTAAATGTGTGTCTAGATAACATTTTTATTACAAATTTTAGGTACAACTGTCAAAACAGAAGAAGAAATTTTAACAATGGACAGCTATGGATAACATTGTTGGAGTTTCTTGATAAACTTTTTTACAGTTTGAATGGAAGTTCATTCAATCCACCCCCCGGAAAACCCTAAGAACTGGTGTCACACAGGGGTCTCAGCATATCAACTATTGGAGTACGGCTATTCAAACACTAACAAGTTTTCGCTATGATAGAGGTGGGAAGTTTTTCATACCACCCAGTATAAAAAATTGCTGTTGACGATAAAGAATTTTAAATTACTTTGGGGTGTGATGAAAGATGTTGGATTCCAATATTGAATGCCAAGGACATTTAATCAAGATCCTCTGGAAATTTTTTTTGGTAAAATTCGCCAGAGGTGTCAAAGAAACATTAATTCAACTCCAACAGCTTTCCAGTATTATTACAAAAGCTTGTTGGTTAACCAGTTAACCTCTTCGCACTCAATTGGTGCCAATTGCGAAGATGATGACTCTGAAATATTTTTAACTCTTCAGCGGTTGGTGGCTCAAGTAAGTTTACATCATTTTAGTTCCAATCTATAACGATGCTTTAATATAATAACTATTAAATGCTTCAATGATTTTGAGTGTGACCTAGTCATGTTTTCATCCTTTATATATTTCTTACAGGGACTACCAGAAGAGGAGGAGGGTAATCAAATTTCAGCATTCTGTGAAGTGCCACAGAACCTGCCTGCTTTAGCTAAGCCCATAGAAGCTAAAGCTTCAAGATATGTATCTGGTTATGTGGCCAAAAAAATTGGCAGGCTTCCAGACTGTCATTGTAAGCAGTACTATTTTAAAAGTGATGATGTAAAATGCACAGATGATGAATTATACATAAAATACAAAGAGTATGATAGGTTTCGGCGACTAAAATATGTCAATAGAGAATTTAATGATAAATTAAAATATGCATTATCCATAATTAAATATATTTTCAATAGAAATTTCCATAAGTTGGGAATTGTTAGATTTACTTAAGTCTATTAAAGGAGCGGATTTTTTTTACCAACTGTGAGCATGATGAAGTAATTAAAACTAAAGTTTTCAATTACTTCATAAAAATCAATTTGTTCAATTACTGTAAGCAGGTAAATAATATATTTAAAGGATTAGACCTAAGGAACATTCCAAAAAATGCTCCAAAGCTATTTTTATCTGCAAAAAAATTGTACAATAATAATAAATCCAAAAGAAAAATTTACAAATTATAATTAATTGTGTTCCTCTTTCCTTGTTATTTCTTTTATTATTTAATATTTTATTATTTTGTTTTAATTTTTATAACAAACAATGCAATTTTTTAAATATACATATTGTTTCCTAATTAGTAAAGTTATTTATCTATCTTATAATTTTTTTTAATTTACCATTTTCAATAGTCCTATACCATTTACACAAGGGTATTGGGGGTGGTTGAGAATCCTTTTTTCGGAGATATTCATCTATTGTAAAACCAAATCAGTATTTGTCCAACAACTTTGTCGGAAGTTGTTACCTAAAATATTTTATTGCGAACATCAAAATTAGACATCTTCATCTCTTCAATTTATATAATAGCACAGCAATCGCAAAATCTGCCTAATATTAGTACCTTGAGACTTTATTCATGTTTGAGTTGGCGCTAGGTTTAACAAAGGTGTTTCGAAATAAAACATTGTGTCATGTTTCCTTGCGATAGCCAAGTAATAAAAATGTTAACCAATTAGCTTACAATTTCTGACAAAGTTCTTAGATGGATTCTGAAGAAATTGACTGACTGGGTTTTACAATAGATCTCACAACTTTTTGCGCTAGAACTGTGTTGTAAGATAGTCTTAAGTTTATTTTAAATATCGCGCCGCAAATCGAAAATTGTTTAGGCGACATCTACTATTCGTTTTTAGCTTTAGGCTATGTGGAGGAAACCATCTACAAGCTTATTTCATAGACAACAGATGGCACTACGAATGGTGGCTTGACCCGTATAAAGCGAGTGTCCATTCTATCCGTACCTATACCTTATGCTATGGTTCAGTTGATTTTTAATACGTGTCTGCGGTGCGACTTTAGCGTGTGTTTGGATATAAGCGTGTCGGTGCTTTTGTTTACTCTTTGGATGTAGATGAGAGTAGGATAGGTAAGTAGACTTTTCTTGAATTGGGTAAGGACCGATTATTTGACCGAGCTCTTTTGTTACAGTACAAATATGGATAAGAAGGAGGAAGAAAAATTGCCTAGTTGGTATGAAAATATACCCGATAATGAAATTCAGTCTGAGAGTAGCAGTGAGTGTATAAGTGAAAATCAAGATTCCGAATACGTGCCTTCGGAGTCTGAAGATGAGGAAGCTAGTGAAACTGATAGTGCTAGTGAAAATGTCTTCGAACGTGAACAAGCTGAAAATGAAATAGACCACCCTCAGCACGGCATAGGGAGCGATACCCCTGGAATATCCAATCAAGATAGCCAAACCGAAAATGAAGATCCACAGGAAAACGAAAATGATGGTGATTGGGTGGACGTGTCTGACGATATTCCCAACTTTAATTTTGACGAAGCCCAAAGTGGTATAAAGATAGATGGTATAGAAAATATGTCACCAATTCAAGTTTTTGAGAAAATTTGGAACGAAGAAATATTAAATCTTTTACTGACTAGTACCAATAAATATGGAGAAAAACTGCACAGCTCTAATCGGCCAAAAACACGGCATAGTCGGTTTCGTGAGTTCAAGCCTATCACCGAAAGCGAACTGAAAAATTTTTTTGCCTTGTGTCTGTTACAAGGCCAAATTAAAGAACCGGTTATTAGACAGATATTCACCTATCATCCACTTTACTACCATCCACTTTTTTTGCATACGTTAAGTAGTCGCCGGTTTGAACAAATACTTCGATGTCTGAGTGCAAATAAGGATGACGAAAATCAGAATGATCGTTTGGGAAAAGTCAGAAACTTGTTGGACCTAGTTATAAAAAATAGCAACTCGGTGTATTATCCTTCAGAAGCACTATCTCTAGACGAGTCCATGCTTTTATTTCGAGGGAGGCTGAAATTTAAGCAGTATATTAAAAATAAAAAGAGTAAGTATGGAAAGTTTTATGAGCTTACTTCCCATGACGGTTATATTTTGGATATGGAAATCTACCAGGGTCGAAACACGAACGAGTCCGACGCAGAGAATACCAATTCCAAAACAGAAGATCTTGTTCTAAGGCTTCTAACGCCTTATCTTAATAAGGGACATCATGTTTATATGGACAATTTTTATAATAGTGTCTCACTTTACGTGTAAATCGTCGTGGAAATCCTACACTTGTTGTCAAGAGGAAATTACGCAAAGGTGAACATGTGTGGCAAAAGAAAGACAATATTAGTTTATATATCAGTAAGTGGAAGGACAAACACGACGTACTTGCAATAACTACTGGGTATAAACCAAATATGATTACTGTCAGAAACAAGTACGATGTTGAAAAAAACAAGCCATGTCGTTACCTCAAAGTTACACTGTTGTATGTCGAATTTTTTCCGAAATTGAGTTTTGGGGAGCACAGAGTTGTATGTACTTAAACCTTTCTTTCTACAAGATTTCAAAGCTGTATGTTGCATCCTATGTCATGTGCAACCAGAAATACGTTGTTGTATGACTATGAATTGCGATTTTTAGTGTCTCATAGTTGTATGTACAACATACAGCTTTGTGATTTTGGAACATTTAAACTTTAAAATTACATAGTTGTATGGTGACACATCATAGGGTCACATACACTTTTGTAATTTTATATCATCGTTAAATATGAAAAAATGTATTCGCTGTACACTCAACTTTGCGCTGCTTCCAACTAACCACCAGTAAAGAGTCTTTTTAGAGGAATATATTCTGCAGTGAATTTAATTTACATTTTTTTTGTCCCCAAAAAGGACCGTTGCGATCTATGTGAAGAAATGAAAATTAGAGTTCAGGAAGACAATTTATTGGGGGATGAACAGAAAACCGTATTCATGTCGTTTGGCCAAAAAAGTGGTTAGAGAAAGTCTCAATACTTTTTTGGTATTCGATTTACGAAATGTCTTCAGCTGTCCGCATGCGGAAGTAAGCAATTTTTACTACAAAAGTAAACTAACTGTTTACAATTTAACTGCCATATTATCCAGCACAAAACAAGTATACTGCGCGCTCTGGAGCGAAAGTCTTATGGGCAGTAGCAGGAATGACATTGCAAGTGCCTTGCTGAAAATTTTAGATGCTGTTTTCAGAGACAATCCTAACTTGAAATCTCTAATACTATGAAGTGACAGCTGCGTGCCCCAGAATAGGAATTCCCTAATGTCTTCAGCAATTTCACTCTTTATCAAAAGGAATCCAAACATCGGATCCATAATAATGAAGTTTTCTACCCCGGGCCATTCCTGCTATCAAGAAATTGACGCAATTCACAGTTGCATAGAAAGGGTGCTGAAAAAATCGGAATATTATTCCCCATTATCAGTTATGCGGTTGCTTTTGAATGTTTCTTCAAGAAACCCTTACAAAGTCATTCAATTAAGAGAAGTTGATTTCGTCGACTACAAGTCCTGTGCTGGTCAATTCAACTATAAAACTGTACATTTCAGTCAAGTAGTTGCTCTTAAATTTTCAAAATCTCTATTATTTGAAATAGATTATAAAGTTAGCCACGCCAATAATTAGTGGAAAAAAGACCCCATTCGTGATTATCGCCCTACCAGAAATAATGCTGCTAAAAAAGAGATAAAGGAACCAGTTCGTTCTACCAATAAAAATTCACTTCCCCAAAATAAAGTTGATGCTATCAAAAGCAAGTTCAAATGGATGCCTGAGGTAGATAGGGCATATTATGTGGCTATACTTCCCAAGAATAGTAATACTCAATTTGTATATTTCCGTAATTTTGGTTTATATTCATATTTATAAGGATACTTAGTTTTTGATAACGTTACCAAGTTGTATGTTTTTTTAAATTTATAATAAAATAGAAATACAAAATTGTATGTATTTTTTTGTGTCTAAAAATTTACACAAAAAACCTGTATTTTGAAGTTCTATTCTCAGAAATGTTAATAATTATAATAAACTAACTAAGCTGCAATTGTTCAGAATGTGGGATTGTCCATAACACTGTATCACAAGGCCATTTTTTTATTTTGCGTTTTCTCCAAACTTGGTTTACTGCACATACCACAGTATAACTCTAGGCTAACGATGTGAAATTGACGCTTATAATCGACATATGTCAGGAATAGACAGCAGCGACCAAATGCTAAGTTACTATAGCTGTCCGCGCAAGACGATTAGGTGGTATAAAAAGGTGCTGTTCCGACTGTTGGACATAGCATTATGGAACTCGTATTTCCTTTACTCAAAAACAGTGATGCCAATTTCATATATAAAGTACAGAGAATCAGTTATAATTTCTCTCCTAGATATAACCCATGACACAGATGCCAGAACTTTCGTAAAACGGGATGCTATTAGAAAAAAACAGAAAATTGGGCCACCTACTCAACATTATCTGGAGAACATTCCTGTCCCTGAGAACCATAAAAAGAACAGCTTTTTCCTAAAATGCAGGCAATGCACCAAAACTAAGGTCCGCAGAGAAACGAGGTTCAGATGCGAAACCTGTCTGGAGAAGCCGCCATTATGTCCGGCACCTTGTTTTAAATTCTGGCATTTATAAGTTATATTTTATATTATAATAAAAATGATGTATTTAGTCAAACGATAGAGACGTCATTGTCACAAGTGGTATAGAAAAATGTCAGTATAGCCGTTTGTAAGTTTTTTTCCATACATGACCTCCATAGACGTTCAGGGTCCTTTTAAAAAAGAAAAAAAAATAATTACTCCTATATTAGCAAAGTTGCTGAGGTGTCACCAAACATACCCTCGCCTAAATTTGTATGTCCGTTAACGTGTTAAGAAACATTGCAGAATTTAGGCAACATACAACAGATATAAAACCAGTAGGAGTTAACAGGGTAAAGATAATTTTAATAAATTTCAATGTTGCTAACTTATTGGTAAATCATGAAGTTTTATTAAAAAATAATTACATTGCTTACATTCCACTATTCTTTACGCATAAAAAAGGTACAGATCGACCAACATAGCTTTGCCTCTGAGAATTGGATGCGCAGTAGACTAGTCGGCGGAGTGGGGCGAGAGCTCATAAATGTCGAGGATCTCGTGCAGTCAGTGCAGAAATTATTTAGTGAACTGTTGTGATAATTCTGTGTTCGTTACTTTGAAAATGCCTTTGAACAGTAAAGTGAAAAACAAGGTTCTGAGAGGACAAAGCAGAGAAATTGTCAACAATGTTTTAAGATTTATGCAGGCAGAAGCAACGGCAGATGAAATAAGGATTCCTCTTGCGAAAGTGAGAAGTAATGGTAGAAATAAGTCAAAATGTACTGATAATTATTTTTTATTATCGAAGGTTCAAGAACGAGTAGCAGAGGCTACAGGTGTATGCGTAAGATCCATAAGAAAAATTAAATCAGAGATGAAAAAATAGAAGAAGGTGAACAGGAAACGTTTTCAACTCCAAATAAAAAGAGAGTAAAACATTCAAAGCTCACAATGGATGATGCTGATTTGGCTATTTTACGTAGGTGCATAGTTAATTTCCATATCACAGAAAAAAGAATTCCTACGCTCAAGGTAATTCATAGAAATATCATTCGCGATATGGACTATCAGGGTTGCAAAGAGTCTTTGAGAAAAAACATTCATAAACTTGGCTTTCGATGGAGGAAGGTGAAAACGAACAGAAAAATATTAATGGAGCGCCATCCCATTCGACTACTGAGAATAGAATTCTTTAAAAAAATGCGGACCTACAGAGAAGAGGGTCGACCTATTATTTATAAGGATGAAACTTATATTCATGCTACACACCAAAAAGGCTGGAGTGATAATACCGAGGATGGTCTAAAAAAACCTGTTAGTAAAGGGCAACGTTCAATCATAACACATGCAGGTGGAGAAAATGGATTTGTGCCTAATGCTTATATAAGATGGAAATCGAATTGCAATACAGGTGATTATCATAATGAGATGAATTTTGATAATTATAAGAAATGGGTGTCAGAACAGTTGATTCCGAATTTGCCGCCAAAGAGCGTTGTGGTTATCGATAATGCAGCTTATCATAATAAACAAATCGACAAAATGCCAACGACATTGACCAAAAAAGCCGAGATGCAATCATGGTTATCAGAGATAAATATTCCATTTAATAAAACGATGATGAAACCTGTATTATATGCCCTCATAAAGAACTAGAAGCCAAAATATAAGCGGTATGAAATAGATCAGCTTTTTCTAGCAGCAAATCATAACGTTGTGCGACTACCACCATATCATCCGGATTTGAATCCAATCGAATTGGTTTGGGCCGAACTCAAAGACTATGTTGCAAATAAAAATGTATCTTTTAATTTCAACGATGTTATACAACATTGCGACGATTTTTTCAAAGAATTTTCTCCAGAGCAGTGGAAATCTCGTTGCAGAAGAGCGAAGAAATTTGAGGACGATTTCATGACGAATGAACCCATGATAGACATTATCGTAGATGATCTGGTTATTGATTTAAATGATGAGAATAGCGACACTGAATCAGAACAGGAAGATGAAGATTGTAATCTATCCGGAATCGAAGAACTACCTGACGAAAACCAATCTGAGGATGTGTCAACAGTGGGCGAAAAGTCGTATTATAATCTATAGGCAGTAGTACCCAAAAATTCTTGAAAATTATTAAATAATCATTTAATCATTAAATAATCATCAATTTAAAGGTTATCCATTTTTTCCCAAATATTTGCTCATAATCCGATATGTTTTAATCCTCAACTTTTATTTAAATGAATTTTGACTAGGATTACAATATAGAACATTCAATCAGGTAGGAAGAATATCACTATGTGTTGTGACTATTAATCCATCTACAATAAATACTCTCTAGTGATTATCATATTATGCATAATTCCTTTAATTATATTCTACTTATGAATGAATAAGGATGTTGGGATTCCTATTCTCTACTGTTTTATCGTTATCGTCAAACGATACCAAATTTGTTTCGACGTTGATTCAGGTACTGCATTCAATCAACGGTTTCGACTAAAATTATTCTCTCGATTGTACTTCCCGGTGAAAGGGCGAAGTCGGTCTTTGTCTCACACTAACCCTCTCTGTTTATCGTTTGCGTATCTCAGAGGCAAAGCTATGTTGGTCGATCTGTATAATACGTATGGTAGATACTTATTTTAATACTGAGTACCTAAAATACGCAATTGAATCTGGAATTAAAGTAGTTGATGTTAAACGATTAAAGCGTAAAATTGTAGACAATGAAACCAAAGAAACAAAAGAAGTAGGTTACTTTCGTGGTTACTTTCTTAGGAAATGGGATTCCACAATCCGTTAAAATAAATATGGTAAACTTTCAGGTAGAACCATACATATATCTATCCGCTAGTTCAATGCTATAATTGTTTACGTTTCGGTCATACTAAACATCAATGTAAAGGTAAACAGAAATGCCAAAACTGTTCAGAAGAAAATTGTAACTCGGTTTGCTGTGAAGAAAATAGAACTCATTGTGTACATTGTAGTGTAGTCAAATTAGCAGATTTTAGGCAGTAAGGTGGAACAAATTAAAGACAAATGTTTAATGGTAGAAATTTAAAATTGAGGGTGTCTTAAATAATATACTAAAAGTCCCATCTAATCTGACAATGGCAAGTATTGAAAAATCGCCGCCATTTTGAATTTTTCAAGTTTTTGGATATATTTCCAAAACATCCGGGTTTTTTGAAAACTTTTAAGTGGCTTTTTTTTTGGTTATAAATAAAATTATGTAGTTAATATTTTTTCAAATACTGTTTTTATTTCTGACGATTAATAGATTTTTAACTAAAAATAATAGCACCAAAAATCAAAAGCTTTTTGTCGCTTTAATTTTCTTAGAAAACACCTAAATTGTGCCTTGGTAAAAACTTAATACCATTTTAGTTTTAATAATATTTTGACAATACCATAATGCACTAATTTAACAGAAATATGTTATCTAAAAAATCCATGCCATATTTAAAAAACACCATAACTAAAAATGCCTGTTTTAAATAGGATAATGCAACATATAGCCCGTTCAGTACAAAAACCGTTGCACCTCATCAAAGTCTCGAAAAAGAGACTTTCGTTTATATCATGTCATTCGATTGCTGCTGTCAATCCACTGTCAATCACTATGTTTAGCCTCTCTAAACTCTATAAATATTGAAATTTGTAGGTCGCATGTTATCAAAAAATATGAATATACGCTTGAAGAAAGGTTTCGTAATTAATTTCATATCAAATACAACTCGTAGATTAATTAAATATTAAACTCAAACGAACGGCAGTCTCAGTTTAACATTAATAAAATTTTATATGTTGGCGACAGTGGACACTGTTGCCGCGTTTAAATTGCTTTATCGGGTAAAATTTTGACATTTATCAGCTGGTTTCTACAATTTTTGTGGTTACCTCCTACGTATTTTATTTCGCTCATTTAATTCTTTTTATTTGTGCGTTATTAAAAACTGTAAAACTGTTCTTATTAGAGCAAATATGCCGAAACAATTAAGCAGCCGCTGCAAAGAACTTGTGGCTTCATTAATAAATTATTTTGAACAAGAACGTGATAACAATGGTCCATTGCTACCTTTGAATGCTGTAAGAGAGGTAAGTTAGCAGAGACAACATACTGAATATGTATATTGTATATACATATTTTTTTAGCGTGTAGCAGCAGCACTTAAGTTGAATATATCAACTGTGAGTAATATTTCACAAGCCGTGAAGAGTGATCAACGTTTAAAGTCGCCTCCAAAAAAACGAATAAAAAATAAAACTGTTAATAATACTGCAATAGTTAATACCTCCGCTATTCGTGATACCATTTACAGCATGTATGAATCAAGTAAGTATAACTTTAATATGTGTAATAATGTATAAGATATAAATATAATTTTTATATTCACTTTGTTATATCTAATTAACTTTTTTCATTATATTGTGTTTTATTGTTCATACTCAGTGTATGTATGTATATTGGGGTAAAATTCACTGAGACCTAAAAGATCTTTTCTGTCCTATTGTTCTTAATGCTCAGCAATAAGTATACCTGAAAATTTATTTACAGATCAACATGTAACTTTAGGCACATTACTAGAAAAATTGAAAGACAAACAATTATTCAATGGATGTAAAGTGTCTCTGAGCTGCTTACTAAAAGACATTGGTTTTAAATGGAAAAAAGATGATCCACGCAGAGGACTTATGGAACTTTCACATATAGCAGTGAAAAGGGTTGAATTTTTAAGAAAATACATACAAGAAAAAGAAACTGCTCTGTATAAATTTGTTTTTATTGATGAAACATGGATTTTCCAAAATGGTACAGTAGGTCGTTCATGGCAAGATCCAGATAAAAGGAGTGTCAAAACTACAAAAGTGGATGGTAAAAGGTATGTTATGAAGATGGGTTTATTAATGGGGCAGAAAATATATTTTCCTCTAAAACTCAATCAAGTGACTATCATGAATCAAAAAATTTTTTTGAAATGGTTCAAAAACCAATTACTATTAGATCTAACCGAACGTCAATTATTATTATGGATAATGCACCATATCATAAGTATGCTATTAGATAAATGCCCAAACATTTCATGGAAAAAATCTGATATTCAAGACTGGTTAGTGACACACAATATAGAATTCAATGAACAAATGTTTAAAGCTGAGCTTCTTCAAATTGTAGCCCTGTAACTACAAAATGTTTTTGAACAGCGATACAGCAATTTTTATGTAGGAATGCACCACAATTGGTTAAATACATTTAAAAATATTAATACTTGATATTATATTATTAATACTGAATTGTACCTAATAGGGATGAGTAGTACAGTCAATGAAAATTGTTTTAATTTTAATGTTACATTTTTATAAAGATAAATGAATATAAAGAATTATTACAGTTTCCTGTAAAATTGTTGTATTTAGTAAAGCGTGTTGCCAACAGATATCAAAGAATAAATTATATTATTCTACGCTTTACAAACTAAGTTTTGAAAAATATTTTTCAAAAACAGTGACCATTCAACGAAGAATGAATGAATGAATAAATGAATATATTTGACAAGAAAGTCATACAGTAAGGAACAAAGTTTGTTTTGTAAAAAATACTACTTATTCAATGTTTTTTTTTCAGAAACAAACCCCCAACAAAATACATTGTGGATGATTTGGCAGAACAGTATGGTCACAAAGTATTACGTCTTCCTCCCTACCATTGCATTTTCAATCCGATTGAGTTAATATGGGGTATTGCCAAGCAATATTACAACAGACATATTGGTAGAGATGGCAAAAGTGAAACGTCCTGTTTAAATATGTGGTCAGAAGCCCTACACAGTATTAATCAAGATGTGTGGAAAAAGTCTATACAACATAGCGAAAAAGAAATTAACAGTTTGTGCAACAGAGAAAGGATATTAGAAAGATTGGAAATTGCTCCAATCATTATTGATACTGGTGATGAGAGTGATACCACTGATGTTGAATCAACTGATGATGAATCATATGTAGAATGAGATGAATAATGATTTAATTTTAGATGCTACCATAATGTTTAAAAGATATATTCACAATCATTTAAAAATCTTTCCTAATTTTAAAATATTTTTATAGTTTATAACACAATCAATCTTTTAGATCATGGCAACAATTCACCTAATCAAATTTTCTATGATAGTAGGGCAGTTCGAAAATGAAGAGAAAGGAATTCATTTGAAAGTGGTTATGTAAAACAAATAATTTTTGATGGTAACATTGAACCAGCAGTTATTGAAAACGAAGTTCATGCAAGCAAGAAACAAATATTATGTAGTTGATGTATGTTTATGTTTTTTACTATGCATGGTGATGTACTAACAGAAATTTTGTAGATACCTAGGAAGCTAACAAGTATCGCTGACAGAAAAAACAAGTCAAGAAGATCAACTGGAGGAGATTCAAAATAAGGGAGGGCCAACTGATAGAATCAGTCCCATTCATCAATAACACCAATGAACTGAAGAAGCAGCTAAGAAAACTAGATAAAGCCATCTAGCATGCAATGAACTACAGCACAACAACAAGGAGGATGAACAGCTACAAAATGTTCACCAACATAACTGAAAATTTGAAGAAACTCATCAGGATGGAAAACGGAACAAGAAGACGAACCAACAGGACACAAAAACTAGAAGATAAGTAGAAGAAGTAAAGAAGCACCACAGACAACACAGATCTAAGCACCAAGATAATCAATAGAATGAACTGGACCCAAACACACCAGGGACATGGAAAGTAGCAAAAATCATAAGAAAAGATGGGACACCAATACCAATAATATACAGAGACAAAGGACTGGCATAAACACATAATGGACTTTCAAAAGAAGACATGGCCTCCTCTGACCAGGTTGACGAAGAAGTGAACAACCAGAAAACCACGAAAAAGACAACAGGAATCTAGGATACACAACCCCTGAAGAAGTAGCCTAACATCCATGGAAGAGCAACCAAGAAGGCATTGGGAAAAGGCAGCATCACAAACAAGGCCCTGAAACATCTACCACGACGAGGAATAGCAGGGAACAGTTCTGCATTAGCACTCTACAGCATCTACACGGCAAACATCCCCAAGACGGACAACACGATAATAACCCTCTACGCAGACAAGTGACAACACCGACATAGCGACCAGAAGCACCCAACCAACTATACTAACGACGAGATAGTAACAAGCTGAGGACCAAATCGACAATTGATGTACAACTTGGAAGATAAAGATCAACGAGGAAATGGACAAAGAAGTGTACTTCAAGAAAAATCGAATCCTGAAAACAACATACAGGAGGGTTATTTCAAATGGTCCCAGTACTGGGATCTCGGAAACCGGCTTTGTATATATTATTGTTTCCGAGATCCCAATACTGGGACCGTTTGAAATGATAATTCTGTCTTAATAGAAACCATGACCTTCATGAACCACGTCAGCCACGCAGTAGGTTAAGCAAGAGGATCACTAATCAGACTAATCGGAAGAAGATTCAACCTGGACCTGAAGATACATAATATGATCAGAGCAATAAGGACCCACCCAAACGTCCAAGCAAAGGAACTCACGAACTACACCAGCTAAGGTAATAACAGTTCTGCCGTGTGAAAGTAAAGGGCAGTAAGTAACATTTTAGTCAAAAATGAGATATTAATGTTTCATACCTAAGCAGTAACTGCCCTAACTTCTGATAGAGTTTGGAACACATACATAAATAAACTTAGGCCAGAATTGAAAAGGCAAATCGCAGTAACTGACAATATGACTCTTCAGTGTTAAGGTAATAGGCAGTATCTAACTTAAAAACCATTTACTTCTGTTTACCTTCACTTTTACTTAAAACATAAATTCAAATGTGAATGTAAAAAGCAGTATCTACTATTTTATTTAGTTACTGCCTTCTGCCTTCGTATTTGTATTTATTATTTGAAATACGTCGAGACATAAGGCAGTATCTCCCCAGATACTGCCTTTTGCCTAAACATCATTTGTTTTCCAAGCATGGTTATGCGCTTGCGAAAACTGCGCGGTACCTAGTCTGTATTAATTGACTTAATTAGTTAGTAGTTGTTCTCAGTTCTTTAGCGAGTGTAGACTTGTTTAGTACGTCAACTGTGATCTTTGTCTTTATACTTGCAAATAAAATGTCACGGGGCAAATATTTAGTTTCGTTGGTAATTACTAATGGAGCAGAAGCACCAGCTCAAGGTAGGTAATTTTTGATATAGTTTAAATCAAATGTTAGAATATGAGGTTTTTTTGGAAAGTTTTATACAGAAATTCTACATAATTTTTTATATTTTAGATCTTTCAACACTTGGCCCATCAACATCGGCTTGCGAAGCTCAAAACAGCAGAGAAATAGATAAAACTATTATGATAACACCTACCAAACCATCCTCTTTTGAGACGGCAATTGCAGAAGCCTCATATAAATGAGGTAAGCATAAGGTTTTTTAATAAATTCGACTATCAATTAAATTAAAAATAAATAAAACTTTTCAAATGTGGTTACCATAAAAAATAAATTAAATAAAAACAGCGAATCTATACCACATAACGGTGTTTTTTATTTAATTGTTTTCATAATTAATAACTTATTTATTATAATTTTTTATTAAATTCTGATATTTTAGATCTTTTAACACCTAACCCATCAACTTCGGCTTATGAAGCTCAAAACATCGAAAAAATAAATAAAACTATTACGGTAACAGCTACTAAAGCATCTTCTTTTGAGACGGCAGGGGCAGAAACATCATATCAAGGAGGTAAGCACATGGTTTTTCAATAAATGCGATTAAACTAAAAATAATAAATACGGGGTGGGCCAAACCTCTGTCGTAGTTCCATAACTCCTACTATGCAAATCTTAACAATTTATCTGAAGTATATCTGTCAATGGTAGTCAAAAAAATTATCCCAAAATGATTTTCTTGTGTACAGGGTGGCCCAATAGTAAATTAGGCAAATCACTTAAGTTTTTTTAAATGGAATGACCCAACTTTTTTTACAAGTTTAGGTAATCTATGATCGCTAGTACATACCTACAAAATATTGTTTCTAAAATCCAAAAAGAAAAAAAAAATTAAGTGATTTGCCCAATTTACTACAACATAAGAAAATTATTTTCGGATATTTGGCCCACATGGTATAACTTCTCAAATGTGTTCAGCATAAAAAAAAATAAAAAACATCAAATCAATACCACATAACATGTTATGTGGTATGTGGTATAGATTTGGTGTTTTTTCTAAATTTATTTTTATATATATAATAATAACTTAATATTTCAGAACATCTACCGCCCGACATTTTAACATCGTCTAACAAAGCACAAAACAAATAACTGGATACTCTGATGATTCAATTGATGATCCAAATTATCAACAATCTGAGAGTTCAGAAAACAATACCAGTTCGGCAGGTAATGAACCTGAAAATATAAATAATGAAATAATCCGCACCGGAAAAAGGAAAATACTGAGAAAAAATTCAGAGAGGAGGGAAAGAGATAAGAACAGTCATCAATTAAGAATCCCATGTGCATGCAAGAAGAGATGTGTGGAAAAAATAAAAGAACAGAGAAGAGTAGCCATTTGGAATGAATTCTATAAAGAAGAGCTTGGGTACATGGTCGAATTGAACAAAGAGATAAAGCACGTTCAACAACGAAGGTGGAAGTACGAAAGGGAAGTAGATCTTTGATCTACACGTTGCCTGATGAAAACGCACATTCTCAGAATATATGTAAAAAATTCTTTTTGAAAACTCTTGGTTTCGACGAAAAAAATGATAAATTTATTATAACGATGTTAAAAAATGTGGCACCGAATAGCTTGACACCAAAAATAGACAGACGAGGATTAGTAGAACCGACAAACAAATGCAATCGTAAAATTCTGCAACAACATATTTCATCCTATCATCCATGTATATCTCACTACCGAAGAGAACATGCTCCTAATCGTTTGTATCTGCCTCATGATATCACAATTAGAAGTATGCATGCTGATTACCTCCAGAATTATCCGGAAAATAAAGTTAGCTATTACACTTACAGGAAAGTTGTGTCCGATATGAACATTAGCTTTACAAAATTAGGAAACGAGGAGTGCGACAACTGTATGTTACACATTCAACACATAAAATCGCATAATGAGGAAACAGTCATATCAGACGAAGATTTTGTTGAAAATGAGGAAGGTCCTAATGAATATCAAACACCTCACAGAACAAATATTCCTCATACTACAACTGCTGGCTCTGAAGTAAAACTGTCAGCTCTTGAATCTTCAACTACTAAATTTCGAGCCTCATGTACATTATGTATGAAATGGTTACAGCACGTTGAACATG
Organism: Lochmaea crataegi; assembly: GCA_947563755.1. Classification (NCBI taxonomy): domain Eukaryota; kingdom Metazoa; phylum Arthropoda; class Insecta; order Coleoptera; family Chrysomelidae; genus Lochmaea; species Lochmaea crataegi. Next base: position 41,450,271 of record OX387427.1, on the reverse strand, counting down.
CCAAAACAAAAAGAGTTGAGTACAAAAAGGATGTGGCACAGAAAAAGGCTGAAACCGAAGTAGTACGGAGTGTAGACTTGCAAAAAGTTATAATGCTGCCAAGGATTCCCTCAAGTCAAAAAACATTTTTTACAAGAAGAATTGTGGTTTTTCATCTAACATTTGCATCAATGGCAGACGTAAAGAGTAGAAACATTAAAAAAAACATATCAGTTTTATGGCATGAAGCTGTGGCTGGTAGAAAAAAAGAAGAAATTACATCTGCATATTGTAGAGCTTTAGTTGAGGAAAGGGATGCTCTTAAAGTGTTGTATTGGACAGACAACTGCTCTGCCCAAAATAAAAATTGGTGCTTATTCACCATGTTTGTCACGATGGTAAACTCAAATGTAATTTCCGCCTCTGAGATTACCCTTAAATATTTAGAGACAGGACACACATTTATGAGTGCGGATTCTGTTCATCACGGGGTCGAACAGAGCATGAAGACCACAAACGGAGGAAGCGTTTGAAAAATTAAGATGTTTTAAATTGGATGCCTGGAGATTCAAAGGCTAAATCCAAGCAAAAGGACAAACCCTTGCTGTGCGATATATCTGTGGTACAGTTTCGACGAGGGAGCCGATTACTATTTTATAAAAATAATATTAGCGACGAAAGCTTTAAAGAATATAATTTTCTTAAAGTAAATTTTAAACTAGAAATTCCGAGTGAACTACGAGATCATTCTAGAGGTATCCCAAAACAAAAGAAACAAGGTATAATTTCTCAACTGTGTCCAATCATGCCTGAAAACAGACGACAGTTCTGGCTTTCATTAAAACAAGATGACGTAGAAGACTTGATAGATAATTTCTAATCATTTTTCCATTATGTAGGTACTTATTTACGAATTTTTTCTTTTAGTTTCATGTTATTTAATGTACTTTTGCTATATTTTTTAATCAACTCTTGCTTCATTTTGTATTTATTTTATTTATGTTGCAGAAGATATTATTAATTTACATAAAGCTATAATATTACTTGCATTTACTGCTTTTTAATAACAAATTGATATTGAATTACTGTTAGGGTAAACAGCAGTAACTGCTGAATTTTCAGCAAAACTCAAAGTGAGAAAATTTTATTTTTTTCTAAAAAATAATTCCTATCCAGTAGCGTTATATAATGTTTTTTTATTTAAAATAGAAATAAAAATAAATTGCGTAGAACAAAAAACACTAAATTGGCAATAACTCAAAATCATTATTTTGCACTTACTGCTCTTTACCTTCACACGGCAGAGTTATGCATGATCAAGGGAGCATGTCCATGAAAATATTGGCAGGGTTTCCATCAAGTAATCCTCTTTAGTCGCAATACGTCGGTTGAGGATTTACCCTTCCTAGAGGCTACGAACACACCCTGAGTGCCAGTAATTCAACAGGACCAGCAGGAGAAAAGTTCTCAGCACTACCCTGAAGAGAATAAGATGACCGCCAGACTATTTTACATCACCTGGAAAGGATTATGGAAGAACCAAGCAGTGATGAATGAGGTCCCATCGAGACGAGATGGGGGGTGGAGGAAGCTCTTCCCGGAATGCATCGCTTTCAATGCATTCTGGAAGGGGCGGGTTAGAATTGATATATTTAAAAAAAAAATTTATTCCATTTGAAAATTTTTGTTCAACATTGTTTGAAAAAAAATTAACAAACTAGTATTGTTATAATCTGTCTTGTGTAACTAATTTATATATTTACAATGTATATTTTTAATAAAACAATCGTAAGAGTTGTGGTGGCATTATTTATTAATTTATTTCATTCATGATATGTAAGATAACTAATTCAGGAAGCATTTTCTAAAAAAAAACGTGTATAATACAGGGTTTTACAAAAACTACAAAAAATTAATTTAATAGTTGTTTTTGAATTGAAAGGTAGCTCATCTGATTAATCGTTCTATTAGCAACACTCTCAGTTGCAGTAGAGGATGGCAAGCTAAAAGAAAATAGTGAATATTAATTTGGATTTATGGAAAAATAAAAATAAAATAATATAATGTGTCTTTATAACAATTTTAATAAGTTCTGGTTATAGGATAAGCTGCTTCCAATATAAAACCATTATAATATAAATTATTTTATTGTTTACTCGTATTATCTACATACACATAATTCAAGTAGTGTCCCAAAACATAACGACTGGCCACAATTAGGGCAGAGATTGACTCGTCAAGTTTATATATAAAAGGAACCACATGTATTCTAACAAATATCTATGTATAGTCTCCCTCGGCACGTCTACTTTGTTGTAATAACTCAAGGTGATGTTTACTAGTCAATTAATAATTAAGCCTTGGAATTATTATACAAACTATTATACTGAGTGTTGAATATATTATGCTAGAATTCACTTACACAATGTAGTCAATAATTCGTATATACCTTCAATCAGAGACTAGAATGTATTCGCTCTTCTTTTCTGAGCTGTGGTGGTGCTTGCTGCACAATTTTCTTTTGTTGTGATAAATATATCAGTATGAAGATTTATTTCACCAAAATATAAAACAAAATGACCTTAAAAAAGTGATCTAGGTTATCAGAATCTTACATCAGCCTTTCATATTGTAGTGACAACATTCTAGAAGCCAACATGTAGGTAATTGCTATTGTAACCTAAAAATTATATTAGATAATTTATATTTAATTTTGATAAAATATTTTAGAACAAATAATAATTGACCACTTTATATTTTTTTCTTAATACTATTTCATATATATACATTTCAAATACTTAAATAATTTCTAACTAATTAAGCGTTGTGGTATAAGCATACAAATAAAACTTTTAACTATTTCATACATACCTTTTTAGTGCTAGAAATAATTCCATAGTTTTTAAAATAAGAATTTCTTAGTTAGTGCTGTACCTACTGTTAACATACAAATAAAAGTTTTATATTGTTTTATATGTAATTGAAATAAGTCGAAGTTTGTTTGCACACAATAACCTTCAATAACTAAACCTAACCTATAGCCAAATAAAAAGAAGAATATTTGATAAACTTCATTCGATATTTACTAGATTCTCATACTATTTCAAGGGCTTGGCAACATAGTCCAGTTATGACAGATGTGACGTGCAACGGTTTTAATTCTGAACGGGCTATATATACAATTTTATTCACTTAAGTAAATAAATACAGAATAACAAAAATAAAAGATTACTGTCAATAAATAGATGTCTAATAATCGTTGTTTGAATCAATTTAAATTTAAGCATTGATTATGATTATATTGATTTTCATGGAATAATTTTTTTATTTGTTTCTCAAAACATGGTAAATTAAATATTATTTCATCAAAATCAATGTAATTTCTCCTAAACTATTTAAAATTCGAATAAAAATGGTTTTCTGCAACTGTAAAGAAGGATCATGCGGCAAGGCGTGTTCTTGCAGAAAGTTGGGTTTAAAATGTTCGTCTAAGTGTGGACAATGCTTCGGAATTACGTGCGGCAATCCCTGCACCATAAATGATGAAGAAGAAGAAGAAGAGGAAGATCTAATTTTATGTTAAAATAATTGTTTGTTTTGTTTTATGGCATTATTGTAACTTCTTACCTAAACTGCTCGTAACAACGATTGCATTTATTGGTTAATTTTTGTATCAAGTAAATATTTGTTTTTTTTTGCTATCTTTACTGTAACTCTTAAAAATTCATGTTATAGGGGTCAACATTTATGTAATTTTTTATTTCCTATGAAAAAAGTATCTTGACAATTTCTCAAAAAATTGATACTTTTTAAGATATGTACCAAAATATTGAGGAAATCATAAAAAAAACAAAATGGCGGCCATTTTTTCTAACTTGCCATTGCAATATTTTATGGGACTTTTAGTATGTTATTAAGGACTATATAACCAATACATTTTCGTTGAAAAATGCTTGTCTTTCATTTATTCCACCCCAACTGCCAATTTGATCACACTATTGCGATAGTAGGGGAAAGTGGTCTCCATTCGTACGCGGGGCACATCCGTACAGTTAGTGTAACAGAAAAACTAAACGGCGCACAGACACGCCTTCCCTTGTGTGCATAGACATACCGGCCGCCATGTTGCTAACGGAGTGTCGCACCACGGTTATTCAGCTGACAGGACGAAACGTATTTTCGTGCACTTTGAGAAGTTTTTTCACCTAAGTTCAGTTCATAATTGTAAGTAGAATTTCCATGTTTTTGACAAAATGGCGTTGATTAATTAATGTTAATATTGTTTATTTTGAACTTTAATTGTTATATTTCTTGAACAAAATTAGAATTCGTATAAAGTTGTATTTTAATTTTGTGCAAGGCTTGGAGTGCATTCGGACAGCCACATTCGTACGCTTACGAATGCTCCCCTCTAGGTTTTATTAAACAACAGTATATGAAAATTCGATTTTTATGAAATAAAATATATTATTACCTTTTAAAATTATCGTGCAGACAGCACAATAACATATTTCTCCTTATATGAAGTCTTCTACTTCTATCAAGATGAAATATTTTATTAAGTAAACCTTAGGTATATTTACTATTTTATTGCAGATTCATGGTGCGAAAATATAAAAAAAAGGGTACGCGTACTCAGGAAGTGGATGATAGCAGATGATGAGATAATGGCATCATTTTTGTGTCTTTTCCCCCGCACACAAGTCATCGATTACAACCTTTAGACGTTGGAGTTTTCGGCCCATTCAAGGCAAAGTTGAAAATAGCGTTCAATAATTGGCATATGTCGAATCCTGGCAAAGAAATCAACATTTATAATATTCCTAAACTGGTAAAACTTGCATTTTTCGAATCGTTTAAAGTAAAAAATATTACAAGTGGATTTGAAAAGCCAGGTATATGGCCGTTCAATGAAATGGCCTTCAGCGTTAAAGATTTCGCTCCCATTGACGTGTATGCTTCAAATAATTCGGTAAATGTGCCACCTAATCCGGAAACAAGTAGTGCCGCTCTAGAACCACAAACTTCCACCAGCGTGCCATCGACTGATATGAATGAGTCAGATATTCGTGAGCCTTCTTTGCTCCAAACTCCTCAAAATATTGTTACCGGAACTGGCGAACCTTCCACCTCTGCGGCTGAGACACAATCTGAACCGAGTGCTTATCTTTCCATAACACCAGAAGTCATAAGACCTTATCCTATAGCTGTTAGAAACAGAAAAACCAATAAAGGAAGAAAACCGGGTAAACCCCGTATATATACAGATACACCTGAAAAAACTGAACTAGAAGAGAGGCATAGACAGAAAGAATTGAAAAAAATAGAACAGGAAAGGAAAGCCAAAGCAGTGAAACGTAGTTTCAAGGAACTTAATTCAAGACAAAAGAAAAAGAAACCTAAGAAAATAGAAAGTGGTTCAGAGGAATCTGAAGGATCGCAGTTAAGTTTCCGGGAGAGTTCAATTGATTTAGAAATGGACGAAGAGACTGATGATCGTAGTATCAATAATAATTTAAATGTGACACTGGAGAAAATCAAAGATAATTGTTATGTTTTGGAGAAGTTTGAAAAAATACTTCTGTTGTTTTTTGCGCCGGAAAAGTTCTCAGTCATTATTCGGGTGCAGAGCTGAAAATATCTTATCATCGGAAGAAACCGGGATTATCATGGTCATTCTTTTTCCCTGATATAGAAGACATACACACTCTGTATATCAGCGATATCGCCATGATCCTCCCTGATCATCAACAACGAGCGCGCTGTACAGCTAGAATGGCTAGTTTTTTTACTTTTGCAGTTAATTTAGATAATTATAATGTGCAATAAGTTCCAAAGTAACAACCAAATGTATAATTACCTTCTTTAAGTTTAAATTATCAAACAGTAGGGGAGACCGGGGCTAGTTGAGCACAGGGGCAAGTTGGTACAGCCGCCATATTTAATATAATATGAACAATCTGGCAACATGACTTTGTCAGGTGATCCGTTACGCAGTGAAACAAAACCTCAAAATGCGTGCGGCTCAGAAGTCTACCGGTTGTCGACTTAGAACGCTGTTTGTGTTTTGTTTACTTCAAAGTAAATTTTTTTGTTTTTGTATAACACCCAAAAAGTGCAAAGTAAGTAAACAGCATGTTTTAATTGTGGTTTATGATTTGTGTACATGTACATTAGCTACAATTATAGCAATTTAAACAATCATAAAGGTCAAGATTTTGAGACTTGTGTGATATTTAAGAAAAAACGTGGCTATGGGGTTGGTTGGTACTTTTTTGTTGGGGCTAATTGGTACTGTACCAACTAACCCCGTATGCCAATAACGATGGTTTTTATTTGGTTAATAAGTAAAACATAGTTTGGTTATAGGTTTGTAGCATATCATCGCACAAAGAATATAATGAGGACTTATTGTATTTGTATCTATATAAAAAATAAAATATTTAACTACCTACCTTTTTTAGGTATTTACATCAGAACAAGAATCACACCTTTCTGACTACTTGAAGAAAGCTTGCGATATTTATTATGGTCTTTCCCCTAAGGAAGTAAGAAGGATCGCATTTTTATATTCGACATCATTAAACTTATCAACACCTGCCACATGGAAGAAAAATGAATTGGCTGGAGCGGATTAGTTCTCTGCGTTCTTAAAAAGAAATAAAACACTCTCTATCCGTTCACCTGAAGCCACAAGCCTCTCAAGAGCAACTAGCTTTAACAAAACTAATGTAAGTGCCTTTTTTGATAATCTCCAAGCTGTATTAAATCGACTCAAGTGTGGACCTGCGGATATTTGGAATATGGACGAGACGGGTATAACTACGGTACAGAAGCCTGATCGGGTGGTAGCCCGTCGAGGTGCTAGACAAGTGGGCAGGATAACTTCTGCGGAAAGAGGGACACTCGTAACAATTGCATTTGCTGTCTCGGCTACTGGAAATAGTGTGCCCCCCTACTTTATATTTCCAAGGGTAAATTTTAAGCCCCATTTTTTGAAAGAAAGTCCACCTTGCAGCGTAGGTGGAGCCAATCCGTCCGGCTGGATGAAAGAAAACCATTTTATTGATTATGTTAAACACTTTGTCAGACACACAAAAGCCTCTATAGATCGACCAGTTCTGTTGCTACTCGACAATCATGATTCACATTTGCCAGTTGAAGCACTTAATTTTTGTAAAAATAATGGTGTCACAGTTTTGTCATTCCCTCCACATTGCAGCCATAAGCTGCAACCGCTTGACGGAAGTGTCTATGGCCCATTAAAGAAATATGTTAACAGTTCTTGTGATGCATGGATGACAAATAATCCGGGGTGCACAATGACAATATATGATATCCCTGGGATTGTTGCTACTGCTTTACCTCTGGCTGCGACACCAAACAACATCACGGGTGGCTTTAAAGTGTCAGGTATTTCACCCTTTAATCGAGAGATTTTTCCAGACAGCGAATATATGGCATCATATGTAACTGACAGACCAGACCCCAATATCGAAAACAATGAAGCAACAGATCTGCCGCCTAATAGCGAATCTACAGAAGCCAACGATACTAATCTTGAACATGCCGCTCATGAATCGCCTATTCCGTCGACTTCAGCGGAAAATCCTCGTCATGCTACTCCGACTGATGATATTTTGAACTTACCTAGCTGCAATAAATCTTTCATTTCTCTGGAAATACTAAAACCTTTGCCAAAAGCGGCCCCAAGGAAATCTACACGAAACCGACGTAAACGAAAATCAGATATCTTAACTGATACGCCTGTCAAAGACGAGCTGGAAAACGAGAAAAATGCCAAATTAAGCAAAGGAAAAGTCCAACAAAAATAATGTTAGGGCAGATGTAGTTAAGAAAAATGTATTTGGAAAAGATCTTGGGAATAAAAAAAGAAAACCAAAAGAGAAGAAAAAATTGGTCACTGCCGAAGATTCCACTGATGACGATGATGACACCCTATGTTTGGTATGCATGGAACCATTTTCAAATAGTGCTTCCCGTGAAACATGGATTCAATGCACCAGGTGTAAGCTTTGGTCGCACGAAGCATGTTGTGATTCTACCAAATTTTATATATGTCATAACTGCGATTCCGACGACACTGAGTGAGATAACTTTTATATTTTACATCCTTTTACCATTTAGTTTGTTGTATTATTAAGATAAGTTATTATTGTTAAGTTACTTACTTAAAAAAGTAAAGCTGTGTTGGTTGTACCAACTTACCCCTTAGTGTGTACCAACATACCCCACATATGGGGCTTGTTGGTACACATTACGTGTTGAAGAAAAAAAAATTTTTTTTGCTTTCACTTTGTGTAAATGCATTTGTAATATAGGTAATAATGTAGCCAAATGGTGGTAGTTTAATATCCTTGTGCTAAATTTTTATTAATATTTAAACGTAGGTTACAAAAAAATCAAATACCAATATTGAACCAACTAGCCCCGGTCTCCCCTACACAACGATCTCATACAAAATAATTTTGTAAAGATCTCATTTAGACTGATTGCAAAGCTTAGAACTATCAATAAGTAAACTAAGGATGAACCATTTTATTTTTTGTTATTTTGATAAAGATTTTATTTTATTTATCGACTATGAGTCAAGTCAAATATTATTAAGTAAGCTAGTTCTTTGATAAATTAATATTTTTATTGAATTTACTGTTTGGACCCTTACTTTGTGGAATCTACTCATTCTGACGATGATATGTCAATATCGAAATAATTATCAATATCCTTTCATAATTTTCATAATTTTTTCATTAAATAGAGGAATTAATTAGAAACAGTTAGTTTCATTTATAACATTAATATTTTTATGATAATTAATCAAAATTTAACGATTTTAATGGGCTTTTTAATTACCCTGTATGAATCTACCCCATGGCGTACGAAAGTACCCCACCCACTGTACGAACGTACCCCGTACATGGGGTACGTTCGTACAAATATCTTATCGTAGAAAAATGGCTACAGCCCTTCAACTTTCTGACATAATAGTTTCCGACTTTTTTGTAACAAACTACAATATATTTGTTACACTTGGGTACATAATTTAAATAAATTCGACAATTAATCATAAAGAAAAAAAATAAAAACTAAAAAGTGTACGAAGGGTAACCACTTTCCCCTAACGAACATAAATCCACATCCAAAAAATGCCCTGTTTACAATACACAATTAAGTATTAAAAAAGTAATGGCCACTATGAATGCATCTTTCAAAGAAGCTGAAACTATTGTAAATAATCCCGCGTACGGAAAAATCACCACTAATAATCGATTTTCATTATTATCAAATCCACAAAATTTTCCTGTGCTAACACAAACAGCTACAACTTCTTATTACAGTTCAATCTTGAGTAAACCTAAGCCCGCCGTACATTTACCTAAACTTAATACCAGTACGCCTAAGAAACGCAAAAAGTCCTCCCCTCCACCTCCTCCTCCATCCAATCATGAAAACAAAAAAACTAATAAACATTCTTCCATACTTCCAAACCCCTAGAGGGAAGATTTCAAATTTTATAAAGAGCAGCTAGTATTTCAAGTAGAAAACATTATCAAAGATATAATTCTCAAGAAAAGTAACATCAATGATATCAATGTTAAACAATTACTTAATAATATCCTGGATAAATATGAATTAAAAGAAAAAATTACTATGAATAGACAAAATGATAGATACTTACTAATAAGCATGTTAGAAATAATATCACAGTTTTACAGTGGAACTGTAGAACTATTCTTGCAAATCAAGCGAGTCTTGTAAAATATATTAAAAACACACAAGTGGACATTTTAGTTTTATCAGAGCACTGGCTAAAACCAGGCAATAAATTTCGCATAAAAGGATACAATCTAGTAAGTAAATGTAGAAATGATGGTTATGACGGGGTATGCATTTTTGTGATTCGGGGTCTTAACTATAGAGAGATTTCGCTTGATTCATTGAATTTGACTATAGCATCAATATGTAGACCTCCAAATGTAATGTTAAGTCGAGTCAACTGGAATAATTTTTTCAAACAATTTAATTTATCTTCTACAATTTTTTGTGGGGATTTTAATGCACATCACGATATGTGGGGACCAATTCCTGATGATCGACACGGAAAAATTCTGGTAGAAGCCTTGGAAGACTTAGAACTTATAGCTCTCAACGACGGTTCCCCTACTAGAATTAACCCGAGGCAATCACTCAGCAGTTGACTTAACTCTCACCTCCAACACTCTGGCCGAAAAGTCGACCTGGACTATCGTATATGACACACTGGGGTCTGATCATTACCCTTTAATAATTGAGATTCAGATTAATCCTACAAACCTTGCAATAAAGCCTTCCTCTAAATGGAATGATGCGCATGCTGATTGGAACACATTTCAAAACGTTTTGCAAACCGAAATGATAAAAAATGGTTTTGATAAAAATTTAAATGGCCCTGATAAAGTGAATTAACTTTTTGAAATGATTTCAAGTACGGCATCTCAATCCATGCCGGTCAAAAAACGAGGACGAGGAATGTACAATAATATTCAAAAAACGAAAAGAAGCTCTAGAAAAATAAAGAACTCTAGCAAATTTTGAAAATTTTGTGAACTATCAAAATACAGCTGCTAATACTAAACGTTTATTTAAATTTAAACAACGGAACAGCTGGACGACATTTTTAAATAAGCTCAATAAAAATACCCCACTAACCGATATATTAGATCTATGAACGGCAACGGCAATCAAAATCGTAAAAAGCCTATACCTAAAGAGCTAATTGGAAAAAATTTAAATAAACTAGCTCCTCCTTCTGTATCCAATCTCTTAAGTTGCAATTCATTTGGTCTTCAACCTACGGATATATCATTTACAACAGATGAACTAGAATTTGCTACAAAACATAGTCGTAACACAGCCCCAGGGCTAGATGGTTTTACTTATAAAATTATTCAAAAGCTACCCTTATCGCTAAAGATTTTTCTTCTACAGATTTTTAACGATTGGTGGGTGAAACAAGAATATTGCGACGATTTAAAAAATATTATAATTTGTCTCCTTTTCAAACCAAATAAAGATGCAGATTCTCCTTCATCATGTCGACCTATTTCCTTATTGTCATGTATGACAAAAACGTTTGAAAGATTAATTAAGCTGCGACTTGAACATTTCTTTGAAAGTAGGTCTATTCTTCCTAGGACCCAATTTGAAACAGTTTGTTTTAACAATATTTTTACTCATATACTTAATTACTATTTGTATATACAAATATGAAACCCAAATTTGAATATGAACTTGACGATTAAAAATTCTCAAAAACTACAGAGTCGAATTCGTAAAATTTTGCTACCTACATCCTTTTAAAAACGTAAAGTACATATTTTACAAGTTATAACATAAACTTTCCTTTACTGTACGGGGTATTGTAGGTAAATGTTGTAACTAGTTTTTTTTTGTGGGCACCGATTAGAGGTTGATTTATTTTTTTTTCCTTTCGTAACATTTTTTTGGGTTTAATATAACTCGTTACATACTTTCCAACCTTTTCCGTTACCGTATCCAGGTATTTATTCTTCTTTATACTTATATTTTTATTATCCGTCAGGAAGTACGTAAAGTCGAAGTATACTATATAAAATTTTTGATTTAAATATTTCAACCAAGGAGACATTCTGTTGCCTGAATACCGTCTGCAAATCCGAAAAGGGGACTTTGATGATTTTTCCACCTTTTATCAGGTGGTCACGGAATATGAGCTCCTCAGGAAGGAACTCCAGTCTGTACCCACCCACAGCGGACCGAACAGGGGACCAAATCCCCGTCCGCAGCCAATGAGTTCGCCGAGATATGGACCTTCCCACAACACGACGCCTGGGCCATCCAGAGAGCCCATCGCCGGTCCCAGCCAACCGTCATCGACCGATACTCCTCGCCGTCCGCCGCCTGATACTACTCGTCAACCGTCTGGATCATCATCCCGGCACCCATCTGTTTCCGTTGTGGTGAGTCTGGACATTATAGGAACAACTGTCAAAACCCGCCGAAAATATTCTGTTCTCGTTGCCAGAAGGAAGGAGTATTTTCCCGAGACTGTTCCTGCAAGAGGCAGGAAAACTAATCCGAAGCTGTCCCGAGGAGAGGCCGACACAGCTTCCGCAAATCTTTGTCTCTCATACCGAACCACCAGAAGAAATAAACGACCCCCGACCGCACATAGACGTCGAAATAGAAAATCATATGTTTAGAGCATTGTTGGATACCGGAGCAGCAAAGTCGTATATTGGTGATCAAGTAGCTAAGACTTTTTCCCAAAGAAAGCAAACTACCTCTCGTCAAGCTACGAAGGCCCGTTTAGCTAATGGAAATCTAGTCTCCATCACCGACATATATAAGCTGAAATGGAAAATCAATGACGTCACAATGGAGGGATCGTTGGAGCATTACCCTGGTCTAATAACCGACATTGCATTAGGACATGATGTCCTCCGAAAGCATAATTTCCGGCTGGAGTTAGGAACCGGAGAAATATACGTAAATAATAAATTAGTAGGGCGTTCACAATTGGCCAGTCCTGTTAGAATATTGGAGCCCGTGAACCCGCCTAGGAAAGAAATCGATGCCGCGGTACCGATAATATGTCATGAAGATACCAACCTACGTCTTAGTGAAGACCGCCGTTCTGTAAATCTGTCTGTCTCCAAAGTCTCTGCGTCCTCCCTGGAGTTAGGGGTTGACAAAGAGCAGTCCGTTCTTGAAGTCTCTGCGTCCTCCCTGGAGTTAGGGGTCGACAAAGAGCAAATTGTTTCCGAAGTATCTGCGTCTTCCCTAGAGTTAGGGGTCGTCAAGGAGCAAATTCGTTCCAAAGTCTCTGCGTCCTCCCTGGAGTTAAGGGGTCGACAAGGAGCAAATTCGTTCCAAAGTCTCTGCGTCCTCCCTGCAGTTAGGGGTCGACAAGGAGCAAATTCGTTCCGAAGTCTCTGCGTCCTCCCTGGAGTTAGGGGTCGACAAAGAGCAAATTCGTTCCGAAGTCTCTGCGTCCTCCCTGGAGTTAGGGGTCGACAAGGAGCAAATTCGTTCCGAAGTCTCTGCGTCTTCCCTGGTTTTAGGGGTTGACAAGGAGCAAACCGTTTCTGTAATATCTGCATTCTCGCTGGATGATTTAGGGGATGACGAGGATTATGATTGGATAGGATGTCCGTTGGAAACCATAACTCCGCTTACAGAAAGAAAATTATCGAAAGAACAGACAGACAGACTGAACATCTTCCTAGACCAAGAGTTACCGAAATTTGCATCCTTGCGAGGTCCAACTACGCTAGTTGAGCATGAAATCCGTTTGCTGCAACCACGTCCGATCAAACAGAGATACCAACCCCAGAATCCGAAAATGCAGGAAATCTGCAATGCTAAAATAGACGCCATGTTAGCAGAGGGAGTGATCGAACCCTCTACAAGTCCGTATAGTTCTCCAATAGTCATCGTAAAGAAGAAAGATGGGAAAAAACGTTTCTGTATCGACTTCCGAAAAGTCAACGAGGTAACAATGAAGGATGCTTACCCTCTTCCGTTTATTAATGCTATACTGGATAAACTGCGAAAAGCCAAGTACATTTCCAGTTTGGATTTGAAGAGTGGATACTGGCAAGTTCCGTTAACACCAGAAAGTAAACCCATTACCGCCTTTACCGCACCGGGACGTGGATTGTTTCAATTCACGGATCTTCCATTCCGCACCTGCTACATTCCAGAGACTGGTTGATAGATTAATAGGTCCAGAATTAGACCCTTACGCTTTTGCGTATCTGGATGACATCATCGTTCTGGGGGAAACATTCGATCAACATCTGGAAAATCTATAATCTATTACGAGGAGCACGGCTGAAACTCAACCCGGAGAAATGTCATTTCTGTCTACCGTCCATGAAATACTTAGGACATGTAATTACTGGAGATGGAATCCGTATCGATCCAGAGAAGGTTGAAAGAATCGTGAAATTTACAGCACCGAGAAATCTCCGAGAACTGAGAAGATTCTTGGGAGTGGCATCCTGGTATAGGAGGTTTGTACCATCGTTCTCAGAAAAGGTAGCTCCGTTAACGAAGTTACTCCGCAAATCTCAGCGATGGAAGTGGGCCGAGGAACAAGAAGCCGCTTTCGCTAGAATCAAAACCTGTCTGTCGGAAGCACCCGTTTTAAGCTGTCCTGATTTCTCCGTACCGTTCACTCTGCAGACCGATGCCTCCGAATATGGTTTGGGAATGGCCCTTACCCAGCAGAAGGATGGTCACGAACACGTAGTGGCGTATGCAAGTCGCACTCCGAGTCCTACCGAGGAAAATTACTCCGTAACCGAAAAAGAATGTCTTGCCATTGTTTGGGGGATTGAAAAGATGCGTCCTTATTTAGAGGGCTACCGTTTCACGGTTGTTACCGATCATCAATCTCTTAGATGGCTGCATTCCATATCTAGTCCGTCCGGACGTTTAGCTAGGTGGAGTATTTTTCTACAACAGTAGAGAAACTGCAAGAATGCTTCGACCTAGTCCGTGTTAACCTGTCCCGAGCGTTTACCAGTCAAAGTCGCAACTATAATCTGCGCCGTAGAGACTGGAAGTGCACTATCGGAGACAAAGTTATGAAAAATGATCATACACTATCCTCTGCCGTTGATCACGTCGCCGCGAAACTCACTCCGAAGTATTCCGGGCCGTACGAAGTCGTACGTGTGTCATTTCTCCAGTTATATATGACTTACGAGACGAAAAACGAAAACGGTATAATCGTATAGATTTGAAACCCGCCAATGAGTAAATGCTTTGTTTTTTTTTTGTTTTCCATAAAATGAACCGCCAAGACTTACCGCCACCCGCGACCGACATGCCGCCCCAGGCAAGAGGAACCGTAACCTACATCACCTTAACAGATGACCTCTGATGGAGATGTGGAAACCCCGGACACCGCCGAGACAGGTGCCAAAGACCGGCGATATTATTCTGCTCCCGCTGTGGCAGAGTTGGCCGGATGTCACGGGAATGCGCGTGTGACCGGCTCCAACCACGAACCCAATCAGTAGCAGTGCAAGTGCACTTGGCCGCCCATCGCAACCCGTCCCGACGCCTGCAGGACAGTGGCGTTCAGTGCAGCATTGTCACTGAGCGACCCCCACCCACCTGGGAAGTATCCAGACGCCGCGCCAGGGCCTACCGTAGGCAGTCATCCAGAAGAAGAGCATCTCACTTTCCGGAGCCCTCCACCCGATGCCAACGTTCCCCGGTATAAGACCGCGGAATTGAAGGATCTGGTTTCTTAATTTTTTTTATTTTAAGATGAGTATTTTGTTGGTTTAAAAAAAATGGAATGAACAAAAGTTGTGCTTTCGTCCATTCATTTTTTTTCCGAAGAACTACATCCTTTTAAAAACGTAAAGTACATATTTTACAAGTTATAACACAAACTTTCCTTTACTGTACGGGGTATTGTAGGTAAATGTTGTAACGAGTTTTTTTTGTGGGAACCGATTAGAGGTTGATTTATTTTTTTTTCCTTTCGGAACATTTTTTTTGTTTGATATAACTCGTTACATACTTTCCAACCTTTTCCGTTACCGTATCCAGGTATTTATTTTTCTTTATACTTATATTTTTATTATCCGTCCGGAAGTACGTAAAGTCGAAGTATACTATATAAAATTTTTGATTTAAATATTTCAACCGACGAGACATTCAGTAAATATACAAACTAATCAATTAGAGTGGGAATTAAGATATAAATTGGAAGTCAATTGATAGAATCGCTCCCTTCTCTGCTCTCTGTTCTCCGTTTTAAAAAGTTGAAAAAAAGTGAAGTATTTTGTGAATCCGGACTCCGGCAGTTTTGTTTTGAAGGTAAAATAGTTTAAATTAATAGTATATTCGAAGACTTTCCGTACCGCCGTTTAACATTAAAATGTTGTAGACATTTCTTTGAAAATTGTCATGACCAGTTTTTATGTATTAAGTTAAAAAAAATTTTTTGATTCTTTCTTTTACAAAAATAAAATATTTATAGCTGGAATGAAATAAAGTTTCCGATAACTGTATATTCGATAATTTTTCGTACCGCCGATCTAGATTAAAATTTTGTAGATATTTCTACGAAAATTTTCATGACCAGTTTTTTTTAGATATTAAGTCAAGTTTTTTTTGTTGTTTGGTTCTTTTACAAAAATAAAGAGTTGTAGTTGAAGTATAGTTAGCTTAAATTTTTTTTTGTATCACATTGTTTAAAATATGAATTCATAATCGATATGAATTATTATTATCTGGTTCTCTAGTGGTTCTATGATTTTAGTTGCTGAAGTTCTTTCTATATCATTAAAACTCGTGTGGATTGTGAAATTTTAACTTTATTCCGGTCTTGATATTTTTACTCTGTGTGTCGGTTAACTAGGTACCTTTTAAACTCGTGAAATTTATTTCGGGAATGGTAGTTTATAATATTTTTCTTTCGTATTTCTTTTAAATCCAAAGGGTTTCTCGAACTTGGAAGAGGCTTAGCTACAACTCGTTCGAGTAACCGGCAGATTTAAACCGTTCTCATATCGTACCGTGGACCAGTTTATTTCTTTTATTTTTTTTAAAATAGTATTTTTCGTATTTCTTTTAGATCCAAAAAGTTTCTCGAACTTGGAAAAGGCTTGGCCACAACTTGTTCGATTAACCGGCAGATTTAAACCGTTCTTACAACGTACCGTGGACCAGTTTATTTCTCTTCTTTTCTAAATAATATTTCTTTTGTATTTCTTTTAAATCCAAAGAGTTTCTCGAACTTGGAAGAGGCTTAGCTACAACTTGTTCGATTAACCGGCAGATTTAAACCCTTATTACATCGTCCCGAGGACTAATTCACGATTACCCGGCCGGTTTAATTTTGTTTCTCTTTCTTTCCACCATCTCGTGTGCAAAATATATATATATATATATATATTTTAGTGTTGTTTAAACACTGGCTTTCCATATTTCTTTTGAATCCTAAGGGCTTTCTTGAACTTGGAAGAGGCTTAGCCACAACTCGTTCGAGAACCCGGCTGCTTTAGAAAGTTCTTTCACCGGCTCACGAATCAATATACTCTCTTCCTGTCTAAATAGTAAATTCCCGTGTCTCCATTGAATCTGAAGGGTTTCTTGAACTTGGAAGAGGCTTAGCCACAACTTGTTCGGTTACCCGGCAGATTTGAGCGGTATTTGAATAATCTGACCAGACTTGACTGCTACGTCCGTTAAAATCCCAGGTATAGGTAATACATACCTCATTTTCTTTCCCTGTTATTTTGATTGTCACTATAGAATTATCCATAAAATAGACCACAGAGTATTAATAGACCCAAAGGTTTCTTTTTGATTATTTTGTGATATGCCGCCCTATTGTGTGATCGTAGGTATACACTAAACCGTACGTAGTATACCACTCTGCTGAATTCCTGTTTCCTTCATTAACCCGTAGTTTATAAATTGAAGGATCCATATTTGATTGTAATTAAGTGAATGAAGTGAATTCAACAAGACCCCTGGAATTTTCCGTAACCTCCATCTGAGGCTATCTGGAAATCTTGACGCTAAGGGTCAAGGGGCCTTGAAGCAAACCACGTTAATAATCTGGCGCCCGAGATTTAAACCGAATTTTGCATCAAGGGTGTCCATAGTGACGTGTTCGTGTGGCAGGAGCCACGTTTAAGAAGGAAGGCACGTTACAATGTTTTTTTGAAGGAGTGTTTAATCGATGTATTATCTTAAATGTGTTTTAGGAATTTTGGTTTGTTTAGTCTGGAATTTTTAAGGGCGTGGTTTATCAATGTATTTTCATTATTGTGTTTTAGGAAGTTTGTTTTGTAGGTATAATGTGGATTTATTTGGCAAATTAATGTATTCTGTATATAAAATTTATTTGTTTTATTTTTTGTTCTATAGGTGAACCGGATTTTACTATGGTGTCTACTCGTTTAGAAATAATTATTTTCTTTTATCGGATGTAATGTATTATTTATTTATCAATGCATATACAATATATTTTGGTGTTACATTAAATTATGTATTTATTTTAATACAATTTAATGGAAAGTTGATTTTAAATTCTATTATATTTTATGTAGGTAGCCAGTGGACATTTTAACAATTTTATAATCATACAGGGGTTGTTCGATAAATTATATATAATTATTTTTTCTTTTATAGTATCAACTATATCTCCATAATGAACTACAACAGAGGATGCAATAGTTATTGGGCCATATTATATTGTCATTATAAACAAGATCTAAGAAATTCTATTCAAAGATTTCTTCGGTTGTTGATAATATTGAAATGTATTCAATCTCACACTGACATATTGGATCATTGTACAATCTTCAATGTAATAGCTAATTTACCAGGCGAGAGATATCAAAGTTATTTACCCAAGCTGATAAGTAGGATGAGACTTGTTTTCAAATATCATCCCATTGACACTATGTCTGTAAGTATTTCTCTTATATTTTAAGCATTCATTATAATAATATATTATTTTAAAATATCTATTTGTTACAGATGCCGTCACTTTGTCTCAGTTATTATGCTGTCACAATCCGAAACTATAAGTTAGTATCTATAACAGAATTTATATATGAGAAGATATAAGAACGTTATATGGGTATATTGCAAGTTAACCATATGTTAGTGTCTGCCATAGACTCAGATTCCACCATAGGGATTCATCTTTATAGAGTTCTCTCCAATGTCAAGATATATGGTGCCCAAGCGGATGATTCTTTATCATCTCCAGGATATGGTGCAATCGCACTTCCATCGGTGAGTAATAATTTATAAAAGTTATTTTATATTTGTACTACTTTTAGTGTTTCTAGATTTTAATACATTTTAAATATTTCAGCCGATTCAACATGTCGATGCCAGTAATGCTGCTAGTAGTATGTCTGTGGATTCTCCCATGTACGAAGACGAATCATTCCTGCATTTTAAAGCTGAACTTTATTCATCATCACGTAGAGAGAATATCGATTAATATTCTGAAAGACATCGACGTTAATACTTATTTATTAATCGTTACTAATTCTTCTGTTTCAACTGTAGACCGTTCATCGTCTTCACCAAAGCAGTCGTCTTCAAACGCTGTGGATTCTCCTTTTTTGGGGTTTCCTCCTAGTGCATCGACATCCGATAAAGTTGTTCGTCCCGATATTTCGCCAGATCTTAATATGACACCGTCTACCAATTTCACTTCTAATGTCTCATTAGCTGAAGATGTCGAAAATGTACGATCGTGTAGTGTTACATCTGACGATTCATCCGTATCTGTATCTGTTCAAATATATTCTCTGTGATGCTACTTTTCCAAATGCTATAAATGTCATCAACCATTCAAGATTATTCCATAAAAAGAAGTGTACTCATCTAAAACAATATTATGTTATTATTTAATTTGTGCTCCAACTTATTCTTATTTGTGTTTTATATGTGAACTTTTGAATGTGATACTCCATACTATAAAGAAACTTCTCCAACGTTTATCATTTCATTCGTTGGAGTTGTGGATAGTGTAGTAAGGTGTGTCACATTCGAAAGTTCTCATATAAAATATAAAACTGAATAAAGTCTAGTTCTCATTTTAGAAATATTATTTTGTTTTATATGTGTGCGAATTTATTTGGTTTTGTATGTTATGTATGTCAATTTTCAATAGTAGCCCTCCATACTGAGGAAACTTCTCCAACGTTTATCATTTCATTCGTTTGGGTTGTGGATAATAGAAAGGTGTGCTACATTCGAAAGTTGGCATATACAAAACATAAAATTAAAAAAGTTAACCCAAACTTCTCAGTATTCACAATGTTTGCTTCCTACCTATGTATATTTTGGAGATGTATGATTCCTCCTGTTTCAAACGAACTGTCAGTCTACTGACATTGGGACATTTCAAAATCCCTCGGGGGTGTCCGTAACTGTGTACGTTCAGTTCGGACATATTTCGACGTTATTATTATACGAGGGTATTAAATTAGGTCTTTACGTCATCCTAATTTCTACCTAAAATTTAAAATGTAAATATGTATATATTTAGTGTTAGTCTAGTCTAATTTATATATTATTTCATGTTATATTTATATCATTTCATATGGGTGATGTGTTCCCTCTTGTTTCAACTGTGTTATCAGTTTATATATCTACAATGGTATTCCTAATAATGTTTGGGCTATTGAAATCTTCCTCTACATATACAGGGTGTTTCTAAATTCATGCGACAAAATTCAGGAGGTGATTGCTCGTACGAAATTGAGATGGGTCTTTCCTATAACAAAATTTCCTCAGCCCACCCCTTTCCGAGATATCACCCTTAAAAGTAGGTGACTAAAATTGAGCTTTCATTTTTTTTCTAAAATTTCAGTAAAGCTAGAAACTTGAAATTCTGTAATTTTCGTGCACTCGCAGGACTAACCACGGGAATTTTTTCAATATTCCTGTTACATTATACGGGGATGAAATTAGCAACCCTTACTTTGTTTCATATCAAAACTTTTTTCCGAGATGAAGTTTTATGAAATAAAATTAAACTTAAAATCCTTGTTTTTTTTAAAAACTTTTTTTGTTCTTAAATTTTTTTCCCAAAACCAATAGGTGCAGAGAAAAAAAAATAAACACTATAATTTATATATTTTTTAATAAATTGAGTGGAAAACAGTAAAGATGTAAAATGTAATACGATTCATAATAAATGCTGGAAATGACAGAATTTCAAGTTTCTAGCTTTATGAAATTTTAGAAAAAAAAAATAAAAAATCAATTTTAGTCACCACCTTTAATATCTCGGAAAGGGGTGAGCTGAGGAAATTTTGTTATAGGAAAGACCCATCTTAATTTCATACGAGCAATCACCTCCTAAATTTTGTCGCAATAATTTATTCGATATAATCCTCCAGCTGTATGACACATATTCGTTACTGCTTATACGTGAAGGTAATATAGTAATTTTTGTTTTAAATATATTATGAAATTGAAATTTTTGCTATTTTATTCTAGGTTTCTATCATCAGGATTCCATCATTCGTCAGCATTAGTTTATGGTACCTACACATCCTTCTAGATGAATGGTACATATAGTAAATTTTATACCCATTTAGAATAAGACCATCCTTATTTATTATTAATAAATCGGTTGAAACAAAAAATTACCAACAAAAATGAACGTCGTAACTAATTTATTAGATGTCACGTTTTTGAAGTTACGTCAAATTTTGATTTCATGTTAATGTCAGATGGTTCAAGAAGCCGCATACGTTAAGTTACTAAAACGGCTGGTACCTCTAAATAGGTATTAATTTTACTATACCTTCCAACATGAATACAATTAATATAGGTAACTAAGTTTCTTTTTTAATGTGACATTACAGTTGTGTTTGTACCTTGATAGTGAACGTATCGATAGTTCAAACGATCAAGTATTAACTGTGCCCAACAAAAACCTCGACTTCAAGTATAGATAAGTAACTAGTTTTAGTTTTGTTTAAGTATAGATTTGTATAAGGCTAATTAATTGAAATCACCAACTTATGGATTTGAATACGGGCGGCGAAACGCCGCCCTTATTAATTGATAAAGGGACTTCAATAAAAGATCCTCAGAATATTAATTTCGAGAATAAATACCAGTCATCAGACCCTTACCTTGTTTACATAGAACATAAAGAAAAGAATGTAGGTCATTTATTTCCCATTAAAATCGGTCACTTTTTTAGAAACATTGCAGAATTTAGGCAAAATATAACAGATATAAAACCAGTAGGAGTAAACAGGGTGAAGGTAATTTTTAAAAATTTCAATTAACTTATTGGTAAATCATGAAGTTTTATTAAAAAATAATTACATTGCTTACATTCCACTATTCTTTACGCATAAAAAAGGTATAATATGTATGGTAGATACTTATTTTACTGAGTACCTAAAAAACGCAATCTGGAATTAAAGTAGTTGATGTTAAACGATTAAAGCGTAAAATTGTAGACAATGAAACCAAAGAAGATAGACAAATGTTCGTGGTTACTTTCTTAGGAAATAGGATTCCACAATCCGTTAAAATAAATATGGTAAACTTTCAGGTAGAACCATACATACAGGGTGGGGAACTATGAACGAACTATTCTCTGGCGTCTTAACGGCAAATAAAATTAGAAAGTAGATTGCAGGGTGCTCCAAAAAAGCGTGCCGTATCAAAGTTACGTTCCTTTAAATGGAACACCCTGTATTTTATCACATTTTTGAATTGTAATATTAAAAATGTAAGTTCATTAACATTTCCCTATACCCATCTAGTTCAGTTTCCAGGATAAATCGATTTTACATAATTTGTAGACCCTCCGAAAAAATATATTAACTTCAAAATAAAAACGAATAACCACATTTGCTTTACACTATCTCACTAAAAGCTTTTAACAGTCTGTTTCCAATATTTACTGGTATGCTATAATATACAGGGTGTTTTTAATATGACAGTATAACACTAACCATTTAATACATAAATTTCTGGCTTAAGAGGGCCCTCCGCGCAGGTGTATAAACCTTAAAACTTACACCAAACTTGTTACTTATCTAGTAATTTTTTGGTTCAAAATATTTACGATAGATGTCGCTAGTAGTACTGAATCGGCAACTTATGTTCTCTCTCTCTTTCTGTCTTTCCACTCTTGACGATTCAAACAAACTTCTATCCGGGTCTGCTGTTTCGATGTGTGTTCGATGTTTTGGTTTCAAACAAACACAATTTCTGCCAGCAAATATTTTTATTTTCAATCGCAATAGGTGAATTATGATTTCATTTATTTGCTATTGTTAGTATGTTTATTTTACCTGTAGGTATTCTCTTTTCTTCCTAAATTTTTTCTGTACTTATAGGTTAATTTTGAAATTAAAATATAATTCAATCATTATCGTCGTTTCTCTATATTTTGAAATTTTATATATCGAGATTTATAATTTCCATTTATTGAGAAGTAGGTACCTACCTAATGATAGAATACAAATACAAATCTAACAAAAATCCATTGAGATTATATGAATGCAAAAACACTGCAAAAAGCTAATCTTGTGAATATCTTCACATAAATATAATATTTACAACACAACTTACAACCCATTATCAATTATTACGAAACATTTTTCATTTTTTTTTAATAATCTATTGAATACGAAATAAAGTAAGTATAGCAATATATACATTAGATTAGGCCAAGCAATAGGTAAATATTTTTGACAAAAATCCTAGTAGAAAACGAATGGTGCCATATCATATAAAAGACATTACGTAGTATATTTTTGATATGTTTTGGACACGCAAATGTTTTTCAGTAATTTGTTATAAACATTCAAGACGAAAAAAAACCTTCATTTTTTAGTTTTTTTCATATAACGTAAAAAGTACTGAAGCAATATCAATGGGATGTATATATAAATCGTAGGTAATTAAAATACGAACAAAATGAGGGGTCGAGCGGTTAATCGAATAACTAGGAACCGAGAAAATTAGAAAAACCCGGAAAATTAGTCGTTTCTTTGAAAATTCATGTTTTTGCCATTTTTCAATTGTAAGAGCTGGAACTTGGTACAAATGAAGTTCTTCATTATGCACTTTATATGCGCGAAGATCAGACGCCAGGCGACGGTTACTTTTATCACAATCGCAATTGTAATTTTTTTATGCAATAATTTGGCGTCTGATCTTCGCGCATATAAAGTGCATATGAATAACTTCCTTTGTACCAAGTTTCAGCTCTTACAATTGAAAAATGGCTAAAATATGAATTTTCAAAAAAAATGACTAATTTTCTCGGTTCCTAATTATTCGATTAACTCGCTCGACCCCTCATTTTGTTCGTATTTTAATTACCTACGATTTATATATACATTCCATTTATATTGCTTCAGTACTTTTTACGTTATATGAAAAAAACTAAAAAAGGAAGGTTTTTTTTTCGTCTTAAATGTTTATAACAAATTACTGAAAAACATTTGCGTGTCCAAAACATATCCAAATTATACTACGTGATGTCTTTTATATGATGACACCATTCGTTTTCTACTAGGATTTTTGTCAAAAATTACTATACTTGCATGCTGTATTGCTTGGCCTAGATATCAAAATTTAAATTAGATGTGATTTTTGCTGAAGTCTCAAGTAGGTAGGTAGGTACATTTATTTTGGACAATTTCAAAAATTATTATAAAGGAAAGATGTTTAGCATTAAAAATAACTTCCAAATATTCAAGATTGTTTTACATCAAAATAATTTTTTATTTCACAGAAAATGTCGAAAAAATTATTTTTTTGATCTAAATAAACAATGTTGAATATTTGAAAGTTATTTTTAATTCTAAACATCTTTTCGTTTTTAAAAAGGCAATCTATATTTTTTAAACCTGTTGGGTTTTTATTCACCTGATGCATATCCATAAAATCTTGAGACCAGCATCAATTTTTTTCTAATGCCAGTAGATTACTTATTTTAAAATATGTGTATACAAAAAGGAACTGAATTTGACCGAGCTTTTCGCTAAAAAAACTTCAGTTTTTTTACCCATACAGACCCCATACCCTCATTCCAAAAATAATTGAAGCCACCAGCCACCTAACTAGTACTGATAAGATAGAAAACATATTGAGGGAAAAAATAAATAAAGCTCAGATATTTCAACTCTACCAAGTATATGACCAAAGCGATTCTAGTGAGAAGCGCTATTGCCATTTTTCTAGAGTAGGTAGACGAAATTAATTTTTTAGTATTCCTTTGTTTTACAATATTTTTTAATATCAACAACTAACACTATTACTAAGTCATCCTTTAATAATAACTATTTGGGTTCTTATTTTCTTTCATTGTTTTAAATTCTTATATAATCAATTAA
Source organism: Lochmaea crataegi (assembly GCA_947563755.1). Lineage (NCBI taxonomy): Eukaryota > Metazoa > Arthropoda > Insecta > Coleoptera > Chrysomelidae > Lochmaea > Lochmaea crataegi. The sequence continues at coordinate 41,425,372 of OX387427.1, read as the reverse complement.
TTAGCAAGGTAATTTCGACTATATTGGCAAGACAAAGTTACAAAACATTTCTGCTTCGAAATATTTAAAAATGTAATGTTACCTACCTCAATCATTAGTTTTATTCAACAATTATTATTATCTATGTCAAGCTAAAAACTAGATAACTATCTTTATCTCTTTTTATCGTCATAATGAGAGGATTATATAAATTGTAAGGATTTCTAGGGATAATTTCTACATTTGGCATCGAAGCTTTAGAATCCAAAAGAGCCAAGTAAAATACAGAATACTGCATACAACCGATGTTGCCATGTTATACGGAAATCCTCGAACAAGGCGAAAAAAACAAAAAACCAAATTTTTTTAACAAGAAAAAATATGCGCGTCATAAGCTTATTTGGTATATTTAGATACTTGCAATATTTATATAGTGACCATTTTACCTGTATATTAGATATCTCATGTTTTCAAAATTCGACTTCGTAGAGTGAATTTGTGTATTAGTCATAAGGCAAATTGTGATTGATTTTTGGGTTTCCAAAATAGAAATATATCAGGTAAGTATGTGCTTATATTTTGTGATTGTTTCATTTCAGATAATTGTAGGTTTTTCATTATTATTTTCTCGTTACAATAACTAGGTAAGTAAATTAAACATTATTTTTATAGTTGTGACAACTATGTAAATTCTAAACATTTACGTTTTTTGATTGTGCAAAAAAAACGAACAAATTCAAAAGGTAGGGGTAGCAGATAAGAGCATTTGGGTGGTGGCCGGGAGGCGACCAGTCCAATTCATTTCATTGTTTGAGATTGCGATTGTTTCAAGCTGCTTTTTTACGTTGTGCTAGGTATCTAGTTTTATATTGCGTATAAGGTGAAAAGAACACCATTTTATTATTTTTATTGCGTGTTATTTGTTATTGTGGTATCTTCATTGGTGACAAAGACACCCTCCGATCCTCCCCTGGTGAAAGAGACACCTTTTTTTAGTTTTTTTTAGAATAATAATATGGCGCGAGAAAAGTGCAGGAACAAAAAACGAAACAAGAAAGCAAAATCAAAGTTTAAGTAAATAAAAAATATTTTGCTTTCCTAAAGTTCAAGTACCTATCTACCTAGGTAAAAAGTATAAGAATGTAAGAAAATATGAAATGAAATAAAACAATGAATTTTATATTGAAAATTAATACAGGTCCTTCAGATTTCAATCAAATTTTTTGTGAACACATTTGGCTTTTTAAATAGTTTGTCGTTATCACAAAATCAGTAGAATGCCATAATGTGAAATATGAACTGATTTCATTTTCAACAAAAAATAAGTGGATGCAATATTCAAAAGAAAATATTGCTGATATAAAAATAATCATACAAACTAAATTTTTTGACCCCCCGTCTGCAAAAAAATAATAAAATTACAACAGTAGAGTAGTCCCATTACGGTGGGGGTAAAAAATTTCAAATACGCATGAAATGATGCTACCCATGAAGAGTTCTTACGATATATAGGTTTTTTCGATATACATTGTTTTTTGACTTCCAGTATGCAAAAATAATTGAAAAATTACAAGCGTAAAGTGCCCTTAGGGTGGGGGTAAAATTTTTTAAATATGTATGAGTATACAGGTTTTTTGATATCAATTGTTTTTTGGCCCCTGGTCTGCAAAAAAAACTAAAATTACAAGAGTAAAGTCCCCCTAGGGAGGGGGTACAAAATTTTAAATATATATATATATATGTATATATATACAGGGTGCGGCCGATAAACCGTCGGTTAGACAGATCTCGTGAACTACAGGTAAATGAAAACTGAAAATTTGCATGGGGGGGTTTCGAAGTGAGAACTATTCATTGAAAATATTGGCATCCTTTTATCACTTCTGGTTATACCGGAAGTTAGCTCTAATTTCATTTTTTCAAATGAGACACCCTGTATATTTTTACATTTTTTGAATATTTACATTATTCTAAACAACTTTCGTCAATATTTCCCTATGCCTATCTTCAACCCTTTTTGAGTTATATTTTTTTTCAATGGAAACCACACATTTTCACTATGTACAAAACATTCAATATCTTCTAAGGTAACTTGGGTAAAGGCTTACATTTTTCAGAAAGTGTACACGACATTACATTGTATTGTTTATAATTTTGAAATTGTTATTTTTATTATACAAAGTGCTCTCAAAATTGGAGTAAATTTGTTACCTAAAATATTCACATAATTCATTTTTTTCAAATGGAACACCCTGTATATGATTGATTATACTAAAAGTATACATTATCCGCTTTCTATCTGCATTAGGGTTCCCTATACCTATCTCATGTAGATTTCCGGTAATTCCATTTTTATTATTATTTTAACAATAAATCTGCTATGACTAGTAGCCTATGGAATACATAGGCTGCGTGACAGTTGACAATGACAGTTCGTAGTTTATTTTATTAATAAAATAATAATGGCTTATTTACAAAAGTATTCAAATGATGATTTCCTAAATTTAATCATAATTTATGGTGAGTGTAACAGAATAATAGACAGAACCTGCCGTGTATTTGCTGAAAGATACCCTGAGAAACGTAGACCAAACCATAATACCGTTAAACGTTTGCTAAACAACTGTTCTCAGTTTGGTAGTTTCACAAGCAATAGAAGCAAGCCCAAAACTTGTAACGGTAAAAGTATGCTTTTAGTTGGGCGCCAATTTGTAACGGTAAAGGCGCCAATTTGTAACGGTAAATGCTGTACCTCACAGGGCACCAGCTCGAAGGGCTCCGGCTAGAGACTCCTCTCAAGGGTGATTCGACCCCAAGTTTATGCTGCACAATGATAACAGAAGGGTTGTAAAAATTGAGGGCGCCACTACCTTTTTAACGATAAAAAGGACTAAGAAAACTAAGGCGGAAAAGGTAGAAACGCCTTGTAAAATTTAAATGAAAGTTAAAAAATGAAAAAGTTACTAAAAATTACCCCGGGCGATATCTCCCTCAACTTTTATAGTTGAGGATTTTAACAAAAAAAGAATTAAAAACAAAATTTTAATTTATTCTGCCACAGGAAATGAATAACCGAATTTAATAGAGGAATTTGTACTTTTATAGGTACTTAGCTTAGATGAAGTGGTTTCCTGGAGAAGAAGTCAGGTCTTGATCCGAACTGATGAGTTCTGTTCTAGGGCGGTAGTTTGGGGGTTCTATCCTTGGCTATATTCTTGGGGTTATATTCTCCGGTTAAATTCTTCGGTTTATATCCTCGGCGTTATATTCTAGCCTAGGGTTATATTCTCGGCGTTAAATTCTTGGGTTATATCCTAGCCTATGGTTATATTCTTGGCTTATATTCTCGGGTTCTATCCTAGCCTAGGGTTATATTCTTGAGTTATATCCTAGCCTAGGGGCTGTGCTTACCTAGAAGTACAAGTGGATCAGGGATATGTGGGAACTTGAATGTAATGGCACATTATGTTGGTCAGCTTTTCAGGTTAAAGAAAAGGAAGGCAGTTATTTGAAAGTCAAAAAATTGATTTAATTTACTGAAAGCTTTCCAACATTATATGTTCCATGTTAAAACAGTAAAAATAGCAATTATCGGCTAAATAAAAAAATATACTAATGATCCGAAAGAAACTAATCATAGCAAAAAGTTATTTATTTAGTTATATGAAAAAATATCGTGCCTAGGAAATATATGAAACCGGCACTGGCGTTACGAAAGAATATTTTATAGGTTAACGGTAATTTATAAAAGTGTTATTTTATAATTAAAAGAGTTATTTCGCAACTGAAAAAGCTTGAAAATGTTTGTATAAAAGTAAACAGTGAATTATAAAAGAATATTTGGTTTAAAACTACCATATTAGTATAAAAGAACAGTTTATGACCACGTGTTGAATTTAATTTCGTCGATCTCTGTAAAAAATAAAGAATGCATACGAAAATTATATCAGACAGTACTTTAGAAGAAGCTTATTAATTATAAATTATGATTTTGAACTTACCACAGCAAAATTCCTAAGATAGATACTTAAGATATGAAAGATAGCGAAAGATGATGTGCCCTCTTAGGCAGTCGTTAACAAAAAGGGGTGTTTAACGTGGCGTTGTGCAAAAAATGGAAGCGTCCGTTGGCAGACGTCAATTGTCTTACGGTCAGGGTAGAAGAGTTTGGGATCACAGAACTATAATTGGATGTGGCTAGTGACGACGAGCGCTAATTAAAAGGATTTATTCTGTAAAATCGAAACAGGTCGATAGACATGTTACACCCCCTCTCCTCCGGGAAAAAAATGATTCGAAGAATTATTTTTTTTTGTGAAAAATGGGCTTAATAAGATAAAAGGAGGGGTGAAGTATCATTGCAAAATCTATGTATCTTAGGTAAGGTAAGGCAATTGTCAAAGGTAAGGTAAGACAGTTGTCAAAGGTAACGGTAAGGCAGTTGTCAAAGGTTACGGTAAGGCAGTTGTCAAAGGTAACGGTAAGGCAGTTTTGTCATCTTGTGATTATCATGTAGTTATGTCATCGTAAAAGACAAAGCATACACTGAGAACGAAAGGTAACGATAGGGTGCGATAATTTCTCAGTGCAGGCGAAACGATAAGATAAGGTACGGTAGGGTGTGTTTTGATAAAACGCTGGGATCTCAGATACGCAGAGCGAAAAATTCCAGGAAATACCATACCAATGTCTCCGGGGGAGACACAAAAATAAACACGGTGAGTCCCAATTTTTGTGAGAGGAATTGTCATGAATGTAACAACGTAAGGCAGTAACTATAGTTTTGTTTGTCCGTTCTGTATGGTTAGCTTGTGGGTGATAGCGTGCATTGTAGAAAATTTTTTGTACTTTATATTGATCTATCAAATTTTTAAAGAGGGAAGAGGCAAAGACTGTGCCATTGTCGACGGAAAATATTTGTGGGACTCCAAAAAATAAGAAAAACTTGATTTTCGATAAATTTAACAATACCAGCAGCATTTTGCATGGGATGGACGAGACAAAATTTAGTAAACCAGTCTGTTATAACGAGAACAAATCTATTGCCATTTTTGGATCTGGGGTATGGACCTATTAAGTCAGCTGAGATCCATTGCCAAGGGAAATTAATGTCTTTATACTGGCCCATTATACCAGCTTTAGGTAAATTTTGGGTTTTGCAGGAAGAGCAAACGGAACATTTATTGATATAACGAGATACAGTGCTTCTAAGTTTTGGCCAATAGTAGATTTCAGAAATTCGAGCGATGGTTTTGGAAATTCCGAGATGTGCGCTAGTTTGATCGTCATGAAAAGTCTTTAGGACATCAATCCTGTTTGGGGTAGGGACTACAATTTTCCAATTGGATAAATTACTAGATATAGGGTTTGGGGAGAAGACATGTTTATAGAGGACATTATTTTCTACTTTAAAAGTGGGGAATGACTCGGGATTATTATTGACTTTATCAATCATAGCGGTATACCAAGTATCTGGCTTGAAGGTAGTGACATCAATCACTGAAATATCTGGAAATGAACGGGAAAGTTCATCACTGACAACCATAGTGGTTCCTTTTCTATGTTTGATTTCAAAATCAAATTGCGATAGTCTGAGTGAAAGACGAGCTAAACGTCCAGAGGGGTTAGAAAGTTTTGATAGATACTGTAAGGATGAATGGTCAGTTTCGAGTGTGAAATGAGTTCCTTCCACATAACCTCTAAATTTTTCTACACCAAAAATTACACCTAAAAGTTCTTTTTCAGTGGTACTGTATTTTCTTTCGGTTTTGTTCAATGTACGGCTTGCATATGCGATAGGGTGTTCGATACCATCACATTGTTGATATAAGATTGCACCAAGTCCGGTGTCACTAGCGTCAGTCTGTATAATAAATTCTTTTGAAAAGTCAGGGCTTGCAAGAATGGGGCTAGAAGTAAGTCGTTTTTTGACTTCGATAAAAGCATTTTCAGCCTCAGGGGTCCAAGAAATTGGTTGTCCTTTTTTTCTGCCATGAAGAAGGTCAGTTATTGGGGAGCAAACGGTAGAGAAATCTTTGATGAATCGGCGATACCAGCCAATTAAGCCAATAAGTCTTTTGACTTCGGTAGTGTTTTTGGGAGCAGGGTAGTTAAGGATAGCGGAAACTTTGTCTTCATCTGTTCGAAGACCAGCTTTGTCGACTACAAAACCAAGAAATTTAAGGGAATCTCGACAGAATTCACATTTTTGAAAATTTACGGTAAGGTTTGCCTCTTTAAGACGAAGATATAACTTATTAAGTATCTCTAAATGGAGTTCGAAGGTAGGGGTAGCAATAATGATGTCATCCAAATAACAAAAACAGCAGGGCCTTAAAGAAGGGTCTATAACAATGTCCATTAGACGTGCCATAGTTTTGGGGGCGTTAATTAGACCATAAGGAGTGGTCGTAAATTCAAATAAACCTAAGCCATAGACAGCGAAAGCAGTTTTGGGACGAGAAGATTCAGTAAGGGGTATTTGTAGAAAGGCCTTTTTCAAATCAATGGAGGTAAGAAATTTAGCGTCTCGGAGTTTGCTAAGAATGACGTCTACTTGAGCCATGGGATAGGAATCAGGAGTGGTTACTTTATTTAGCTTTCGGCCATCGAAGCAGACGCGGCATTCTCCAGACTTTTTTGGGACTACCCAAAGGGGTGAACACCAAGGGGAGTTCGAAGGTTGTATGACATTTAATCGTAGCATCTCGTCGACTTCTTTTACTAAAAGTCCTTGCATGACTGGGGATAGAGGATATTGGCGTTGTGCAATCGGTTTTGCATCTACAGTGTCGATATCATGTTCGACAAAATTCGTTCGACCAATTCGGTCAGGAGGGGCAAGAGAAGAGAATAAGCTTACAGTTTGCTCAAGTTTGTTTTTTTCTTCAATAGAGAGAGTAGAAGCAGATCGTATTGTGTTAATAACACAAGTGGAAGATAATAAGGAGTATGACAAATCATGAAAACTCATGTCTATTTTGAATAAGCTCAAAAAGTCCATTCCTGAGATAAGGTTATGAGTTATTGACGGTATTATCAAGATTTTGATTGTCTTGGTAATGTCATTCACTGTCATTGGTGCGGAAATATAGCCCATATATTGTTGAGGTACACCGTCAGCGGTGGTAATATTTAAACAAGAATCATATTGTATAGGTAAATGTAAGGAATGCAACAAAGAGAAACCCTGATTTCCAAGAATAGTAGAGTTACTGCCTGTGTCGACCATAGCTAAAACGGGTAGGTCTAAAATTTTCACGGTAAGGTAAGGTCTGTTATCATTAGGTTTCTTTGCAAATAAGGGACAAGTACTACTGGGGATTGAAACAGTGCTTGGCTGTATTGAAGGTAAGGCAACTGGCATGTCACAGACAGGTACGGGAGTTGTATTGTCAGTAATCGAGAAGTTTTTGTCATTATCTTCAGTTTTCTGGATGTTCGGTACGGTATTTGTAATTCGTTCGATAGGTAAAGGTAATGGTTTGTCTGTATTTTTAGAATGATTGGACGCTAGGAAACCTTTAACAAAGGTAAGATAATTTTGCCATTTAGCAGCAAAAGTTGAAAAAGTTAGTTTTGGTTTGTTGGGGGGTTGTGATTGTTTGAAGATCTGTTTGGAGGTCTGTTCTGTCTTCTGGGGTTTTCTGACTGGGATGTAGTTGATTGTGCTTGACTGGACACAGTGGCCAGATTCGGTGGGCCAGTCTGCCTCGAGTTTTTTTGATTGCATTTACGACATTTTGGTTTTGTAGTGTTTTTTGCACCACAACCGTAGCAAAAGATAGATTTGGGCGAGAAACATTGGGAGTATGAGTGACCAGTTTTGTCACAATTCCAACAAACCAAGGAAGTTAATACTGAAACGTTTGCGGGAGTTCTTTGTCTTTGATTCGACGAGGAGGAAACATAAAGGCACGATAAATCTGGTTCGAGCAATATAGGATTATTATAAGGTGGTGATCTATATCTGTCTGACCAAACACGGGATTCCTCAATTCTTTTGCACAACTCGGTTAGTTCGTCAACTGTTTGGGGGTTATGAAGTGCTAATGACGATATAAAAGAAGGTAAAAGGTTCCTACGAATCTTTGCGACACGAGTACGTTCGTCAACAACACTACACAAGCGATTAAATAATCCAATCATTGTAGATATGTATACAGCAACCGGTTCGTTAGCACCCATAGTGCGATTAGAAATCTCTAGCTCTAAATCAGTCTCATAACTATATGGCAAAAAATCAGCTTTTAATTTGGCAACAATGTCTTTCCAGGATTGAAATTTACTACGATTATTAAGATACCATGTGAAGGCATTGTCTTTAAAAAGTTCACATGACTGCAAAAAGAGCTCATTTTCTGTAACTCCTCTAGAAAGTCTAAGGACTTCAACTTTTTCCAAAAATAAATGAAGTGATTCATTTTTACCAGTGAAGAAAACATTCCATTTGTAAACTGGATCGTGTTTTTGATGGGGGATTTCAGAAAGGGTGGGGGAAGGAAATGTGTTTGAAGGTAAAGTGTCTTCTGTTCTATTGTTGGTGGGAGTTGTTTTTGTCGCAAAGTCGGCTTCTAAAAGTATCAGCGTATTTGTCAAGGCTTGTTGTGTTAGTAATTGTTCATTACTTTCGGCATTTAATCTATCAATTCTACTTGTCAAATGTGTCAGTCTTGAATTGATTCTGGAAAATACTGGTTCATTTTTATTTCCACTAAATTGATTGATAATGTCTGTTAAGTCATTGATTGTTTCTGTAACTTCCACTATATCGTCCCCAAAAGAATATGAATTGACTGGGGACGAAAAACTTCTATTAGCATTTTCCCTAGCAAGAAGACCTGTTAAAACTTTACGTTTCTGTTCGACAGTATCCGGGACAGGAATATTTCTAATTTGAATTTCATATGAAAGTTCAAAAGACTTCAAATGATTGGCCTGCATCTTGAAAATATTTAAAAGGAGAGAAAAAGAATAAAAGACGGTATCTAAATCAACAGTACTAATCAAATAGCACTAGCGAAAGCAAAGGATCTAAAATCCGAATGAACATAAATGCCTGGCAACGAGATATAGATATGGAAACTGTATGTACGTGAATGACTGTAGATATAAAAACAACAAATACTTATTGCCGATAGATGTCAATTAAAATAAACAAAACCGTACTATATTTTCAACAAGTCATACCTAGTAATAAAAATGTTGCATAATAACTCCATAAAAACTATCAGTATATAAATGTATAGCTAATCAAGATCAAAAATGTATCATAAATTGTCATTAAAATTTTTGTAGCACATCACAATCTCTCTGTCGTCAAAAAAAAACTGAACTGCAAAATATTTATAGTTAACGATAAATTGTTAATTTGGCAACACTGCACTTTATACGGTATCCGCCAAAATAAACAGTACCGAAACAGAAAGTGCTGTGGAGTTGTTTATGTAATATGGATTTGTCATATTTGACTTAATTGTCATTAGTTGATATATTAATAGTACGCTGCAGTTAAATTTGATTTAAAAATGGTTCTAACAACGGAAGAGAAAGTGTTTTTGGTAGAGCATTATTTTCCTTCATACGGAAAATAGAATAATTTCTCGGGGAACAGACTTCGAATATCCTTCTCATTCACCTGATCTGACGCCACCTGACGCATACATTTGGGGCATAATGAAGGACAAAATATTTCACTCGGAAAATCCGCCGGCGAATATTGCCGAACTACGGGAAAGAATACAAAATATTTTTCGGCAGTTACATCAACCACTTTTTATAAATATGTTTATTGACTTACAAAATCGATATGAAGCTTGTTTGCGTCGAAATGGTGAACATTTTGAACACTTACATTACAGAAATTAAAAATTAATTTTTATTTTTATTTTCGGTACTGTTTATTTTGGCGGATACTGTATTAACAATATTAGACAAGAAAAAGTAAGAGAGTTTAAAGATACATTGTTACTTTGGCAACACTGCACTTGATTAACAATAGGTAAGATAAGATATTTCAGTTTGTGTAACTCGACACAATTCAACTGAACAAGATACAAACGGTAAGATATTTCAGTTTGTGTAACCAGACACAATTCAACTGAAAAAGATAATTTTACTATGCAGCTACATAAAATATAACAACTTATCAGAAAACAGACACCTTAAGAATTTACTTAAAACGTGGCAACATTGCAAACCAATCAGATGTAATTCACCTTTCCTAAAAAAAAATCAATAAGAAAATTCAATTTTCGGGACAACAAAAGATTGTGCTATACTAAGTTATCTCTTAAAAAAAATAAACCCAGAGAATATTCGTTATTGTAGACCAAAATATACATTTTTAATAAGGCAGGTAGTTAAGATAAAATTAAAAAAACGTCCAGGGTCGGTACAAGATAGTTACTTGAAAAAGTGAAATTTTATTAGTTAATTGTTGAAAGCAAAAATTCTAAATTGAACGATAAAGAAAATTTTAAAAAAGAGAATATGCAAAAATAAAAAAACTAAAATCCTTCCAACCCGACTGTTACACTGTGCAACAAAAACAATGGGCGCCAATTTGTAACGGTAAAAGTATGCTTTTAGTTGGGCGCCAATTTGTAACGGTAAAGGCGCCAATTTGCAACGGTAAATGCTGTACCTCACAGGGCACCAGCTCGAAGGGCTCCGGCTAGAGACTCCTCTCAAGGGTGATTCGACCCCAAGTTTATGCTGCACAAGGATAACAGAAGGGTTGTAAAAATTGAGGGCGCCACTACCTTTTTAACGATAAAAAGGACTAAGAAAACTAAGGCGGAAAAGGTAGAAACGCCTTGTAAAATTTAAATGAAAGTTAAAAAATAAAAAAGTTACTAAAAATTACCCCGGGCGATATCTCCCTCAACTTTTATAGTTGAGGATTTTAATAAAAAAAGAATTAAAAACAAAATTTTAATTTATTCTGCCACAGGAAATGAATAACGGAATTTAATAGAGGAATTTGTACTTTTATAGGTACTTAGCTTAGATGAAGTGGTTTCCTGGAGAAGTCAGGTCTTGATCCGAACTGATGAGTTCTGTTCTAGGGCGGTAGTTTGGGGGTTCTATCCTTGGCTATATTCTTGGGGTTATATTCTCCGGTTAAATTCTTCGGTTTATATACCTCGGCGTTATATTCTAGCCTAGGGTTATATTCTCGGCGTTAAATTCTTGGGTTCTATCCTAGCCTAGGGTTATATTCTTGAGTTATATCCTAGCCTAGGGGCTGTGCTTACCTAGAAGTACAAGTGGATCAGGGATATGTGGGAACTTGAATGTAATGGCACATTATGTTGGTCAGCTTTTCAGGTTAAAGAAAAGGAAGGCAGTTATTTGAAAGTCAAAAAATTGATTTAATTTACTGAAAGCTTTCCAACATTATATGTTCCATGTTAAAACAGTAAAAATAGCAATTATTGGCTAAATAAAAAAATATACTAATGATCCGAAAAAAACTAATCATAGCAAAAAGTTATTTATTTAGTTATATGAAAAAATATCGTGCCTAGGAAATATATGAAACCGGCACTGGCGTTACGAAAGAATATTTTATAGGTTAACGGTAATTTATAAAAGTGTTATTTTATAATTAAAAGAGTTATTTCGCAACTGAAAAAGCTTGAAAATGTTTGTATAAAAGTAAACAGTGAATTATAAAAGAATATTTGGTTTAAAACTACCATATTAGTATAAAAGAACAGTTTATGACCACGTGTTGTCTGTGTAAAAAAATGAAGAATGCATACGAAAATTATATCAGACAGTACTTTAGAAGAAGCTTATTAATTATAAATTATGATTTTGAACTTACCACAGCAAAATTCCTAAGATAGATACTTAAGATATGAAAGATAGCGAAAGATGATGTGCCCTCTTAGGCAGTCGTTAACAAAAAGGGGTGTTTAACGTGGCGTTGTGCAAAAAATGGATGCGTCCGTTGGCAGACGTCAATTGTCTTACGGTCAGGGTAGAAGAGTTTGGGATCACAGAACTATAATTGGATGTGGCTAGTGACGACGAGCGCTAATTAAAAGGATTTATTCTGTAAAATCGAAACAGGTCGATAGACATGTTACAAACTCATGTTGATAATGAAGATTTGCAGATAGATGTCTTGGGATATTTTGCCGCTAATCCGAATTCATCTTTGCGGGAATTTGAGCAATTGTTACAAGTGTCATCCAGAACAATTCACAAGATATTAAAAAAACATCATTGGACCCCTTATTCTTATACAGTTGTTCAACATTTACATCCAGGATATTTCATAAGACGTGTCGAATTTTGTGAGTGGATTTTAATTAAAAGTCAAGAAGATGAAGTTTTTACAAAAAAGATTATTTGGTGTGATGAGTCCAAATTCACGAAAAATGGACTGTTTAACCGCCACAACAGCCACTATTGGAGTGACGAAAACCCTTACGTTACATGTGATAGCAAATTTCAAGTGTCATTTTCTTTTAATGTTTTTTGTGCTATAAAAAATGATAAGATATTCGCACTTACAATTTATGACGAAAATTTAAACGGTGAGCGGTATTGTAATATTCTACAGCAAGCAATTTTTCCGGCACTGCAAAATTTACCTAATAATGAGGTTAATGAAACTTGGTTTCAACAAGATGGTGCACCTGCTCACAATATTCGAAGAGTAGGCACATTGCTTCAAGAAATATTTGAAGATAGGTGGATAGCTAATAACGGTCCATTCCGTTGGCCACCAAGATCCCCCAAATTGTCACCACTGGATTACTTTATTTGGGGGTATGTTAAAAATAAGGTATTCGCTGAACCTGTTACTACCAAAGAAGATATGATAAGTAGAGTTCTTCGTACCTTCAACGAAATGGATAGGGAATTCATTTCAAGAGCTACTAATGATAATTTCATTAAAAGAATCCAGAAATGTTTGGAAGTTGATGGACACAATTTTGATCATTTGTTACTTTAGTGAGCTTCTATCCCAAATTTGTCTATTCTTGAATGTTGAATATAATGTATGAGCGTTCATTGTTTGTTTTATTAAAAAATTTTATTTTCTAAAATTTGGTATTGAAGAAATATTTGTACAGTGCAATTTCCGGAAATCTACATGAGATAGGTATAGGGAACCCTAATGCAGATAGAAAGCGGATAATGTATATTTTTAGTATAATCAATCATATACAGGGTGTTCCATTTGAAAAAAATGAATTATAGTGAAAACCAAATAAAGTTGCGTTTACGTCACCAAGGTCGTATTTCTATCGCAGGTGTGGCTACATTTCTATCGAAAAGTACATATACTTAAATTTGTTAATTAATCGGTTCTAAAGATAACCCAATCAATAAAAAAACTTTTGTACCAAAATAATGTATAAGCAATATAGCTTTATTGGGTTTAGACGTCCCTCGATGTAAAAATTTGTGTTAAAATTTTTATAAAGAAGCCTCCAATTATTGACGGTAAAATAGTCACTGCCAGAAATAATGTCATGTTGCCGCGTTCTTTGTGACTTTTCTACTCGTGTAGTGTCATCGATTTTGAGGTTATAGTTACGTGCTTTATAAAATTTTCTTGTGACAAATATTTATAATCAAAACTGTTTTTTTCAAAACAACGAAGCATTTTCTTCTGTGATTGTTAAAATGCCCAAACAGCTGAATAGCCGATGCAAAGAACTTGTGGCTTCATTAGTAAATTATTTTGAACAAGAAAGAAATAATAATGGCCCTTAAATGCTGTACAAGAGGTAGGTAATATGTGAATAATATATCCTTACTTTACTCTACGAAAATTTCTATTATTTTAGCGTGTAGCTGCTGCTTTAAAAATCAGTGTAAGAACAGTAAGCAAAATTTGTCAAACTAAGAAAAAAGGTGAAGAGTTTGAGTCACCAAAGAAAAAACGTTGCGCTCATAAACGAGTAACAAATACAGAAACTTTAAATACAAGCTCTATTCGTGATACCATTTACAACATGTACCAGAGAAGTAAGTATAATTACAATTGTATATTTAACATATTTTTATTTCTGTATGCTTTCAGAACAGCACATAACGATTCAATCATTGTGGTCCCAACTAAAAGAAAAAGAATTATTTAATGGTAGTACCACTTCTTTGAATAGATTGCTCAAAGAACTTGGGTTTAAGTGGATGAAGGATAATCCACGACGAGGACTTATGGAATTACCTAATGTTGTTTTGAAAAGAGTAGAATTCTTAAGATATTATAAAGAAGCGAAGGACGAAGGTATATACCAATTTGTGTTCATCGATGAAACCTGGATATTTCAAAATGGCATCATAGGTCATTCATGGCAAAATGAAAATATCAAGAGTGTTAAGACCACTAAAACGGATGGCAAAAGGTTTGTTGTATTGCAAAACATAAGTGGTTAATTAAACATTATTTAAATAATATTATTACAGATATATTATACTCCATGCTGGAAATGAAAACGGATTTAAAGAAGGTGCTGAAGCAATATTTTGTTCAAAAACCCAACTTAATGATTATCATGGGGAAATGAACCAGGCAAATTTCTTGAAATGGTTTGAATATCAGTTGCTGCAAAATTTAGAGAATCCTTCTCTAATTATACTTGATAATGCACCTTATCACAGCATGTTATTGCATAAAACTCCAAATACAGGATGGTCAAAATGTGCTATTCAGGACTGGTTGACAGAAAAAAGCATTCCCTATTCTCACATGATGTTCAAAACAGAACTGTTGCAAATCGTTTCTCAGTAAATATACAGATATATTCTTACTTATTGCCATTTATTTTAAACATTTTTTTTTTTTTAGAAATAAGCCACCAATCAAGTATATAGTGGACGATATGGCAGAACAGTATGGACACAAAGTTTTACGTCTTCCTCCTTACCATTGCATATTCAACCCTATCGAATTAATTTGGGGCATATCAAAAAATTACTACAATAGGCATACTGGTAGGGATGGTAACAGTGCGAATAACTGCCTGAACATGTGGCACGAGGCACTGCACATGATAACTCCTGATATGTGGAAAAATTCTATACAACATACTGAAAAAGAGATATTTAAATGGTATGAGAGGGAAAGAATATTTGATCGTCCAGAAATTATTCCGATAGTTATAAATTTTAATAGTGAAGAGAGTGACACTGATGTTGAATCAGATGAAGAAATTGAACAAGAATTTGAATCTGCCTAGTTTCATTTCACAATATGTTGATTTGTTTAATGTTAGTTTTTGTCTTTGAAAATATGTTCATTATTAAACATATTTTATTTTATTGATTGTATTTTTATTATATTTATTTATTAAAAGATTTGGTAACTCAGTAATAACCTTACAACTTTTATTCTAGAATTCCTTACTTTGTGAAATCTATTTATAAATTTAATTAACAAAAAACGTCAATGAAAAAACTCCACACTATATTAAACGAAAACTATCAAACTATCGATAATTTTGTAGTTTTTATTTATAATATTGTGGAATTTTCAACTTTTATGTTTTTTGTTGACTTCAGTTATTTTCTGTTAATTTCCATATTTCGTGAACAATTTGACAACGCTGCAAATGTTCACAGTGATGACGTAAACGCAACTTTATTTGGTTTTTACTATATGTGAATATTGTAGGTGACGAATTTACTCCAATTTTGAGAGCACTTTGTATAATAAAAATAACAATTTTAAAATTATAAACGATAAAATGTAATGTCGTGTACACTTTCTGGAAAATGTAAGCCTTTACCCAAGTTACCTTAGAAGATATTGAATGTTTTGTACATAGTGAAAATGTGTGGTTTCCATTAAAAAAAAAATATAACTCAAAAAGGGTTGAAGATAGGCATAGGGAAATATTGACGAAAGTTGTTTAGAATAATGTAAATATTAAAAAAATGTAAAAATATACAGGGTGTCCCATTTGAAAAAACGAAATTAGAGCTAACTTCCGGTATAACCAGAAGTGATAAAAGGATGCCAATATTTTCAATGAATAGTTCTCACTTCGAAACCCCCCCCATGCAAATTTTCAGTTTTCATTTACCTGTAGTCCACGAGATCTGTCTAACCGACGGTTTATCGGCCGCACCCTGTATATATATATATATATATACATATATATATATATATATATATATATATATATATATATATATATATATATATATATATACATCCCGCTATCTATTGTGCGTACGTACAAGGAAATGTATTTGTGCGTCCACTAGAAAGACTAAATTTTTGAATATTTTGGTTGCGTATATTTACTCTTTTGTGCATCTAGAATACCACTGTCGGTTTTATATATACAAAAAAAAATTTGCATTTTTGACATTCCAAAGTACTTCTAGCTCCTCCCAGCCGTAAGTATTTGAACTTCCAACATATACGTTTTTGTCTGATTTGCATTCAATCATACGTCCATGCAAGGTTGCCAAGTTTTTCACAAACCTATAAACTAATTATTTCAGTGATACACTATTCTGCGTCCATTCAAAGCATAACATAATTTGAAAAATTGTAGATTATGTCCATACAGGATAAATCGCATATAAAAGTGTGTAGTGGTCCAACTGAAAATATTTTAAAATTTAATGTAGTTAATTAATGAGTATAAATAGAGAAATTATTGGTTGAATTTTTTTCAAGCATTCTCATAAATAAAAACACGATATTATTATTGTGTCGCATGTAGAAAAAATTTCTAGATAATCTTTTTACAATTTTTTATTTATTTTTGTTGTTCATATTTACTCTTACTGCACTACACTGACTAGCCAGTATAAATAAAATGATTCTTTAAGTTAAATGTTGAACTATGTAATATTAGCACTGATTTTTGCTGAAATATTTATTTCGAAAAAAATGTAGATATACATAAGATTAAATCTTATCGTCGACTTTCGAATTTCTTTAAATATCCGTCACTATAAGTTTCGATATTTTGTTGAACCCTTTTCAGGTAATATTCATCCCTTCAATGTTTTTAAATAGCAAAAGGGGTCAAGTAAGTAACACTCCATTTGGAAGGGTATAAATAGAAGATTTAAAAATTAACACATAGGGTATATTTATAGTCAATAATTTACGATCTTTAGACAGTTTAAATTCGTATGTTTTGAACTTCAAGTAACAGCTGAAGCTAAACTGTTCAAAGTTTATTAAAATGGCTTATATTGACCTATATTAATTTTTCAAGCACTATCTAATTCTATAAGAAAAACCATAATACAAAGTGGTCAAAAACTCTAAACTTTTGATTACCTTGTATTATGTTTCATATTATATCATTATATAGTGCTTAAAATTTAGGACAGGACCATGTATGCATTTTTGATAAAACCGTTCAGCTTCAACTGTCACGAATTTCAATCATTTAATTATTGATTTAAGACCATGTTAATCGGCTTTGTTAAGAAGTTTAATTTGTTTGGCAAAATTTGAATGAGACGTTATTCTGCATATTTTAGAGCAGATGTCAAATGTTTTTGACGTCAGCGTTTTGCGTACGGCTGCCATCTTGAATTTTTTGAAATAGCAACCTAGGTCGAGTGACATATCTCAAAGAAGCTTATTTTTTTATTTCCAGAAATTGGAGCAGTGTATCGCTTTAATACAAAATATCTTATGGAATATCAGTTTTATTTTTCTAAATTGAATTGTACTGTACTAATGATATGACTTTGTAGGTTTTTAAAATTAAACAAAAAACAATAGTAGTCATTAAAAACGTGAACCACATTTATGCACAAATTGTGAAAACTGATACCAATTTCAAATTAGCATAAAGTTTAAATGTAAATTAAGAATAACGGCACATTTATCGGAAAAACAACGAATCGAAATCTTAATGTTAGTTCCCATGACGAAGCAGCTCATATTTTTAACGATTTAAATCCAGAATGCCCTCATATAAGTGGATCTACAGTGACAAGGTTGATAAAAAATAAGCATTTGCGCATTAACTTTTCGGAAAGCCTGCCTTATTCTATATTTCCTATCGTCTGGTGTACTTTGTACCCCTGATCTTTAGCATATCCTCTAAAGAACATATCACTTTATTCAATTCTGGTGATCTTGGTGCCCAGAAAACTGGTCCTTATCGTCCAATCCAACTTTCAGGAAACATCATTCAATTGACTAAATGAGTGCATTATGATGAGTAGGAGCTTCGTCATGTAGATACCCCATTTGTTAACATACGAATTAGGTAAATGTAAATGTTTGTTGATATTTCGGAACCTACCTAATTACTAAGTGCGACAATTATAGTTTGGATCTAATTTTACTATTTGGAAGAACTACATCAAGAAATCTGTCCCTTATATGGCACTGTAATCTATGTTTTAAAAAATTTTTCTAAAATCCTAACTCGTTAATTGTTCTGAATGAATTTTATATAGCTGTTTTTCATTGATTTTTTGTTGGAATTAAAATTTTGATCATAAAATTGAAATATCACAGAAACCATTCAGTTTGGGTATAGGGAATTCTTATCAAATTTGAAGTATAGTAAAGTAACTTTCATTTACGGATATGAATTACAAGGTGATCCGTATAAAAAAATTGTGAAGCCGATGTATTCAAGTTTGAACTCGCCCTGTATACGGATATATATTGAAGCAGGTCTAGTGAATTATGATATTATAGTTTATTTCAACAAGTAGGTACATAGAGAATTGGAATGCAATACTCCCCTAACTAACAGATGTTTATCGGATATCACAGAGTTGTACTCAAAATTGACGAAATATTTTGCAATCATTTAATGATAACTTGGGTAGGTACTATTGAAAAATAAATACTTTTAGGCGTCACAATTTTTAAGTTTATAAAAGAAAACTTGAGGTGGATCACTTCGAATAAAAAATTATGTACTATAAAATATTATAGCTTCCGTACCCATTGTAAACAAACTTTCACTATCGATTTGACATGTTATGAATGAACGCAGAAAGATTATCTATTGTTCTCCAATTCACAGGTAGAAAAACAAAAAACTGGTTACGTATTTTAAGAAATATTAATATACAGGGTTATTCATTATAAATTACCCACCCCCTATCATCGTTATTATTGCTTTTAAAAAAAAAGTCTTATATAAAAGTTTTTTGGTTACAGCTGAATTTTGTTAATATGCTATCAAAAGTTCAGTAGCGTGCAAATTTAAGGGGATACAAAAAAGAATAGGGTTTTTTTAAATGGACACCCTGTATATTTTTACATTTTTGGAATGGTCTTTTTTTATGATTTCAAAAGTATATAAGATGTTACCCCTACCTTGTACCATTTTTGGGTTATTAAATGTTCAAAATCTTAGTTTTAGTAGTTACTGTAAATATGAAAAAGATAACATTATTAAAGTAAGCTATGAAAATGACAACTAATATGTTTGATAATTGACATTTTTCTGATAAAGTTATTAAAATGGTTTACAGTAAGGAAGAAAAAATCCAAATTTTTACATGTTTTATAGAAAATAACAAAAATAAGCGTGCAGCACGAAGAGCATATAGGGTGTTGTATCCCAATCGTCCAACACCATCAGAAAATACTTTTAAGAATGTTTACCAAATGGTAACAAATCAGGAAGAACAGCTAGGTATATTGCTTCATTTCGAAAGTAAACTCATTCATCCATTATAAGTATTTGCCCCGAGTGGACTTTTTTGAAACATTCTATTTTTTTTTAGAAAATTCTCAATGTAGTATATATACTGCGGTTAATCAATTACGTAAGAGTTCAAAATTCAACGTACTTTAAAAAATAACAACTATAAACCCTATAAAATTTTAGCGGTACAAGTTTTAACAGAGGCTCATAAAAGGAAGAGGCTTGACTTTTGCCGCCAGATGATTCAAAAGTTGGATGAAGATCCCGAGTATTTTACAAAAATATTATGGACTGATGAATCAATTTTTTTTTGCGGCAGGAGTTTTTAACAGGAAAATCGAAGGTCGTGGGAAAATAAGCATAACAGAAAAATATTAGTGAAACAAATACAAAAATCAGGAAGAAAAACTGTTGGCGTTTGGTGTGGAATTTTTAGAAATAAAATTGTTGGGACTATATAATATTATGATTATACCTCAACTGGAGTTACCTAATTAAAAATACTTATCCCATTAATTGTCGATAGGATTGGATGCAGGATGGCGCACTTCCGCAAAAAATTCCCATTTCTTTGGGGATTTCTAAAAGATATTGTTAATAATAATATTATACAGGTGATTAAAGAAAGGATTCAACTTGAAATTAACAAACTAAATGGAAATAATGAAGTTATCTGCAATGTTATTTTAAATATAAGAAGGCGTTATCAATTATGCATTGACAATAATGGTGGACACATCGAACATCTTCTATAAATTATTTATTTATAAATTCTTTTAAATGAATCCTTCTTTTCTATTTTGTATATATATTTTGTCTTTTTCTTCCTCACTGTAAACCATTTTAATAAATTTATCAGAAAAATGTCAATTATCAAACATATCAGTTGTCATTTTCATAGCTTACTTTTTTCATATTTACAGTACCTAACTACTAAAACCAAGATTTTCGACATTTAATAACTCAAAAACGGTACAAAGTAGGGGTAACATATTATATATTTTTGAAATCAGAAAAAAAAATAACATTCCAAAAATGTAAAAATATACAGGGTATCCCATTTAAAAAAAAACTATCATTTCTTGTATCCTCTTAAATTTGCACTCTACTGAACTTTTGTAACCAAAAAAATTTTATATAAGACTTTTTTTTCTAAAAGCAATAATAACGATGATAAGGGGTGGGTAATTTATAATGAATAACCCTGTACAATTTCGTCATTATGACCTATAGGTTTTCATATTAGTTTTAATTATGGTTTTAGTTTTGTAATAACCATCTTTGAGAAGGGTTGTACCTATTTGTAAAATTTTGGACCATTAGGACTAAACGAACAAACGATGATTTTAAACGTATTTCGGTATATACCGAAAGAAAATCGCATGTCCTTAAACACACCTTCTTCTAATGCTTACTGTTTGCAAAACAGTGTTGACAGCACTATAGAAAAATGTGCACAAATTACTGGAGTGGGGATATCGACTATTTACAAAGTAATATGTGAACAAAAAACAAATCAGGTTTTAAGCGAACCTAAGAAGAAACCAGGACGAAAAGTAAAGAAAACCAATGAATTTATAAACGACGCAATCAGAAGATACATCCATTCATTTTATATGAAAAATGAAGTACTAATATTAAATAAAATATTTCAATTATTAAAAACTGATGCGAATTTGTCGCTTATAAGTAAAACAACGTTTTGTTGCATTTGCATAAAATAGGTTTTAAGTGTAAGCAACGGAGTAGGAATAGTTGTCTTACTGGAAAACGTATAATCAGATTATCTTCGCGAGATAATGGCAGCAAGACGTTGAGGAAAACAAATTTTTTATCTTGATGAAACTTGGGTTAACGAAGGACATACCCCTTCTAAGATTTGGCAGGATTCTAATATTAACAGCGGTAAACAGGCGTTCATGGATAATGGTCAACCGGCATTGTAGGTCCTTGTGGTCGCTGTTTGATTATTGGACATATTGGTTCCGCATCTGGTTTCACTGAAAATGGTTTGTTACTATTTACTTCAAAAACTGACGGCGACTATCATAAAGATATGAACGCACAAATGTTACAATTAGTTTAAGTCGTTTTTGGAAAATATACCACCATCACTCATAGCTCTTGATAATAGTGCCCTGCAAGAAAAATGACCAACCTGCTCAT
This sequence comes from Lochmaea crataegi, assembly GCA_947563755.1. NCBI lineage: Eukaryota > Metazoa > Arthropoda > Insecta > Coleoptera > Chrysomelidae > Lochmaea > Lochmaea crataegi. Next base: position 41,403,602 of record OX387427.1, on the reverse strand, counting down.
GGGTAAACGCTGAATTAATGAAATGGCGACAAAATAAAGGTATATCATTTAATAACAGCGTTACCAAAGCCTGTCTCTATGAGATTGCTAAGCAACATAAGTGAAAATATAAAAAAAATATCTGATAGATGGACCTGTCAGTGTTTTACGGCTCCCCCCTGACCACTTCGAGTTAAACCCAATAGAGTTGGTTTGGGCAGAAATTAAACAGTTCGGTGCGAGAAACAATATTACATACAAATTAGAATATGTAAAGAAATTACTATTAAGTCACGTTGAAAAAATTGAAAATCAAGTACAAGTGACACTGATAACGATGACGACCAGTAACTTTCTGCTTATATAACTAACATGTTTCGTCAATTTTGAGTAAAACTTCGATAAAGGCCTGTTAGTTAGGGGATTATTAAATTCCAATACTTTATGTACTTGTTGGAATAAACTATAGAAGAAAATCACAGACGTATGGTTGTAACTGATTAATTTCAAAATGAGCAGTTCAAAGTATACATAGGCATTGAACTCATTACGATTTTCAGGAACAAGTGCAAGTACAACCTCATATCATTGCAATAGAGAAATCAAGCAGAATTCAAATTATAAGTAGAATACAGGGTGTCCCATTTAAAAAACTGTAGCTTTCATCTGGCACGGCGTTCTAGAACACACTGTACAATTGCAACCAATTTTAAAATATGAACCTTCAGGGTGGAGAGCACCGGTCAAACTTTTATTCGAAAATCTTCGAGGATTTACAATATATTGGACTCTATGGTACTAATGAATTACCCTGTATACAATTTGCATCTGCTTTCACCGAGGACCAATCTTTTAACATTATGTTAATTTTCTCTCAAAAAACTAATTAATTTAAGTACACTCCAATTTCACACAAAAATATATTCACTACAAAACCCAATGTACGTTATTAGTAATCTCACGGTAACACGATAATATTACCCCTACTAGGTGAAAAATGGAAATTCTAATAGATAATTAGTTTCTCACTTAAATATTACATTATGATTATTTTATCTATTTGGTAACGTGGTGCAAATATGACGAAAAAGTGAAGTTTGTGTTTGGTTACGTATAACGGATATTGTACTGGATAAAGGTACTTCAATTTACATAATCTTTTTAAATTTCAATAGTTCAATTTTCAGTTTTCTCAACTTGAAAAAAAACTATCCAATATTTTTTTTCTACGAGCGCGCGGAAAAGTATACTAGGGCGCACGATTCTACTTTGCCGCACGCAAGGTATCATTTATTGTCTTTTATAATTATTTTTCTCGTTTCATTTTAATTTAGTATAATATGGCGTTAATAACTATTATTGATTACATCAATAACCAGACGGTAACTAATAAACTTGTTAGTTTGTATCCGTCCGCTCGTAGAAAAAATGTTGTTTCAAACATATGCGTTAAGCGTTGGGAAAATAACTATTTCAAGGGAAAATGTATGTTTGTTAATATTATAAGTTGCGGCGTCAACAAAACATGTCTAATACAAAAAGATAATCCGTTTATATCTCCGGTAAAAGATACTTTCTTGTAACTTTGAGGAGCCATAAGAGGTGAGAGGGGCTATAAAGTACCGACCATAGCGTTTACAACGTTTTCAGTTACTGTCGAACGCTTAAAGATACAACCTGTACAATTTAAAAATTTTAAATTATACAAAAATAACCAATTAAAAAATGATGTAATACTTGGTGTCTAATTTGAACGATTGCTTCCTTAAAATCACTGGTCACGAAGTTCATGCATCCTGATCTCCGAAATGATAAAATCAGACTCTGCGGGTTGGTGAAAAATTAGACCAGCCATACAACCACGAAAAACATATTCAATTTAATGACGTAATTTTTTATCACATGTCTCAACTTTAAAATTTCAAATGACACTTCCTGTATATTTTGGGAATTATTGGGTAAGCGCTTAGTGTTAAAATCAAAGATCAGAATGAATTTTTTTTCACTATAGTTACCTGTAAAATTTTTATATATTTGACATTAGTTACTAATTCATTGTATTGTTATTAGTTGACTTACGTTTACGTTTTATCTTTTATGGATCGTAAACTTTGCAGTGTTTTGTCTTCCTAGCGACATAAGCTGAATGAAACTGCGTCAATCAACAAGAAAACACAATTATGTAATTATGCTGCTATGGGCCCAGAGTCCTAGTAAATTATGTAAGTTTATAAAAGTTTCCTATGAAACGACCACCGATGAAATATTCAGAAATATAGTAACTTAATTCTTAAAATTGCGGTGTTGCCACCAGCGGACGCACAAGTCGCTTGGTTTGGCTAAAAAATATTTTAGTATATTCACATCGTGTATATACAAGTGCGCCAGTGCGGAAATTTATGGAACTCACATATTATATACTCCACTCATTTTGTCGTATTTTGACGTCCACCATAAAATTTGCATGAATGCTTGTTATGATGTAAAACTATCGAAAAAGTAGTTTAAATTGAAAAATAATTGTGCGTCCGTATATCGGACGCACAACTACCATCGGACGCACGATTAAATGTAAAAGGGCAATGTACGGACGCACAAAGGCGTAAAGATAAATATATATATATATATAAAACGATGCTACTCTTGAAGGTTTTTCACGGTATATAGTTTTTTTTTATTTATATTAATTTTTGACCTCCGGTTTTCTGTGGTCTGCAAAATACCCACACCCCTTTTGACTCACCTGTCAACGCTCACCAAAATCGCCTGTCAATTTTGTTCTGAACGTTATAGTCAATAAAAAACTAATCCTAGTGAAATTTCAAAATTACAGAGCAAAGTATTTTTTTCAAGTTTTTGGGGTGCAATAAGGGGTATCAGGCCAGCTGTTTATAACGAGAGACTAAAATACATTATTTTCATTATTTAGGCCAAGAGAAAGACAAAACCCCTAGAAGAAGACTTTCTACTACTGGAGACTGAAGTAGAGGAATTTCAAGAAGTGGTCAGAGAAGAGGACATTGCACTACAGGATGCCAGAGAAGAGAACGCTGGACTGCAGGGCGCCAGAGAAAAGGACGTTCAACTACAGGATGCTGTTGAAGAGGACAATCAAGTAGACGACAACGGAGAGGAGGAATTGCAACTACAAGAGACTGGAGAGGTGGACATTCTACAGGAAACTTGGGAAGAGGACTTTCCACAGGACGCTAACCAAGAGGACATTCAACTACAGGACGACGTAGGAAAGGAATTTCAACTACAAGAAGTTGGAGAAGAGGACACCCAACTACAGGACGCCCAAGAAGACATTCAACTACAGGACACCCAAGAAGCGGAGATAATTAACATTGTTGAAGAGGACAGCCCAACAACAGATATGGATGATGATAATTTGGAAGAATCTCTATCACAACAAAAAAGTGGTGAAGAGCCTGGTATAATTTCATCAGATGAATATGAACGGAAAGTTCTTTTACACAGTATTTTCTTATTTCCAAGTAGCTATTCTCAAGTAAACCTCTTAAAACTGATCTTCAAAATAGTTAATTTTAAAAATAATAGAATAATGATTTTTTTTAGAATAAAGTCACATCAGTTGGAATATGAAATAGAACCTAAGCCTGAAAATCCCATCACAGGAAATAGGATTGTAGAGCTAGGGTATGTGTTAGATTGGGCTACTCGACTACAGTACAATCACTCCAAAATATGTACACTGGGCATGCTCAGTATTAAGGAAGAACGCAGACGGGGCAATGGATTGACTAGTACAGTAGTCTTTAAATGTTCAATGTGTTCGAGAGAATACGAATATGACACAGAAAATCCAAATAGAAAAAAATCTGTAGTAAATATTGGAGCAGTATGGGGAACTTTGGCTGCGGGGTCCACATACTCGCATATGACAGAAATGTTGGCATGCATGGATATACCTACTATGGGCTCCAACTTATACTACAATATTGAAAATGAACTAGGAAAGGTAAATACAATTTGAAACAGAAATAGATAAAACATGTAATATTTTTGCTATGTAAAATATGAGATTATCATGTTCAAAATCATTTTAGGAATGGGAAGCCTCTCTTGTGAGATCCATGGAAAGGGCTGGCATGGAAGAAAAAGAGAGGGCTACAGAAAATGGACAACTTTGTTTAGATGGCACACCTTGGATCACAGTGCATGTGGATGGTTCTTGGAGTAAACGATCGTATGGCACAAACTACAATGCACTATCTGGTATGGTAGCTATAATTGGTAAATATACGGGCCAACTACTATTTATAGCAGTAAGAAATAAGTTTTGTGCTATATGTGCCAGAGCTTCCAAAGGCAATGTAATTGTAAAAAAACACAACTGCTACAAAAATTGGGATGAATCGGCTCCTGCGGTGGAAGCTGATATGGTTGTTGAAGGATTTAACTGCAGTGAAAAAATGCATGGTGTGAGGTATTGTAAATTTATAGCGGACGGTCACTCCAGTGTATACAAGAATATTATAGAAAAAGTCAGTTATGGAAGTGACGTTAAAAAAGTTGAATGTACGAACCATGTCTTAAAAAATTATGGAAAACGCCTCAGGGAAATCAAAAAAGATACCAGGATTACACTAGCAGGAAGAAAACTAGTTACTATGAAAAAAATTGAGGTCTTAATAAAACGAGCAAAAATTTCAATATATGAACATGCCAAACAAGAATTTCCAAACATTGATCTCTTGAAACAAGATTTAAGAAATGGGCTACACCACGTATTTGGAAATCACTCGTCTTGCCGTCCTGGTACTTGCAATTCTATTGGAGACATTACTGACAATATGATTCCGCAGCTGCAGTCAACATCTATATTTGATCACCTGAATGGTAAATAATTTTTTTGGTTTTTATATAATACATTGTTATTTGTATTATTTATTTTAGGAGCACTTGACCTTCTTGCAAGAAAATCACACCTGCTGATAGAAAACCAAAACAATAATACAGCAGAGAGGTTCATGAATATTGTAGCAAGATTTAATGAAGGAAAGAGATTAAATCTTATACAAAGGGGGTCATATCAAAGAAGAGTCCAACTGTCAGGTCTGAGGCATAATGCACATATTGGGTGGCACACAAGTCCCTACAAAAATGTGACTGGTTGCTCCCCTGGTCAACATTTCAAAAAATTTCTCTCCCAAGAGGCAAATGTTCGTGAAAAGAGAAAGTGTCGCAAAACAATTTTTCATACTAGTGGCGAAGAACCACTAGTTAAAAAGAGAAAATGTACCGCAAATGTAGATTATGGGCCAGACGCTGATCAACCTGAAAACTCAGAAATGATGAAACAAGAAGTAGTTGAAATCATGCAAAGGCTACAAGTAAGTTAAAATTATTTTAAGTAGATGTAATTACTTATATCAGGCTAACAGATATAATAATTTAACATTTTTTTTAGGTAACAGTTAGCCAAAGAGACCGCATACAAGCAGAATCTGTGGGGCAGTTTGGAAACGATGAATATGAAAATCAAAGAAAATTAAGATTGACTGCTTCTCTCTTTGGACAGGTTGTTGAGAGAAAAACATACACACCTTGTCATTCTCTTGTTAAAACTGTTCTTAAGAAGACTTATTTTATGACGGAGGCAATGGAGTATGGAATTGTTAAGGAGAAAGTGGCTAAGGGCATTTTTGAACAAGTACAAAATGTTGTGGTGGTTGATTCAGGATTGTGGGTAGATGTTCAACATGGTTATCTAGGTGCTTCTCCTGATGGTAAATATTTTTAACATAACAAATAATTACCATGTGTTATAAATTCTTTTCACATATTAGATGACATACATTTATTGATAAAATATTTTAGGGCTTGTAGGTGATGATGCACTACTTGAAATAAAATGCCTCCACTCTGCATCAAAACTGAATTTACAAACAAATACAATAAGCTAAATAATTGACCTCATGAAGAACAAAATTTGCCTGGAAAAACACAACAATAAAATTCAACTTGAGCGGAATCATAATTATTATTATCAGGTATAAATATATATTTATTCCAAAGAACAAAAATTCAAAATCATTCCCACATAATATATTCAATCAGTTTGATGAATATTCACCAGTAATAAATAATATGAATAACATTAAAAAATTGTTATTTGTGTAACGAGTGCATGTTTGTTGCAACGAAGCATGAAGCTAGTTCAAGACAAAGTCGAGAGCTACAATCATGCTGAGTGTAACAAACATGCTTTTTTTCTACGATAAAAAGTAGTTTTGACTCAGTAGATAGAGCAAAAAGTCACTTTCGTAGATAAAATTATGCCTACTGCCAATGTCTATTTAAAATATGTGTTTTTAAATCCAGGGGCAATTGAATTTAACTAATAGGAGCAGATGTTACTTTGTTGTGTATGTCCGCGATAATATAGATCTATTAAGTAAGATTCATAAGTAATGGGCCAAATTGTAAATTTACGTTCAGAAGGCCAAAATAATAATATTTTCATTAACAATAATGGGTCTTAGTCGGCTCCTTACTGAGGTACAGGATGTTAAAGCGAAAAAAATAAAATAGATTTTTGTTAATAGATCATCTACTTTTCTACATAATGACTTGAAAATTGAGTATGAACTAGTTTTTGTAAGGGTAAACAAGAATGTGTGAGAGGATTTGAGTTAACTCGTAGATGTCGCCACATGCGCCATATGAATGAGATGAAATCAGCTACAAATTTTTTATCGCTCATTATTTTACAACTTACTTATTTAATTTGGATATCCCCATCATTTCTGTAGAAAAAAGCTATACTTCTTTGATCTTCAAAATATTAACGATTTTCGAGATATTTGAATTTTACTAATTCACTACACTACATTTCACGGTGGTCGACGTAGCATTAATCTGTTAACAGATTCACTGCTCACATTATAATCGTTGCGTATCCTGGTGGCTACAAATTCATAAACTATGCATGATATAGTTGGAAGCAGGGATCCGCGCACAGAGCTGGTTTGCTAGGTCATGCAGCCTAGTGAAACACTGACATAATATCTGGATCATTTTCAACATTAAAATTATCATCTGACTCATACATGCATTGTTCCAATTCCACTCGTGTCAACGAACGTTTATCATTACAGTTTCTACGTTTTTTGGGCACAGACGGCCCTGCCTCACCCTCCGCCATAATGAACAAAAACGGATGATATTTTTCCAAGAACTAATACTTTAACTGTCCGCTCATGTAAATGCATATACTTTGAACAAGCGCTCGATCATTGCATGTCGAGATACAAAGTACGCCTAAAGCCGTCATGTGCTAATATCCCTCAGTACTCCTTTAGGCGTCATGCGCAGTTAACGTGTTAAGACACAAGCATGCCATGGAATGTTGACAGTGACAGTAACAACGTGTGTAGTAAAGCTTTGACGTTTAATGAAGAGCTTAAAACATTTTATTTCCAGCACGAGTTTAAAATAAATGTGTGGTGCGGTATAATAGGCAATACATTACTGGGCCCAGTTGAATTACCTCCTAATTTAAATGGAGAGTCATATTTGAATTTTTTAAATAATGACTTAGTCGACCTCTTGTGAGATCTTCCATTACAACTAAGAAGAAATATGTGGTTCATGCAAGACGGTGCTCCTCCACATTTTTCACTTGCTGTGCGCGAACATCTGAATGAAACATTCCCTCACCGTTGGATTGGACGTGGTAATGAATTTCAGTGGCCACCTCGCATCCCGAGTTTAATCCACTTGATTTTCATGTGTGGGGTTACATGAAATCAATGGTCTATGGCTGAACCTATAAATACACGAGACGAGTTATGGAATAGAATTCAAGATGCATCCAATTCAATACGAAATAATCCTGCTACATTTTTTAAAGTCAGACAATCCTTAACCAGACGGTTAAATGCGTGTATAAATGCTGGTGGTGGCCATGTTGAAAACCTTTTGCAGTAGGTCATGATTAAGCTTAAATTTAATTTAACTTCGCACAACTTTAACAAGTAGGTTTTGATAAGAGTTGTAAGTGGTCCTAGTTCAAGTCTGTTCTAATGCTGTCTTCGTTTTATTAACTGGCGTACAATAAATGTGTTTTATTACGTAATTTTTGTATGGTTTCATTTTAATATTATTACCAATTATCAATTACGGTTAGGTAAATGTCAACATTCCATGGCATGCTTGTGTCTTAACAGATTAATGAAACGTCGACCACCGTGAAATGTAGTGTACCGTCAACTGTACCGTCTTTGATAATTGAGGGGCAACTTTGATAACAGGTGTCCCAACCTTTGCTTTCTTGATTTACTGCGCAGGTGTAAATTTCTTGACGTGTTTAAATAAGTCATATGTTTCTTAGTTGCCACACGTTCGTGACAGTGAACATATGTTGGTGCATTTTGGCGCGGTTCCGGTACTACAAGGTAAGAAAGTTTACATTTAACATTTATTATTTTATGAAGCTTCGGAAATTTCAAGTCCACAGCTTTAGTGTTCCATCATGATCCTATTTTTATTATTTAAGTATTGTCTACAATACAGAGCCAACCACTCCTGAGAACATGAAGGATGGGATAAGGAGATCGTTTCAAACAGTAGCACCAGAAATGTTAAAGAAAGTGAACAATAACTTTTTAAAAGAGTTCAAATTTGTATCCAACAAGATGGGCGTCACTTTGAACACCTTCTTAGAATTTTTTGTAGTTATTTTTTTATAATTTTAAAGCTTATTGTATCTGTATGCCCAATAAGGTAACTAGATGTCAGCAAATAATTGAATATTGAAAAACAAATTTAAAATTTCTCGAAAACTATCAGAGTTAGATATAGGCAACCCTAATACCAACTGAAAGGTAATAAATTCCCACGTTTAACAGACCCAACAGATACAGGGTGTTCCATTTAAATTGAGCCAGAAATTTATGTATCAAATGGTTAGTGTTAAAAACACCCTGTATATTATAGGATACCAGTAAATATTGGAAACAGAATGTTAAAAGCTTTTAGTGAGATAGTGTAAAGCAAATGTGGTTATTCGTTTTTATTTTGAAGTTACTGTATTTTTTCGAAGGGTCTACAAATTATGTAAAATCGATTTATCCTGGAAACTGAACTAGATAGGTATAGGGAAATGTTAATGAACTTACATTATTTTTAATAGTACAATTCAAAAATGTGATAAAATACAGGGTGTTCCATTTAAAGGAACCTAACTTTGATACGGCACGCTTTTTTGGAGCACCCTGTATACTCCAAAATATTTTTAAATTATAGTCCTAAGTCATCTACTTAATTCTACGTCTAATTTTTTCTAATTTTATTTGCCGTTAAGACGCCAGAGAATAGTACGTTCATAGTGCCCCACCTTGTATATCCGGTAATTCAATGCTATAATTGTTTACGTTTCGGTCATACTAAACATCAATGTAAAGGTAAACAGAAATGCCAAAACTGTTCAGAAGAAAATTGTAACTCGGTTTTCTGTGAAGAAAATTGTAACTCGGTTTTCTGTGAAGAAAATAGAACTCATTGTGTACATTGCGATAGTAACGAACATAAATCCACATCCAAAAAATGCCCTGTTTACAATACACAATTAAGTATTAAAAAAGTAATGGCCACTATGAATGCATTTTTCAAAGAAGCTGAAACTATTGTAAATAATCCTGCGTACGGAAAAATCACGACTGATAATCGATTTTCATTATTATCCAATCCACAGAATTTTCCTGAGCTAACACAAACAGCTACAACTTCTTCTTACAGTTGAATCTTGAGTAAACCCAAGCCCGCCGTACATTTACCTAAACTTAATACGAGTAAATCTGCGCCTAAGAAACGCAGAAAGTCCTCCCCTCCACCTCCTCCTCCAACAAATCATGAAAACAAAAAAACTAATAAACATTCTTCCATACTTCCAAACCCCTATAGGGAAGATTTCAAATTTTATAAAGAGCAGCTAGTATTTCAAGTAGAAAACATTATCAAAGATATCGCACCCCTGTTTCAATAGTGCCATATCCCTAAAAAAAATCAAATTGACTTTTTTCGCCCAACGTATACATTACGAACTTGCCTACAATATGTAAAAGTGCCATAACAATATTTCTAATAAATCCCACGTGAGGCGCCAAGTGTCACTATTAACATTGGATATTTTGCGACTGCAAGCATCATGAAGAATATCGCAAGCCAGTATGTCATCTTATTTTGTCGAGTGCGGTTACAAAAAACAAAGCTGTAGAGCCATAACTCAGCTTGTGATCATTTATTCCAAATAGGTAAGTGATTTTCATTTATAAATAGTGTCTTAACCTGTATTATGTTAGAGTTGAAATTTATTTAAGTCGCAAAAAAAGAGATAAAAAGTGGTTGATACCGCCACATCATATGATGTGGCGTTATGCACTGCCGGCGTCGGTACTTTTTGTCAGGTTGCATTCTCCAATATCGCCGTATCCTGTGATATGGCACTATTGCTGATTTTTTTGTATCGATGTTGTTGGCTCTACAATCGTTGTGGTTGATGAGTGATGAGATATTAAGTTTATGACTTTTTTTTGTTGGTTCAATAATTTTGGATATACTGTAGGCTTATTAATGTTCATTAAAATGAGTTATATTCCAGGTTGTTTACTTTTATTTCAGATATCAAGCAACATGAACTATTGGTCACGGAATGCGCTTCTATTGCGCCTTGCTTTAAATAATACAAATCAGTATGAAATAATAGATAGGCCTCCGTCTCCGCAACATTTAACAGACGTTACTCCTGCTCTCTCTGAACGTAAACCCGGGTCGGATGGACCTGGTTACCTAGAGTGCCTGGCAGCTGTTACTCCTTATGGTAAGCTCATTTGTACGGATTGTATGTGATTATCTTCTTAAAAATATTTTGTTTTACAGAACCCAAAGAACTTGTCGATAATAAGGCCAGTAACATTGCTTCAGAACCTGCATTTCTGGGATACTTTCAAGGCGAAAAACAAAATCCTGAGATTGGTATTTCGGAAGACATAACTATGAGTATTGACAGTACATATACACGACAGACAACTGACTCCTTTGGAGTACCCAACTGCTGAAGCTGAAACCTGCTTATCAAGGTACCCAATTGAAGATACTGAATTAGTTTCTTGGAAAAACTCAACTGTTGAAACCGAAACCAACATTTTAACTGGTGGTACTGAATTTGTTCGACATAACACGGCAGTAGTGGTGCATAAAGATGCCGCCGATAATTGCTTAGGTTTAGACTACGATACTGACGACTCAGTCAAGGACCCAAATTATGTACCAGGCACAGGTAGCTAATTCTCCGGTTAAACTAACAAAAAAAAAGGAAGATAAATCCAGCAAATAGAATTGCGAAAATTGCGAAGACGAGGAGAAATGAAGGCTCAGAATATACATCGTCAACAACAACAAAAATTGTGAAGGGGGAAAAAATGGGACCACCATGCGCTGAAACATGCATTTTCAAGTGTCAAAGTAACATAGGACCAGGCGAGAGGAAACAATTATTTGATAGTTATTGGAGCCTTGGAAATTTAGATAAACAACGTCATTTTCTTCCCAAATGCATGGAAAAAATTGCCCCAGTGGTAAGATTCACAAACAAAAATAAGCCAAGACTATTCAATAACTCCTTTCATTTTTATATCGCTGATGAGAAAAAAAGGGTCTGCAAACGGTTCTTCATGAACACTTTAGGTATAAGTGATAGACCCATCAGAACGGTTTTAAAAAAAACAAATGAAATGGGATTTTTAGAACCGGAAAAAAGAAGAAAGCATGACAACCACTATCAAGTCGATGGTAGGATCAAACAATCAGTTAGAGATTTCATCAATGCCATTCCACGAATGGAGAGTCATTACCTCAGAGCACAAACATCGCGCGAATATATTGAAGGTGGTAGAAGCCTTGCTGAACTTCACCGAGACTATAAAAAACAGCAGCATGAGATAGAAGAGTCACCTGCAAATCTTGTGATGTTCTCAAAAATTTTCAATGAAGAATTTAACATTTCATTTTTCTCTCCCAAAAAAGACTTATGCAACTTGTGCGAGGCTTTCAAGAACTCCCCAGATGATCCTACCATGGCAGAAAAGTATGAAGATCACCAATATGAGAAAGTTCTTAGCAGGATGAGAAAGATAATGCACGTGAAAATACATCATACATTTTCTGCTGTTTCGACTTACAAGCTGTGAGGCCATTCCCTCGCGGCAATACATCATTGTTTTATTATAAGTCTAAGGTTAACTGCTACAATTTCACCATAACCAACATTTTAAATGGTGAGACAAAATGTTATTTTTGGCATCAGGGAGAAGGAAACAGAGGAGCAAATGAAATAGCGACCTGCATCTTCAAATATTTGGAGGAGATGACCAAAAAAATTAATGATGACAACTTAGAAGTTGTGTTTTACAGTGACAACTGCTGTGGACAAAACAAAAATAATTTTGTCATGGCGATGTTCTTGTATGCTGTTTATCACTTAAAAATAAGAAACATCACCCACAAATTTCTAATCTATGGTCATACGCAGAACGAAGGAGACGCTGCCCATTCAGTTATTGAAAAAGCTGTGAGGCAAGCCATGAAGAGAGGAGCAATATTCTTACCTCAACAATATGCAACCATTATCAGAGATGCTAAAAAGACAGGAGTGCCCTTTGAAGTGATAGAATTATGCCACAGTGATTTTTATGACGTAAAGAAGCTTCAGATGCAGCTGGGTAACAACTTCGATAGAGACCTAAATGGGGAAAAGTTTTATGTGCAAATATAAAAGTCGTGAAATATGATAAGGACAAACCATTTTCCATCCAAGTGAAAACCTCCTATGAAAGTGAAGATTTCCAGGAGATAGTAACAAAAAAGAGATCAAGAAAAAATAAGTTGCTTCTGGTTCCGGCCTACACAACTAAGCCAAGGATTGATGAGAAGAAAAAAAGAGACTTACTAGGCTTATTTGAAGTCAGTGCAATTCCTAAGTCCTACCTACCTATTTATCGGGCTATGTTGGATTCTGAGAGTGGACTTTAGTTTCAAACAATCCTCATTTCAATTTTCAAATTTAATGTTTGTTTCTAATGTTGCTTTTCTTACAATAATCTGAAGTTTAATTAATTTTTCAGCTTATATTTTCTTATGTTGTTTTCTTCATACATTAAACTTAAATTCAGTAAGTAGAATGCAGTTTTACTTATCCAGAGTCTTAACTTATTGAAGTAAAATGAAATTTACATCAACAGTACTGCCATATCACATAAAGTTTTTTTTGTTTTGGGGTATCTCTGTAGATTTCATATTAAATTACACATCATTAATCAGTATAGACATCTTCAATCTATATGTATACCGAATTTGGTAAGCACAGGTACTAAAATTATTGCTCAAAAAATTATTACACTCACAATCGTTATTGTTTCGCCTCTACTGTAAAATTAATGATAGAACGTCCAGGCGTCCTACCGGCAGGACAGAGCGTCCTGCCGGTAGGACGTAAAATTTCTTACACGATTTCGAATATAACGGGTACTGCTAGAAGGACGGAAATAGGTTCAAAAGAATCAGCGCGAAAAGTTGCCTATCTATTGTGAAAATTTCATCAAAATCGGTTCAGTAACAAAGAAGTTATTAGCGAGTGAAGGTTAAAACTTGTTGTCTCCTGAATGCATAGACGTGCGTGAAGATGAGCTTTAAAATAGGCGACCGCGAGGCTGCAAAAGCTACATTATTTGATTCGATGCAGAAAATACTTGGAGTAAATCGATTTTCGGTAGCAATTATAAAAATGCAAATTGTTATGGAGTAATTCAAAAATTATTAGGAAACACCGCCTGCGTTTTATGGGATGTTGATAAAAGAAAAATGAATATCGAATTAAGATTTCTTGAAGGTAATACCTACTATACTGATAAATCTAAAAATTTGTTCCGACTATACTTGACACTTTTTTGCAGCATGTAGTACTCGTTGTCGTATAAATATCCAGCCCGATTCTATGGCTGCACAAAGTATACAGCAGCCCTCTACTTCTAGAAATACCGAGGAAACCTTTATAAGTGAGTCATCAAATACTTCTTCTGAAAGCGAAGGTGATTATGAAGATGTATATGTACATATAATACATAACGTAATGTTTTATCGAGAGATGAAAATACTAGTATTATTGCACATGAAACCATATGGGAGCTCGGGGAAGTAAGAATTGATCATTATAAAGATATAAAATTCAAGCCAAAACTAAATGTAGGTGATGTTGCTGCAATGAATGAATAAGATTTTTGGCTAACGATGTTCCCTGGGGAAAATATTGACTCTTTCCTAGAAGCGACCAATTCTGATCTCATGCGAGAAGATACAAAGACCTGCTCTAAAACAGAATTTTTCAAAGTTATCGGACTTATATATGCCATGAGCACATTTGTATTACCAAATAGACGTGATTACTGGTCTACCAAAGGGAAAAATAGCTTATTCCCTCCACCAGCTTTTGGAGTCCGTTTCAGGCTGGGTTACCATAGATTTGAGCGTATACTACAAGCCTTTTGTTTCGTCACTGAAAACACTGCGGATACTGATAAATGGAAATGCATAAGACCTTTTGTCAATATGTTACAAACCAAGTGGAATGACATTTTTTCTCCTGGTTATAAAGTCTGTATTGATGAATCCATGTTCTCTTGGTATGGAAGAGGTAATCACCATCCAGAGGGCTTACCAGCTGTTATCAAAATCAAAAATAAGTTATCAATGTCGTACAAATAAAATAACTTTTAATCTATTCATTGATTTTTAATTAACATTTTAAACTGTTGACAAAATTATTCCTGACGCCTATGAAAAATGTCGCGGTACTGCTGGAAGCTCATTGCGTCCTACTGGAAGGACATTTAAATTAAAAAAGAGCATCCTTCCGGCAGGACCAATTGGATTATCCAGCTGCCCTTCCGGAAAAGGCTTCCGGCAGGACAGAGTGCTGGACGTTCCATCATTAACAATTATAGGGTTATGGCACTATTGAAACAGGGGTGCGATATAACTCTCAAGAAAAGTAACATCAATGAGATCAATGTTAAACAATTACTTAATAATATCCTGTATAAATATGAATTAAAAGAAAAAATTACTATTAATAGACAAAATGACGAAGACTCAGATACTTACTAATAAGCATGTTAGAAATAATATCATCACAGTTTTACAGTGGAACTGTAGATCTATTCTTGCAAATCAAGCGAGTCTTGTAAAATATATTAAAAACACACAAGTGGACATTTTAGTTTTATCAGAGCACTGGCTAGAACCAAGCAATAAATTTTGCATAGAAGGATAAAATCTAGTAAGTAAATGTAGAAATGATGGTTATGGCGGGGTATGCATTTTTGTGATTCGGGGTCTTAACTATAGAGAGAACATTGCGCAAAATACTGGAATCAAGGATTTAGAAGTATGCGCCGTATCGCTTGATTCATTGAATTTGACTAAAGCATCAATATATAGACCTCCAAATGTAATGTTAAGTCGAGTCAACTGGATTCATTTTTTCAAACAATTTAATTTATCTTCTACAATTTTTTGTGGGCAATCACTCAGCAGTTGACTTAACTCTCACCTCCAACACTCTGGCCGAAAAGTCGACCCGGACTATCGTAGATGACACACTTATAAAATTATTCAAAAGCTACCCTTATCAAAGATTTTTCTTCTACAGATTTTTAACGATTGGTGGGTGAAACAAGAATATTGCGACGATTTAAAAATTATTATAATTTGTCCCCTTTTAAAACCAAATAAAGATGCAGATTCTCCTTCATCATATCGACCTATTTCCTTATTTTCATGTATGACAAAAACGTTTGAAAGATTAATTAAGCTGCGACTTGAACATTTTGTTGAAAGTAGGTCTATTCTTCCTAGGACGCAATTTGGTTTCCGAAGGGGAATGGGCACAGTGGATGCTGTAGGAGCAATAGTTGCAGATATTCAAATATGTTTTTCCAACAATCAGTACACATTATGTTTATTTCTCGATTTGACAGGTGCATATGCTGTAGTAGATTTAAATATTTCATTTGGAAAAATGGTAGGTGCTGATATTAGCAAAAAGGTTAGTGCTAATGTAGTTAATTTATTCACAAATAGAAAATTTTTTATCCGTGACCATAATAACGTGTTACATGGTCCACGTACAGTTTTCAACGGTTTACCACAGGGATCCATATTAAGTCCCTTGCTTTTCAACATTTATACTGCAGAGTTGCATAGGTTAGGTGGTGAAACAATTAACCGGATTCAATACGCTGATGATTTATGTTTAGGTACTCAAACCATGGCTGTGAATATGGGCTTTAGTGTTTCTTCAGAAAAGTCTGCTCTGGTACGTTTTAGTCGACATCGACTGAAAACGTCCGATGCTCTTTCTCTGGATGAATTCACATTCCCATTTGTTGACGAATACAAATATCTAGGTATTATCCTGGATAAAAAATTATTATGGACTAGCCATATCAAGTACACTAAACAAAAATGTATGAATCTTCTTCGAGTAGTTTCCAAACAAAAATGGGGAGCTGATTCAAATATTTCCTTCATTTTTTATAAGTCTTATATCCGTTCAATATTGGATTACATTTTATGGTTCCTCATCAAAAACCAATTTAATATCTATTGACCGAGTTCAATACAAATCATTAAAAATATAAGTTATGTTGTCATCACCTAATCAAGCTGTCTTAGCAGAATTGCAAGAGCCCCCTTTGCATATTAGAAGTCAATATCTAGCCGAAAAGCTTCTTATTAAATACCGAACATTTAACACGTACATGGTTCAAAATATTTCAGCAATAAAAACTAACAATCTCACTATGACATACTGGAGAATAAAAAACAGTCCTCCATTAGCAGACGCTTTTCTTAATACCAACAGTAAAGAAAATCTTATCGTAAAGCAAAATAAGTTCCCTATATTTCAATTCAATTATGAATCTTAAGTGACTGTACCTAACATCATATACCCCTCTTTTTACAAAATTACTAGTATTAACCAATTAATTTTGAAAACTGAACTTAACAATATAGGCGACAATGTTACTACAATATACACTGATGGATCGAAATGTGAAGAAGGAACTGGCGCAGCATTTTTTGTGTCAAATACTAATTATGTAGAAAGAATTCCCAACTATTGTTCTGTTTTTTCTGCAGAAGCATTCGCCATATCAAAAGCTTTAACTTGGTGTACTTTAAATCCGATTCAAAGTACTGTTATTATGTGTGACTCCAAGTCAATAATACAGGCTATAGAAGGTTCTCCAACCAAGTGTTACAGACAAAATACAATTTTAGAAATTAAAAAATTATTAAGTGAATTGAAAACCTCGAACAAAAGTATTGTATTTATTTGGGTAAAAGGGCACTGTGGTGAGGAAGGAAATGAGCACGTTGACTTGGAAACCAAGAGAGCCTGCAAAATGACGACTTAGGGGAGACTATTGTACCTTGGGCCATTTTGGTTCCTCGGGCCATCCAATCTAATTCATCTAATACATATTTAAAACTTTAGGTACTTGTATATACAACTGGCAACATTGTATAGGCTCTGGCGGGTAACTGCAAGCAATCGAATGTTCGACGATTCACAGTTTATTTCAAGGTTAGAGTTGTTTAGATACGGTTTGTAAATGTTTATTAGTGTAGTTTCTTGGTGATAATCCGTGAAGTAAGTAGTGTTTTTTAATAAAATTTTGTACCCGTTGTCTGAAGACTTTCTTTAATATGTGGTAAAATTTTAAAACGCGAAATATTTCAATAACAAAATCTACATAAATTTTACATTCAGCCGGTTGCGTTTCGTACCTTGGGCCACTAACTAAACCTGTACGTTGGGCCCGGCCCAAGGTACAAAACTATTTTTTAAAATGAGTACTACAAAATAACAAGTGCTTTGTTTTTTCTATTTAGATGCCGAGAAGTAAGGAAGGAATCAAACGACCAAAAGTAAACATAGAGAACTTGACAAATGCAGTAAATGCAGTTTTACATGAAAATTTATCTAAACAATTTAATATTTCTAGAACGACACTACAAAACCATTTAAATAAAAAGCAAGAAGATCAACCATATACATATACCAATAAATGTGATATTTGGAAAGTGTTTTCTGCAGAACAGGAAGAGATGTTATGCAAATACTTAATTAGTTGCAGTAAAATGTTGTATGGCGTTTCTATAAAAGGTGCTCGAAAACTAGCATATAATTTTGCCAAAGCCAACAATATAAAATGCCCAGTCTCTTGGGAAAAATGGAGCCAAGCTGGAAACACCTGGTATTATATGTTTATGTTTCGTCATAAAAACATGTCTTTACGAAAACCGCAAGCGACCAGCCTGTCGCGAGCGACAAGTTTTAATAGACATAACGTGTCGTCCTTTTTTTATTAAATATAAAGAGTTAATGGGCAAGTACCATTTTTCTCCTGAAAATATTTACAATGTAGATGAGAGTGGCATTTCTACAGTGCACACACCTTCCAAAATAATAGCTGTTAGGGGCATAAAGCAGGTGGGGAGTATGACATCTGGAGAAAGAGGTGTGAATACTACTATTATTGGTTGCATCAATGCAATAGGAAACTCTTTACCTCCTGCTATGATTTTTGCACGAGTTAACTTTAAACAGCACATGCTGAAGGGTGCACCTGCAGGCACTTTACGAATGGCACATGCTAGTGGCTGGTCCAATTCTGAGAAGTTCTTAGAGTTTCTTGAACACTTTATAAAACATACAAAACATTCTCAAGATAATAAAGTTTTGTTATTAATGGACAACCACGAAGTCATATAAGCATTTAAGCAATAGACTTAGCAAAACGATCAGGTGTGGTAATGTTTACTTTTCCACCCCATACGAGCCATAAACTGCAACCACTCGATAGAGGTGTCTTTGGACCATTCAACACGTTGAATGCCACCGTGGACAAAAAAAAATTGGTCCCTTAGGCAAATTTTTTTTTCGCTTCTCTTCAAAGGAAAATAACCATAAATAACTCATTTTGCTACTAGAAGCTAAAAGAAAAACATTTGGAAATTTAAACAGAAAAAACAAAAATGGTGACACATTGGTCTCATGCGGCCACTGAGTTGCAATTTTTGCCCTCGGGCCATATGAGACCAATGTGTCACCATGCCGATTTCATGTTTTCACAGGTCTCGACATGTGAGTAGAGGCAGATGTGGTCGCTCGCACTTTGTTTACAATATCAATTCAGTTGTTTTTGCACTTTCGGCACGTAAACATGTCTCGTTACGAGGAAGAACAGCGAAATTTACAAAAGTTATTGCAAGAAACTTTTTCCGATGAAGAGGATATGAACGATTTTGAACCCGACGGAACGTCAGATGAATTTGAACCCGAATCAGATAACGAGTCTGACTCTGATTCAATAGAATATCAACCGCGCAAAAAGAAGAAAGTTTTGACAAAAATAAGTGGCTCAAAACGCACTGCCAATTCACACCAAGTGAACTTAGGAGCATCGACGTCAAGTGAGATTACCCAATCAGCCAGTAAACCACAACATAATATATCAGATACTATTGAAAATGTTATTCGACAAATGCAGGTTTCTTCATCTGGTGACGAAGAAGAGGATCAACAAGTGACTAATGGTACATATGTATGGGAACCAGTGACTGGCAGTTACCTGAAGAAATTTGATTTTTTGGAAACCGAAAATGGTACTGGATTTACAGCGGAATTGTATGAAACAATGTACAATAAAACTCCCTATGATTTTTACAAATTGTTTGTAAACGACGATATCATAAACTTAATGGTAAAGGTAAAAATACTTCTTTTTGGCTTTTTTGATTATTTTCCTACTTTTAGGTGACTGAAACAAATCGCTATGCTGACCAATGCATTGAGAAAACCGTTCATCGTAATGCTCGCGTGAAGTCTTGGAAACAAACTGATTCCGATGAGATGGAAAAATTCTTGGGAATTATCCTTTGGATGGGTTTATGTCCTCTTCCTCAAGTGCAGAGCTACTGGTCCCGAGACGAAATATATACTAATTATATCTGCAAAGTTATGTCTCGCAACAGGTTCCAACTTTTACTCGAGATGCTCCATTTCAGCGATAATAGAATTTTGTCATACGACAGGTTGCAAAAACTGAGGCCGCTACTAGAAAAATTGATTACTTTATTTCAAAACCCGATTTTACCTTCTGAAAACGTATGTATCGACGAAACTTTAGTTCCGTTTCGAGGACGACTAAAGTTTTTACAGTACATAAAAAATAAACGCAACAAGTTCGGCATCAAGTTGTTCAAGTTATGCCTTGAAAAGGGTTATACCTACAACTTTAGTGTATATTGTGGAAAATCCAAAGACGAGCAAATGTCAGTTCCATCCAAAATTGTCATGGATCTAATGGGGAACCTCTTAGGTAAAGGACGCACGCTTTACACTGATAATTGGTACACTTCTTGCAGTTTAGCAACTGAGCTATTGAAGCAAAATAGGGTCGACCGGGGTAAATGTAAACCGGGGTGATAGTAAACGCTCCCAACAATTATTTTAAATTTGCCGCCAAATCCCAAATTCCCGCCAATTCTTGAAGGTTATTCATTTTACTATTGACATACATGAAAATGAGTCACTTTGATCAGTTGCTTCTGGTTATCAGCAGTGTAAACTTCAACCTCTGCAAAAAGTTTGTAATTTCTTTTCCCACAAGTGTTTGAATATTGATGGGAAAGTTTTGTTATCAAGGTAAATATTAGCTGTACAGTATTTTTAGTCAATAAAAGGGTCAATCTTCGTTTTTAGACCAGTTTGAAATGGTTTTTTTAATTGTTAAAGTTTTTATGGTGTGTTTACTTTTACCCCAACTATTTTTTAGATTGGGGTAAAAGTAAACAAGTTTTTGGGGTAAATGTAAACGCATATTTCATATTTTAGATGCCTAGAAATTATGTCCGAAAGACAAACGGGCCAGTCTATTCTAAAGAAGACTTAATTAACGCAGTCAATGATGTTCAAAACAGAAATAAAAGTTACCGAGAAGCGGAAAATTTCTACCATGTCCCAATATCAGTCATATCGCAAAGGATTAATGGTCGAAAGACATCTCTAGACTCTTCAGACAGGGGCCGTAAAACAGCACTTTCGGCAGACTTGGAATCTAAAATTGTGGAATGCTTCGTTGCTAGGGCAAGAGCTGGATATCCTTGTGACAAAGAGGAATTATTAAATCTTATCCAGGAACATGTGAAAGCCCAAAATTTAAAAACACCTTTTGTTGGAGATAGACCTGGGGAGGATTGGTACTATTTATTCCTCAAAAGACATGATAATGTCTTATCACTGAAAAAACCAGAACACCTACAGAAATGCAGAAAAGATGCCCGACAACCAGATGTAATATATCAATTTTATGATGATCTCAAGCGCACCCTATCTAATCTCGATATCGTATCTAAAGAAAAAGCCTCTTTTATTTATAATAGTGATGAGTCAGGATTTAAAAGTGACCCTAGTCGGTTACGTGCAATTGGTGAAAAGGGCAAGCCTTTGATTAGAGTCTCTGGTGGGTCAGGGCGAGAATCAACCACCGTTTTAGCTTGTGTGGCAGCTGATGGTTCTTTCCTCCCGCCTTTAATTGTATTTAAAGGGGCAGGAATTCAAGCAAGGTGGACCTCAGAAGAAGCATATCCAGGCACTTTGTACAGTGTATCGAAGAATGGGTGGATGGAAGAACCACAGTTTTATACTTGGTTTACCCAAGGTTTCATATCCCATATAAAGAAACTTCGGGAGGCAAAACAACTTCCAAACCAAGCAGCTGTCCTTTTATACGATGGCCATGCAAGTCACATAAGCGTTCGTATAATTGAAGATGCAATAGCTAACAATATTACCTTAATCAAATTGCCAAGTCACCTTACCGATATGCTACAGCCTTTATTCAAATGTGTCTTTGGGCCAGTAAAAACCAGTTGGGAAAAAAACTTATCGCCTTTGGCAAAAAGCAAATGGGTAAAGGGACTGGAAGGTTATCAAAATCTGACTTCGTCAAAATGCTGGGTGAAGTTTGGTCAGATACCTTTAAACAATCCAACATTATTTCTGGATTCCGGAGTTGTGGAATATTTCCCGTGGATGAAACAAAATTTCCTAAGGATGCCTTCAAAAAAGAAGATCTGGAGGCATACTTGCAAAGGCACACAAATTCAACTGAAACACCAAAACAATTAACAGCTGTATCCAACACAGTAAATAATTCTTTGCCACCAAAAGATAAGGTCACTTCAGATCTTCAAGATAAAAACAACGTATGCAGTCATCTTCCCAATGACGCCTGTTCTTCTAAGTGTACTGCTTTCGCCACTGGCCAAGAAACGAATTATGATGACATAAATGTTCATCCATCTGCAACCTCCTCTGACACATCAATTAAAAAATTATTTTTTCAATCTCCGGAAAAAAGCGAAAGCACTACTATTGTCGAAAACACAAATGCATCTACGGTAAAAAAAGAAGTTATACCAAGGTTGAGACAACTAAAGTATGGCGAAGTATTAACCACAGAAGATGTATTAAACAGATTAAAGGAAGCTCAAGAGAAAAAATCAAATAAAACCAAGCAAGAAAAATCAAAAATTGCCAGCCTACCAAAGAAAAAGATTAAAGTTGACAGAAACAAAAATGGCAATAGGAAAAAACGTGTAAGCTCCAAAGATATTTCAAGTGAAGAAGAAAAATCATCATTCAAAAGTGATTCAGAGAGTCCATGGGAAGAAAGCTTCAGCAGCGATGAAGAACCCATAGATGTCACCAAGACACCCATATCAGAACTAAAAAATGGTGATTTTGTTTTGGTTCAATTTAAATCAGGCAAAAGAAATGCAACGGTGTATAAATATGTATGCGTTGTAGAAAATGTTGTAAAGAGCGGTCGAGGAAATGAAGTTGAAGTAATAGGACTAAAATCTATTGATGATACAAAACAAGATTTTGTTATTAACTCGAATGATGTTAGCTTTGCCTTTGAAGATCAAATACTAGGGGTTTTGCCATTCCCTGAAATCAAAATGAAAGGAGAAAGGATTTATTATCATTTTAATAAAAAGGTTTCTACTATGTCTTAATTAAAGTTGTGTTATCATTTTTGATTTTTTTTTTAATTTAATTTACCTATTCTGACTGTTCTTAAGTTTAGTAGTATACTTATATTAAGAAGTTTTTGTATTTTTATAAATTCGTAACCTAATAAATACTTTAATAGTAAGAAATCACGATTCATTGTTTTTTTAATACCTACTAATTGGGGTAAATGTAAACAAGCCTTAAAAAATACTTAAAATTGTGTAGATGTTCTGAATGTCAAATGTTTACAATTAACCCATAAAAAAATATACTATCTTCTATGGTTCTGGTAAAGCTTGTTTACATTTACCCCGAATCAACTGGGGTAAATGTAAACACTGACAGATATTTTTGTATTTTTTTTTTTTAACCAAAATTATATTTTTTTTTGCTGAAGTTTTCAACTAATCAGAGAAATATGATATCAAAATAATATAATAAAAAAAATCACATACTAATTTAAAATAGGAAGGCTGCAATGGTCAAATAAAATTAAAAAAAATTCTAATTTGCAAAAATCGTTTACAATTACCCCGGCTGACCCTACCCATCTTGTGGGAACATTGCGTGTAAACCGAAAATTCAACCCAAAAGACGTTGTTCAGAAAAAACTCAAAAAAGACGAAACAGTTGCTGCTGAATGTAAGGAAGGAATTGTGGTACAAAAATGGCGCGATGTTCTGTGTCTAAGTACTAAGCACACGGATGAGATGGTTCGAGTGCAGAAAAGAGGACAAGACATTTTGAAGCCAAAAATTATTATGGATTATAATAAATGTAAGGCATTTATTGATCTATCCGAGCAAGTGAAAGCCTATAATACATCTCTAAGTGGAAGCTTGAAGTGGTACAGAAAGCTGGCATTGGAACTTTTAACAGGAACGTGTCTTGTAAATGCTTATGTCGCTCATCAACAGATAGCTAATGAGAATATGTAAATTACTAAATTCAGAGAAGAAGTTGTAAAAGGACTATTGAGACAAAATGAAGTTATCATCCCAAATAATGTAGAGTCCGAGGAAGCCTCACATATACTGGAAGATGTTGGTCGAGCTAACAGAAGACGTTGTGTTATTTGTTATGCGAAGATCTCTGAACAATCTGGATCAAAGGAAGAAAAACTCCCCAAAGTTCATTGAAGTGCTCTAATTGCGAAAAACATTACTGCCTATCTTGTTTTTTTGTAGCGCATAATGCAAAAAAATATAAAATAACGAAGCATTTGTTACCTTTATTTTAAGTTTTTATGTAGAGTATAGTTTTATTATTATGTAGTTGTACTTCTTTGTAATAAATAAATAAATTAGTACTAAAAAAACCAGAAGATTATGTTTCTAGTTTGAAACAAAAAAAAAATCAGATTGCTGTAGGGTGCCACATCGGTCTCGCATATCCACGCCAAATATAGCAATTGGACCGTCGGGCCATGCCTTTTAAGATCCCATTGATTCAAATGCATACAATGATACCAATGCTGCTTCATACAACGAAATGTAGCGGCGATGCATATGAGTCCACATTGGTCTCACGAAGCAATTAATGCCCAGTTATGGATGAGACCATGTTGGTCTCATCTGGCACTCAACGTGTTAAGAAGTTTTACAACGCAGTAGCTTGCGAGTGGTTGCAGACACATCCTGGCAAACCAGTGACGATATACGATGTTGCAGAAATAGTCGGACAGGCATATCCAAGAGCATTTACACCAGTTGACATTCAAGCAGGATTTAGGGCCTCTGGAATTTGGCCAGTGAATGAATATATTTTTGGAGAAGACGAATTTTTAAGCGCAAGCGTAACTGATCGAATTCTACCTACAGTAAGTGTGCAAGTTACGAACAGGCCCACAGAATCATTATCTAATGATCCTCAGAACACATTAGTCCAAGATATAGCATATCCCGGATCATCAACATCTGCTGGTCCTTCAGGTGTTATTACTTTTGTATCTCCAGAATTAATACGTCCATTTCCTAAAGCAGCTGCCAGGGTTGGATCTAGCAGAGGTAGACGCAAACCAGGAAGATCCAGAGTATTAACCGAAACACCTGAGAAAGCAGAAATAGGGGAAGCATATGAGAAGAGGCAGTCGAAAAAGAGAGAAATACAGAAAGTTACTAGAAAAATTGAAGACTTGAAGTAAATAATGGGCTAAGTGCCATAAAAATATAAATTAGGATTTTTACTAAAATGCGTGCTAAGTGCCAGCGCCAGTAACCTGTATAACGGGCTAAGTGGAAAGAGTTTATTTTATAGTTCAAAAGTCTCCGCAAGATAGAGTCTGTGTAATTTGCAGTCCTGGTTTTTGTAAATAACGGGCTATGTGCCACTTGTCACGACCGTCACGTCGTGCGTATATCTACGTGTGTATATAAATATAAATTCCATATAAATATGGAAAATATAATACAAGAAAATACGACAAGAAGAAGTAAAGGAAAAGGAAGAGCACAAGAAGAAAGACAAATCAAAAGATGTAAGGAAAATCGTATATTAACAAAAGTAATATCCTTGTAAGAGAGAAAAAGGAACCTAAAGGCGAGGTAAGTGGTTACGGTTTTTATTAATATTATTTTTATTTGCAATTCCCTAAGGTCATTTGTAAATGTAAATACAAGTGTCGAGAAATTCCTCATGTTCACAAACTAAAACTCTTTCATGATTTTTATGGAATGAAAGATAATGTAAAACAAAACTCATACTTGATGGGATTACTCTCAATTTCTGGTGTGAAACGAAGAAGGCACGGCCAATACAAAAATCCGGAAAATAGTAGAAGACAGGCAAGCGTGTATTTTACTTTACCAGATGGCAAAGGCAACATAGTCCAGGTCTGTAAACAAACTTTTCTAGAAGTGTACGGTGTAACCAAAAGAAGGATTGAAACTCTTGTCAAAGCTAAAAAGTCAGGAGATGTAGTTTACACTGAGAAACGAGGAAACAAGAAAAAAATGCGAAAATTTACAGAACAAGACGAAAATCTAGTTATTGAGCACATTCAGTCATTTCCAAAAGAGCAAAGTCATTACAGTAGATTGAAAACCCAAAAAGAATATTCAAGTCAAGACCTTAACATGAACAGATTGTATATGGCATTTAAAGAAAAGTTTCCCCAGACGCAGATATCGTACCGTTATTATTATACTACGTTCAAAAAGAAATTTCCCAACCTAAGTTTTCATCATCCTCGTACTGACACCTGCGATACTTGCGATTTGCTAACCATGCAAATGAAGAATGATCCTAGCAATCGG
This sequence comes from Lochmaea crataegi, assembly GCA_947563755.1. Taxonomy (NCBI): domain Eukaryota; kingdom Metazoa; phylum Arthropoda; class Insecta; order Coleoptera; family Chrysomelidae; genus Lochmaea; species Lochmaea crataegi. Next base: position 41,377,193 of record OX387427.1, on the reverse strand, counting down.
GATGCAAAGCAAAAACTTGAACTCCACCATCGTAAATCTCAAAAGGGTATGACAGAGATGAGACATGATCATGAAAATTCCCAACTTCCTTCAAGCTCTATGTGTACGATTTCGGTTGATCTCCAACAAGTTCTGTCTCTTCCTGCTTCAACACAGATGTACTATTTACGGCAACTTTCGTGTTACAACTTGTGTGTGCATGTAGGAGACAATAACAAAGGTTTTATGTTTTTATGGCATGAAGGAATAACTGGACGAGGAGGAAATGAAATTGCCTCGTGTATATTGAAAGCAGTAACCAGTAAGGTGACATATAAAAAACGGCTCACAGTTTGGAGTGATAACTGCGCTGGGCAGAACAAGAACAAAATGCTTTTGTTTCTGTGGATCTACTTGGTTGCTCGGGGTTGCTTCGATGAAATTGATCATAAATATCTAATATCTGGACACTCTTTTCTTAGCTGTGATAGAAATTTTGCAGAGATCGAAAAAAGAAGACGACGGGAGACATGTCAAGTGCCTATGGATTTGGTCCGGCTCATGGCAACTGCTACACCAAACAACCCATTCATGGTAGCTTTGATGCAACAAGATTTTTTTTAATTTTAAATCTGCAGCTGAAAAAACATTTAACACAACAAACTTGAAAATTTCTAAAGCACAATGGATAAGAATAAGTAAAGATTATCCTGGACAAGTAAAGATACGAAAAACTCTTAACGAATTAGATGCATGGAAGGTTACTAAAGTTTTCAAAAAGAACATCAACACTCAAAGTATTAAGACTATGAATTTAGAACCTTTAGAGTGCACCAGCAGAATAAGCGAAGAAAAAAAAACGAATTTAAGATCGGTGCTGCCATACATTAAAGATGAAAATGAAGCATTTTTCCAAAATTTGTTAGTTTAACAATTATTTTCTAACTAATTTTTTTGTAGTGTTGAATAAAAAAATATTAAGAACAAAATCTTTAATGTCTGACATATCCCATTTGTACGCTATTTGTTGTGGCACTTAACCCTTTTCATAAAATCAACATTTTTTTAATTTTTTTTTTCAAGTTCTGTATTTCGTATTACAAATTTTAATCAGTAATTAGTCTTACCTTTATCTGTAAATTATCAACGTTTTTTTTATTAATTCTATATTGTAAATACAGCAACATTATTTACAAAAAGTTGATTTACTCAAAAGTTTAGTATTGGCACTTTGCCCATTATTTACTTCAAGTCTTCAATTGTGGAAGAAAGCTCTACATCCTCATCGGAGGAAGACGAAGAAATGGAAATGATGGATGATTCTGATGATGATGTTGACTGGTGTCCTGTTAATAATGATGTGGAATTTACTACTGACAAAATATCTACGGGCGATTTTTGGTTGACCAAGTTAAATTGTAAGAAGAAAACACATTATTACGTAGCAGAAGTAATTGGTATAGAGAATGAAGAGGTTTTAATCAAATATTTAAAAAAGATTGATGGTACAGACAATAAATTTTTGTATGAAGGAGAGAACACATATTTAGTTTTAAAAGAAGACTTTATTATGAAGTTACCTAGACCTCCTAGTTTGGGAGGCTCAGCTAGACAGGCCTTACAACTTGCTTTTCAAATCAGTTTTGGTTCTTATCATGTTGAATAAAAATTATTGGCAGTTTTCTTTCCTTACATTTTACGTGTTTACCGTATTACTTTTTCAGTTGCGTTGAATAAAAAAAATTAACATTTTAGTTGTATGGCCTAAGGTACAATTCCTTGCTGCCCAAGGTACAAGATAGGTTTGGACCTTGGGTCATTTGACCGAATTTTTTTTGTCACCCTTAAAAAATAGCCCTCGAGTTTGTATGCCTTTTTTATTACCAATATTAGTAACAAACATCCTAATCTAGGTCCTGAAACCATTGATAGTTCGCTTGCACATTTCTCTGTAGTTAAATATATATTATCAAGAAAAGCTGCCCAATGTACAAGAGTCTCCCCTATACCAAACCTTATGATTTCTCAGACATTTAAATGATTATAAAAAACATATTAGAACCAATTGGGAGCATTCTTACGCCGACCTCGCTAAAACATCTAATGGTCAATATTTCCTTTTGCATCCTACTTTACCAACTAAGATTCCTCATATTTCTAATTTTGATTATAGAAAACAATATACCTCCATCATATCACGTTTAAGAATAAATCATGGTCGTTTCCCGGCTCATCTTTTCAAAATAGGTATTGTTAATTCTCCGGCTTGCTCCTGTAACAATGTATTAGTAGGAGACCTGAATCATATTTTCTTTGAATGCATTGAAAACCAAACAGCAACTACTGAACTTTACAAGTTTCTGATATATTTCAATTTTCCTCTTCCCATAAATATAACCACTCTTTTGGCAAACACTGATAAGTCTGTACTTGATGCTATAGTGAATTTCATAAATAAGTCTAAATTATCTAATTAGATAAACGTTTCATCAGTAATCAGCAATTTTATATATCTCTATTCTGTGACAGTCATTTTAAAATTTGAACTTTTTTACTAACTTTTAATTTTCTGTGGCTAATAGACTATGTCTGAGGCCATTCTCCATACACACACACACACACACACAAACTGTTTCAAAGTATACGTGAATATTTTATTCTATTAGGGATTAAGTACAAAGATATAATCTATATCAGTATCTTTTGTGTTCATCGTGGGTATATTCAACAATGTACTCTAATCTTAAAAAAAAAGGAATAAGTACGTCTATTTGTTTTGTATTCTTTCTCCCTATTATTGAGGGTGCTATAAATTGTAATAAATACCAAACAAAGAAACATAGGGAACAACACCCTGTATAACAAAATTTCATTTAATTTAGAACAGACCAAACATGCTAATATGCAAAAATATAAAGGTAAAAAAAACAGTTTAACATATTAACTCAGGAAAGAACCATTTTACAAATATAGTTATATTTTAGTTTAAAGATAAACTCTGTGTGATTGTGTGTGTTCTGGCCAATTTTAGTGTTTGGAGTGGGAATCCTTTTGGAAATTTAGGGTAAGTTTTCTCACTGAGTAATTAAGTTTTATTCATTAGCATTTGTTTTATCTCACAATCAAGTTATTTCTTTAAATAAATTAAATATTATTATCAATCAATATTTTATAGTCAATTTGATCAATTCATTTGTAGAATGTCATCATATGCCGTCATTGAATTTTCACCTGAGCAAGGAGGTGGTTTAAGTATAATTAATAAAAAATGGCTCACACCAAGAAAAAAGGAAGTTTTTTGGCCTCCATACAAAGATCAGACCAAATTTACCCGGTCATTGAAAAAATCGGAGGATGTAAGTGAAAACTGGAGACTGTACAATGTGAAAAGAATATTTTATGAAACTGGTAAATACTTTAAGTTACTCTTGACATGTGATTCCTGAAAATTTGTTTTTTTTTAATTTTTATGCATAATAATAAATTTAGATGACTACAATCAAGCTGTAAAAAAACTCAAACAAGCTGAAGAGACCTCAGATATTCACACTGAAAGTGAAGGTGAAGAAATTAAAAGGATGGAAGTAAATAAACCTGCAAGGTTTGATGATTCAGACTACTCCGATTCAGATGTACAATTATTGCCACCACCTCCTACCATCAGGAGAAAATTATTTAATAGTGAGTCTATTCAAAATCAACACATTATGTTTATTGTAACATATTAGTCTTCATTGTTGTTTTGAAACTATTTTCTTTATATTTAAGCTACTACTTCCATTGCGTCTTGTTCCAAATCAGATGTAATTGAAATTGCTAGTCCTCTTAGCCAGGTTAACTTCCAGGACCAGATACTAAGCCCCTCTCTATCTCAGAGTCACAGGATTTCTAATGCATCCCAAGAACAGGAGTCATCAAACACATTTTTGAAATCTGACAAATCTGGTAAGTTTTCACTGCTTGAATATTTTATAAACAAATTATTTACTGATTTGTTCACCACATTCTAGGACTTCAAATAATATTGGAAAATTTATTTGAAATTAAAGCTCAAAATAAAATAATACTTTCAAAACTTTGTAAGCTAGAGAATATTGAAAAAACCACTGAAGTACTTCCAGAAATTCCTGTTCAGTTTCCGATTAATAATGATGAAAACATAGATGTACTGGAGAACTTTTTACAGGAGAAGAAACACTCAAATTTACTAGTTAGTACCAATTTTTTTAAATTGCAAATCTAAAAGCTATCTAGAAATCAATACATACAATACTAGAAATTTTTGTATACTATAAAAAATTCACAAAAAAATCAATTGCACAATATTAAAAAAAAAACTCACTGTTTATAATTTCTATAATAGTTCATTCGTTTTTTGCCTTTTAGATCAAATACTATTCTGGTTTTGGAGGCAATACTGTCAGTTCAAAAACTAATAGGATATTGAAGGAAACATTGACTGACTCACTGGCAGTTAGTTTCAATTTTTGTGGGAGAAACAAAAAAGCATTTGTTGATCTAAAACTTTGTAGTTGTGTAATAGGTAATACTTTTAAATAGCTTATACAAATTATACGATGGGGGACGTCGGACAAAATTGCCAAACCAAAAATTTTGGAATTTTGGAATTTCAGAACGAATTTGTCATGTTTAGGTTTGCGTTGTATATAAATATATGTAAACTGAGCCTCGGCTATTCAAAACAGGTAATTGAATCAAAATATCGATATTTGTAAAGATCATGTCTGATTGGCTAAAATTTATGCTGTAGCTCCTGACTTTAAGTCAATAATATCTATCAATCAATATCGTCATTGGATAACAGATATGTCACAATTGACATGAAATCAGGTTCTCCAACATAAATTTCATCCAATCAGACATGATTTACAAATATCGATATTTTGATTCAATTACCTGTTTTGAATAGCCGAGGCTCAGTTTACATATATTTGTAAACAACGTGAATTTTTGGGTTGCAACTTGAACCAAAGTCCCCCATTGTTTTATTATACTTTTGAAAATTCTACACCAGTAAGAATATCAACAACCTTTACCTTATGTTCTCTTGTTTAAGATGCTGTAAAGACTAATTGTCAATGCACCACCACTCAAGTTGAAGGAGCAATAAAAGTATGGTTGAAACATGCTGGGCAACGTTTGCGAATTAAAAATGCTCGCCTGCAGAATGTAAATGGCCAAATGGTGTAAGAAAATTACCTACAGGATATGTATTGTTTTAGTAATAAGCTCTAGTACGTAAGTAAAGTTATTGTGGCTAATAATCTAGATTTAAAAGATACAGTTTATGTAGCAATAATTTTGGCTTTAATTTTTTTAAATATTAGTAAGTGAATTCAGTCATTTTTTGTGCAATATGTCTAACAATTATTGTAGTTTTAAATATAGAAAAGAAGTTGTGGGAAAACGACAAATTTATAGAAGGGTTGCAAAAGAAGTCCAATATACTTTGAATAAATTAACAGAAGACATAAATGTAGTTGCTAAAGCTGGCAGAGATGCCAAACTTGATTGTGAGAATAATTTAGACAAATTATCAACTGAATTATCATTAGCCTCTTCAAGTACTCTGCCATTTCAAAATACAGAGACTTTGGATAAATCAGATCAAGAGTCAGATAGTTTATCGTTACCATTAGAGGATATATTTCAGAGTAATAGTAGTACATAAAATGAAGAAGTTGAATCTTTTCAGGTAAAAAAAAACAATGATTTGAAAAATAAGTTGAGGCATTGGACCCTCTATAACAGAGTGCCACTCTCTGCTGCATCAGATTTATTGCATATTTTATCTCCTTTTCACCCTGAATTGCCTCTAGATGCAAGAACTTTATTATGTACACCAGTTACTGTAGTTCCTGGAACTTTTATAAAATTGAATAATGGAGAGTATGTTCACATGGGGATTCTTGAAAATATTAAAAGAGTACTTTCAGGTAATAAGTTGAAAAATGATGTAATTCAATTATCATTTAATATTGATGGTCTTCCAGTTTTTAATAATTCTAACAAACAAGTTTGGCCTATTCTTGGATTGGTTAAAGATGTAGGTAAAGACTTTAAACCATTTGCTGTAGGAATTTTTTATGGGGTTGGTAAACCACAACCGATTGATCGTTACTTTGAGGACTTTGTCAATGAACTATCTCAATTATTAGAACATGGTATGGTATTTAGAGATAAAAAGTATAGCATTGAAATACATAGCTTTGTATGTGATGCACCTGCAAAATCTTTTGTAAAATGTACAAAAGGACACTCAGGATACTCTTCATGTGACAGATGTACTGAAACTGGTGCTTTTGTTAACCGATGAATAGTTTTTCCTAATATAACAGCTCCTCTAAGAACTAATGATAGTTTTAGAATACAAGAGGATGAAGACCACCATGTTGGTACATCCCCACTGATACAATTAAATTTTGATATAGTGAAATGTTTTCCAGTGGATTATATGCACTGTATATGCCTTGGTGTTATGAAAAAGCTACTAACATGTTGGATCAGTGGAAGTATATATAATGTTCGCTTGAATGCAAGAAAAATTACACTCATTAATAACCATCTCAATAAACTAGCTCCCTTTTTTACTGTTGAGTTGAATAGAAAAATAGAAACTTTATCCAATATTGCTTATTGGAAAGCAACACAATATCGAACATTTTTATTATATGTAGGACCAATCGTTTTAAAAAATATTGTTGACAAATCAGTGTATGAGCATTTCTTATTGTTACATTTTGGTGTATCAATTTTGTTGAGTGAAAGGCATTTGCGAAAATTTGATTCCAATTTAGCAGATACCCTACTGAAAAATTTTGTTTCTCACTGCAAAAAACTTTATGGACTAGAATATCTTATATACAATGTACACAATTTAGCACATATAGCTGAAGATGTGAAGGTATTTGGAGTACTAGATAATATTTCGGCATTCCCATTTGAAAACTATCTAGGGCAACTGAAAGTTCTAGTTAGGTCACCCAAGAATGTTTTACAACAATTGTATCGTCGCTTAAATGAACAAAATTTTAAAAACACATCAGAAAATGTAAATTCCAGTGTAATATTTAACTTACAACATAGTAATGGTCCTCTGTTAAATGCAACTAATTGTAAACAATACAAGAAAGTAATTTTTAAAATGAATACAGAACTCTCAATAAAATCTCATTCTATTTCCAACTGTTGCTGTATTACTACAAACAACAAAGTTATTCAAATAGAAAACATAATTCAAGATAATAAGGATGAATGTTTTCTAATTGGAAGACATTACATGATATATGAATCTTTATATTCATATCCTTTTGTGTCAACCCTGCTGCAAATTAGTATAGTCCATAATTTATCAGAACTTACAATATATTGTTTAAAAGATATTGTCACTAAATGCATTTTATTTCCATATTTTAAAGACACCACTATCAATAAATTTGTATGCTTCCCACTACTTCACAATTTAAATGTTTAAATATGTATTATAAATTGATAATATAGAATATACAGTAGATTAGTAAGGTAACAGGGAGAGGCACATAAACAATACTTACATGAAACTCAAAAAAGGTCATTGAAGAACTTGTCTTTGAGTAAACCGCCTTAACCTTCCGTAGCTAACATGCGGTCAGTGAGACCGACGCTTAGGGAATTTTCCGATAATTCCCGAAAAAATCAAAAATCGGCATCGCCGTTCCCAGTAGCTGACTTTCTTGGCGTAGCCGATTCAGTGTTAAAATTACAGTGCAGGTGGACAGTTCATTTTTTTGTAATTAAATATTCGGTCTCTGAGACCCAAGTTAGTTCTCGTGTTATAATTTCTGAGAGTAAGTTGAAACGGTTTTTATAATATAACATTTATATTTATTCATTTTTTTTATAGATTTTATAAGCATGGTTTCTACATATGAAGAAGAACAGGAAAGGCTCCGAAAATTATTTGATGAGGTTGAAACGGACGTAGATGAAGGCGCGGAAGACAGCGATTTTAGTTTGGATGAAGATGATATTGAGGTTCAAGATGAAAATTCAGACAGTGAACAAGAAATGTCAGATGACGAACTAAATGGAGTTGGAATCGTTGAACAAAGAAGGGAAACTCGCATACCCTATATCATTGGAAAAGATGGCACCAAATGGAGAAAGCATTCTGAGAGATATTCAAATGTGAGAACTCGAGCCCAAAATATCGTAACGCAATTACCAGGAGTAAAAGGTGAAGCCAAGAATAAAAAAACACCAATGGAAATTTGGAGCCTATTTGTAACGGATGCTATGTTGGTAAATATAGTGACGTGTACTAATAAGTATATTACCGGAAAAAAATATCCTGAAACATACAGAACTGCAAGAACAACAGATATTGACGAACTAAGAGCATTTCTGGGGCTTCTATACCTGGGTGGTATAATGAAAAGTAATTTTCAAAATACTGATGATTTGTTTAGAGCAGATGGCATGGGTTTAGAAATGTTTAGAATGACCATGTCCCAAGAAAGGTTTAAATTTATACTTCGAAACATTCGGCTAGATGATAAAACAACAAGATCTGAAAGACAAAAATTTGATAAATTAGCGCCGATCAGAGAGTTCTATGAAGATTTTAATATGAACTTGCCCAAGTACTTCTCTCTTTCACAGTTTACAACCATCGATGAAATGTTATGGGGATTCAGAGGAAGGTGTGCTTTTCGGGTATACATTCCATCCAAACCCAACAAATACGGAATCAAAGTTTACTCGCTAGTAGATGCAAAAATGTATTACACTGCTAAATTAGAAATTTATGTTGGTCAACAACCAGTGGAGCCATTTTCTGTAAATACATCAAACATGTGTTTGGTGCCAAGATTATGTGAACCAATTTCTGGATCTCATCGTAATGTCACTGCAGATAACTTCTTTTCAAGTATCCCACTGGCATTTTCTCTTCTAAAAGACCATAAATTAACACTTATAGCTACTTTGAAAAAAAATAAGCCGCAGATACCCCCAGATATGTTGATAAACAGGCCTCCGAAGTCGACAATGTTCGGATTTCAAGAAAAGGCTACTTTGATATCGTATATTCCTAAGCCACGAAAAAACGTATTTCTTTTGTCAACGATGCATCTTGATGACAGAATTGATGAAGAAACGGGAAAACCGTCAATTATAATCGACTACAATCAAACCAAAGGGGGAGTTGATACGGTGGATAAATTATGTGCTGCCTATAACTGTGCTCGGATTACTCGACGTTGGCCCTTGGTAATATTTTATGGGCTACTAAATATAGCAGGCATTAATTCTTATATTATATATAAGAATAATAATATAAATAAAAAAATGCCAAGAAAAGTGTTTTTAGAAGCACTGGCAAAAGAGTTGGTTGAGAACCATGCAAGAAAACGATTCAAGTGTAATTCTGTTCCTCGTACGACTAGATTACGGATTCAAGAAATATATGATATTCCAACTACTGAAAACTCACAAAATGAACCACCTACATACGGTCGATGCTATTACTGTACGAGTAAAAAGAATAGGAAAACGAGATTTTGTTGTAATACATGCAGAAAATTCGTATGTTTGGAGCATTTATCTGCTCTTTGTCAGGAGTGCGCGCAAACTTAGGGCCATTTTGTTTTTTTTTGTTCAGTTTGTCTGTCATGAGAAGTGATTTTTTTTTATCAAAAATGTTTTCTGATGTTTCAAAAATGTCATAAATTTTTTTGGAGCCAAAGAAACTGTTTTTGTTTTTTTTATAGCAATTTTTAGAATGTTACTTTTTATTTTAACAAATTTTATTTTCATGTTGTCATTATCATCAAAAAAACTTTTAATAAATTTATATTCCACATTTTCTTTATTCAACTACCTGCCCCTAAGTAATAAAATAGAGAAAATACAATTTTTTTCATTACTGATAGGTTTTTCCATAGTCGGTCTCTGAGACCCATGTTATCTTTCGTGTTAAAATTTTTCATGTTAGCTACGGAAGGTTAATTAATAATTGACAAACTAAATTACAGTTACTTAACTACTAACCTAAATGGTACAATATTCACATAAATATAATACATAAAAATTTCAACTTATAATAAAATATTAAAATTACACTACTTAGGATAATTAACACACAAATTCATCCTCCTATTTATAGAGAGTAACCAAGCTTTTAGCTTACGTTTAAGTATGTAATAAACAAATGATATAAATACTAATCGTCCTGTTTTAGTACCATACCACCTACCTACATCTAATACTCGAAAATGTACGTTTTAAAAACGTCATTATAACGTCATGGTAAGTCTAAATTAAGTCCAAAAGTGACGTCATAAAAACGTTGTCAACTGACGTCATTTTACCTGTGACTTAGGTACGTCATTTTAACGTCAGTTATACGTCAGTATAAACGTCATATTGGTCAGAAAAGTGACCAAAATAAAACGTCCAAATGACGTCAGTCTGCTACCTGGGAAGTCACCCAACGCCGAGGTGAAAGCGAGGTACCCATCTAAATCTATAACAAATAAGGTCAGTATAAAAATTTCGTTTTACTATAATTATGCCATATTTATTTATTTATTATAATAATATATGTTATTGTTACAGATATTATTTACCCGTTGCTTATATGGATGTATTAATATAGATACGAAAATCATTATGATGACTGCTACCCGCGAATAAGTAAAAAGAAATTTATAAGAATAATGCTCCGGAATTTAGCCTATATTCATTTAATTCTATATTTAAGATGATGAAGAGGTGTCTGAATGGTCGTCACGTCAAGGTATTGAGCTCAACCTTCAAACGAATCATTGGGATTCAAAACATTCAATATATTAGTGTAAGTATATATACACATAATTTTGTTATATATTTTTAAATACAAGGACTAATCCAGTACTTTAACTTGAATATCATTTTTTTCTTATTACTTTTCGTTCCGCATTAAATATTTGGAAAAGTACCTAATTTATAAGTCTTACAGTAGAGAATTGCTCGGAAGCAATCTAGTTTTTTGACTTACTGCAGGTACTCTATAATTTTTTTTCTGCGTCCACTCAAAGATGGAAAGTATGACAGGACGAAATTGGACTTACACGGGTGTTAAAAGACCATTCACATGGCCCAGATACCCTGAAGAGTCTATCAAAAACTCGATGGTCATCACGTGCGGTCGCTTGCCAAAGTTTATATCAGTGGTGGAATTAAATTTTGTCCGCATTAAAATCTATCGAGGATAGTGTTAGTCAGAATGCCAGTGCTAAAAGCGAAGCTTAGGGCATTATACTCAATTGGAGCAACTAGAAACCGCATTTATGGCAAAATTTTGGAGTTTCCTATCTCATCGCTTAATCAATAGAAGACTACAGGAATCTGAAATTGACATAACAGTGGTCAGTCTGTACAACTCCCTTATAAACCTTTTTGAGAAATCCTGTGACAATTAAGAACACTTTGAAACTGAAGCGAAGGAAATGTCCAGCATTATAAAATATGAGAAAGATTCTGAAGGAGATCGGAAAAGAAAACTTCTAAGAGACGAATTAAGGTCATCCGAGGAAATAAAAATAGATGGACGTGAAAACCTAAGGCTCAACGCATTCCTGATAATAATAGACAATTTGGTTAATCAGCTACAGAGACGACGAGATGCTCACAAAAAATTTGACGACAAAATTGCTTTTTTAATTGATACAGCATTAACACATTCGCTGCGGAAACCGCACATGTGCGTCCGATATTTCCCCCGCCATATGCGGCCTTCGCCTGTGGAGACTAAAGAAGAAGACAGGAAAAGGAGAAGCCATTGCCTATCGTAAAATATATTGAGTGTATGGGTGGAGTGGATAAGCAGGACCAATGGATGTCACATTATCCCGCTCAGCGTAAAACACTGCGCTGGTATGAGAAACTTGGGATACATATCTTCCATCTTCTACTACAAAATTCACATATCCTCTTCAATAAATACAGCGGTAAAAAACTATCATATTATGGCTTTCGGTTGGCTGTGCTGGATAAACTTTTACCAGCAGAAGGTGAGACCGCCATGCACCCAAAAATTTCTGAGCATTTGCCAAGTAAAATTATCCATAGTAATGAAAAAGGTAAAACTCTAAGAAAAAAGTGTCGTGTATGTTCAAAAAATAAAAAAATAAAAGATACGGTTTATCACTGCACATCATGTTCTGATCAGCCAGGTTTGTGTTTAGGAGAATGTTTCACGGAATATCATAAAAAAATATAATTTCAATTATGATTTCCATTTCCTTTTTATGTTTCTATTATGATGCGACTAGTTATTTTAGATATGTTTTTGTTATATGTTATTACATTTTTTTAAATTATTAGATAGACTTGTTCTGTGACTGAAATAATTAATAGAATGACTTGTTATTCTTGATATATTATGTCTTATTAGTTTTTTTCAAATTATGTACTATTATTAAGGTGCGTACTGACTTGAGCATTTTTATGCACAGAAACAATGTGTGTGAGAATTTGCTCTAGTCAGTACTGCCTAAAAATCTTGTGCGCGCACGCCTGTACGCGCACGCAAGGTATCCGTCGGTTTTCGGTTTTCAAAGAAATATCAAAAGGATTGTGTGCTCAGTTTGGACGGGTTTGTCGTTGAAAATTTGTGTGTGTTGTATTTGTTTGTTCAATTTTAAAATAATCAGTATATTATTCTTAATTTTATCGAGAAAAGTTGGTGTATTTAATAAAAAAAAACATAGGTACTTACCTATTTTGTTATTTACAATAATACTAGAGATAAAGTGCATTTAAACAAATTTAAAATGGAGTGGACCAACGAAAAGGCGTTGTAATTAATCGATGAGTACGAAAAACACCCTATATTATGGTACGCCAAGCATCCACAACATTTTTCAAGGAATTTAAAGTCAGATGTTTGGGAGAGAATTGCATATAATTTAAAAATTAAAGAGCATGAAGTTAAACAAAAAATAAATAGTTTATTGGGGTCATTTCGAAGAGAAAAGGCAAAAGTTTTTTATATTTACTGTAACGAAGTTAATTTTCCGACAATAGTTATTTTTAAGTTTCCGAATATATTTTCATTTAATATTGTATATAATCCGTGATATCCCATGACTTCTGTGTAGAAATATTTTGTTAAGAAAAATCCATCCGATTGTTAATTTGAAATTTCAAATTCCAACCGCGATATAATTGCAAACAAGTCATGGTTCCCCACTGTCGCGAAACAAGTAGCGCGCAGGTCGAACTAACCAAGAGAGGTGGAAAGCAGTCTGAATCGAGGAAGGCTTAAGCGGCGAGTCGACAGGTAGTTCAATGCAGGCTGGCGAAGATAAGAGTCGCTAGCATTGAACGCTCCGTCCGCCGAATTTTGTTGTTTGCTTGGTAGTTAGTTTGTTTTGCTTTTGTCTTTAAATATAGTAAATTTTGATATTCTTTTTTTTTATTTCCAAGTCAAAGTATTTGCTGCGAAGGTAAGATTTTATGGAAATAATAATTTTAAAATCAAAGCTGGTCTTTTCAATAATTGTTAGGCGAAAATTCATTCAATATAATTCATATTTCATTTTTACAAAACAAGCATTATTCTGATTTAGTAGTGTCAATGTATGTCAATAATATAACGATAGCTCGTACAGTTAAGTTTTAATTTCCGTACTCGTTCCCGTTTCGGTTGAAATACTGAAGTTTTCCAGGCGTCCTGCCAGGGCTCGTTGGTATTTCAATTCGAGAACTTAAAGGCCGCTGAATCAAAATATTAAGGTTTTCCAGGCGTCCTGCCAGGGCTCATTGATATTTTTATTCACGGATCAAACCCTTCCGTACTCTTTCCCGTTTCGGTTGAAATATTGAAGTTTTCCAGGCGTCCTGCCAGGGCTCGTTGATATTTCAATTCGAGAACGTAAAGCCCGCTGAATCAAAATATTAAGGTTTTCCAGGCGTCCTGCCAGGGCTCATTGATATTTTTATTCACGGATCAAACCCTTCCGTACTCATTCCCGTTTCCAAACCCCGTTTCGGTTGAAATATTGAAGTTTTCCAGGCGTCCTGCCAGGGCTCGTTGATATTTCAATTCGAGAACTTAAAGCCCGCTGAATCAAAATATTAAGGTTTTCCAGGCGTCCTGCCAGGGCTCATTGATATTTTCATTCACGGATCGAACCCTTCCGTACTTCCTTTTCCGATCCCGTGAGACATTTTAATCAAATTTTCACGTTCAGTTTACATACCGGGTGCATCGCAAGTGGTTGTATACCTTGCTAGCATCAACCTGGAATCCGTTTTCTTGCTTTCAATTATTAACCTGCTTATTGAAAATACTTTTCTTTTTTTTGGAAAAGGTCAGCTTGCTTTTACCGTTTTCGGTTGAATATAAAAACATTGCTTATATTTATAAACCTCTCTCGCTTATGTCCTGCCCGCTTCGTCTCTAATAAACGCATGGTATTGGTATAATTAGTTAATAGTTTGCTTATATTGATGGTTTTTTTTGTAAATGCCAGGGTATTGTTGCCTGCTACGCAGGGTAGTTTTTTTTTGTTGTTTTTCTTTTTCTGTAACGATTTGGTCAGCTACCGACCTTGTAAGTATTTGTGAAGGTAATAGATTTTAATTTAACCAAACCTTGTGTTTTACTGACCTACTACCAATTAGAAAACTCCTATGGTGGAATAGTTGTTTTGTAGCAAGAATTTAGCTTTGCTGTAGTGTGGGCCCGGAGACTAACTTTTATTTCAGGACCAGCGCGGACCTTTTTTCTGGAAATAACTAGACCCCTGGAACTGACCGTACCTCCATCTGAGGTTACCTGGAACTCTTGACGCTGGAAGTCAAGGGGCCGTGGAGTTAACCACGCTAAAAATCTGGCGCCCGAGATAAAACTTGAATCCGCGGTTTTGGGGTGTCAATTGTGACGTGTCCAGGTACTTTGTTTCGACGTAAAGTACGAGGAGGAAGAAAACGCGTTACATTACTAAATAGTAAACAAAAATTATTTACATTATTATGCATACTTGTCTTGCCATGATACTCTACCACTGCTAGTAAAATAGGTAGCAAACTCCTCTCGAATATATTTTGCTTCTTTAGGCGCTCTTCGTGGTAGGTATATTTCTCAATGAAATTAATGACGTCATATTTTCATTCGTTGATTCTCGCCAATTACCTGCGGCAAACTCTCCATTTACATCACTATCAAAGGTACCTGGAGGATTATATAAAGTTCTGGATTGTTTGTTTCTTCTTAAAAAATTATGGAGGTAAACAATAGTCATTACGATAAGTTCTGCTTTTTCGGGCTCCAATAGTATAGGTCTTCGCAAAATTCGAAAAACTGCAGAAGCAATCCCAAAAACATTTTCAATAATTCTTCGCGTTCTGCTTAGACGATAATTAAAAACTCGTTCTACTGACCCTTTCTTGTGTGTTCCTGAGAATGGCTTCATAATATGTTTAGTCAGAGGAAGAGCATCGTCTGCGAGAAAAACAAACGGCAATTATTTTACTCGTCCTGGTAGAGATTCTTCTGCTGAAAAAGACAGAGAACCGACCTCCAATTTTTTATAAAGCGTAGTATGTTTAAAGACGCCACCATCTGAAATTCGGCCTTGGCAACCTGCATCAGCATATATAGAATTATAATTCGCATCAGCTAACGCAAAGAGCACAATGCTAAATTGCGATTTGTAATTAACCCTTAACTGGTATAGTGGGGTCTCTCGCGACCCCAGACTGCGAATGTCAGCTGTAATTTCACAAAACTTGGCAACCGCGCAGCGAGCATCTCAGTAGCCGCATGCCTTACGTTAAGTTAGTTATCGCTAAAAGCCCTAGTGTGTGACATTAATCGATATCGAATTATCTACGTTTGGGGTCATAAGAGACCCCACCATACCAGTTAGCGATTTTTTTTAGTTGCGATGGCGAGTAAGTTTATATCACAAAAAGAGCTTGAAGAACTTGCTGCAAACCTTAATGATATTGATGAGCCCAGAGATGATGAAAGTGACGTTGGTGAATCTTCCGAGGACCTTTCGGACAATGAAAGTGAACATAGTCTACATGATTCAGAGTCGGAAATAGAAATAGAGAGTCAGGAGGAAGATGTGGAGGACGAAATTGTAAATGAGGAATATGTGGATGAGGTAATTTATGATGAGGAAATTGAGGATGAGCAAAATGTACATGAGGAAAATTCTGACGAGTTAGGCCGAACAGGAAACTATTATTATGGCAAGAACCGGTATAAATGGGCAAAAAAAGCTCCAAAACAAAATGTACGAAGGCCAGCTCACAATATAGTAATGCACTTACCAGGACTTAAAGGGCCTGCTCGAGTAAAAAACCCGTCTACGCCTTACGAAGCTTGGCAACTACTTTTTACAGAGGATATTCTAATCATTATTTTGGAACATACAAATGCAAAGATAACCGAACTCTCATCCAACTACCAAGGAAACCGCGTGTCTTTTGTTGACCATTTGAGCCTAGCAGAGTTGAAAGCCTTTCTAGGATTAATCTACTTGGCAGGAATTTTCAAATCAGGGCGAGAAGATACAGCCTCATTATTCTCAACTGATGGTACTGGAAGACCAATTTTTCGGGCTACTATGTCCCAAAAGCGGTTTTCATTTCTTTTGAGCGCAATAAGATTTGATGACGTTGCAAGTAGAAGAGTCAGAATCGATGAGGGTGACAAATTAGCAGCAGTATCAGAAATTTTCAATATGTTGGTAAATAATTGTCAGAAAAATTACACATGCTCTGAACATGCTACGGTTGATGAGATGTTGGTGGCATTTAGGGGTAGGTGTAGCTTTAGAATGTATATAACAAGCAAACCTGCAAAATATGGGCTCAAAATCATGTGCTTGTGTGATTCCAAGAGCCATTATCTCCTTAACGCTTTTGTGTATACTGGAAAGAGTAACAATAGACAACCCATAAACCTTAGCGTTCCTACTCTTGATGTTCTAAATTTAGTAAAACCTATCGAAAATACTAATAGAAACGTAACAGGGGACAACTGGTTTACGTCAATTGAGCTTATAAATGAGCTGAAATCTAGGGGCTCGACTTATGTAGGAACAGTTACAAAAAATAAGAGAGAAGTACCACCTCAGTTTCTACCGAACAAGCAACGAGAAGCAAATACATCGATTTTTGGGTTCACGAGGGACAATACAATGGTATCTTATGTTCCTAAGAAATATAGATCGGTAATTCTACTATCTTCTATGCATCATTCTGACGAGATAGATCCCGATTCACAAAAGCCAGAAATAATTAAATTTTACAACGCAACAAAGACGGGTGTAGATAGCCTGGATCAGAAATGTGCAAGTTACTCCTGTGGCCGCCGAACTAGAAGATGGCCACTGGCTATCTTTTATGCTATGTTGAACATTGCAAGAGTGAATTCATATGTTATATTCAAAGCAGCAAATTTTGGTATCAAGATGACTAGAAGAGAACATGGCATATCTCTGGGAAAAGTACTTATCAATGATCATTTGATGAATAGAATTCGAAACAACAAGCTGCCAACAAATACAAGACAATCCATTGCTGAAATTCTAAAAATTCCAGTCACATCGTCAGAAGAACCAGAGAGACCACATCAGCTAAAGAGACAAAGATGTTTCTATTGTCCACGGGCCAAAGATCAAAAATACTCAACCAGATGTTCAGACTGCTCCAAAACTGTGTGCAAGGAGCACTCGACCCAGCAAATTCAGTGTGGTTCCTGCCATGATGATAAAAATCTGTAAGGAAAACCTGCTTGAAATTTTTTTTATTGTTGGCTAAAAAGTTGTTTTTTTTTTGTTTCAGGGGAGCAGTGGATGAGTAAACAAAGCTCCCAAAAAGCTGCATTGAGAAATTACGTTTTTTTATTTTTTTATTGTGTTTTTTCCAAGACATGTCCAAGAATGCATGATATTTTGTTAATTTTTTTTGAATAAATACTTTTTAAAAATGCGAAACTTTTTTTATCATAATGTAACGTTTATTCTAATTTATATTTACAGTTAATTTATATTTACAGATTTATATGTAATTCAGTCCTTATTTAATAATTTATGTAATACACTAAACACACTAATTATAATTTATATGAGAGTCACTTAATAAACACTTTATCGATGCGCGATTACTTTCCTTCGGTATCAACACTGACTGATTGACTAATTGACTGCAGCGATGCTTGTGGCCTATTTATACTCGTGCGCCGTAATTCTAGAAGTATCTCGGCGTTCTCGCGGGCGCATTCTCGATATTCTGGCGGACGCACCCGGGTGTTCTGGATGTTTCTCGAAGTTTGGGCGGAGGAGCCATAGTCGTCTCATACGGGGATTTCACTGGGGACACTAAGTGAGAATATTATTGCAGTAGCTCGCGTAACAATAACTAGTCCAGAATGGACCAAATAATGACAAAATGCAAAAAAAATAATGTATTGACCTTTTTTCTCTTAATATGACCGGGGTCACGTAAGACCCCATTATATCAGCTACGTTCCAAGAAACTTGCGTACCAGTCAAGGGTTAAAGTAATCGCTACCACTGCTTATTGGAGCTTGTAAAACGATATGTTTTCCATCCATGGATCCTGAACAGTTAGGAAAATTCCACCACTGTCCATGTTGTTCCGCAACTTGCAGCCATTCTTCTGGAGATGTAGGCATCTGAAAAAAAATATAAATTAAATTAACAAAGTAGAGTTGAAATATAGGTTCAAACGAAAACTCGAAGATGTTTTTGTGATCTAAATGAAATTAAATAGAACTTTCATAAATGTATTGTTACCTATTTGTTTTTGTTTTCACTTGTTAAAAAATTATTTTATTTTAGGCTAATAACGATGACACAGACTCTAACCAAAACCTAAATTAAGAGGCAAATGAAGATGTAGATAACAGCTTAGCGAATTCCGTAGAAGCAGTTGAACACATTATAGAATCCCAGAATGAAGGATTTGTGGACCCAGTCCCCCCAAAACCAAAGAGGTTTAAAACCAAAAGTAGAACTGAGGATCCTAGGTTGGATGGAGCTTACAATATTTTAAAACAAGTGGCTGAGACTCCTACTCCAGTTCAGGACGAATTTTCAATATTTGGGCAACATATTGCAAACAAAATCCGTCATTATAGTAACAAAACTAGAATCGAAGCTGAACACGCTATCCACAATTTTCTATACGCAGCTGACATCGGAAAATACGGATGGCAAGATGATTCTTCACGGCAGGATGTACCACTCCAGCAGCAACACATTCCACAGTCACCTTCATCACCGTATTCTTGTTTTAATTCTTCATATTCTGGATCTAATAATTGTTCTAACCAGCAACAAAATCCAGCTATAAATATGCCAGATCTACACCTAACTTCGATTTAGTTAATAACCTGTTTTTAATAGTTGGGTTCCAAAAAGTTTTAGGATTTTTATTTTTTAGTTTAATTTTTGTTTAATTTGATTACATATACGTATATAAAAACAAATAATAAAATATTAGTTTTCTTACCTTTACTTGATACTTTAGAGCTGAAATAAATGCCTGACACACTTCAGGTACAATAGATGATATGAGTTGTTTCGAAACTTTAAAAAAGGTACTGCATACTTGTATACGAAGAGTTATTGCCAGTCGCTCCTTAACCGAAACAGCTTTTCTCACCATCGTATCCTTTTTACCTATTTTAGGGCCAATCAAATTAATAAGAAATTCAAAGTCTGTTGATGGCATTCGAACAAATTTCTGAAAATGTCCATTCGATTCTTGAAATTTTAAATCGGCTAACAAACTGCCTCCCTGCTTCTGTACTGTGTAACCCACCATCGCTTATCTCGTTTTTTCTTTTTTCTACACCCACATGTATATTATCTATTTTCTGCACAATTTACAGAATGTAAATGTAGGCCATTCCGGTTAACTGAACGGATGTGATTTCATATACATCCTAGAACGTATATGAAATCCACCAATCAGCATTTGCGTTTAGTACCCGCCAACTAATCTTTTTTCAATTTTATAGAAACGTCAAAATAACTTAATATTTCTATAGTTTTTAAGAAAAATTAGTAAAAATGAGTGATTCCAGTGATGAATCAATAAATAATTTTCCACCAGATATTCGCTTAGCCGAAAAGGAGATGTATAACGTATAGAAACAGAATAAATTGAATATTCAAGGGTACTCCTGACAAACGTCAGTTTTTATGTAATACATTTGACGTTATAGATAGATGATTATTATATTCATTGGTAGTCTAGTGGTAAGTATCCCAGCCTCTCACGCGGTAGATCAGAGTTCGATTCCCCGTTGGGAAATTTTTTTTAAATTTTAATTTTATTTCTAAATAATAATAATAGTAAAATTATTAAAAAATTTTAATTTGAAGTTATATTATAGATTAATAAAATGTTTATTTTCTAGATTTTTTCTCAAGTGGGTCGTAGAAAAAATATACTGTTCGACTCGTGTGGATTGTCCATATCGCTCTCGGACGATTGAGCACTCCGCCTACGGCGTCGTGCTCAAACTTCGTCCTCGTGCGATATGGCCATCATATCCACACTAGTTGCACAAACTACTATTTTGTTTGCTTGCTTATTATAGTGTGTATGTAGGCCGCACTTGCCAAAGCAATTTTCCTATTATTTCTGGCATTAAACATTTTCATCTAGTTTTTACTGTTAATAGTAATGTTTACTTACTTATTTTAAATTTTAAGTGAAGTAATAATATCGAAAAAATAAAATAAATAAATATTTAGCTCTGCTCAACTGGAGCACATATTTTCGCGCACAAATATAAACTTCCAATTAAAATTTATGTCGAAACTAAAATAACTCGCACGAACGTATGTTCGCGCAAACTGTTTGTGTGCATAAAGATGCTCAAGTCAGTACGCACCTTTAGATTTTATTTTAAAAATAAAAGTATTTTTGCATTTTGCTGTCTTTGTTAATTAATTACAATAAAATAGCAAAAAAAGGAAGACGCGCAAGTGCGTCTTCCGCACACTACCAGAATATTATTAAAATGTGCGGAGGGCGCATATGCGCGCTTTGCAAAAATTTAATAAAAAAACTTTACAGCGGTTATCATAATGCTTTATTCTACCCTTTGCGTGAAAATAACTATAAAATAAAGTAATTCGATTATTCCGCACAGGGTTTATTTATATTTTCTATCGATCCGCAGCGAAAGTGTTAACTAGTTCCAGCAGTTTTAATAAAAGTAAAAAAATTTCTAAAGAGTAATGAAGATATTGAGGCAGATTTCATTCAGGAATTTATCCATTTCCGGGAACATGTCGAGGTGGATGAAAAAAAGGACCTAACGACGTTTATGGCTGAAGTGGTTTTGGCGGGAAAGCATCCTAATGTTGACATTGCTCTTCGCATCTGTGTATGAACTCCAGCAAAAAAACTGTACTGGAGAACGAAGTTTCTTCTGTCTGCGAAGAGTTAAAAATTTTTGTCGCTCGACAATGAGCCAGGACAAACTAAATGATGTGGCAGATATAACGACAGATTTTGTCACATATTTGTTAAAGTATATCTACTAGAATGTACAAGTATAAGAATATATTATAATATTAACATTTATGTTTTAGTTATTATTTTCAAAATGAAGAACGAATAAATATGTGGGCCCATTGTTATAGAAAAAATGCTGGAATAAACACAAATATGGCAATAGAAACTTTTAACAACATGCTGAGAACGAACCAGTTAAAAAGGGATGCTAGGGTTACAATTGAGAAGTTGCTTGATGCTATAGAAGACTTGGTGGATATTAAAATGTGGAAGAGGATTTTAGACATAGAGAGACCTAATGCCAATAATCATCAAGATAGAATTATAATAAAAGCACATAAAAGAGCAGAAACAATGAAGAGGAAGGTAGAAGTAGTGAAAAGTTTAGGGGTATTAGGAAAATTTCAGGTAACGTCTACAAGAGACAAGAAAGTTTATAACATAAGGTTTAACAAAGTTTGTGATAGTGAATGTAGGACATTATATTGTAGGGTATGTAAAATTTGTATTCATCTCTACATATGTGATTGTCCTGAGTATACATTGAGAAATACCTTGTGTAAGCATGTACACTTGGTACGAATGTATGAGGAGCGAATGGGCACTAATTCTGTTTGAGATGAAACTGTGAAAAATTTAGAGGAAAATTCATTGACCCAACATAGACATGACATAGAAATCAAGAAATTTTTGGAAGAAAAAAACAGAGGATGTAAAACAGGTTCAGGATGAAAATAAACTTCTAATTCAGAAGAGTAACTTTTGCAATTGGGTTAATACATTAGATGGTGGAGCATTTGACTTTTTTTTGAAAAATGTTCAAGGAATTATGAAGAAAACAGATAACTTTACAAAAATAGAGACAACAAAGCGCAAAATGGAGAAACAGGATTATTTTCCTTCAAGCAAACATCAGAAGGTACCTAAATACAAAATATTGTTACATTTTTGCTCATCTTTTAGTGAATGTACAGGCCAGTCTGTTTGCCACAGTACTATTTACTATTTTATTTTTATATATTATTTAATGAATGTGTATTATGTGCAGGCTTTATTACTGTTTTCCATTACCACTTTAGTAACAGGATTGAATTAGAACCTAAAAATGAATAACGAAGAGGGTGGTCATGTAATTAATTAATTTTAATCTTAACAATAACAATATCGTCTGGTGAGATTATCAGTTTGGATCCACTGGTCTAGACTTAGGTCTTAGCCATTTTTAAATAACTATAGCAAATCCTGACCCTGGTGATATGTATTCAAAACATTCCAAGCCCTAACCAGTTAAGGTACCCATCCCTGATATTTACTTTTGATGTAATAATACAAAATGGGAAGTGCATGGCTCAGAGATTAAAGCGTGGAGCTGATAATGGGTCTGGGCTTTAAATACCTCCAGTGCTGAGAATTTTCTAAACGATTCTAAATACTGGGAACAGAAGCAATGTCTACTCAGAATATATAGTTATTAACCATGGCAATTGAGTAAGTAACCCATTTTAATTATTATTTTCTTTTTATTACAGAAACGAAGTGATGGGCCGATCAGCACCAAGCAGTATATGCCATTATAAATATTTTATTAAATTTCATATTTCAAATTGTTTAATATTGTAGAAATTATTAAATTGCAAATGGGTGTATCTTTTTCCTTTTTGTTATTAAAAGTGTTTCTGTTCATATATTGTGTATCAATTCCTCCAAATTTTGTAATACCGGACATGATCTACCTATATGCAATGTGAGAATTACATAAATATAACTAATTTTAATTCAAATGTTTAAAAGTTCATTTTTCAATCTTTTTTTGATATTAAAATTGACGTCTATAAAGTTAGCACAGCCAAATGAGCACAATCGATTTTAATTAGCACAACGATTCAGTGCTTTTTTGTGCTAATTATTTGCGCAATTTTCAATTTTTGTGCTCTTACCATTTCGCTAAAATCGATGGCTGTGTCAGCTTCAAAAGAAGCTAGCACAGCTATATATGAAAAATTATTTATTTTGATTTTTTCTGGCAAATCGATTTAGTGCTAATTATGAGCTTTCAGAATATGCCATAGAAAAAAATTTCGGATCACGAAAGAATGAAGTCCTCGAAATTCTCAACACAATCGAACTTGAATAGTCGATTTTAAATGCATTAATAATGGGCTTTCAAAATACTTTTGTAGTTTTATTGCTCAACCCTTTCTGGTAAAAAACCACCCCCAGCCCGACGAGGCGCAAGAATAAAGTCCTCGAAATTCTCAGCACAATCGAACTTGAATAGTCGATTTTAAATGCATGAATAATGGGCTTTCAAAATACTTTTGTAGAGTTTTATTGCTCAACCCTTTCTGGTAAAAAAACCACCCCCAGCCCGACAAGGCGCAAGAGTAAAGTCCTCGAAATTCTCAGCACAATCGAACTTGAATAATCGATTTCTGACGCATTAATAGTGGGCTTTCAAAATACTTATGTAGAGTTTTATTGCTCAACCCTTTCTGGTAAAAAACCACCCCCAGCCCGACAAGGCGCAAGAGTAAAGTCCTCGAAATTCTCAGCACAATCGAACTTGAATTGTCGATTTTAAATGCATTAATAATGGGCTTTCAAAATACCTATTTAGAGTTTTTGTTGCTCAACCCTTTATGGCAAAAAACCACCCCCAGCCCGACGAGGTGCAAGACTAAAGTCCTCGAAATTCTTAGCACAATCGAAATTGAATAGTCGATTTTAAATGCATTAATAATGGGCTTTCAAAATACCTATGTAGTTTTTGTTGCTCAAACCTTTATGGCAAAAAACCACCCCCAGCCCGACGAGGTGCAAGAGTAAAGTCCTCGAAATTCTCAGCACAATCGAACTTGAATAGTCGATTTTAAATGCATTAATAAGGGGCTTTCAAAATACCTATGTAGAGTTTTTGTTGCTCAACCCTTTATGGCAAAAAACCACCCCCAGCCCGACGAGGTGCAAGAGTAAAGTCCTCGAAATTCTTAGCACAATCGAAATTGAATAGTCGATTTTAAATGCATTAATAATGGGCTTTCAAAATACCTATGTAGTTTTTGTTGCTCAACCCTTTATGGCAAAAAACCATCCCCAGCCCGACGAGGTGCAAGAGTAAAGTCCTCGCAATTCTCAGCACAATCGAACTTGAATAGTCGATTTTAAATGCCTTAATAATGGGCTTTCAAAATACCTATGTAGAGTTTTTGTTGCTCAACCCTTTCTGGTAAAAAACCACCCCCAGCCCGACAAGGCGCAAGAGTAAAGTCCTCGAAATTCTCAGCACAATCGAACTTGAATAATCGATTTCTGACGCATTAATAATGGGCTTTCAAAATACCTATGTAGAGTTTTTGTTGCTCAACCCCTTCTGGTAAAAAACCACCCCAGCCCGACAAGGCGCAATAGCAAAGTCCTCGAAATTCTCAGCACAATCGAATTTGAATAATCGATTTCTGACGCATTAATAATGGGGTTTCAAAATACCTATGTAGAGTTTTATTGCTCAACCCTTTCTGGTAAAAAACCACCCCCAGCCCGACAAGGCGCAAGAGTAAAGTCCTCGAAATTCTCAGCACAATCGAACTTGAATTGTCGATTTTAAATGCATTAATAATGGGCTTTCAAAATACCTATTTAGAGTTTTTGTTGCTCAACCCTTTATGGCAAAAAACCACCCCCAGCCCGACGAGGTGCAAGACTAAAGTCCTCGAAATTCTTAGCACAATCGAAATTGAATAGTCGATTTTAAATGCATTAATAATGGGCTTTCAAAATACCTATGTAGTTTTTGTTGCTCAACCCTTTATGGCAAAAAACCACCCCCAGCCCGACGAGGTGCAAGAGTAAAGTCCTCGAAATTCTCAGCACAATCGAACTTGAATAGTCGATTTTAAATGCATTAATAAGGGGCTTTCAAAATACCTATGTAGAGTTTTTGTTGCTCAACCCTTTATGGCAAAAAACCACCCCCAGCCCGACGAGGTGCAAGAGTAAAGTCCTCGAAATTCTCAGCACAATCTAACTTGAATAGTCGATTTAAAATGCATTAATAATGGGCTTTCAAAATACCTATGTAGAGTTTTTGTTGCTCAACCCTTTATGGCAAAAAACCATCCCCAGCCCGACGAGGTGCAAGAGTAAAGTCCTCGCAATTCTCAGCACAATCGAACTTGAATAGTCGATTTTAAATGCCTTAATAATGGGCTTTCAAAATACCTATGTAGAGTTTTTGTTGCTCAACCCTTTCTGGTAAAAAACCACCCCCAGCCCGACAAGGCGCAAGAGTAAAGTCCTCGAAATTCTCAGCACAATCGAACTTGAATAATCGATTTCTGACGCATTAATAATGGGCTTTCAAAATACCTATGTAGAGTTTTTGTTGCTCAACCCCTTCTGGTAAAAAACCACCCCAGCCCGACAAGGCGCAAGAGCAAAGTCCTCGAAATTCTCAGCACAATCGAATTTGAATAATCGATTTCTGACGCATTAATAATGGGGTTTCAAAATACCTATGTAGAGTTTTTGTTGCTCAACCCTTTATGGCAAAAAACCACCCCCAGCCCGACGAGGTGCAAGAGCAAAGTCCTCGAAATTCTCAGCACAATCGAACTTGAATAGTTGATTTTAAATTCATTAATAATGGGCTTTCAAAATACCTATGTAGAGTTTTTGTTGCTAAACCCTTTATGGCAAAAAAACCACCCCCAGCCCGATGAGCTCGGAGTTTGAGTCGGAGTGGGGGAAGTGAAATTGTATATATAATTTTAATTATCGGAAATGAAAAAAAAAATTCTGCTGTCAAATACAGCAAGGGCTGCAGTTCGAACATTTATGAAGTCATGTATTTCATCATATTCTGTCCGCTAGACAATAAGTATTTTTGATGATATTGTTAATTTAACTAATAAAGAATGTTACGCGTTACTTTATGAGCACACACAAAACTATTGTATTTTTGTCCACCCTGTACCAATTGGAATCAGCTCAGCTAGAGTAATCCGAAAATTGAGACAAAATGGGGGTGTTCCAGTTAAAAAGAATGACGGTGACGTCATTACTCGGAAGCAATTCACCCTGTATATTAGAATATTATTGTAAAATACGGTAAATTAAAATCAAAAATCGACGTGTTTCAGGATTATTTCTTAAAATGGTCTGTTTAGCTAAAAATGAATTTGTTCCATACTTTACGGACACAGTGTATGTAGTCGTAGTATTGTGTACAAAGATTACAGAATAAAAATATGTAATCTTTGCTGTGTACGCCGAACGTGAGACGCACACACTAGCCCACTCACGGATACATATCGACGGCGAAAGGAGAAATATCCCCACTTCTTCAATCTCTTTTTCACTATTTCTCTTTTTTTTTTTGTAAATACGAAGATGGACCTGAGAAACTCTTTTATGCATTTTTTCTCTACAACTTTAGTCTGAAACTTTTTTCGATAAATCGCATTGTTAGAGGTAATGGATTTTGAGATGAGCCCTGCGTGATTCCGTCGCAGTATACCAGATTGCGTTCGAAAAAAATGTTACTAACCATCCTAATAAGTTCAGCGCTTCAATTTCATTCTTTGACTGTCCTCCGTTCAGGTTGTTTCGACTCCGAATCTTTTAATAGTGCAGTACATTTTGTTTCCTTTTTAGTTCCTTGTAGTTTAGTTAAGATTTTTGTAGACAATAATTTGTGAAAATATTTTGTTTAGTGAATTAATTTACTTGACAGTAAGGTATGTATTAATTTATTTTATTACATGTTTAAAATTAAAAGTTTGATTTTTGGCATGTTATTACCTAATCAAAAAGAATGTTATTTTTACATGGGACATTAGGCAGAAAATTTTTTTAATTGATGCATATGTAAAACTTGAAACTATAGTTTATATTCATATATCTTTATTTTGTGTATTAATTATTAAAATCTTTTGTTCTAGAATAAACCTGGAAACATAGGTGGTTCCAAAAAAGTTATACATAGTCAAGGTCGACAAATAATATACAGTGTATATAAATTTATGAAGGCAGAAAAAGAACAGAAAGACCTAGATGTCCCTCTGTTCAATTTGAATGAAAGAGTAGCTAAAGCTTGTGATGTTTCTAAGGCCACAGTGAAACGTATTGTGAGCGAAGCTAATAAAAAATCGCCTGGTGAACGCTTCAAATCACCTAGGAGAAGCGTCAACAAACCTTCAACTTCCAAAGGATCCGTTAATGGATTTGAGGAAGAAATAATTCGAAGAATTATTTATTCTTATAGTGCTATTCATAAAAGAAGGCCTACCATGAAAAGAATTTTTGAAGAAGTGAGAAATGAAGAAGGGGTGAACTTTACTGGTAAAATTGATAGTTTCAGAAAATTGGTTAAAAGAATGGGATTTAGATGGAGAAAAACTGAAGATAAAAGGAAAGTTTTAGTGGAGACATATGACATTAAAGCTAAAAGAACTGAATACTTAAGAAAGTTAAAACAATACAAAGAAGATGGACGGCCGATTGTATACTGTGATGAAACCTATATCCATAGTTCACATACCGTACCAAAAGCATGGGACGATGGTACAAAGGAGTGTTTAAAATCACCCGTAGCTAAAGGTAAACGGCTAATTATTTTACATGCTGGAGGTGAAGCAGGATTCGTACCCGAGGCACTTACAATTTTTAAATCGGGAATGAAAACCGGAGACTATCATGATGAAATGAATAATACAAATTTTGTCAAATAGTTAAAAGAAAAATTCATTCCTAATGCACCGAAAAAATGCGTCTTAATATTAGACAATGCCTCATATCATAACACACTCCTAGAACCCATTCCAAATTTTTCATGGAAAAAAGATGCAATGCTGAAGTGGCTTGCTGAAAGAAATATATTCTTTCCTGAAAAATCAACTAAAGCAGAACTATTCACAATTATAAAAATCCACAGGCCAGTTTCTAAAAGATATGTAATAGACCAAATTCTATCAGAACATGACATTTTAACATTGCGTCTACCACCCTATCATCCAGAGCTAAACCCAATAGAAAAAATTTGGGCATTGGTGAAGAACGAAGTAGCTGCCTGCAACATAACTTTTAAAATGGATGATGTATGGAAGTTAACGGAGAAAAAATTTAGTGAGGTAACGGTAGAAAACTGGATAAACATTTGCGCCAATGTAATAAAAGTTGAAAAGGACTATATGGAAAGAGAACATATCATGGATCAAGTGGCGGATTTAATAATAAACGTAGGAGAGGATAGCCACAGTGAAAGTGAATTTTCGGATGATGAAGACGATGACGACATATAAATTTATGTAGTTTGTAACATGTCTATCGACCTGTTCCGATTTTACAGAATAAATCCTTTTAAATTAGCGCTCGTCGTCACTAGCCACATACAATTATAGTTCTGTGATCCCAAACTCTTCTACCCCGAACGTAAGACAATTGACGTTTGCCAACGGACGCTTCCATTTTTTGCACACCGCCACGTTAAACACCCCTTTTTGTTAACGACCACTGAAGGGGACACATCTTTCGCTATCTTTCATATCTCAAGTACCTATCTTATTAATTTTGCTGTGGTAAGTCCAAAATCATAATTTATAATTAATAAGCTTCTTCTAAAGTACTGTCTGATATAATTTTCGTATGCATTCTTTATTTTTTTACAGAGATAGACGAAATTAAATTCAACACGTGGTCATAAACTGTTCTTTTATACTAATATGGTAGTTTTAAGTCAAATATTTTTTTATAAATGAATTAATACAGTTTCCTGTAAAATTGTCGTATTTAGTAAAGCGTTTTAACAATAGATGTCGAAGAATAAAAATATATTATTCTACGCTTCACAACTAGTTTTGAAAAATATTTTTCAAAAACAGTGACCGTTCAACGAAGAAGAAACAACTACTTCCCGGGCTACATGCCCCGACAGATATTGAATTACACTTCTAAGTCAAACGGGGTTGGTAAATCTACAAGATTTAAACCAACCATTCTGGTTTGCAACTAGAAGGGATAACACAACTTGTAGACCGGTTTCGGCGTATTGCGCCTCATCAGAACAAGGTATATGTTATCGTCCGAGAGTTAATCTCGGACTGAAATGTGACTATAATCAACAACGGTACATATTGTCCAGTTACGGAAATATTTTTGTTGCGAAAATAGCGACATCTCACCTCTAAGTCACAAACCAAAACTCGAATGAGACAACAAACCACGTAGATTTGAAACAAAAATGAATTAATACAGTTTCCTGTAAAATTGTCGTATTTAGTAAAGCGTTTTAACAATAGATGTCGAAGAATAAAAATATATTATTCTACGCTTCACAACTAGTTTTGAAAAATATTTTTCAAAAACAGTGACCGTTCAACGAAGAAGAAACAACTACTTCCCGGGCTACATGCCCCGACAGATATTGAATTACACTTCTAAGTCAAATGGGGTTGGTAAATCTACAAGATTTAAACCAACCATTCTGGTTTGCAACTAGAAGGGATAACACAACTTGTAGACCGGTTTCGGCGTATTACATATTGTCCAAATTGGGAATTCTGGAACCGTTGGCGATACTATTCAAATATTCAAGAATTAAAAGAGAGAATTCGGACAGCAATAAACAATATTTCTCAAGACACAATAAACAAGGTTCAACAAGAATTTGTACACCGTTTGGGTTACTGTCAAATACAGCAAGGGCTGCAGTTCGAACATTGATAAAGTCATGTATTTCATAAGTATTTTTGATAATATTGTTAATTTAACTAATAAAGAATGTTACGCGTTACTTTATGAGCACACACAAAACTATTGTATTTTTGTTCACCCTGTACCAATTGGAATCAACATGTGATACATTTTTGGAATCAGCTCAGCTAGAGTAATCCGAAAATTGAAACAAAATGGGGGTGTTCCATTTAAAAAAAATGACGGTGACGTCATTACTCGAAAGTAATTCACCCTGTATATTAGATTATTATTTTAAAATACGGTAAATTAAAATCAAAAATCGACGTGTTTCAGGATTATTTCTTAAAATGGTCTGTTTAGCTAAAAATGAATTTGTTCCATACTTTACGGACACAGTGTATATATTTTTAACATTCTATATTTACAATAAACAATTAATTTTTGCCTAAATATGATGAAGAGTAACCTAAAAATACTTGAATATTTTTGTAATCATGACAATAACAATATTACTGTTAAATGTCGTGCCCAAAATTTTACCGAAAAAAAATGGTTATTTCTTATGTATGAAAATAATTTTTTTTCAACAAAGGAGATTATTATAATTAATTTTTATTTTCCAATATCACTAATCACATATCATACCTTATATATGTAAATATAGGTTTATAAATTTCATTTTGTTTGAGAAAAAAACATTGGTAAACTTTGCTTGGTGCGAAAACGCACCACTGGTGAAATATGTGTACATCTCCCGGTTTTTCGATTCCACATGTCTCAGCATGTATATTTATAGATTCTTCATATATGTGTTAGTGTAAACAGTTTATAATTTAGTATTAGTTGCTGATTTGAGGTATTCAGTCGTTGTTTTAGTGAAATTACGCTTTTCAGTAAATAATATCAAAATGAAAAGGTTTCTTACTCAAAAAGAATTAGAGAGGGCTGTTGAAGAATGTGTAGAAGAAATTAATTATGAAAATGGTAAGTGCTGTTTGTTTCTAAGAAATATTTGCGCGAACGTTGCTTTTTTTCTAGCTCAATTTGATGCTGTTTATATTCCACCTGAAGTCGATGAGCTAACTGACGAGGAAAATATTGATGACGATTTGATAAATGTGAACATACAAAATGTTGATATTGCCGGAACTTTTGAGCTACACATAGATGAAAACGCTGTAGATGACCAAGCTGAAGACGAATCTAACATTGAACCTCTAGTAGCCAAAAAAAGGAAAACTAAAAAATCAACAGAGGATAATCCAATCTGGGTAAAAGGGCATTGTGAATTAAATTCTCAACCTATAGCTGCAGAAGCATGGAGATTGGAAGAATTGAAAAACCAACTAGAAGGAAAATCACCATTGGATATATTTTTTTTATATTTTGATGACGAATTATTAGATATGATTGTAGAATATTCTTTGAAGTATGCTCAGGATAATAATCGACATGATTTTCAATTTGACCGAACTGATTTACTAAAGTTTATAGGAATTTTGCTTTTATCCGGCTATCATACTTTACCACAGACTCAAATGTACTGGTCAACAGACGAGGATAAAGGAATAGATATTGTTCGGAAATGCATGAGTAGAAACAGATTCTATAGCATGAAAAGAAATGTGCATCTTTCAGACAACACTAAATTAGATAAAAACGATAAATTCACGAAACTACGGCCTTTTTTGATGCGATAAATAATCGAAATCTTCAGTTTGGAGTTTTCTCGTAAGAACTATCTATAGATAAACAAATGGTGCCCTATTTCGGGCGACATTCATGCAAAATGTATATAAAAGGCAAACCTGTGAGGTTTGGTTTCAAACTATGGTGCTTGTGTTCAGCGAACGGATATCTTTACAAATTTATACCATATGAAGGAGCAAATCCAAACAAACAAAAAAATGATCTGGGACTGGGTGAGCAAGTAGTATGCAATTTGCCATCAATAATTGAGAATCCAAAAAATCATGAAGTGTACTTCGATAATTTTTTTTCTTCGTACAAACTTCTTGCTTTGTTACGTGATAAAGGATTTTTTGCAACAGGAACCATTCGTGAAAATAGAACAAATCATTGTCCTTTAGAGCCGTTGAAGTCTATAGGAAAAAAATCCCGGGGAACGTATGATCATATTTTCGAAGAAACTACAAAAATATCTCTAGTTAGATGGAATAACAATTCTGTCGTTACTGTTATCAGTAACCACCTAAATTCCCAGCCACTCTCTACTGCAAAAAGATAAAAACGCAAAGAAAAAAAGGAAATCACCATTGAGCAACCGAACACTATCAAGCAATACAATAAAAACATGGGCGGTGTTGACCTGCATGATAATGGGATTGCTAATTATCGGATAGCAGTTTCCGGCAAAAAATGGTGGAGGCCATTATTCGTCAACGCTGTAGATAGTGTAGCTGTCAATTCATGGAAAGTATATACCGTCAACTGAGGTGAAGGTGGACAGTCGGGGTGAAGTTAGACAAGACGTAGTTTCTGATCAAATAAATTCGTGACGCCACTGACATTCGACCTTCGGCCAATTTGGCGGTGAGTATTTCATCAGTGTGAATGTAGTAAGAAGGTGTGTTACATTTGGCGCGGTTTTTTAACGGTAAGTTGATTTTTTAATTATGTAAACAATTGATTTAAAAAGTGCTATTTTGGCAATTTGGTTTTTATAACTATTGTATGTATTATACTGATGTTCCTAGAATGTCCATTTTTGGCCACAATGTAGACTACATTATAAGTAACTAACCTATAAAATTTTAAACTAATCTGCCACAAGTTATTGAGTCCAGTGGCGTCACATTAAAAAAGTTTCTTGTTCCAGGGTACAGTTGGACACCAAGATGCCGCGTGTATATAATAGAAAAGTGGGCAAGAAACCCAACTGTAACTATTTGCTTTCTACAATAAAGAAGGCGGAGGAAGAAGTTAAATTAAATAAACTTAGCTTTAGGGAAGCTGCGGAAAAGTATTCAATTCCGAAATTGACTTTATTTAATCACGTTAAAGGAATAAAAAATAAAAAAAAATATGGAGGTCAAACCGTACTAGCTTCCGATGAAGAGACATTCTAGCAGAAGGGATAATGAGTGCCGCTAAGTGGAATTTTCCATTAACCATAAAACACGTGAAAACTGTGGATCGGCTGGGAAAAACCATTACAATTTTCCATGATAATGTTCCTGGAGATGAATGGGTAAAAAATTTCCCCAACAGGCACAGAGAATTATCTGTACGGCTATCCCAGAATATGAAAAGGGCTAGAGCCCAAGTCAGCTCTGCTGTTATGACCGCATATTTTACGGAATTGCAAAAATCCATAGAAAATGTTCCTGCGGAAAATATCGTCAACTACGACGAAACCAATTTTTCCGACGACCCAGGAAAACTTACAAGTTCTCGCCAAAAGAGGAGCAAAACACTGTGATCGCGTTATGGATAGCTCAAAAACAAGCATTTCGGTTATGATTGCTGCAGCAGCTTCCGGCTTTGTTCTTCCACCTTACGTAGTTTACAAGGCCCAACATATTTATCCGACATGGATAAAGAACGGTCCTCGGCACGGCTTATAACCGGAGTAAAAGTGGTTGGTTCGATCAGTTTTGTTTCGAAGACTGGTTCTATAAAATTGCTCTTCCATACTTATCAAAGCTTCAAGGCAAAAAAGTGATCATCGGTGACAATTTGTCCAGTCACATATCCGTAACGGTTATCAACAAATGTCTTGAACATGACATCAGTTTCATATTGCTCCCCCCAAACTCCACCCACATCTGCCAGCCACTCGATGTGGCTTATTTTAGACCAATGAAGGAAGCGTGGAGATTTGTCTTAAGACAGTGGAAAATGAAAAATCGGGGAGTCTTTCAGAAGAGCGATTTTCCAAACTTGCTATCCCAGACTTTTCAGAGAATTGACATGCGATCTGCGAATAATGTCAAATCAGGATTTGCAGCATGTGGAATAGTTCCTTATGATCCTCAGCGAGTGTTGAAAAAACTGGCGGATTATCAAGAAGTTAATGTTGAGAAACATTGGACTGACAGTTTCGTTAGCTTTTTTGAAGGGAACCTTGCTCCTCCAACTCAAACAAGAAAGCCAAGAGGTAAAAAAATGGCCATTCAACCTGGCCGAAGTGTGACATTTACCTAACTTGGTCAATTAAAAAAAATGCCTCAACTGGATTATAAATCGTTCATAGCACTTAGGTTGCTCAAGCTTGCTAATAGAAGTGCAAAACCTTTGAATTTTTCAGTGCCGGAAGAACTTCGGTTCACTAACAATGGTCATATTATTACAAAGCCTGACAATAAAACACGACGCAGATGTAAAATTTGCCATAATCATACTGTTTTCATCTGCAAAATGTGTAATGTTCACTTACATACTGAGTGTTTCGATGCCTATCATACAAAATAATACGCTAACACTTTTTACCAATGGTGCGAAAACGCACCAATGATTATTTCAAAAATACATTGTTTATTTTTTTTCTCCATATATATGTCTTGAGT
Organism: Lochmaea crataegi; assembly: GCA_947563755.1. Lineage (NCBI taxonomy): Eukaryota > Metazoa > Arthropoda > Insecta > Coleoptera > Chrysomelidae > Lochmaea > Lochmaea crataegi. Next base: position 41,342,433 of record OX387427.1, on the reverse strand, counting down.
ATTGTATAAATAGTCCCAATAAACATTCAAAAACTTGTTTGTTGCGTTTTTTCTATTCGTGGTAAAAAATGGGTTAATTCATTCTTCGGTATTTTTATTTAGGAGTCTGCAAATGCGGCAACGTGTTACGAATCGAAATACAAGATTGCGACGACCCTGATATTGCATTTCTGTGCAAGATCACTCCGGGCCCATCTGGTTCCAAACAGTCCCGTTGTGCGAAGGTCTATCTAAGACAACCGATTCGTAAAGATGTTGCGATCGAGTTAACTTCGAAACCCGTCGAGATTTTTCGGGCTGAAAAAGCTGATTGATTGATGAACCTTGAAGATCCCGAACCTCCGCATTTGCCAAAATCATCGGTCTTACACAAGGCACGATATGAGTACACGGCAGGGCAGTTTTTAGATAGCGATCCAGTAAAAGCCATTCTAAAAATGAAAGCGACGACACTGCAGCAAATTATCCACAACGTTGGTGCCGATCCATTCTACGCCCATTATTGGACCAACCATCAAAATCACGTATATAAAAATTATATGTCGTCGAAAATGGGTTGCGTATGCATTGACGCTACCGGCGGAGTGTGCAAACGGATTTTCAAAGCGAATGGAAAGAAGTCCTCACATATTTTCCTATATATATGTGTGGTTAATTCGGAAGCTGGACAGTTCCCTGCGAGTCAGATGCTTTCCGAAACACATAACACGAACACGATCCAGTAATGGTTGATGGAGTGGGTCCGTTCTGGTTGTCCACCTCCAAAAGAAGTTGTGACAGATTCCTCTCGAGTTCTTCTCACGGCAGTCGTAAGGTGCTTCACCCGATACAAAATTATCGAAGAGTATGCTGATGCATGCAAATCTTCGGCTCTTCCAAATTGCTATGTACGAATAGACGTCGCACACTTCGTGAAGAATTGTTCTTCGTATTTGAAAGATCTTCGCCGCAGCATCAGGATATTCTATCTTGCGTCCATCGGAGCCTTAGTACGAAATTGGAAGAAAGTGAATTATTTTGCATGACATCTTAACGGTGGCTCTGAACGAGAAAGATGGCCAGCAACTCAATGGAGATCTGTGTCCGTGTGAGAAAGCTCGAAACAGACTGACTAATATAATAACAGGTTCACTTCTTAATTTCAATTTTATCAATTTTATTTTCATGTTATTTCAAATTTATTAATATTATTCATTTATTTTATTTTTATTAGAACATGTACCGTTATCACTATAATACAGTCTTTTACGGGATTAGGGGTAGTTAAAATAGTAACAAATAAGTATTACACATTTTTTTAAGGAGGTACACCAGCTTCATACAATGTTGCCATGCTAAACCATGGTAAAATTTCAAAATGATGATAGATCAATGAAATTTGGTGATTTGGTTCGAAACGTCTCATACAAATTTTCTCGTCTTTTGGTTTATGCGCATCTTACAGTGAAACAATGAACTATGAATCAGCAGCAGTTTTCAGTCGTCCACCTCATATTTTACCACCAGAAACAGGCACATTCATTCAATACGTTGCAGACAATGCTGACATTGATGTAAATACTTTGGACGGTAATAATACGCTTTATATAATGGGTATTATCCAAATTGTGACTCCCAAAGATTCAGTATTACAAGAAGAGCTGATGCTCAAGTAACTGAAGTTCTTTCAGCAAAAGATTTTGCAGCAAAGGCTTATGTACCTATAGAGGTCTATCAAAACACTGGCGTGGTTGGGTACAGCAAAATAAATGTGCGAAATTTTGATTATAAAAGCGAATCTAAAGTATCTTTTTTAAAAAAAGTTGATGTGACATGGTTCTATGGCAAATACAAAAATTTCTCTCTACCTGGTTGGAATGGTTACATTGAATGCGTGACAAGTAATATTATAGATTTTTCTAAGTCAAAAATTACATTTTTGCCATTTGTTCATCAACCAGTAAGTAATTACAATACAATATACACAACTTTACTTTGTGCTTTAGAGAATGCTAGACGTTATAACCACAAAGTATGTATAATTACTTTTGATCAACCTCTGTATGCGAAAGCTCGCGAGATTGTATCTGCTGCACCTGAAGGATCTGAAGTATCGAAGATTATAATAAGACTAGGAGGATTTCATTTGCTTGTGTCATTTTTTGGAGCAATCGGTTATATTATGCAAGGAAGTGGTTTAAAGGAAGTACTCGCTGAAGTTTATGCATCTAAATCTTTAGAGAAAATGCTTAATGACCATACTTACGCGACAGCAGTTCGATCTCATACAATACTTCAACTCACTTTAGCATTAAGAATATTAAAAGAACTCGCTATTGATGATGTAATGGATGCAAATCTTATTATTACCGTTGAAAATATTCTAAATAACACTCTTTCATACTGTGACATTGAAGAAGATGAGGAAATATGTGGAAAATTACTTGATCAGTTTAATAACAAATTAATTGAATATCAGAAACGAGGGCCAACCGCACAATTATTGAAATACGTAACTTTGTCCATGTGTTTGTACATGAATAAAGAACGCCCAAGAGGCATGTGGCGCCATCCATTACCGATAGGCCGGACTTTGCGAATGTTATTCTAATTTCAGTTTTAGTGCTGTCAAACGCTCCTTTTTATAGTTCGCAGGAAAATACGATAATTAACCCTCCATCGCTCGCACCGTTAGAAAAAATCTAACAAATTTTAAAAATGTTAAATAATTTTTGCAATTTTGCTTTTTGTTTGTCGTGCGCCCAGGAATACCATGACGACGTGGTCTACTATGCACACGTATAGTGGGGAGGGGAAAAGTATTTGTTTAGATGCTGTAATTACATATTGTTAGTATAAAACTAACACGCGAGCGATCACGTACGGCGGACTGTTAGAAAAATTCTAACGACGCGAGTGAAGGCGTATGTTATTTTTTGTGTTGCGTATGTTATTTTTTTGTGTTTTGTAAAAAATTGGTAAGGTTTTTTTAATTTAAGCGTAATTTTTATTAGTATAAATAAATTTTGTAGTAGTAAAACATGGATGAAAATACTAAAAATAAGTTGCTGAAATGGTATGAAGAGGTTCCGACCGATGAAGAAGTGTTTGATTCTGATGGTGATCTGAGTTACAATGCTTCAGAACATAATGACTATCAGACAGACACAGAGCAATCTGCAGATGAAACGGATGATGTATTACCTGGTCTACAGACCAATCCATGTGATAGGATTCCTAAATTTTATGGAAAAGATAAGACCCCTTGGTACAAACATAAACCTCTTGAGCCTAGAGGAAAAGTAAAAGCCCGCAATATAGTTACAAGGTTGCCTGGCGTAAAAGGTTTGGCAAAACAGGCTAAAAATATATTGGATTGCTGGAAGTTATTTATTTCAGAAGAAATGACTAATAACATTGTAAAATATACCAATCAAAAATTAGACTTGATGAGAAACTCCTTTCAGCGCCCACGAGATTGTGCTCCGACTGACTATGAGGAAATATTAGCATTTATTGGTCTACTATATATGGCTGGTGTAAAACGAGGGCAGCATTTGAATACTGATGAACTTTGGAAAACCGATGGCACAGCACCCGAAATCTTTGTAGCTACTATGTCTAAAAAAAGATTTCATCAATTGATCCAATCTATAAGATTTGATGATGCTAGATCTCGACCACAGAATTCTGCAATTGACAATCTCGCTCCAATTCGAGAATTATTTGAATTATTTGTAGAAAATTGTAAAAAAACCTATACTCCTGGATTTTATGTGACAATTGATGAAATGTTAGAGGCATTTCGAGGTAGATGTCGATTTAGGCAATACATTGCCAATAAGCCCGCCAAATACGGCATAAAAATTTATGCACTAGTTGATTCCAGAACATTTTTTACGTTAAACCTCGAAATTTATGCAGGTAAGCAACCAGAGGGACCTTTCCAGATCAAAAATGATGCAGCCAGTGTAGTTATGCGACTCATAGAACCTATAAGTGGAACAGGACGAAATGTTACCACGGACAATTATTTCACTTCGGTGCCATTGGCCAATAGTTTGGTGGAAAATCATCGTCTGACTATGATTGGTACTGTTCGAAAGAATAAACCCCAAGTCCCTCCAGAGTTACTACAAGTGAAACAACGACCAGTAAAGAGCAGTATATTTGCGTATGGTGTGAAACCTAATAATTGTCTTCTGGTATCCTATGTACCAAAGCCAAACAAAAACGTGCTGCTTTTGTCCACTATGCATACTGATGGTAATATCGATGAAGAAACAGGTGAAGCTTGTAAGCCCGAAATTATTACGGACTACAATCTTAGAAAAGGAGGTGTGGATGTGGTTGACAAAATGAAAGCTGAATATTCCGTAACTAGATTTAGCAATAGATGGCCATTCACCATATTTTGTAGCCTACTAAATATCTCAACTGTCAATAGCCAAATAATATATAGGGAAAACACAAACAAAATTATTTCTCGAAGACAATATATTTCGGAACTTAGCAAAATGCTTATTATGCCACACGTTTGTCGACGTTCTGAAATTCCAACGCTTCCTTACAACCTTCAGGTAAAAATAAGAAATATCACTGGAAAACAACAAGGACCCAATCATGATCGACCTCCTCAGACCAAAGTAAGGTGTGAATTTTGCCCTCTGAGAAAAAACAGATTTACTCAGCGTCACTGCTCATACTGCCAAACCCCTATATGTAAGGAACATACTGCAGCTACTACACTGATTTGTCGTCAATGTTTTGGCAATGACGAAGATGCTTAGGGTGCGACTTATTTTTGAAGGAAGCTATTTGCTCTTTATATAATACCATTTCTCAAACTAGTCTTTTTTAGATCCCAACGAGTTTATGGCCAGTTGCTTAGTTTTGTTTTTATGAATAATTGTATTTTTTAGATATTTTTTGTGTTAAAATATGTTTATAAATAGTTATAGTTAAAAGAATAAACCTTTCTGCTTACTATAATACTTTTATTCCAAATTAACTGGATGTTAGATAAAATCTAACACGCGAGCGATGGCGTGAAAAAATGAGGCGCGAGTGATGGAGGGTTAACAAAGTTACTTGTAAAATAAAGTGTTGTTTATTACTGATGGTGAGTAGAAACTATAATTTAGTTGATTTTCATGAAAAATGCATAAAATATTTCTCGTAAAATCTTGATTTAGACCTTTGAATTAGTATGTCCATCATGATGGACATAATGACCTAAGTAAAAAAACCGATCTCAAATTTTAACGGTTTTCGCGGTAGACTTACGTTCATTTTTCTCTTTTAGATAATATAATACGCAATGGATTTACCTTCAACTAGTAAACCAAAGAAATGGAACCGACCTATGACAGAAAAATAACTCTTAGATTGCCTAATGAATGACGATGATTCGGAAATAATGGGTTTATCAGACGAGGAAGATAATTTTGATTATGATGATGTAGGCAACCTGGGCAACCTCGATCTGGGCGATAATATTTCGGAACTTGACAATGATATACAGGAAGAGGAAATAACAGAAAGCGAAATTAACGACCAAATAAGACAACCAGAGGAAAATGAAAATAACGACCAAGCAAGACAACCAGAAGAGAATGAAAATAACGACCAAACGGGACATGAAGAAAATATGGGTGCGGAAGAGATTGCGAATAGGAGAAAAGAATTTTACTGACAAGAAGAATATCACATGGAACAACGGCGTCAAGTATCAAACACGACCGGTCGAATGGTTTACTTCTGAACCCGTGCCTGTACATGAATTACCGGCTCCAATAAGTTTTTTTATGAAATATATACCAGATTCTTTGTTTGAGCAAATGTCAGAGAAAACCAATTTGTATGCAACCCAAAAAAATATAGCTCGATTTTCCCCAACATGCAAAGAAGAAATGAAGCGATTTATAGGAATTCATATTGTCATGGGAAATCTAAAGTTCCCAAGAGCAAGGATGTACTGGAATCAAATTACTGGTATTTCCACATTAAGAGATAACATGACTTTTAACCGATTCTCCAAATTGCGAAGTTCAATTCATTTAGTTGATATCACAGCAAGAGATGAAAATCCAGATCGCTTATGGAAAGTCAGGGATATTTACAATGCGATTAGAAATCGTTGTTTGGAACTCGAACTAGAAACAAATCTTTGTGTGGACGAACAAATTATTCCTTTCAAAGGGCAAATAAATATCAAACAATACCTTCCAAATAAACCTAAAAAGTGGGGGATCAAATTATGAATCTTGTCAGGCCAAAGTGGAATTTTTTACGACTTTATCATATACCAAGGATCAGGAACTGAAATAAAAGATATATATTCTCAATTTAGACAAGGAGCCGGGACTGTTATGCAGAAGCTAAATACCATGGTCTTTATTTCGATAATTATTTTAGCACGTACAGTTTGTTTCAATATCTAAACAGCAAATCTATAATGGCAGTAGGAACAATACGGATAAACAGATTTGCTGGGGGTGAAACTGGCAGGTGATAAGGAACTAAAACTGAAAGGTAGAGGCAGTTTCGATGTTGCAGTTAGTACTGATGGTATAGTACTCACAAAATGGTTTGATCATAAATCGGTATTGGTTGCTTCAAATTTTGTTGCTGAAGGAAAATTGGATATTTGCAAGAGGTGGGATAAGGTATCTAAAAATTATGAAGATGTCCCACGTCCGGAATCTATAAAACTCTACAATGCGAATATGGGGGGTGTAGACAAATTGGATTTTTTATTGAGTATATATAGGTCCTATCGACGCTCCAGAAAATGGACAGTACGCATGATTACACATGCTTTGGATATGGCAGCAGCAAATTCGTGGCTTGAATATAAAAAACAAGCTCTCCAACTAGGAATTCGACCAAATAAAATATTGGATTTGTGGGAATTTAGATTGAATATTGCGCAACATCTAATTCTCCACAAAGATCCTCCAAAGAGAGGAAGACCTAGTGAAAGTGATGTACCTCAGACCCAATAAAAAAAAACAGAAGAAAGGCCATATTCGGTGGAAAGGTATGACAACTATGGACATTTTCCAGAAATAGATGAAAAGAAAGACAGTACGAGATGTAAATTTGAAAATTGTAAAGGAAAATCAAAGACATATTGCGTGAAATGTAATGTTCATTTGTGCTTTGTAAGTGGCAGAAACTGTTTTCGTAATTCTCATACTCACTAATTAGGCTCATTATTTCCTTGGTAACGAGTTCCTAGTTCATAATATTATTATTTGGAATAGGTAATATAAATATAAAATAATAACTACGTTTTTTTAAATTAGTTTTTTTGCGCACTTCTGTCTCCTCTGGTAAAATTTCTGTAAATGGACATGTCATAAATAATGAAAAAAAGAAAATATAAAAAAAAACTGATAGAGGTCCTGAAAAATTGGCCTAATATTTCTTGTACTTAATTTCAGAATTTTCTGATCATTGATAAAAAGTGGTGACTGAAAGGGTTAAATTGAACGAGGTAATGGATCCTAGTATTTATCAAAGGTTCACATAAGGATTTTTTACTGTTCGACGTTCTGATAAACTTTGTTCTTGAACTTCAACAGATATGATTGTTGAACAATCGATGATGAAATCTATGAAAACAGATGGGGGCATTTTCTCGAGGAAGAAGTACGAAAGAAAATGTGATAAGTAAATGGGTTTACGGAATGCATGCAATGAATACTGTTCAAATGGACACAACAGATCAGCATGTGGATGCAAGTGATTCGAGGCGTAAAAAAGATGCTAAAGATATTAAAAAACTGGTTTTCATCACCAACATTCACTGTACAAACTTATAGAGAAGGAACCAGCGGTGTTGCCAAGTTTTTTGGAATGCTACTCAACATGTATTTTGATGTACTTTACTTCCTTCTTCTGCCTATTACATCACTTACAATATTTCTATTTAGATCACAAATTCGTCCTATAATAATGTCATATGCATTATACCTAGCACGTCTACGATAACCTTCGTCACTTCTTCCGGACCAGTACTTATATAATTGTAAGATTTTTCCACACTTCACGGACGTACGATTGTTGTTCATCCAAATAAATTATTCTACAAGATGTGGTGATACGCCGTTTTGAATACTAAATGTTGCGATAAAACACCTATCTGCGTATTGTAATCCCGAAAATAATATTTTTTTCCCTCAACAATCTATTTAATCTACACGGTACGTTTTTTATATTGCAGAAATTGTTCCACGCCAAAACACTTCCTCTGTTCGCCATTTTATTATTTTACTGTGGCGAGTATAAAGAACTTTTCCAAGAAATCCTGATTTACATTTGGCAACATCGCGGTTAGTACTTGTAATTTGGAACTTACCGACGCTTTCGTTCGTGATCGTGATTAATCGGCTATATACTATTTTCACCTGTTAATTTTCGTTTGATATTATATGAACTATCGTTGGGATTCACAGGTAAGTCATTTTATGATAATGTATGGTATTTAGGTGCATAATTTAAACATTTGTTCAAATAAACACCGCCGTTTTCATGAATTTTATAATATAAACAAAAACTATACATTTCTATTGGTTGAGTTTAAAATATAAACAGACCACTCAATGCACTCTTGAAATGTAAAATACGCTTAGGTGTACTTAAAATATTTCTTTGTTTCGTTCTTTCTTGTTAGCTTTTTTCTTTCATTATGGATGTATCAAAACCGTCGGGTTACAAATCAAATCACTGACGGGTGTGTAATCAAATTTAATTGTTTCTATGTTTTAAAAAATTGTAGGGAACATTTATTTGACTTTCTTTATCGGCACGGTGTTTTAAATCGTACATTTAATTGCCCTCAGTGCGGAAACCTTTTAAAAGTTAGTTTTTCCCAATAATCTGCCTGTGTTTCGTTGTCAGAGGATAAATGAAAAAAAAAGGGGGGGGGGAAGTGTAACACTTACATTACTATATATAAAAATTCTTTCTTCAGCAATATTAAACTGGGTGTGGTCGAAGTTGCTGAGCTAGTTTTTTTATATATTAAATAAATCGCCACCCCATCTTCAATTCATCCAAAGACAAACGGGAATCACACGCAAAACTTTAGTTGACGTTTTTTCCTTTATCCGCGAAGTTTTTATTAATTGGTGCGACAAATTTAGTGAATCGATCGGAGGTGAAGGGAAAATTGTCGAAATAGATGAAGCGAAGATTGGAAAAAGGAAATAGAATAAAGGAAGGTATTTGACGGGACAATGGGTGTTTGGCGGTATTGGACGGGGCTCGCGGAAGTTTTTTGTTGTGGCGGTTGAAGATCGCTCTGCTGAAACTCTGATAAATATTATAAAGACAAAAGTTATACCGGGAACCACGATTATTAGTGACTGTTGGCGTTCGTACGATCGTTCAAGGTAAGAGAATTTTCACCGCTTAACAGTCAATCTCTCTGTCAATTTTGTTGATCCTGATAGCGGAGCCCATACCCAAAATATTGAAAGGTGTTGGATAGAAGTGCGGAAATTGGTACCTCGGTTTGGCCGGAAAAAAGAACACTATGTATTTGAGTGAATGTATGTTCATGCTGAAATATCCGGATGAACGGGACCGATTTCATGTGTTTTGGGATTTGGTTGCAGAGTTCGGCGGGCGTAATTTCGGCCGGTAATCCCTTGGCCTACCTGCATAAATCAAGGGGTACCATTTATGACAGGGGTAATTTCGGCCGAGGGGTTGATGTTTACGATGAGATTAAAATATTGGTAATTACGCTTAATAGTTTCTGTAAAATATTAATTGTGTATTTATTTGGAAATACCTAATCCTGTGTACCTGTCGGAAATACCTTTAATTTACTTATCTCTTTATTCTAATAACTATGTTGTACCTACTTAAGATTATTCCTTTAAATGTATAAAATTCACAAATAACAGGTATAAAATTATTATAGCTAGTCAGTATTATAACTTATCTTGAAGCTACTAGTTGATAGAAAGCATAAAATGTATTATTTGTATACGATGGCATCAGTTTCAGTAATTAAGAGTTCACGCGGTTGTGACTTACTAGTTGTAGAAAAGTTTCAGTTTTGTAAACAGGACGTATTAAAAAGTGGTGAAGTACGTTGGAGGTGTATAAAGAAAAACTTAAGATGTTTAGCCAAACTGTACACTGTTGGTGCGGAATACACAGTTACTAGAAGTGAATTAATCCACAACCACGAGTCCGATGAAACTACGTTGGAGAGAAAAATAGTGACGACTTCTTGCAAGCGCAAAGCTGAGGAAGACATATCGGAGAAACCTTCAAAAATTATTAAAAGCGTTCTTTCAAATCATTTGCCAGAGAATTTGTCATCGATAGATGTCAGTCTAATAAGAAGAAATTTGTACAACAGCCGCCGTAAGCTCTTACCAGCCCTGCCTAAGGATATTCACGATGTACATTCTGTACTCGATAGTTATGGACCGAAAACCACAACAGGTGAAAATTTTTTGTTTATTAACAGCACAGCTGATAATATCATTGTTTTTTCTTGCCATACAAATATAATAAGTTTATGTAAAATGAAAGATTTTTACATGGATGGCACATTTTCTTATTGTACAAAATATTTTTATCAGTTATTTACCATCCATGGACTGGAAAATGGGCATTATGTTCCTCTTTTGTATTGTCTGTTGCCCAATAAGACCAGTGACACATATATGAGACTTTTTCTGTTGGTAAAATCTAAAATTTTTGAACTTTATAATATTGTTTTTGAACCGAAGGAGGTATTTGTGGATTTTGAAATCGCAATTCATAACGCATTAAAAGTTGTCTTTCCCAAAACCAAACTAAATGGTTGTAGATTCCACTTGCACCAGGCGTGGTATAGGAAAATACAATCATTAGGGTTAACCCAAATGTACAAAGATAAAAACTGCGAGGAAAGCAAATGGCTTACTCATACTTTTGGGCTAACTTATTTAGACCCCTCTGAAGTTGAAGATTGTTTCATATTTGATCTCATGTCATACAAACCGGACCATAAACTTATAGATAAATACGCAGACTATTTATTAGAAAACTACATAGCGCCAGAATCTCATTTTCCACCAAATATATGGGCATATGAAAACCCATCAATTAAAAGAACCACAAATGCCTGCGAATCATTCCATTCGCACTTTAATTCTAGTTTTTATTCAAGTCACCCTTCTATATTTATTTTTATAGAAAAATTAAAAGATTGTCAGATCGATGCATATTTAAAAATAAAAAATTTAAATATTCCAGTAAAAATTAAAGACAAACAAGTAAAAAACAAACTAAAATTTATCGAAAACATGGTAATATGCTTCGATCTGACAATATTTCTAGAATTAATTTCGTTAAATCTGTATCACATCAAAACGTTTTTTAAAAATTTATAGTTTACCTAAGTTATAGAAATAAAATGATGTAATAATTTTATTGAAATAAAGAAATATTTTAATATGAAGCATTCTGTTATTTTATTTGATTTGCGGCCGAAAATACCTATGAGATAAGGAAGCAACTTAAAACCTCCGGCCGAATTTACCTACCGGCTTTTAGTACCTGCCCTTTTTCCGGCCGAAATTACATCCGCCCGCAGAGTTATATCCCCCAATGAAAATTTAAGTAAGTACCTCAAGTTATTATTGTTGTTGTATACTTTTGTGTTTTGATTTGAGGTGAGAAATACCAGGAGTTTTTACTGTTAGGTTAGATTAGGTTAGTGATTTAAAGTAGTTTTCTGGAAAAATTGTCGAAAAATACAAATTTTTTCATTCATTAACCTAAAATTCAAAACTCTCAAGAAGGACACGTGTAATAAGTGTGATACGTTTCAAGTGAAGAAAAATAATACAGAAAACGATGAAGAAAAAGAAGAAATAGAAAAAGAACATTATGGGCGTATTCGTCTTTGGCAAGAAGCACAGAGCAAAATGAAGGGAGATATGCAGTTTGCAGCCAATAATTACTTTTTTGAGTCAACATTTGACCTACAAAAAACTTTGCCACTTCCCAGAATACCGACAAACATAATATTTTACAAGAGACAACTTTGGGAATTCATTCCGGAAAACAAACCAAAGGATTTTGTTACCCTTGGGTGGAAGGGACTGCAGGGCGTGGTGCTCAGGAAGTGGGTTCATGTTTATTGAAACATATTGACAAAGAAATAACTGATAGAGTGTCAGAGTTAGTGTTATGGAGTGACTGTTGCGGTGGCCAGAACCGGAACATTAAAATTATTTTAATGTTAAAATGAGCCTTAACCTCTTAACGTCCAATGTTCCGGGATTGTAACATTGAAATCTACTGCTTGATATAAATAGGAAAAATATAATATGGTTCAATTTTTCATAAGACTCCTGGTTCTAAGTTGGAACAATGAATATTTTCACAAAACCAACCTCTTGCGCCATCTAGTTAGTAATAGCAGAGGTGAATTGTCAAGGTGGCCATTCAGTATTCCATTCTGCTGATGTATAGAACAAGTGCAGTGTTTATGTATCAGTTTTTGCCGGGTTTTCTTCAGTACAGGACCGGAAAATAATTACAGGTGAGTTATTAGCCAGTATAATATACTTCCTAAGTAAAATTAGTCAATATTTTTTCATGTACGAGTCTCTGTCTTCAAAAATTTTCAATGTTCCAATTCAGGAACAATGATCATTTGCTTTCAAAATTGCATTAGTTCCTAATATGGAACAACGGGCATTACGTCTATAATTTTCCTATTGTTTTCTTGTTTTTAGTGTAATATGGCCGATTTTCCAAGCGGAAGCAAGGATGAAAGTGTGACTCTTCTAACGAGGAATACTTGCCAACCAGAGATGAACATAGTGACAGCGACGATGATTCGTCCTCCGAATCAGAAGACGAAGAGCCGCTAAGCAATTTAGGGACTAATGGAAGACACAATTACAACTGGACTGAAGTATAGGAAGCTGAGGCTTCGTCTGAACCACAATTCACAATCGAAAACTTCGAAGAAGGCCCAGAGATAGGTTGACCTATACATTATTTTCAAATGTTTTTTTCAGAAGAGTTACCTACTAGATATGATAACTGAACAAAGCAACTCATATGCTTGCCCAGTTGATATAACAAAACCTTTGAACCTCACTACTTCAGAGTTAGAAACTTTTAATGGGACTGTCATATATATGTCCATGTTCGGTTTACCTAGACATGGGAAGAAATAAAAAAGAACCTGCATTTCAACAACAATGAGAACCTTCCAAAAGATCGAAATGATATAAGCAGAGATAATTTATTCAAACTAAGACCTTTTCTAGATTATTTGCGACAGAAGTTTGTAAGTCAAGAAAAACCACAAAAGTTGTGTATAGATGAACAAATTGTGTCATATAAGGGGGCATCTTCACTAAAACAATACAATCCGAAGAAACCCAATAAATGGGGATATACAACTTTGAGGTTTATACAGGGAAGATACTACCAGCTCCTGGAAAGGAAGACATTGGAGCCAGTGAAAATATTGTATTACGTCTAGCATGTATTATTCTTCAAAATAAAAATTATTTATTATTTTTCGACAATTGGTTCACATTAACTTCTTACCAGCCTTCATGCGGATGGAATTTATTGCATGGGCACTGTGAGGAAAGATAGAATTCCTGGATTAGAATTTACAAACGACAAAGAAATTAAAAAAAGGGGAAGGGGCACCTACGAAGAATACAAAACAACAATAAACAACATAGATATTTTTGCTCTAAAGTATAGGCTAATGGAACCGTAAGGATCCGCAGTCAATATCACAACCTCACACACACACACATTTTTGCTCTTAAGTGGTTTGATAATAAAAGTGTTCATTTAGTAAGTACATTTTGTGGATCACAACCTGTTGATATCGTTCGTTTTGACAGAAAAACACAATTGACGTTCAGCGCCCAAGTATGGTTAGACAATATAATCAGTTTATGGAAGGAGTAGACTTATTAGATGGTCTTATATCATATTATAGAATAGGACTTTTTTTTTTTTTTTGGCACTGGAGTAAACCAACTGGCCAATATCTTCGTATGTACGTATTTGTACAGTCTTTCTAGTTCAATACACTCAATCTTTTTAACGTAAATCAATTATTCGCTTTTCCTTAACAATCTCTTCTATTTATATTTATTTTATTCAATTATTTCTTTTTTTTTCTCCTTATTTTAATATCTTTATTTCCTTTTTTTTTATATCTCTTTATATTATTATTTTTTTTATATACACATAATTTTTTTTTTTATTTATTTATTTTTTTCTATTTATTTTTTTAAATTTTTTTTTTCTATTTTTTTTTTAATTTTTTTTTTATCATATTTGGTACTAGGATACACAAAAGGAATTATTTTTTTGCCCAGAGGACCACCCAGGCGGGTTAAAACAAACAGGTGTTAATCCATGGATAGGTAAACAGTAGAGAGGGATACATAAATTACAATAATTGTTTCATTACAATTTTATACCAGCTTTTCTAATATAATCAAATAGTAGTTGAAAACACTGACTTTTTGTTAATAAAATATTCAAATTTATTGGTTGCTCTGTTATTAAGATATAACTGACGAAAGAAGTTATTTAGATGAATAAGATTAATTGGACATTCAAGGATAACATGTTCTAGATCACCATACTCCCCACAGGAACAATTTGGAGAATCAGTTTGCTTTATTCTATGAAGGTATTCTGGATATAATGCCTTATTGCACCTCATTCGACAAATTATTTTTACAAGGTATCTGTTGGATATATCTCTAAACCACGGTTTATTTGGGATTTTTGGTTGAATAGTTTTATAAAATAGTCCCTTTTCTGTATTGTCATATATGGTTTGCCATTTTTCCCTCAATTCATTTTTAAGTACGTTGTACAAATCAGTATATGGAAATTTACATCCTTCAAGGGAGCTACCTTGAGTTGTAGCCATTTTTGCTAGTAGATCTACTTCTTCATTCATCTTGATTCCTGCGTGAGACTTGATCCATACCAGAGAGAGACATTTATTTTTACTTTTAATTTCATTGTAAAGTTTGAGAATATCGACGATTAAATAGTTTTTTAGACAATTAGGTGAAACTGATTTAATGTTCTCTAGTGCACTTCTGCTATCAGAAAAAATAACGAACTTTGTCTCTTCGAGGTTCAGACATAATTTCATTGCTTCCCTTATAGCTGTTAACTCTGCTGTAAAGATTGAGGAGTGTTCTGGGAGTTTAAACATTTTATTTTCCTTGGAGTTTTTATGTATGTATGCACAACCAGCTGCTTTATTTAATAATGACCCGTCTGTGTAAATTTGTTGATAGTTATTCCAGCGAGTGTTAATTTCTCTTTCTACTATTCTGCTGTGCCTAGGATCATAAAGTGAGTTGGTTACTATCTCAATAATGACATTCGGTATGTTTTCAAAATAATTATATGTCGGTATATTACTTAATAGGTTGTTGGAGGTATACATGTTCTCTGTATAGGGTAAAATTTTATTGTAATTTTCGATGAGATTTGGTATTTTTTTATGTCTCCAAAATCTGTGATTTGCATATGCCAAAGCTAGTTTATTGATTTTAGTAATTAAAGGACTCTCTTTAAATAGTAGTTTCAGCAAAAACTTTTGGCCCATGAAGTCTCTTCTTAGGTGAAATGCGGGTTCTCCAAATTCAGCTTCTAGGACTAATATTGGGGTGCTCTTTAATAAACCACTACTGATACGTATACACTTATTTTTAATTTTTTCTATTTTATCCAAAAGAGTATTTGATGCATTGTGGTAAAATATAGAACCATAGTCTAAAATGGATCTGACAAGACATTTATAAAAAAGCATAGCAGTATTTGGGTCTGCGCCCCAATTACTGCCGCAGACAGCCCTTAAGATGTTTGTAGCATTTTCTGCGCGACCTATTATGAAATTAATATGCTGTTTCCAGTTGAGTTTCATGTCAAGGAAAACGCCAAGAAATTTAACATAAGAGTTGTATTTGAAGTTGAACGAAGCAATATTGATTTGCGGTGGAGGTAAGAATCTTCTTCTGGTGAATGTACACACACTCGATTTAGGTTCAGAAATAGTGAATCCAAGTTTCTCAGTACAAGCATAAAGGGAGCTCACCGCATCTGATAATTTTTCATTACAACTTTGAATTGTTTTTGACTCTACATGCACACATATATCATCTGCAAATTGAAGTATTTTAATTTCTGGAGTAATAAGGTTTTCCAACTCATGGGTGTAAATAATATACAGAAGTGGACTAAGAATACCACCTTGAGGTAAACCGTGATGAGTTGGTCTAGGTCCTACTAATCCATTACACGTTCTAATGTATATTTGTCTTGTTGAGTAAAGCTTGAATATATTGTGAGCGATGTTAATTGGTATGTTCAGACTTAACATTTTGTCCTCTAGGATGTGCAGGTTAACATTGTCATAAGCACCTTCTATGTCTATGAATGCAGCAGAAATGCTATGATTTTTTGTGAAGGCTGTTTGTATATCGGTAATTATGTTTGTTAAGTTTTCTTGAGTGGATCTGCCTTTTCTGAATCCATACTGTGAACCGGGTAATAAATTATTCCTTTCAAGGTAAAACTCTAATCTAGTTTTTATTAAACGTTCGTATGTTTTAAGAATACAGGAAGCAAGCGCTATGGGTCGATACGATGTATAGTGTTCCAGCGTTTTACCACTTTTTAAGAGGGGTATTATAATATATTCTTGCCATTCTTGAGGAATACTGGATTTATTCATCCATATATTGTTGTACACTTGCAGTAGATTTCTTTTCCCTTCTTTACATAGATTTGCAATCATACTATAGTGAATCTGATCCTTTCCCCGAGATGAGTTTTTGCGATTTAGAAGTGATGTATTAAGTTCTTTCAAAGTAAATGGTTTACACATATTTTGAATATCTTGTGGTAAATCATGTTGTTCATGGTCTATTGATAGAGGTTGCGGGCAGACCCAGTATGGAGAAAGTTTTCCCTGAAATTCCTGTAGCCATTGTGCTTCTTGGTCTACCAAGTGTCTATTTTCTTTTCTTCGGTTTTTAAATGAATTTAACCGGTTCCATACGTCTTTTATAGGGGTGTTGTTATTGAGAGTAGAGCAATAGTCTTTCCATGCATTACGTTTAGCTAATTTCGTTACCCTTTTAGCTTTGGCGTCTTTTTGTTTAAAGTTTAATAAATTATTTAAATTCGGATTTATCTTATACATATTGTAAGCTTCTTTTCTGTCATTAACAGCTT
The DNA here is from genome assembly GCA_947563755.1 of Lochmaea crataegi. Classification (NCBI taxonomy): domain Eukaryota; kingdom Metazoa; phylum Arthropoda; class Insecta; order Coleoptera; family Chrysomelidae; genus Lochmaea; species Lochmaea crataegi. Next base: position 41,325,183 of record OX387427.1, on the reverse strand, counting down.
CTTGGCATTGTTGATTCCACCAGGGTTGTCCTCTAGATTTATTATTAGATTTGTACCGAGGAATAGACGTTTTCGAGATTTCATAAATGTGATCTATTATTTCTTTGTATGAAATAGTTTCCCGTTGAACGTTGTTACACAGTTCTGTACTATTTTCTTCGTATAATCTCCAATTTGCTTTGTCAATATTCCATTTTTCTTGGTTTTGGAAAGAAAATGTCTGCGGTGTCAGATAACAAGATATGATTATTGGAAGATGATTTGAACCATGGGGATCATCCAATATCTCCCAATCCATTAGATGACTGATTGTTGGGGTACATAAGGTCACATCGATGTTTTCGCGCTAAGGTTGCAGAAGGTCTTTGTCTTTTAGAAAAAAGAAATAATAAAAGAAAAAGAGGAAGACCAAGTACTGTTAGTATTGACAAAGATATTGAAACGAAAAAGAAACGCAGCCAAACAAAACCCATTCCTCAGGTTGACGTTAGGAGAGATCAGGTAGCACACTTTCCTTGTGAATAAGAACAGAGGCAAGGATGCAAAAAACCTCGCGGTGGTCTCAAAACATATTTTTATTGTACAAAATGTAATATACACTGTGTCCGTAAAGTATGGAACAAATTCATTTTTAGCTAAACAGACATATTAAGAAATAATCCTGAAACACGTCGATTTTTGATTTTAATTTACCGTACTTTAAAATAATAATCTAATATACAGGGTGAATTACTTTCGAGTAATGACGTCACCGTCATTTTTTTAAATGGAACACCCCCATTTTGTCCCAATTTTCAGATTACACTAGCTGAGCTGATTCCAAAAATGTATCACATGTTGATTTCAATTGGTACAGGGTGGACAAAAATACAATAGTTTTGTGGGTGCTCATAAAGTAACGCGTAACATTCTTCATTAGTTAAATTAACAATATTATCAAAAATACTTATTGTCTAGCGGCAATTAGTTTAAATAAGTATTTTTGATAATATTGCTAATTTAACTAATAAAGAATGTTACGCGTTACTTTATGAGCACACACAAAACTATTGTATTTTTGTCCACCCTGTACCAATTGGAATCAACATGTGATACATTTTTGGAATCAGCTAGGCTAGAGTAATCCGAAAATTGAGACAAAATGGGGGTGTTCAATTTAAAAAAAATGACGGTGACGTCATTACTCGAAAGTAATTCACCCTGTATATTAGATTATTATTTTAAAATACGGTAAATTAAAATCAAAAATCGACGTGTTTCAGGATTATTCCTTAAAATGGTCTGTTTAGCTAAAAATGAATTTGTTCCATACTTTACGGACACAGTGTATACTTATGTATTAATAAGAAGCGGAACTGTTTCGCAGAATTCCACATATAAATATGTAGACCCCTGTTCCAAATTAGGAACATGAACATCATTTTTTTGGAAAATAAACTTTTTAACTACCTACATTTCTTTTTTTTCATTTTTTGATCACATTTTTCACAAAACTGATTTTTTAGACAGTTTTTTTTCAAATGTAGACCTTAAGAGGTTAAACAAACATCCATCTTTGCCGAAGATCACAATTAGATACTTGGTTTTTGGGCATAGTTATTTACCCAATGACGATGACTTCGGAAAAATTGAGGCCGCACTGAAGAGGCAACAGCGAATTTACATTCCTGAAGATTATTTTGAAATAATGAGAACATCGCGAAAGAAAAATCCTTTTTCGGCTGTTCCCTTGAAAACAGAATCCTTTGTCGGAATCACAGAAAAATATACAAAAACAAATTACCAACAGGAAGAAGGGAGTTAATGGGAATAATGTAAGTTGGCTGTACAGAAGGGAAATGAGAATAGTGAAAGAGGCCCCATTCTCAATCTTCATGAACAGAAGTTTCAAAGACGATTTTTTTTGTTGAGGTAGATATTTTCAAGAAAACCCGTGAGCGTCCATGCTTTTATTTCAAATATTCCGAACTAAATGAGCTGTGGCCTAATGGAAAACCAATTGCCGAAGAAAAACTAAAGGACCTGAAATCAATCCGACATCTAATTCCTCAATACTGTCAAGGATTTTATTCAGGACTTCATGCAGACGGTACCGTTGAAGACGATCTGAAATGATTCGGAGGTGTTCCAGACTTTGAGGAGGATACTTGAAGATATTATTTATTATTCGGAAGATATTATTTATTATACATGAAGATGTATTATTTCATCTAAATAAATTTGTTTCTAGAAGATTGATTTACTGGTTTCAACTTATTTCTTCAAAAACACAATTGGCAAAAAAGAACCAAGCGACATTTTTCTAAAAAAAAATAGATTCATTTTATTATAAGTATCAAGTTCTTTGAGATGGGCGGCAAACATGGTTGTGCCTAGGGTGGCACATGACTCAAATCCGTCCCTGTATATTAAAGTAGGAGAGCGAAAGTACCGAATTTCTGATCAAATTGAACTTAGACAAATGTCAATAGTGGCGTCACTGGTGTACCCTAAGGAAACATCTACACAAAACGGGAAGTCACTAAGCCTATGTCACAATGTGAACTGAGGGATGAAACGCCAATTCACCTAATCTGCTTCTATGAGTACTTACGACTCAGAGAGACGCACTTTAGAGAGGATATAAGATAACCTTTAGAACTACTCAAAATCCCCCCAGTTAAGCTAGTGGTCTATATAGAGGACACGAAGCTTCTGGAATGGAAGTGGAAAAATTTGGAAATTGTACAAAACATTAAATTCAAGTGCCTGGGCTGTTGAGCACAATCCAAACGAATGAATGCATGGTGGTGTCAAGCGAAGACGAAGAGTACCTTTCTGATTCAGAGCACCGGAAGTATAAAATTGCAATACTAAATTTTCACATCAAATCACAACATGAAAAAATATTGATAAGTTAAAAGTCAATTTAAATGAAAGGCGAAGTATCATCAATTAACTTTCAAATTTCAAGTTAATGCATCAAGCTATATAATTACTTCGCGCCGATGGAAATATAAATTTTCCTACTAAATGAAAACATGTTGCCAATCAATAAAAATTAAGTCGAAAGCTATACTCTTAGAAGCCATCCTGGTGTATATCTTTATGATGAGATGATAACGATATCGCTTGTAAATAGAATAATGCAGAAGAGGTGAGCTTGCAGACCATTGAAATTTGTCAGTGCAGTAACTAGTTAAGTAAGGATAGCCATGATATCCATTCCAGTGAATATGTGACGTTCAAATATTGATATCTCCATTCATTGAATTTCCAATGGTTGTTTTCGAAGAGTTAATTAATAATGACTATTAATATGAGTTGTATTTGCCATAATTTTATTGTTGCTTCTTACTTTATAGAAGCCTTAAGTAAGACAGTTTCACCAAAATATTTTTATGAAAATGTATTTTAATGAAAACTGTATAATCTCTATATCGGATATTTCACCTATGCTTCTAATCGTGTCCTGGCATCGACGGTTCATAATTAAAATAAGATTTTGGAAGTTGTTGTGATCCAGTCTATTTCGAATTTCAACCAGAAGTTGTCCCCAAGTCCACTAAGTTGTTAGGCTGGTTTGGATTAGCCAGTAATTGTCTTCAGAGTGAATCCCAAATATGGTCGAATGGGTTCAGGTAGGAATTTCGTGCTGGTCAAGCCATGCTTTCAATACCAACGTCTAAAATGTGATCTCGAACAACTCGAGATGTTTGTGGTCGCGCATTCTCTTACATCAGCCAAAAACTTAGACAGATATAAGGGACAAACGACACACCAGGTTTCTCAATTATATTGCTTATGTACCGTTAAGCATCAAGATTTGCATTATTCAACAGCAGCAAGTCCGTGCATGCCGTTAACGAAATTCCTCTCCAAACAACCTAGCCTTCACCGAATAAAGGGGTGTTCGCTATGTTGCATTGTGCACATCGTCGAAGCATCCCCTAAAAGTCGTTTCCGGGCGATTTCCAAGCTTATTCGAGTGCCATGTGCGTTTTAAAAGTGAGATTGCAACATTCTTGTAGTGCAGCTCTTCTGATATGCTCACCAGTTTCCCTATATTGTTCAATCATGCGTAATAATGATGTATGGAATACACGGAATCTATCATCGATTCGGCGATAACTCCAACATTCTTGGTGCTTAGGCACATTCAGCAAGGAGCATCATAACAATTTAAACAGAGTTACAAAGAAGCGCTCAAAATTTCAATCTCGACCGACAAAGTCGATGTATCGTACAGAAAGCCAAAAAAATCACAGCTAAAAATTAAGAGCATGGATAAGAAGTTTTTGTTGTTAAAATAATCAGCTTACAAGGATCTTTCAAAAAATACATACAAATTTTACAATATGTTCACAATTGTCATATTTTGCATAAATTTCAGCAGAGTAGTGCGTTAAGCAGTGTCTTAAGATTTATTCTTTATTATTCAACTACCTATAGTAAAACTATTTTTTTTATTTTTAATCGATATATAACTTGAAAATAGGGAACAAAATGGAACAAAATTGTCACTGCCTTATTATTCTTCAGGTATTTGATCTTCAGAGTGTTGAAGTCCATCCTAAAAATAAATTTGTTTCAATTAAATTCAAATAATTCTGATATGTTGACACTAAACACAGTTTCCACTCACTACACCAACACTATCTTACGAGTTTACCTTCAGTTTCTGAAAAAGATAATATCGAAACACGCGTAAGATAGTGTAAACTGTTAGTGTTGGTGTGTTAAGTGTAAACTGTCTTCAGTGTCGAGTATCGCCAGCGGTTCCAAATTCCTAACTTAGCTGATATGTTGAACTGAATATATCAGTACCAAATCAAAATTTTTGTTCATGTACATGTCCACTGCAGTAATGATGAATGTCCAAAATTATTTAAAATTCCAAGAAAGTACGTCATTCAGACACATATTTGCTTTTAATCGTTTATATACTGCTGTGGTATGTGCCGAAACGCTCAAAACCTTACAATATTTAACTACGGCTATAAAAATTTTTGACCGTTTGGTTTTTGTGTTTTTATATTCTTGATGGGCGCCAGATGCACGAAACGCATCAACTTCAAATTATGAAAAATAGTTATTATTATGTTACACTCTAATATTTTTCCTCAGAGCTGAAACTTGGGCTCAAAAAGAAAAAAAACACTGAAACATTTACTACCTTCTCTTTTTTTTATATAGCGGGAAAATAACTAATTCCGTGTAACTATCTTCCATAAAAAATAACTAACTTTGACACATGTTACCAAAGAACTGAACTTAAGACCCAAAGAATACCAGAAATTATTTTATTCAGAAACAAATAAAACCACAATTTTGTATAACAAAAACATATTCTCAATTTAATAACGATTTTTATGAACATAGTTTTGGTCTTGCCTCTAACCAATTTTTTTCCAATATTTAGGTACATGTAACATTTTGAAGCCCAAATAGTCAATAATTAACAATTAAAATTCCTTGTCTGGTGAGATATGTAGACGACATATTTGCAGTATGGCCTTATGATTTAGTATCTTTGAATGATTTTTTGACAAACAAAAGGAGAAAAATCTATAAAATTTAAATAAAGTGTTTACCGTAAACCAACACACACAAATAGGTATTTAAATTTCCAATCATTCTATAACCGTGAAGAGAGGTATATTAAAATCACTATACGATAAAGCCAAAATCATTTATTCTAATGAACATTTTTTGCTCTAGAATATATCCAATGAAATCAGTTAATTTGAGGTCATTTGATTGAACACAACCAATCGGAACAACATTATACTGAAAACAGACCATGGGCTGTTTTCACTCTATTAGGTACGTTGCCATGGATACATTTTGATTTATTTCGGTTTTGACGTATTAAATATTTAATATTTCAAAATGTCATGATTTGGTCATAATACTGAGAACATTAATTAAATTATAGAAGCAAATATACTCTGTATTTTTTTGTATAATTAGCAAAAAAAAATTTTATTCGAAATAACCCTCGAACATTGATAAATACTCAAAAATTTTATAACAACTTTCTCAAGCTTGTTGCTTATTGGCAACAGACCTCCGCCAGGGGCGTCGGTCAGTTTCCAAGCAACAAGCTCTCGAAATCTGTTATAAAATTTTTTCAAACAATTATCAATGTCCTTGGGTTAATACTACTGAAAAATTTTTGCTCTAGTAGATATCCAATGTAATCATTTAATTTGAGGTCATTTGATTGAACACAACCAATCAGAATGACATTGCACTGAAAACAGACCATGGGCTAACTTTTTATGGAAGTATTTCTAGAAATTCTTATTGTTATCTTTGGGGAAGATGTGATGCTAAACGAGGAGCAAATGAAGTATGTGGTATCATGTATAAATATTTATGTCATATAGATGAAGTTGGTGCTATAAAAGAAGTTCTTCTGTATCGCGATAGTTGTGCGGGGCAAAACAACAACCACCGAATGCTCCGTTTTCTAAACTGGTTCTTTAAATCGGCAAATAGTTTAGAGAAAATTTCTATTAATTTTCTGCTGCCAGGACACTCGTACATACCTGTCGATTCTGTGCACGACTCTATCGAACAATCCCATGTGAAAAAGGTAATTTATGCCCTATCAGAATGGCCCACTATCATAAGAAATGCTAGACATAAACCTAGAACATATGAGGTAATTGTATTATCTCAAAAGGACTTTGTAGATTTCAAGTCATTTGCTGACAGTAATTTTCCAAAAATGTTCAAGACTGAAGGCGGTACAATCCTTGAAATGAGAATGGTAAGACGATTTTTCTTTAACAAAGGGTCGCCCGATCATTTCACTTGTAACACACCTTTTAGTGGCAATACGCCGTTATTAAAAATTCGCCTAAAGGAAAATGAAGCTAAAAGAAGCTCTTGTGACCTTTATTAGACTTGTTGATATTAATCATAAAATAAGTAATGTCATCGAGTACTGTCAAAGTTTATATTGAATAAAAAATGTCTATTTCTAAATGATGGAAATAATTCAGTTTCAATCATTAGTTTAGACCCTTCTCAGAATTATAATAATTGGCGACGAGTGAAAAAAAATCATCCAATTCTCAAGAAACAAAGAGGAAATTTCAATAATTTTTTTCAAATGGATGCAGAACAATTTAAACAACTTATGTCTGTAATGCGTGAGCAGCAGCAAAGTCTCATTAACGAGATTAAGAATCAATTACGTCCGGAACAACAACAGCCCTCAACACCTTTTCCTGTGAATTTTTCAAGTGTAGCACCGTTTGAAAATTTTGATGCCCACAAAGAAAAATTTTCCTGTTATCTTGAACGTTTTGAAAACTATTATAACATGAAAGGAATCAATGATGAATCGAAAATTGCTCAGTTGCTCTGTGTTTCAATAGGTTCCACACATTATAATAGTTTGGCAGCATTTCTTGGTCCCGACAAAGCAGTAAAACTTTTGAACTACAAAGATTTAGTGCAGGTTTTGAAACAAATGCTAATACCAAAGAAGGGTGTCATTGTTTCTCAACATTATTTTCTAAACGTTTACCAAAAAGAACGACAGACAATTGCCGAATATGTTGCAGCACTTCAACGCGATCTTGCAGATTGTGAGTTTTCAACTACATGTGAAAGTACCAGGTCTGTTTCTATTGCAGACATTTTCCTCAGAGCTCAGTTTATTCGTGGGTTGCGTGATGATTGGTTAAGAGAACAAATTTTACAGTGAAACGTTACATCTTTCGAAGAAATATTTAAAAAGGCAACTGCTCTCGAAGCCTGGAAAATAGAGAGTAAACAATTATCTCAGCACTCCAGTTCGAATCACTCGAATTTCAACACAAGTGATATCAAAGCAATATCAAAGTCTACAAGACATAACAGGAATCGTTCCAGTTTGCAATCAAATTCTCGATCACAGAGTCCAAATCACCAGAATTTGCGATACCGCCGCAGTCAACCAGATTACAAGGCACTTGGTATCGAAAATCTTTGTATTCGATGTGGCACAAACAATCATAAAATTGGAGATTATCGTGTCGATAGAAACAAAGTTTCCTGTCAATCCTGCAAGAAAATTAGACATGTTGCAAAAGTTTGTATTACAACATTGTTAAAGATCGCAAAAGATCCGGTATAACAAACACAAGTTCCACATCAATGCATGTTGTTTCTGACGATCAAACAAGTTCTGATTATGAGTATGGCGTTAACCAGATGGACACATTATATAATCATTTTGAAGTGGTTGATTTATTCGAAATACGTCCTAATTCTGATAAATATTGTATTACGGTGTACCTAAATGGGAAATCTCAACGTTTCGAAGTCGATTCAGGTGCAAAGTTTTCTTTACTAAATGAGAACGATTTCAATAATTTAAATTTGAATGTACCCATGAAAAAATCAAACATAGCTTTCAGATTCTATTCAGGCAATGTAATTCAATCCAAGGGAAAAGTCTCTGTTAATGTTGAATACCGTGGGAAGGTGATTGAAGATGAACTACACATCGTTTCAGCGGGACATGATGCTCTACTTGGGCGACAATGGATTCGAGGACTAGGTATTGAACTTCATCAAATTGACACCGACATGAAAATCTCAGCTCCAGTATATACCATGCAGCACGTCAACATAATCGAAAGTATATTCAATCATTTTTCACCAATATTCCAAGCAAAAGTTGGATGTGTTCCAGGACTGAAAGTTACACTTCAACTAAGAAAAGGCGTTAAGCCCTCGTTTACAAGAGAAAGAAGTGTACCATATGCACTCCGGGAGCTTGTAAACAAAGAACTGGATTCCCTAGAAGCAGATGGTATTATATCATTAGTTCCTACAAGCCACTGGGGTTCACCTTTAGTCGTAATTCCGAAGGCAGATGGAGGTGTTCGATTATGTGTCGATTACAAATGTGGGGTTAAGGAAAAACTAGTTCAAGCAAATCACCCAATACGTCGCATAGACGAAGTCTTGAACAGACTTCGAAATTCTAAATACTTCTGTAAGCTTGATCTCTATAAAGCTTATCTACATCTACAAGTAAATGAAGAAAGCAGTGCCATTCAAACAATTTCAACCCACGGTGGCACTTATCGCATGAATCGTCTCAGTTTTGGAATAAAAACAGCTCCATCCGAATTTAATCGCATTCTTTCTCAGCTCCTTAAGGGTCTTACAAAAACAGAATCGTATTTTGATGATATAATTGTACATGAATTGACCATTGAAGAATGCACTGAAAATTTAAAATCATGTTTGCAAAAACTCATGGATTATGATCTTCATCTTAACAAAAATAAATGTTCATTCTTTAAAGAACGAATTGAATATCTGGGACATATTGTAGAATTCAATAAAATTTCAAAATCTCCAGTCAAGATTATCTGGTAGTTTTAGACACAGGAAGAACATTAAAAAGACATGTTAACCAATTGAAATCAACACTAGTCCGGAAAAAGTCAGTAACGTTTGAACCCAGTCAGTCATTCGATGTTCCAATGCTTCCAGCAGTACCTCAAATTAATCCAGATTTATTGAATCATCGTCATTTAGTTGAACCAACACCTGATGCGTCATTATTACGACCTCAAAGAGAAAGACGTCCACCTGCTTGGTCCAAAGACTACGTAATGGCATAAAATACGAATTCAAGAGTATGTTATATATGTATATGGGAATGTTAAATGTTTATATGTTTTAAAATTTGTCTATTTATATTGTGAAATAGTTTCGTAATAAGGAGGGGAGAATTGTTGTGACCTTTATTAGACTTGTTGATATTAATCATAAAATAAGTAATGTCATCGAGTACTGTCAAAGTTTATATTGAATAAAAAATGTCTATTTCTAAAAGATGGAAATAATTCAGTTTCAATCATTAGCTTAGACCCTTCTCAGAATTATAATAGAAAATAAAGCTAAAAGAAGCTCTTCTACAAGCATTAATACATCACAGAGAGCTTACAAGATAAAACTGCCAATAGCTGCAAAAAAATATATGGGTTTGCGACAACTTTGCCCGAATGGCACTACCAGTAAACTATCACCCAGAGTATTTTTTTATGGCTATTAAACCAAACATAGAAGATAGGGTAGGGTCTTTTGATAGTTTTGTACAAGGGCCATCTATTAATAATCCATTAGTTTTGAATCATAATCAATTTTGTTTATAATTATAGTTGAGTTTGTTGTGATATGATAACGGGCATTAAAAAAAGACTATAACCAAGTTATAATGGAAGATACCGGTTTAAGCCAAGTTCAACTGCTGAAATCTCCCGATACATATCCCATATGGGAGTTTGAACTTCGAATTCTGTTTAAGTCAAGCAAGTATGGGATGTTGTTAGTGGCGATGAGACTCAATCAGAATGTGAAAAAAAATGATGTTAAGAAAAAGTTGTGGCTCACCAAAGATGCCAAGGCTCAATACTACATGTATAGTCAGAACAATTGATAAAATGGTAAAAAATCCTGACATGTTCAACAGCTAAAGAAATGTATGATACTCTAAAAATATCTATAGAAAAGACACCAGCCAACTTGAACAACAACTGCTCTTATATTTCCATGGTTATACTTTTGATAAGAGCAAAGACATGTTGATGAATATAAGTCAACTGCAAAACATTGGCTTTACACTCAAAGAACTGGAACAAAACATATCAGATGAAATGGTTATATCAAAGATATTGTTCTTCTTGCCAGACCCGTTTCGTTACTTCAACAGTACATGGGAATCCACACCTGTTGACACAAGAAATTTGGAAAACCTGATATCTCGATTGTGTGTGGAGGAAGAATATAAAAGTAATAAAGAAAACTCAGATGCTGAAGGAAAACCATCAAAAAGGAAACACATTACTTATCACAAATGTGGAGATGCTGGTCACATAAACCCAAATTGTCCCAAATAAAAATACTGTAAGACATGTAAAAAGGATAATCACAATGAAGATGAATGCTTCAGAAATAAAAGCAAACAAAAAAACAAGTTTCCTCAGTGCCAATATGGCATAAAGGCAAACACAGCTCAGAAAATATTTCTTTAAGACTGAAAACAAAAGGAAGTAAGGTAGCTTTTGTTGCCAAAAACTTAGAAAATGAGGTTCTCTTAAGCAATAAGTCAACCAACAGTGTTTTTGTAGTGGATATATCACTTATGACCAATAATAGTGAGCTGATGAAAAATGTTGAAAATATTGCCTCAATGCAGATTTACAGTGCAAAAAAGGGGTGAAACTATGGATGCAGATTTAACTGGAAATATTGAAGCAAATGTGATAATTTTGTTTGTATACCCTGCTTGGAGTCGAAACATACAAGAAGGCCATTCAATACAGAAAGACAACGTACTACTAGACCATTGGAAATTATTCACACTGATCTCTCTGGTAGAATACAACCTCCAAGCTTTGATGGAAAAATATCACCTTCTAGTCTGCATCGATGACTTTACACATTTTGTTCAAGTATATCTCTTGAAAACCAAAGATGAAACTGAAGAATGCTTGCCAAGATAAGAACAGATAATGGCAGTGAATGTTTATCAAACAATTTCAAAAATTACTGCAAAGAAAAAGGTGTAAACCATTCCATATTCCCCTCAGATAAATGGAACATCTGAGAGAATAATTCTCAGTAACTCCATGAGAGCTTTGTTGGATGATTCAAATCTTCCAAAAGAGATGTGGGAAACTGCAGTAGAAACTGATGCCTACCTGTTAAATAGATACTACTCCTGCAGAAAAATGGTATCACACCAAACCCGATCTGTCTCGCCTGATAGTGTATGGTTCTGTGGCTTATTCTAAAAACTTGGGCCAACTGAAGAAATTGGACTCTTGATATGTGGGATACACACATAATGGCTACAGAATATTGAATGGCTACAGAATATTGAATGAAGAAACAAGAAATATTTATGTATCCAGAGATGTAAGATTCCTGCCACATGGAGAAGATCAATACCCAAACCCAAGACAAACTTTGTTAATAGAAAATTATGATGTTTAGGAAAATCAAGAAAATCAGATAAATGAAATTCAAGAAAATGAAGTCGAAGGAAATTAAGATCACGAAGACTTTAATGAAAACAACTCTGAAATTGAAGATATTTCTGAATATGAAGATGAGGACATTGAAATACCAAATATATAAAGACAAAGAAGACTTCCTGAAAGGTATAGAGATTTTGCCATGCTGGCAAGACGATTCTCCTTCGACTTACGAAGACTGTATGCAGAGACCAGATAAAAATAAGTGGATAGAAGCTATGGATGAAGAAAAAGACGCACAACAGGTTGATTGCCGACCACTACGATCGGAGTGTTTCGGCATCAATCGGAGACGCCGCATACTCCGATCGGAGTATCGCGTAAGCTTGCTTTGCAGAGACCAGTATTTTGTCGGCGTTGGCGATAGAACGTTGCAAACCGTTCGGCGTCCTTCTGAAAACATTCGTTGAGCACGTGTTATAGTTGGTTACGCATTTTTTATGTGTTGTGTGATTAATCATGGATGCCAAACCTGGACCTTCTGGACTGCAGAAAAAAGACGATAAATTACCTGTTTATAGTAAGAAGAAAGCACTCACAGATGATGAACTATTGCAGTGCTTTGAAGATAGTGGCGACGAATATTTGCCGGAGTCCGAAAACGATTATTCTTCCGATTCTGAGGCAGAAAGTGATGATGACCTGTCGTTAGCAAGTCTTCCAGGTTCGCCTGTAAATACTCCCCCAGGTTCACCTGTAAATACCACTCCAACTACGACTAATCCACAAGTAAGCTACCAATGGACAAAGACAGGTACATTGAAAAAATTACCGTTCAAAAAAAATCAAGAGCTGTTAGTACCCATTCCGGGCAGTGGCGGACCTATAGATTTTTTCAGCCTTATAATTGACGACACATTTGTAGCCCAGATTACAGATCAGACAAATGATTATGCCATCCAAGTTTTTCTTGGCACTGGAGTATCTGCAAAGTCACGTATTACAAATTGGAAGCACCTGACTGTCCCAGAATTAAAAGTTTTTATAGGTCTGCTATTTCATACAGGTACTATTCAACTTACAAGAGTGAATGACTATTGGAAAACGGACCCGCTATTCGATATACCAGTTTTTCGGAAATATATGGCAAGAAATAGATTTCTACTCATCTTGAGGTGTCTGCACTTTACATCTGCAAACACTCGAGAAAACGATCGTTTAGGCAAAATAAGATCCGTGGTCGACTTTTTCAACACGAAAATGAATAGCCTCTATTACCCGGGAAAGGAATTGTCATTAGATGAATCTATGGTGCTGTGGCGGGGGCGGTTACAGTTCAAACAGTACATACAAAATAAACGCCACAAGTACGGCATAAAGCTTTACATGCTGACCGAACCTGATGGATTGGTGCTAAAATTTTGAGTGTACGAAGGTTCATCTGATGAATATGGGGGGACTGGACATACACCAAAAGTAGTTCTGCACTTACTTGAAGAAAAATTAGGCCAAGGACATGCAGTATACCTCGACAACTTCTACAACAGTGTTGACTTAGCTACAAGGTTGCTAGGAAATGACACCTATTGTACTGGGACCCTAAGAAGTGACCGTAAACACAATCCACTAGAAGTGATGAAGGCAAAACCAAAACGAGGAGACAACGAGTCTAGGTTCTCTAATGGGATTCATATTGGAAAATGGAAGGACAAACGTGATGTCAATTATATAAGTACTGAATTTGGAAATGAAACGGGAGTTTTCAAGAACAAAAGGGGCAAAGAAACTATAAAACCTACAGCCATTATAAACTACAACAACTATATGTCAGGAATTGATCGCCAGGACCAGATGTTGTCCTATTACCCGTGCAACAGAAAAACGATAAGGTGGTACAAGAAACTTTTTATTCATGTGTTACAAATGAGCTTGATAAACGCATACTATTTATATAGAAAATATTCTGGTGGTCGTCGTATTCGTTTTTATGATTTTAGATTGGAGGTGATCAGAGATCTGTTAGACCCAAGTGATGATGTACCTGATGTACCTGTTCGCCCTCCTAATCAGAAAAAAAATACAAACGCTAGACATTGCCTATCAAAAATTGAAAAAACCACAAATGAAATAAAGAAAGGGTGTGCTGGAACCAAAAGAGTGTCTAGAAAGGAATGCAAAACCTGCAGGAAAAACAAAATTAGAAAGCAGACAACGTTTGAATGCAAACAATGCCCTGGAACTCCTGGTTTTTGTCTAAAGTGCTTTGAAGACTTTCATAAAAATATTTAGTTTTTGTGAGTATTAATTTGTTACCTTGTGCAATTTGTAAACCAAACATGTTTTTTTTCTTGTATGCCAAAGATCTTGTGATCCTTCTTTGTTGTTTTGATTTTTAGATTATTATAATGTTTTTTTTTCATCTATCTGTATGATATTATCAGTTTAGTTTTTTGTATTACAAAGATCTGGACCGGTTTGTTTTTGTGGTCTTTGATATAGGTGCATATTTGTTTGCCTCGAACAAATATATTTGTAGTTTTGTTTTTTAGATTATTATCAAAGAATGTTTTTTTTTTGTTTATGTATCTGTATAATATTACCAGTTTAGTTGTTTGTGTTCCTAATATAAAAATAAAAGTTTTTTTACTAAACACTCCGATACTCCGATCGGAGTGTTCGGCATTCCGTATAAATATGTTATGCCTAATGCCGACTACTCCGATCGGAGTTTTTTTTTTAAATGTAAGGAAAAAAAAACAATACAAGACATTAAACTATGTTTTAAATGATTTATGGCACAAATAAAGGCCAAAGAACAAGTAAAACATAACGGCGTCCGGGAGTGCCTCAAAATTTTTTTCGGCGGTCAACCTGTTAAGAGAAACAAGACTTGGGAAGAAGCTAGAGGATAAGAAACTGTTTCCAGCCGATGGGTAAATAGAATCAAAGAAGATGGCCGCTTGCGTGCAAGACTGGTTGCAAGAAACTGTCAGCAAAAGAAGTTGGATTTTGAGGACGTATATAGTTCAGTGGTACAAGCAAACTCCCCGAGAATCTTACTCGCCATTGCTGCTTCTGAACACCTCAATATTTGCACTTTCGGTGTAAAATCAGCTTTCCTATAAGGAAGCTTAAATGAAGAGATTTATATGAGACTACCACAAGATTTTAACACAAATAGAAAAATGTGCAAACTCAAAAAATCTCTTTATTGGCTTAAACAAGCTCCACGACAATGATTTAGACGTTTGACTGACTTTCTGAGAAAAGAAGGACTTATACAGTTGAGAAATGACCAATGTGTATTCAAGGCATCAAATGCAAAAAAGATACTTTTTGTGGCTATCCATGTCGATGATGGTATTGTTTTGGGCAAAGACAAGACTGATATAGAAAAACATGAGAAAAATTAAGGAAAATCTCGAAACTACGGTTAATCAAAATTCTGAACTCTATCTTGGCAAGCAAATAATTCAAGAACAAGATGGAATTTTTGTTAATCAAGGAAGCTATACAAAAGAAGTTCTACAAAAATACATCATGGATTCAGCCAAAGCCACAACTACATCAATAACTTATCAAGGCAATATCCAAGAAAATAACCAAAATCAAGTGGGAACAAGCAAGTTTCATATCAAGATTGAATAAGTAGTTTGCTGTATCTCTCCTGCAAGACATGCCCAGAAATTTGTTATGCTGTGAACTATGCAATTCGATACATGAGAAATACCCAAGCACAAGACCTTGAGATATTTAAAAGGGACCTATGACCAAGGAATTAAGATCAAGCAAACATTGCCTACAATCCGAAAAAAAAAGTTTCACTTGCATCGTGGTTTCATAAAACCACACAATGATGTTTGTTCTGCTTTTATTGAATTATTTTTCAAATGAATCAGTGTGTCTAATAATACTTTACAACATACCCTTTATTGTTTTACCGAAACTTTGAAATAAAAATATAAAAAAAGATTGTGGTCTAATTTTCCAAAAATAATTATTTTCATATCTTTAAATATAAGTTTTCTTTCAGCATTTAATAAATTAAAACCCAATTATCTTGAAATAAATAATAAATGCAGTGGACCTTGCATTTATTTGAAACATAAGAAAAGATTCCTTGAAATTTTTCAATATAGTTCAAAAATACACGATATTCTAGAATATAGAACAAAGGTACCGTATCTGATTAAATTGTTTTACCAAAGATGGCGGCTTGGCGATCGGCTCTGTGGTACAGTATGTCCCTTCCTTTATCCTTGTGTACCGAATTACATAGGTTTGCATATTAAACAGGTCGTCCGTCAAACGTTAATATTTTAGAATTGTGTTTATAATAGGGACTTTTAGCTTGTCATAAGTTTTTACACGTATCCGTATCCGTATTGGAGTTACGTTGACGTAAAGAAATTGTCAAGAAAACATTTTTAGCAGAAAACGTATCGTTTCGTTCTGTTTTTAATTGTATAACCTCAAAACTTTTTTAGTTTGTCTGTTTATATTTTTGTAAAAACGTAATATGGGAACGATATTAAATAATCCACTGCTGCTAGACGAGGACGATGATGATTTGGACGACCTATTTTTGATGCATATTTTGCATTACCAAAATATGTTGGGTTATAATTAAACCAAACCAATATCAAAGAAGAAGACATGTAAAATAGCACTAATAGCACAGAATACTGATTTTGGTCGGGATACGGATACGTTTACGTATACGGAGTAGGGGACGTAACAATACGTTCAACGCATCGTATCGGCTGAGACGTAACGGGTCTACTCATGCGCAGTTCGTTACGGATACGGATACGTGAGAAATTTAAGGCAAGCTAAAAGTCCCTATTATCAAGTTACAAAATTTCAAAGTTTGAATGAACAGCTGTTGTTTTAACAGTCTCATAAACTATAAAATTATACAGCATAACTCAATTGGACATACTGTATAACATAAAAACTATTGACATGAATGATTCTAGATCATTGATTTTAATTACAATACCAGACACAATAGCTAGAATAACGATGAAGTATACTATTACAGGACAATACCGGGTGTCCCAGAAGTTTCTGACTCATTTTAACCAAGTCGTGCTTCTTTCAATTTTTTTTAAACGTAGGTATTAGTTAGCAGTCAAATTTTGTAATTGTTTTTTATTTAAAACGTATGTGTCAGACATCTTTATCTAATAAACAATAATCATTAAAAACCAAATAACTTACTCATTTTTCATCTAAATTTCAACAAATTATACATTTTCGGAACGACGAAGAGTTCAGCTCTCAGAATAAAAATATATAGGGTGTTCCATTAAAGAAATAAACGATATTTGCATTTAAAAAAATACATTTTTTTCAAAACACCCATTATAAGATTTCACTAATTAAACATTTATAATGAAAACACTTTATATAAAAAGAAATTGTTCATCGAAAACCGCACCTCCCTATCGTTTCTGAGTTCCGAGATGTTTGCATTTAAAATGGGTCAGAAACTTCTGGGACACCCAGTATTATGAAATTATTACACAGTATATAAATTCTTCATCATTCACATGCAAAAGAAAATCACTCTTTTTTCAAACTAATTACCAAAAGGACAAATGTTCTATTCAAAAGGTGAAAGTTGATTAATTTGATTCAATGGAAAAGCCTGAAACTGCCATGACTCACTGTTTCTGAAGAACATCCGCAACTATTGTTATTGATGTAGACATAACTACTTTAAAACGGCATGCAGGGTGCAAGTCCAATAATGTTTTACATCTTCTGTTTGTTCCTGGTGGTATTGGTATATTCATTATTTGGTACTGTTGCCGGATCATGCACAGTTATCTGGAAAAGAAAATAGATATAGCAAATAAAATCAACAATGCTGTCACTAACAGAGATTTACAACCATCTACTTCCAAAAGTTAAAACAATTTCCAAACCAAACATAAAATATTGTAAATATTATAGAGTCTAATATAAATGATAAAGGACCCCGCACTTCTTTTATGCTGTTCAAATTCTCACAATGAGAACCAACAATTTTTTATGTTGTATCACGAGGTGTCAAAAAAATAAATAGAAATGTCAAGTGAATCCCTATCGACCGCTTCAAATCATTAAAAATCAAGTTTGTACTCGATAGTTGAAGTTGAAGAATATTGTGGTTTGTGCTCATTTTGTTCAAATTGATGTTGCGTTATTAAAGCTTTGTGAAAAAGGCTTTAAAAATAAGTGTGTTTTTCTTCAGTGTCAAATCAGTTGACAGCCATTCAAACGAATCAGCCAAATAGGCGGTTATAAACACTTCTTGTGTAACGAAAATGAATATTAAATATCAAGTACATAATGTTCAATATGCAAAATGGGTCCGTGTAAATTTTTCTGAATTTTGTATATTTTGTAGTTTGATCTCTTGAACAAAAGTGTCCATAGGCACATTTCAATCCTATGACTAGTTTTTGAGATAGAGGACAATGAAGTTGAAAAGTAACGGTTTTTCAAAATTGATCATTCGTTTTGTTTAGAAAAATCCTAATCCTTGAGGCATTAGCTTTAGGCTGATTTTTGACCCAAAATTTTGATGGTTACAGGGTGAGTTAATAAATATTTGAAATGCAATTCTTACTACCTATTATTTTGACGAAAATTACATTAACTTTACTTGATTGTGCTCAAGAGTGCAAAAACTTATCAAGAATTTGTTATATATATTATATATTTATAAATATTACATAAAACTCACAACTTTCTCTAGTTGTTGATGTTTTGAAATTTCATAAACTCAAAACATTGGATATCATGTTGGGTCCGGATCTTCCTGATTTATTTGCAAGCTATTATAGGCCGGTATGTAACCTCAGTTGCAATCCAAAGCTGTTTGACTCAAACAGTTTGAGTGTATTATCACTAAATACTTGACTTTAGTATTTAAAGGAATTATAATTGATGAACAATTGGGTTTTCAGAAGTATAAGTCCACTAAGTTGAATCTTCTCTCGTATGTACACAGTTTATATCCAGAACATTTATTAAAAAATACACAGTATGTATTACCTACATGATTATCAAACAATGTCTAGAGACTACTTCTATGAACACACGGCTCCAAATTGTTATAGTCTGAATGATGTTTTCCACAATGGAGTTGTACAATAAAATACCTTACACAATGACGTTAAGAAGGCAAAAAATGTAATAATATTTGTCAGAAAATGCAGTTTTGTAGAAAAAATTTGTAGGTAAAAAAAAATTCTGTGTTTGCAAAAACATTTGAATTTTGTTAGAACCCAGTTTCGGTTAGGTTAGGTTTTGTTCAATCGTAAATTATGTTCACTATATTGTATCATATGTAATCTTCATTGTAATGCTGTAGCACATTTCAATACAATTTACAATTACACATTTCTAATCATGTTGGGAGTTATATTTTGAATGGTCTCCATATCAATGCATCATCAAAATGCTGCTACACAGAAGTTGGGAAACTTGAAAATTATCAAATTTTGATCAAGTGTTGACTGTTTATTAGACACTACTTTACATTTCAATACATTTTCTTAGTAACAATTTTCATGTTTTTTCATATAACCTCATATATGACTTGGAAATTTTGGATATTTGATTGTTGCATTTTAGATTTCAGACCATAACGAACTTTTTATAAAGAATAACTTTTTGTTGTAAAATTTATAAGAAAAAAGTTTCTTATGTATTCTGCTATTTTAACCAAAAATGCAACCACCAGGTATAGACATTTCCAATTTATGTACGAGGTATATCAGAAAATATGAATTCTAGCTAATAGTAACACTTTTATTTTTGATCAAATCGAAAATTAAAAACAAACATTTGGTGTGACGTTTCAAGGATAGAATAATCTAGTCATTTTTTTTTTTCAAGAGAATCCAAATCTATCTAGGGTCACGGATATTGATGATCTATGGCCTAGATCATCAATATCTAATTTTTTTACACTCACTTATTTAATTTTCTTGATGCCCTAATAATACATGAAAGGTAACAGCTATGGTACAGCTTATACATTTTTATTTACATGTAGGTAAATTGAAAAAAGTTTCAATTTTTATTTAGGATATTTTGGACAGCATTTATAACTTTTCTAAAGAAAGGTAGAAAGGACCCCGCACTTCTCTTATGGAAACGGGAGCACCGTGAAATTGTCTGAATTTTTGATATGTACTGTACCTTATCCTATGGCTAGATTTTGAACATTTAAAGATTTGGGACATTCATTTGGATAATTTTCTTTCATATCTTTTAACTAGTATTCAAACATTTTTGTCCAGTTTAAGAACTGTTGCCAATTCAAAGATTCATGTCAGAAACTGGGAAGATATACATAGTTTTAGTGTAAAGGCTTTTAAGTATTTAACATCAATTTCTAAAGAAAATTTCGAAGAACTTTATGAATTGTGTGGGCCAACTGAACAGTATGGTAATAGAAGAAATATTGGACAAAAAGATTTACTTGCTTTTCTTTTTAAGTTAAGACATGGATTATCGGATGAGTTTTTAAAATTACTTTTTAATTATTCTTCCAGACAAGTCACTAGTTTAATAATATCTAATGTCCGCCTATCTCTGATGCTAAAATTTGTACCAGGCAATATTGGATTCAGATCAATAACCAGAGACAATTTTATAAGAGATCATGTGCCCGAATTTGTCAACAAACTTTATAATCCTATACCAGATGATCCTAAAGCCATTGTTTATGTAGATTGTATGAATAACTCCATTGAAAAGAGTAGTAATTTTAGAATATTACGTCAATCCTATTGCTCTTTTAAAAAGGAACATTTGGTTAAGCCAAAAATTATAGTAGCTCCTAATGGATACATTTTAACAGTCAACGGTCCCTATTTTTCTGATGCACGAAACAACGACGCAACGATTTTACGGCGGGATTTAGAGAACGACGTTAATGGAATGAGAAATTGGGTTGAAGAAGGAGATATGTAATAGAAGATAAAGGCTACAGAGACGCGATTCCTACATTTGAAGAACTAGGTCTCATTTCTTATATGCCACCTTTACTTCGTCGTAACCAACGTCAACTGTCTACTAGTGAGGCTAATAGAGCAAGACCAATAACTACAACCCGCTGGGTTATAGAAGCTAGAAATAGACATTTTAAGTATATTTTCAAGTTTTTTAAATGACACATTTCCACGACCCATGCTGCCAACTTGCGTGAGTTTTACCAGATTGCGGGTGCGTTAATAAATAGGTTTCATCCTTTAATAAATATACCAGGAACAGTTGAGATAGCAAATGAAATGCTAAATAAACTGGATGATGTAAATATTGTCCAAGCACGAATGAAGCTCAAAATCTAGCTGTCAGAGATGGTCGCTGGCAGAGGCTTAACCATATGCATGTTCCTGAATTTCCTCGGGTAGATATCAATTACTTAAAAGGCCTAGTAGGTCCTTACCATCTTTATTCAAGTCCATCATATATACAAGATACATTACAAAGAGAACTGAATGTATTAGAAATAGATGAGATAACGAGAGGAACCCAATTTCTTACGTTTTAGAATCTACTCTAGATTTAGAAACGCAACTAAATATAATATATGTTATGGTTGGCATACGAGGACGGACTTAATCAAGACAACCTTCTAGTTTTCTACCACTACTGCACATGTCCGTCTGGTACGAGAACTTTAGGCACATGCGTACACGTTGCAATTTTGTGGTTTTTTGGATTTGCTAGACACAATAATATCACATTTCCAGCAAACTGTTTATTGTCAGAAAATATTGTTCTAGGTCCCATAGTTGAAGAAAATTAAAAAGTTTTTTGTTCATTTACCCCCACTTTATTTAGACTTCACCATCATTTTTTAAATGTATGCTTGTTCTAGTCGCCTGTGGAGACCTTATAAAATACCTACTGTTTTCGCTCCTAACATTAACAAGTATGTAATAAGAATCTGAAAATTCTATAGAAATATAAGTGGAATAGGCCTACAGGGGATACCACTTGAGAAAAAAAACGCGCCTATAGGGCTCTACCTCACGGGTGGTGTGGAAACGAGCTTAAAATTGGGCTTAATGGGGTATTGAATGACCCTGAATGCAGTTTTGTTCAAAAGGCACTTAATAACTCAGATTGAAAACGAAAAAAAAAGTAATAGCAAAATTGTTTCTATTGTTTGGCGGCTCTTTTGGATTTGTTGATTTTGTAATCTTACAAGCTCAAGTCAGATCACCCTGTAAGTATGAATTTTTGGAGCCTACCACCCAATAATACAACGTTGCGATATAATCTAACACAGAGTGTAAAAATATTTATTTACAATATTTCCTTCATCTTGTATTACTAAGAAATGATATTTTACACAGACTAAGCCTTTAATATTTCGAAAAGTAGCCATAGGATTTAATATTACCAATAAGAACTTTTAACGAGGACATCGAGATCTACACTATATCCATTATTCAGAAACTTTGACGGTGATTTGTTGAATGATATTTGATTCTTTTTTCCATTATAAAAATACGTATTTCAACAAAAACAGATCTGTGAAAGCACGAATCATCTTGTAATCATACAAATGAATGGAGAGAGAAGCACCCCAAGATCTACATCGAGTGGACTTCCACAGGGCAGCATATTAAGTCCTATTCTATTTTCCATCTATACATCAGATATATTAGATAATATGGAACCAGAAACAAAGTTAATTCAGTTTGCAGGCGATATTTGCATATATGCAGAAAACAATAATTAACTACACCATAAGAGATCTTAGTATGTCCACCCATAAAATGGCTGAATGGTTTAACAAAAACAATTTTATTATATCCCAATAAAAGTCAACACTATGTACATTTACACGAGAACGACATCAATTTAATAATGAAATTAAAATAGGTCCTTATTACGTGGAATATAAATCCTCAAACAAATATCTCGGAATAATATTCAACAGTAAGCTATCATGGACAGAGCATATTAATCACTTAAAAAATATATGAAAATGCTATAAACGTAATAAGATCTTTTTGTCACACAAAATGGGGAGAGGATCCGAATATTGCACTTATATTTTATAGATCTTAAATTCGGTCGGTATTAGATTATGGCTGCATTCTATATGGAAACGCTAGCACGAGCCAATTAAACAAAGTGGAAAGAATTAAAAATAAAAGCTTACTTTAAAGCTTAGGGTTGATGCAAAGTACACCCGTTTCAATATTAGAAGTCGAAGCAGCAGGACCTCCACTAGATTTAAGAAGAGAATACTTGTGCGATAAATTGGTATTAAAAATGATGTCACAAAATAGACTAGAAGAAGTTCTCAAACTAAATCAGAACATGAATAAACGATACTGGCGGAATAAAAAACAACCTCTTCTTGTTAAAAGCTTCCAATATTTAGCACTGTACCATTTGATAGTATACCAGCATGATATTCTTCCTTGTTATAATGCCAATTATGAAATACATGAACTCCAAATTCCTACTCACTACCTCTGTAACAAATTAACTAACTCAGGAGCTACATATTCAATAACACAACGCTGGTCTAACTTTGAATACATTTACACAGACGGGTCTAACATAGGAGAAAATACCGGATTTGCTTTTTATCACACCAATGAAGAAATTGCCAGGTTATTTAAATTACCAAATAATATATCTGTTTATACAGCTAAACTTATAGCAATTTTAGAGGCCATCAAATATGCAAACAATCATGAAAAGGTGCTGTGGATAGTACTGACAGATAGTAAAAGCTCTGTAGATTCTCTAAAAAATATCAATCTTTATCAATATTTTAGAAGAAATTCAATCGTCTAGAGATAAAAATAAGAACATTAGTATAGTATGGATTAAAGGTCACAATGGTTTAGAGAATAATGAAAAGGTGGACAAATTGGCAAAGCAAGCCACAAAAGATGGAGGAAATGAGGAAAGTAAAGACCCAAACCACAGATTTTCATGCTACATTAAAAAATAAGCAGATGCAGAATTGACAAGAAAGGTATGCAAGGGAAACAAAAACTATAAAATTTCAGCAAGTGCAGAAACAAGTTTACAGAAAACCATGGTTTAAAAATAACTCAGACAGACAACTTATCACCCGGAATTTAAATTCAAAATAGGTTTAGAAAACTCACCAAATTGCGAATGCGGAGAAGTAGGTTAACTAAACCATGTATTATGGGAATGTCAGTTTTTCACAAAACACAATCAAGATTTCCTGAAGGAACTAACAGAAGCTGGAGTCAAGTTACCCACCAATGTAGACACGTTATTGTACACACGAAATTTAAACATTTAAAATTGTATATATAAGCATTTGAAAAGAATGAAAAGAGAAATAAATAAATAACAATAAAAACAATAAATGAATGGAAAAAAAAATATATATATATATAAATAAAAAATTCAAAAAAAAAACAAAAAAAAAGGGAAAAATTTCAAGACAAATGATAAAAAAAAGAAGTTTACGTAATAAAAAAAAAACATTTACTTACAAATCCGTCCACAAATGTCGCGAGAAATGAATGGAAATGTAACCAATGTAAATATATCAACATATAACCTTAAGAAATCCTACAGATAACTTGGAAAATGGATAATTGGTTAAAAACCAGGGCCAAAAAATAAAACACACACACCCTGTAAACAACATATTTTATTTTCGCTGATAGGTATGTATTTTGTCTTGATATATTTGGCAGTAACATCAAAAAATATTCAAGAGGGACTTTTTGGGGACTGTTTTAAAAAAGTCGGGATTTTGAACTTCAACGCCCTGTATCTCAAAATCTAGCCATAGGATAAGGTTGGGCCCATGGAGACTTCTGATCAGGACATCAAATACCAGTCCATATCAAAAACTCAGACAATTTGATGGTGCTCCCGTTTCCATTAGAGAAGTGCGGGGTTCTTTCAGTATGATTTTTGAGCAAATTATCTATTTGGTTGATTTTTTATTATTTGCTTGTTTAATAATTTTATGTGGTGACAACATCAAGTAATACTGTTAAAAAACCCAACCATGTAATGCAGTTAGCTTATACAATGTCACTCAAGTTTGCAAATATATTCAGATATGTTTTATCCAACTAGGTCACCGTATTGAACCCATTTAGACTAAATTTTGTTGAGGAAGTATACCAACAAAGGCCATTTTCAATAGTCCAAAATTTGGAAAGAATTATCACAGAAACCAGACAGGTAATAACTCCCAACATGATAAGAAATGTGTTAAGATAATTTTTTCATAAAAATGGAAATTAGTTTTACTACTATGTTTTTGTAATTATTTCTAAGAACTTATTACATAATTATTATTATAGTATAGGTATTCAAGTTAATTACTCTAAAATATATCATTTTTTCATGTGTAAGTATCAATTATTTCAAAGCTGTAGCGCAGGAGTTTCGGAAACTAGAAGGTTATAAAATTTTTGATGAAAAAAGAGTTAACTGTTCATTAAATATTTACTTTTAAATTTATAACAATTTTCGATTTGGTCAACAATAAAAGTCTTTTACTCTTGGGTAAAATTTATATTTTCTGATACACCTCATACTTATTTTGATGTGTGCTGGTTGTATATTGGATTTGAGATCATGTAGAACTTTTTATGGAGAAAAGCTGTTTTTCATAAAATAGTTTCCAACATGCTGCCAACTTAGGTGGTCACACTGTATAACTAACCAAATTCAATAGCAGCAATTGTAAATATTTCATTCCATTCCATCAAGATATTTCAAAAGTTTCCAAATGGAAAGCAAAATGCCAAAAACATCCAAAAAAAAATTAACAATACCAAAAAAATAACAACTTTACAACTTTCAAGACATCAGTCTTTGTAGTTTTATAAATTATGGCATAATCATTTGTCCCATTAGTATTGATTCTTTGGTCACTAACACAAAAAAATTTCAATTTCTCATGTAATGGAAATCATAAACTTACCAATTGTGATTCAATTTAACTGGCTTATCCTAATAATGACATGTAGGTATTATGTAGCAACTTTTTTGAGCAGTTATCAAAATATGCGAGATTTAATGCAATATCTCATTGTTGTTCCCAATACTTATGTCCAGAGATGTATCAATCGCATGGTAATATGAAAATTTATTGCACAGCTTCAATATTACTAGGTACAATTTATCTTGTTGAATAAGTCCATTGATTGTGTCTAATTTCTTGCCAAGCAATGAGCTTTATCAATTTCCAGCCTAGCTAAAAATAAATAAGAATAATTAATCAATATATAGTTTTAAAGTTTCATCAGAGCAAACACAAGTTTCATCATTAAAAGTTTGAATTTGTGCCAGAATTTATTTATAGATAACAATAAATTGCGTGATTTGTAAAAACACAACTTGAATCCCTTTTATTATAACAATCTTTTTTTTGTTGTTGGTTATTTATAGGAAATTAAACCACACTATTTTTCCATGTCCCTCAAATGTGGTTAGAATCTAAAAAAGATTCAATTTAATTTTTTTTATTTCTTTTAATTTGTTATCGGATTTTTACCAAATAGACAGCCATCATTGGTCTATTAAATTTTTGATGGTAGGTTTGTGTTCTTCAATTTAATTAACATAGTATACTTAACTTAAACGTTATTGGACAATATTAAATTTATAATTCAATAATGAATTAATATTTGTTCATCCACATCAATTTATTTTTAAATATTTTCTATTTTCATATTTGTTCCAAACTGTTTAACTTAACCAACTTGTATTTTGATATTGCAGGATCTTTATATCAAGTTTCTATCTCATTCTCTTCTTTTATTGCCTGATGATGGTAATTTTCTACCAAAACTAGTTGCCTACATTCCCTTTTTGGGATAAATTATAATGTTGGGGTCTGACTTTTGAGTTTTACACACATTTTCTAATGTTATACATTTTGTACCATTTACAGAAAAATCACAATCAGGCAAACACAAACTTTAAAAAAATGTTTATTTGCGAGTTTTGTTTTGTCCCTTTTATTAACTTTTTCTTTTCAACTATATCAACCTGTGTTCATTCCCTTCCATTACAAATTCACTTTTTGTCAATTTTGTGTGTGTGTCAAGTATAAAAATGCACAGAGAAGTGGCATAGGGGTCATTGGATAAAGAAGAAAATAGCCTTGTCACGATTTGACAAACAGCTGTAGTTAATTGCTTAAAGAATAGTATCCAGTTTCCTCATGCATTTTATGTAAACTTATCAGCAGTCCTTTATAAACTTTCAATATAAGGATGTATTGGGTACCATAAAAGAAATACTATGCGTTTTGACAAATATTCAGACTTTTTTTCATTTATCGTGTCTCGTAACCTATATACCTTCTCATTTCATTTTTAGAATCTATAAAATTATAAAATTGATGCCATTATCTAGGTATAAATTATATTCAAGAATGCTCCTAAGATTAAGTCACTCTTGGCTATTTTCCACCTTTGTAGAGAAGTAAGTACTCAAATTTACATTAAATTAGAACTAATGCAGCAGTTCGAAGAGTTTTTAATTGGTAATGATTTTTTGACAAGTGAGAAATCAAGATTCAATATTTATATGATAGGCCAGCTGCAGCATTTACTGTAAAATTCAATATAGGGGATATTTCTTGCTTGGACATTTCCAATTGTTTGAAAATGATATATGAAATAGACAATAAATATTGATTCAATGGGAAATATTTGTTTGATTTGCAACCACTCGTTACACAAAACATACTAATGGTTTCACTTTGGTTACTTTACACGTTTTAACGAGTTATTTTGTGGGGCATCGACTTGAGTTCATTGGAAGTAGTTCTCCGAAGTATATTTTATTTTTACCCATAGGTTTTATATAACTCATTACTTACTTTCCGATCCTTTCTGATACCCCATCGATTTTTTTATTACCGCTTTATTATACTTTATTCTTAATTCAAAACACAATATGAATTCGAATCAAGAAATATAAAAATTTATTAATATTGATTTTCAAAAATTCAAAGACTAGAGCACGTCCGGTACATAAACTATTTTAATTAAAACGAAAGTCTTCAAGTATATTAGAAAAAAAAATTTGTAGTTGAAATTAGATTAATTTCACGTATAATTCTGATAAGGCCAAAAATATGTAGGTAGGAATTGAAATATAAATTCGGAATCCGAACGGTTTTGGGGCGCTGCTCTCTGCTACCGTTTGTACGAAAATCATTCCGCGTAAACAGTGAAAAGTTTTTCCGTGTGTTGAATTAGGTTTTGTTTTTGTTTGCTTTTGAAGTGGATTTTCTTCGGTAAATAGTATTAATTATAATATTAACGCACAGTGTGAAGCAACAGTAGGGTGAAATTGTTTTATTAAAGATGAAGAATATATTTTGTTGAGTTATAAAAATTTCTATTTGATCATTAAAAATTTAGTACCATATTCTAGTGAGTGTTTTGTGTTTTTGCTTGGTGTGGCCAGAATTTATTAGATATAAATACTGAAAAGTGCTTTCAGATATCATTTCATAAAAGAAAAACTACTGTAATATCACTCTTGTTGGGTCCTTAGGTTTAGTATTACTTACTTAGTTAATAATATATCAAGGTATACCTTGTGTAGTGCTGTATTAGTAGGTGCTTAATTTATGCTTAGTTGTGGTGATTTTTATTTAAAGATGACATGACCTGTTTATTCAATATTATGTATTATTGTTTTTGTAATGGGGGTTTCCCGTTTAAATAAATAAAAATAAAATAAATAACAAATAAAATTTATCTTCAGTATTTTTATTATTGTTACATTTCTTTTTATATTGGACATGATTTAATTCTTAATTGATTGCTCAATACATTGAACCTTTGGATTTTAGATTTTATTTCCAGATTTAACTTCTTATACCCAAATTACCCAAATATATTATAAATTTTGTACAATATATTGAAATTAAATTTGATCCTGGGGCGAGTGCGAGGATTATTCCATGCGTTGTCCAACCTTCAGCCGGTAAAGCTAAAGCGAGTTTTCATTTTTTAAAATTTCTTTCAACACGTTTACGATTTTCAAGCAAGTCTGAGGCTGATGCCATAGGTTGATTGACTATCTAGTTTAATTCACCGTATTCATTATCAGTGGTCGATCCGTTTTCCCTAACTACCAAATTAGCGACCTTTTGCTTTTATTCTTCCTTTAAAACTGCTCACCCTTTGCTTATACCGCTTTACCTGTTACTAATAGTTAAAATAACCTGCGTACACCTTGTTTATCGTCCCATTTTTTATACACGCACTGCCGGTATATATTGTTCGGTCATATCTGCACCTGTATATATTTGTCTTGTATAAAATTAAGTATATTATTGGGAATTTTTACTTATGCAAGTAATCTTGCCTCCTGACAACTACCTATACCAGTTTCCCACACCCTAAGACTACCAAACAGGTGTTCAAGCCAGGTGTTCCATACCTAAGTTTAAGTTTATTTTCTGGTATACCCAGTGTGTAATTTACTTACAATTGAAATACCACAAAAATATATATAAGGAAATAGTTCGTTGCCGATACTAGTTAGGTCAAACTTTTATTGTGGCGGCAATGTGAATAAGTGAACTCTTTTTACTTTGTTCTGAGCTTTCGGTAATTTATTGTAACCATTATCAAAGAGCTACAAAATATATAGATATTTAAAATAAATTAAAAAAATAAAAGTAAAAAATTTATTACTTACAACAAGTGAGGGTAATGACGATATTTATTATATAATATGTGAAATGGAGAAAAACATGTTATTTTTAATTTTCTTTTTTAAAAAATTAAATAAAAAATAAAACCTTCAAAATTGACATTACGAAATTGATGTTAATTTTTAGAAGTTAAAGAAATGTCTTTAAGTATGTTTAGTGTATTAGCAAGTGAAATCATAGTCATTCTATTAGTAGATGTGTAATAAAAATTAATATGAAATAATAGTTGGTAAGTTAATAAAAAGAAACAGAATTCTCATCTTCAATAATTGAATTTCTTGTTTTTTTGTCAAAAGATAATAAATAGCTATAATTTGCAATTTTTTGAATATCAGTTCTTTAATTTAAGCAATTATCTTCTTGAGATACGAATGCCATTTCAAGGAAAATCTTTTTAGAGTAGTTGTTTTCTTTATGTAAAATTTCAAAGTTTTTATAATCTATTATATTATTTGTAGAGAAAACATGTTCAGCAAATGCTGATCTTTCTGGATATAATGTTACCTCGCTCATATGTAGAGCTATATGTTTAGTTATATCTTGTGATGTTTCACCTACATATACAGATTTACAATATATGACTTCATATGTGACCACAAGTTGGTTTAGGTTCAATAAGTAACAATAACACTACATTTCTTCATTAAGATCCACACATAGTTATTCAAGGTTAATTAAGAAAGCATTGGTATCAAGTATTACAAAAGTATAATGAGATAATCACAATATTGAGATCTTTGATTGCAACATGTACATCTGCAAAACTATTTGCTACCTACCAATGACAAGTGATTTTAAATCATTTATAACTATATAGTAAAATTAATACCTATTTAGAGGTACCAGCCGTTTTAGTAACTTAACGTATGCGGCTTCTTGAACCATCTGACATTAACATGAAATCAAAATTTGACGTAACTTCAAAAACGTGACATCAAATAAATTAGTTACGACGTTCATTTTTGTTGGTAATTTTTTGTTTCAACCAATTTATTAATAATAAATAAGGATGGTCTTATTCTAAATGGGTATAAAATTTACTATACCTTGTTTTTAAACTAAGAGGAGCGATTTGAATTTAAGTTGGCATTTCTGCTGCCTAGAGATTGGTCAGATTGCAGCCCGTTTCAGGCAGCTCTTTTGATGCAACTGACAACGACATTTGTCAGTTTTGTGTTTATTTATATGAAAATATTCATTACTTCAATCTAACTGTACCACTTTTTTTGGGTTTGTTGCTGATTGTTTTATTTTTAACAAAGTATCATATTCCAACCAAGTTAAGTGCTATTTTTATTATTTATTCAGTTTGATAAACAAAATCCATGCTTGTTCTTTCTTGTTAATAATATAAGTTTCCAAGTAAAATCTTATTATTCTAAATATTTTTACATCAAGTTTTACATACATTACAGTACAATATTATCGCATTTTTCGATATCAAAACCTCTGTTTACTTTTAGTTTGTGCTATACCTAAGCGTCCGATGTAAATAAAGAATAATTGAAACATACAATTGCATTTTCTACATACTTATTTATCCTCAAATTCTTAACAAATTTTACATAAACTACCTTTTATAACCATACATTTTTTCCCAATAATGTGTCATTTGCTCACTACTTTCGGTGGCCAATGATCATTAGATATTTAGACATGCCTCGATCCCTCATTGGCTACAACTACCAGCAGTATAAAACATATTTCACGTAATTGTCAATTAGTTCAAAAAGTCTGAACACGACCCTTTCGGAACACTCTCCCAATCTAGTTACTTTTAGTGGTGTGTTTGAGGTTTCCTAAAATGCTCCTCCTAGTTTAAAAACAAGGTATAATCAATAACAACAATGAAGTGCAATACCATCTACTTGACATAATCAAGTACCAGTATAGTGATTTTATGTAATAATATACAATTAATGCTTTAAAAACCTTGTGTGAGTAAAACAAAACAAAAACTAGTCAATACTCAGCACATAAGTAGTAAACAGATCTAGTAGGTACAAAGCTTTATATAACCCACACCGAGTTCAATACAAGGACACAAGGCCTAGACTTTACTGAATGTAGCAATCATACTTGATAGTACAAGTAAGAAATTCATACAGTAATATTGTTTTTAAAACCAATCATATACACCTTATATGTATACTTATGTGATAAAATAAAACAACCCTAATTAATCCCATACAAAATTACACTGCCTCAAATGAGAAATAGAAAACTTTTCACTTAAGTTAAATAAGTATACACTTTTTATTAGAAGGGGCAAATATAAAAGGGACAAAAAAAAAACTGACATGGCACATTCCAAAACTTCCCATGTATATATAAAAAAAGACTTTATGCTTACCGATTGGTCAGATGAAGTTTCAATATTTGGTAACAGGTGTTATTTTTCCAATTATGAAATACATGCCTACTTTTATCCTCTTTAATCCTCATGCCTCACCAACATATACATTATTAGTTAAGTACCTATATAAAAGAATAAAATCCATAAGGGAGTTTCTAGGAACAAGTTACTCTCATACACGAGTTATACAAGAACGAACTGATTGATTGAACATATTGAGCAAGTTTCTTCAAATACTTACATTAATATCACTTTGAAAATGTGCCATGCCTCCAAACAAAATGGCTTCGGGCTACCGGTCATAAATCAAATAATCCCAAAATATGGTATATCCACAGGTGTAGAAACTCCAAAAACTCTCGACAAATCTTCCATATTACCCGTGAAATAATTTGTTACCAACTAGATATCCCCGTATGGTGAAAAATTATATTTTCAACCAAATATGATAACAGTAAAATTAACTCCATAGAGAAATAATGTATAATGAGAGTTATCGTTGCTGCAGTAACCGTAGGCATCGCGTTGATTGCAGCGCACCAGGAAGGGGTATCGGAACTAATTTTAACAGGCGGGATATTTAAATCTGGTATAAGTTTGGATTATGGGTAGCAAATTTTACAATTTGTCTTAAAATTGTTTATTATATAATAATTTCATTACAAAAAATAAAATTTTATTTCATTTTTTGCAATGAAATAATTATAATTAACAAACAATTTTAAGACAGATAATTTAGATAAATAAGAAAACAACACACATTTATAGTAGTTTGTGCAACTAGTGTGGATATGATGGCCATATCGCACGAGGACGAAGTTTGAGCACGACGCCGTAGGCGGAGTGCTCAATCGTCCGAGAGCGATATGGACAATCCACACGAGTCGAACAGTATATTTTTTCTACGACCCACTTAAGAAAAAATCTAGAAAATAAACATTTTATTAAACTATAATATAACTTCAAATTAAAATTTTTTAATAATTTTACTATTATTATTGTTTTATTATTATTTAGAAATAAAATTAAAATTTAAAAAAAAATTTCCCAACAGGGAATCGAACTCGGATCTACCGCGCGAGAGGCTGGGATACTTACCACTGGGCTGCGTTCATAAACTTACTCCAGTGAGTAGAGAAGAGTATGATCACGTGATTAGAAAAGTATGTTGGATGGTTACTCGGAGTAACCGTTCAGAGGTTTCACCGGCCGAAGGCAAATCAAATGTCAAATGTCATTGTGTTGTGTATGAATTTGGGGTTATATTGTTCATTTCGAAAATAGAAATTAATTAACCATGGATGAGTTGAATATTAATATTAATATCATAACACAATGTTGGGAACTCATGAATGTAAGTAAATCAAATTGTATTAAATTCAGATTGTCATCACTAATAATGTAATAATACTAGGAAAGTGAAGAAGATTCCTCCTCTGATGAAGAATTACTGGCAGTAGTTTCGATTGTGCAGGGAATAAAAGGACAGAAACCTCTCAGAATCCAAAGTTACATGTCCACTACAATACCAAACATAACAGCTGAACAATTCAGAATTCATTTCCGTTTAACACTTCATACATTTGAAAGCATTCTAGCACTCATTGGACCATCCTTGAAGAGCAATCATCCAGAAGGCAGACCCAACATTGAACCTAAACAACAGTTATTGAGTGTAATTTGGCTCTTAGCAACACCTGATTCATACAGGTATTAAACTTGGAGAATGGAATCAATGATGATTAACAAATCACTTGATATGTTTCTTGATTGTGGTGCCATTTTCCATTACATGGTTTACCTTCAACAGTATAATTTGAATTGATACCTGTGAATAAATATGCAAAAATCACCTGTTTATTTAAATTTTTTCTAGGTCTGTTGGTGAAAGATTCAATATGGCAAAGTCTACACTTTTTGAATGTTTTGTGAGGGTGATTTCTGTGCTCAATGAAATGGCACCTACCATAATTAAATGGCTATCAGGGATATATGCAGAAGAGGTGAAGGAAGGATTTTCAAGAACAGGTCTGGATTTATGCCTAGGTATGATAGATGGTAGCTATATACCAATAAAAGCACCCAAAAAACACCCAGAAGTATATATTTGCCGCAAAAAATTCCATGCTATCACTCTCCAGGCAATATGTGATCATAGACTGAAATTCACAAATTGTTTTGTTGGATATCCAGCTTCTGTGAATGACTATCGTATATTCAAAAATTCTGATATATACAAAAATATAATTTCCAATCCCCAGCATTATTTTCCAAATGATGAGTACATTATTGGAGATAAAGCTTATCCCCTGAAGAGATGGTGCATTCGTCCATACATCAATAGAGGAGACTTGTTACAGATGCAAACTCACTTCAATACCCAATTGAGCAAAGTTAGGCAATGCATCGAAAGGAGCTTTGCTTTACTCAAAGGAAGATTCAGGAGATTGAAGTATCTGGACATGAATAGGGTAGATATGGTACCAGCTACAATACTTGCCTGTTGTGTCCTTCATAATATATGCATATCTGGTGGAGACATAAATGAAGAATTGATAGAAGATGGTCATTTGAACAATATAAATGATATACCTAATGCTGAACAATTACAGTGAGTACCTATTTATATATTTCAAAATGCACGCTTATAGGGATTTCGAGTTGATGACTCATCTTTCTCTAATTTTCAGGATAGACGAAATGGTAGATGATGAGCCTGCTGTAATGAGAAGAGACATTTTGGCTCGAAACCTTTTTTTGCAAAGATAGGAATTGAACAATTATGTTTCATTAGTAGATGTAATAAAATTATCTTTAACAACAAACATTTTTATTCAGACTCATACCCAGTACTCAACAGTATATTATTCAGTTCTTTCAATATCAATAAATACTGTGGAATAATAAACGAATACAAAAATAAAAAAAACTAATGCAAACATAAATTTAATACAAAAATAACGAGATAAAGAATATTAAATACAAAAATAAAAATCAACTCTGATATGTTCACATTAGACCCTAATGAACTATGTAATAAAGAGGAACTTATAAGCAGGTACATAAAATTTTAAAACAAAATTATCATCAATCAAGAGGACTCTGAAGAATATGTGTGGTCCTCTCCAGGATAATTTCTCTTTGAAGGAGCAGTAATATTCTTCAACTGGGCCAAGAATTCTCTCTGCAGACTTAATTTTTCCTAGTGGCGTTTAGTTCTAGCTTCTTCCTTTTTATTTTCTTTTTCCTCTAAGAACCTCAGTAATTCTGACATATTATTTTTTTTTGCTTTTTTTGCCTTTGGTTCTTCTTCCTCCAAATTTTCTCTGGACACAGAACAGCCTGAAATAGTACATACATATACATTTTGAAAAAGCTTTCAAACGAAATTATATACAGGGTGCGCCAATTATTTCCACTCGATCTCTAGCACCGAAACTAAAAGAGGTATCAACAAGATTTCTTGTAGGTTTATACGGTGTCACTCGGACTACAATTGTAAAATATTTTGATGTATACAGGGTGGCTAATTTTTGTGGAATGAAAATTAATTTGGTTTTTTTAAATTGAACGATTATGTCTTCTGATTCTACTTAATATTAGCTTTACGGTAGTTTTTTGAATTTGTAAATCCGACGCGGCGTTGACAAGTTATTCCTATTATAAGCAGATTTAATGAAAAAACAGCACTTCAGAAATATTAGCACAATAAACACATTTTTTCAAAAATTCCTCCAAAAGGCTACTATGATGTAAATGAAACATACACCTACCACAATAATTACCCAACATCTTCACCTGTTGCACAGGGTGTTTGCCGATGGCGTGCAAATAGTCTAGTTTTCAAATTGCAATAACTTAATTTTTTCAAATGGGACACCCTGTATATTTTTCTTCAGTTAGAAGCTCTCCTTAATACACATTAAAAAAATATAGGGTTTTGGACATCTAACTTTACTATTTACTTTAATAATTGACGTTAAATGAGAAAACATATTTTACACAATTTTTAATAAGAAAACAAGTTATCTATGAAAATGACAGTAGGTATATTTTGTTGTAGCATTAATTGTCAACATAAAATTTTGTATTATATCACGTCTAGTAGGGTCTATCGTCAAAGATACCCAGAAAGACGTCATCCACAAAAGGATACTTTTGAGAATTTAAAGAATAGATTTGATAGAACGGGAACCGTCAAGTATGAAAAACATTCACGTGATGCTACAGCTGTTACTGTTGACAACGAATATAAAGTAATGATCAGTATAGTTGAAGATCCCAATGTAAGCACAAGGCAATTAAGCAATCAGTTAGATATTTCCAATACCACAATTAGACGCATAATAAAGAAGAATAAATATCACCCTTACCATATCCAGCTTCACCAAGAATTGTTACCGCGTGATTTCGCGCGTAGAGAAGAATACTGTAGATGGTTAATAAACAAGATAAATACAGACCGTAACTTTTTAAACAAAGTTTTATTCTCCGACGAAGCCACATTTCATAAGAACGGTTGTGTAAATAGACACAACTTCCATTATTATTCGGACCACAATGAACATTTATTTAGAACCACATCACAGTATCGATGGTCTTTGAATGTGTGGGCGGGAATAATAGGTGATTATGTAATTGGTCCCTATTTCTTTGATGGGACTGTAAATGGAGCTGCTTTTTTAAATTTTTTAGAACTTGATTTTAGAAACCTTTTGCAAAATGTGCCTCAAAATTATCGCAACGGAATGTGGTTTCAATTAGATGGTGCCACGTACACCACACTACCAATTAAATGTTCGCAATTGGTTAAATAGGGAATTTCAGGATCGTTGGATAGGAAGGGCAGGACCTACAAATTGGCCTGCTAGATCGCCGGGCCTTACACCTTGCGATTTTTTCTTGTGGGGTTTTATTAAAAATATTGTTTACAAAGAAGAGGTTACCACAAAACAAAATATGAAAGACAGAATTACTGCAGCATTTAGACAGGTGACCCCTGCAATGCTAAGAGATGTGCGTAAATCAATGAAAGAAAGGGCAAGAAAATGTATAAATGAAAATGGAAGACATTTTGAACACCTATTATAAATTTTAACTTTCAATATTGTAGTTTTCTTACGATTAAACTTTGTAAAATTTTGTACTTATTAAAAATTGTGTAAAATATGTTATTTCTCATTTAACGTCAATTATTAAAGTAAATAGTAAAGTTAGATGTCCAAAACCCTATATTTTTTTAATGTGTATTAAGGAGAGCTTCTAACTGAAGAAAAATATACAGGGTGTCCCATTTGAAAAAATTAAGTTATTGCAATTTGAAAACTAGACTATTTGCACGCCATCGGCAAACACCCTGTGCAACAGGTGAAGATGTTGGGTAATTATTGTGGTAGGTGTATGTTTCATTTACATCATAGTAGCCTTTTGGAGGAATTTTTGAAAAAATGTGTTTATTGTGCTAATATTTCTGAAGTGCTGTTTTTTCATTAAATCTGCTTATAATAGGAATAACTTGTCAACGCCGCGTCGGATTTACAAATTCAAAAAACTACCGTAAAGCTAATATTTAAGTAGAATCAGAAGACATAATCGTATACAGGGTGTTCAATTTAAAAAAACCAAATTAATTTTCATTCCACAAAAATTAGCCACCCTGTATACATCAAAATATTTTACAATTGTAGTCCGAGTGACACCGTATAAACCTACAAGAAATCTTGTTGATACCTCTTTTAGTTTCGGTGCTAGAGATCGAGTGGAAATAATTGGCGCACCCTGTATATATAATCGCTTGATTTTTATTTCTTGGGTATGGTTAGGTATTTTATATTTAATGAATTAAAAATGTTTTTTCGACGTTTCGCTTTCGTTTGAAAGCTTTTTCAAAATGTCTATTTTCTAAAGAATATAAAATTATATATATATATATATATATATATATATATATATCAATATATGAAGAAGGAAAATCTTAATATCAAACTACCTTTAGAAGAAGAAGCTACCACAACTGGTTTAACATTGGGGTGATCTGAAAATATGGCATCCATTTCATCATAATACTTGAAATGTTCAGGTGCCTCTCCAGATCCTTTGGAGCCCATATTGTCAATGATTTTCATATATAAAGTTTTTTGAGGTGCTTCCATTTAAATTCGCATTGTTTTTGGTTAAATGAAAACCCTTTATTTTTCATTTCTGCAGATATAATTTTCCATACTGCTTCATTTCTGAAGTTGGTACTTTTGAATTTTGTTTCATTTAGTTTATATAATTCAATTAGCATATGAGTAGCTACATCCGTCCAGGTAGCTTTTTTAAAGGTGGAAGTAGTGGCACAACTCACATATCTTCATCATGATGGGCAAGCTCAACTTCGTTTTCCTGCTTGCACATATCTAAAATTTCCTGGGACTTCAGAACTTCACAAAGTTCTCCATTTGCTGAAAAATATAGTCTATTAGGCTTTATGGTTCGGCATCCTGAATCCCAAATGATTAACAAATTTCAAAGTATTATATTACAGCATAGGTAGGTACCTACCCTTATTTTTAAGAATAATGGTATCCTTTCTAATTGATAGCACAGAGTAGTCCATTATTGATATGTGGATTTATTAGCCAAAACAAACTATACTCAACTTCAATGCAATCAACTGTAACCATAGATATATGACTGTATCAAAATCAAATAATATCAATAAAAATAACCTGGCCTGAACTACTGTCGCCCAGGGCGTCTATTCTTGACGGTGATAGAATAGAGCAGCCGATAGAAAGTGGGCGTGGTTCTACTGACAAGGCTGGAACGGTATTCTTGAAATCCTGTTCTCTCGCGGGGCGATAGAAGTGTTGCTCCCCGATAGAAGACTTGCTTCTATTACTATTTTTGAGTGAACCCGCAAAATAATAGTAGAACTGTGTTAGGGATTTTTATTTTGTAACCAAAAATATCGTTTGTATTTGTTTTTGTGAATAAGGAAGTAAACAGAGAGGGCAGCTGCTTTTTTACCAAGACAGACTTGTTTTAAGACAATGGCAGAGGCAGATAAAAAACAAAAGAGTTCTTCCATGAACTATAAACAAAAAGATATGCTCGTAGAGTTCATTTCTTCAAGGGAAGAAATGTACTCTGGTAAACTAACCGCTAGTTACACGAGGGAAAAAATGGAAGCTCTATGGATGGAGCTGTCTGCAATACTAAACAGTATTCCCGGAGGCTCCTGCAAAGAGTGGAAGCAGTGGAGAAAGGTAAAAATAAATTATATAGTAAATTGTAGAAACTATTAGTAAGGTACTTATAAATTAAGACTCTTTTGTACTCAAAATACTATATCTTATCAACAAATATTATTTAAAGTAGGTACCACTGATGAATTATTTGCAATTCTAGTTGATGTTAGTATATTTATTTTTTTAGACATGATTTAAAGAAAAATACAAAATCAAAAATTTCTATCCAGAAAAAACATTCCCAAGGGACAGGTGGTGGTCCTCCACCACCTCCATCCCCCATGTCATCAATTGAGGAGAAAATTTTTAATATCCTAACACCTGTGGCTGTGAGTTGTAACGAGGAAATTTCGGAGTCAGTTGTGGAATTTGAAGAACTTATAGAGGTAACTATACACTATAAACAGATTTTAGAGTCCAATGTATTATTAACAAATGCCACCAAACATCCAGAGTCTGTTCTTAAATCCTATATTATACTGTTTTTATTGTAGAGTGATCAATTACAGCAGGAAGATGTAGCACCTAAAGGTGAGATAGACAGAGAAACTTCAAACATAATAGATCACAATTATCATAAAGATACACCATCTACATCAAACACCAAAAAAAGAAATAGAATTACCAAATCGACAAGACTGTCAGAGTCGATAAAAAATAATTCAAATTTTCTAAAATTACTGGAGCAGGAATTTAAATCTATACAATGGTATAGAAAACGAAAGATTGAAATACTCGAAGCAAAGTATAAAAATGAAAAAGGGACAGAAGAAAGGAAAGAAAAAATATTTAAAGATATATAAGCAACACATTAAATAAAATAAATAATACTTTAAATGTTCTGGCAGAAAAAGGAATCCAAAAATAATGTTTTGTTAATTTTTTATGTATTACTTTATTTTTAAGAAGTATTATTTTTTGTTAAGTTTTTAATGTATCCAAAAATAATGTTTTGTTAATTTTGTTAAGTTTTTAATGTATCCAAAAATAATATTTTGTTAATTTTTTATGTATCATTTTATTTTTAAGAAGTATTAAATTATAAAATATAATATAATATATAAAATTAAAAATTAATATTTGCAATATGACGCTGTAACTGCCTTCCAGCTAAAAGATCAGGATTAATTCTTCTAGCAACATTCGGGTCGTCAATATTGTTATGGTCAGCAGCATATATGCCAAAATCTGCATTTTCCATGTCGTTTGGTGGTTCTGGAACATTATTTTCTATGCACATATTATGCAATATTACACAGGCATTGATAATATTTCCTGCTACAGTTGG
Organism: Lochmaea crataegi; assembly: GCA_947563755.1. Lineage (NCBI taxonomy): Eukaryota > Metazoa > Arthropoda > Insecta > Coleoptera > Chrysomelidae > Lochmaea > Lochmaea crataegi. The sequence continues at coordinate 41,284,604 of OX387427.1, read as the reverse complement.
AGAATAGTGCAATGTCCTGTGTTTAAGTAAACAGCGAAACCTATTTTTCAGAACTCCATTGCACTGTTCTATTCTACTTCTTATACTTTTAAATGCTGTGTTAAAGTTTTCTTCCTGTCTTGTTCCTGGGTGTTCAATAGGTGCCAAAATCCAAGGACGGATTGGATAACCTGCAATAAAAATAATGAAGTAATTAATTTCAAAATAGGATTAAATAACAGATTGCTTGCCAATGGTTAAAACAAAAATTAAAAATATGGGGTATCACCCTCTCCCCTTTGTGAACCTCTATCATTATGTAAAGGGATATGTGACATCCAACACTAATAGCTTAATTACCTGAATCTCCTATTAAGAAAAATACATTTTCAGGATTTCTACGATATATCCTCTCCATTAATGCAGAGACCTGGGAATGATTCCAAATATATGCATCATGTGTTGACCCAGGAAAACGAGCATTAACATTTGTTATTTTTAAATCCATATCACATATCTGAAAATACATTCAACTTTAGAGCAATTTTAACTTATCACACCAGTTTTTCAATCAATCTAGCCCTAATTGAAAATAATCATCAATATTCTGCTGGAATATATTGACTGGAAATTAAGTATAAATGTTTGAAAACTTGTACAAGAATAGAAATTACCAATTGAACATTGATGGAATGATAGTTTTTTCTGTTGACAAAAACATACTCCGGAAATTGCTCGTCATTGGTTGGAGGAGCAATAATGCTGACGTGTGTGCAATCAACACATCCTATTATTCCTGGAAATTGGAATTTTTCATAAAACCTAAAACAAAATTTGTCATATGTTGAATTACAAGTAAACTTTTTCATAATTAATTACCTTGTTCGAAGAATTTCCATTTCTTCAATGTTCCTAGGAAAATGGACCCATCTGTTAAAAATTTCAGGTTGTGTCAGAGCTTCAGCCACCTGCTTTATGCTTCTGCTAACAGATGCCTGACTAATCCCAACATAATAATTTGTACCAGTTATTTCTTGGTAAGATCCAAAACCAAAGAACCGTAAAGCAGCTAAAACCTAAATTTAAACTGATAAGTAATCCATCTACAGTGTTAAGTTATATTACCTTTGTTTCAATGTCTAAAGCTGACTTTCGTCTGGGTTGCTCAATGTAGGGAGTTACCATTTCAATTAGCTCACGACACAGCTCTTTATTTAATCGAAACAGTTTTATAAATTTATCATCTGATAATACCTCAAATCTGTTTATTTTGGGTAAAACTTCTCGTCTGATGTTCATAGCCTCTTCTGCATCCTGTATATCACCTTGTATTGCGTCATAGAGCAGTATATTATTTAACACATTCACTGCTTCATTTTTCTGGAAGACATACCCAGAAGCGGCTATTTATTTTTAAGTAAAAAATAAAATTCTTTATTGGAAAAGTATTTTTTGGATTGAGTAATTTAAATTTATCACTCAGTTGTCAATTTTGACATGTGTCACGGATCCGTGCCATGAGCATTGGTCAACAAATTTTCTGTTTAGTCCCAAATTTATATAAAAAAACTATAAAGAATACAAAGGAAATCTTTATTTTGTTGATAGGCAGCAAAAAAAATATTCGAACTCTTAGACTAAAATAAAATCAGAAAAAGAACAACAAAAATAATTCACTCTTTCCAATAAAATAACAAAAACAGGAAAATGTTTGTGTTGCAGCAAAGAATAAAATAAACTAGAACACTTGGTCTAATACAATCTAAAAATAAATCACTTTTTCCAATAAACATAAATCACAAAAAACAACAAACACGTGTTATATTCCAATACGAAAAATAGTAAACAAATTATGTATGGGCAACCTCGAAGCAGTCCCCCACACAAAATCCAGGTTGTTCAGGGCATCTTTCACAGTGGTACAATGTCATTTTTCTAATTTTCTTTTGGGAACAAACTCTACAACGTTTTCTGTTTGTTTCACCCTTTTTGTTTACAGATGTTTCACCCTTCTTAATTTTTTTTACAGAAGTTTCGTGGGATTATTAATTCTTTTTGAATTTAACGTTCCAGTACAATAAGTCTGGCGCATAGTTAGCTTGTCAGCTAGGTCAAACGAGTTATAGAAATTGTCTAAATATACAGAATGTCCAGCGTCTAAGTAGTTTTTCAGAAGTTCCAAAACCACCTTAGTAGTATGACCTTTTCCTGGTGTATACCAAAGTTTTCAGAATTGTACCATCCGGTTCTGTTATCATATATAGCTTAATTCGGTATTTGTGACGTTCTTTATATACTGCCTGAACATCAAACGACCTCGCCATAGCACCATGGATTCGTCTAGTGAAAGATTTTTTCCAGGGTAGTACAGGGCAGACATCTTGGTATTAAAAAAATCTATAATTGGTCTTATTCTTTATAATCGATCCTTAGCTGCTTCTCCAGGTATATTTCTATTAAAATGTAAGCACCGTATTATTAGCAAAAATCGATAACGACTCATGTACTGCTAAAAACATTTCAAATTAAATAATGGGTGGCGTTTCCAATAGTCTTGGCGGCGGTTCAATCGTATTGTACCTGTGTGTAACACTAGCCCAATAAATGAAAAGTCTTGAAAAGTTACATTCTTCCACCTACTAATTCGAGAATTTTCCAATGCACCTTGAGAATGGAAAACCTCCTCTGCATAAGTATTGGTGTTATCTACTATCTGGCCTAAAATTTGGTCATCACATATTGCTCTGAAGTAATCTACTGGTTCATTTCCCGGTATTGCATGTAACAGCTCGTTAGTTCTAGAAAATGGAATATCTAATATAGGCGTAGGAACTTCCGACCAATTTGGAATGTTACTTGCTATAGAGGCAACAGGAGTTGCGCCTACTGCAGTTTCAACTGGAACTTGAGGTTGTCCTTGTCTAGTCGACAAAACTGCTTCTGCAATAAAATATGTCTTGAGTTGTCGAAAAATTGACTAAAAAATTTTTGGACACATATAATAATATCAACATTGTGAATTTTACTACAAAAATGAAATGAAAACAAATAATGCAATCCTACCTGCTTCGTGGTCGCTATCATCTGTCTCATCGCTTCTTAACTCATCGTCAAGTTCAAAATTGTCGCCGTCGTCACTAAAATATTTTTCATCGTCACTCGATTCTTCAAAGATTTTTAATAGTTCATCATTAGTTAGTTTTTTGTTATCTCTACACACCAATTTAATACACGACGGACCCGCCTGACTATCATCCATATTAAATCCACTTACGAAAAAAAAATCCGAAACGATCAAAATTTTTAGAAATCTCAATGAATACCCTACACGCTCGTCAACGTATATGCACTTTCCACCATAGTCTCTACTGACAATACAAGTGAGAATGTGCAAGCGACACGGATCCGTGCCAAGCGCACTGTCTGAAAAGCCAGTCTGGCACGGATCCGTGACTGGCGGATAGCGACACCGATTCTACTTTGGCTCTGAGCTTTCCGCATGCGCAAATTCGTGTGAAACATAACATAACCTAATGACGTCATCAATTTGATGGCGTAAATGAGAAGCGGATATTTCCCACTTTGCATTCCACGATTGGTCGTCTCAAGGTTACATGAATTTGAAGCTTGTGTTATATTGGTTAAAACAGATATTTGATTAATTTATCGAGAAGGGCAAGGAAAATCATATATAAGCCATTTTTTCAACACTGTATAGCTTCTTCAATGATTTTCCTTGCCCTTCTCAATAACTTAATCAAAGATCTGTTAACACAAGCGTCAAATTTGCGCATGCGGAAAGCTCAGAGCCAAAGTAGAATCGGTGTCGCTATCCGCCAGTGATCCGTGCCATTAGCATTCAACGTGTTAAATCCATATTATAATCAACACAACATAGACAAATTAGGTCTTTTTTTCCTCTATGTAACACAATAGGTTTACTTAATTAATTTAAATGAATCTCACTTGCTGACGACAGTACCAAAAAGTGGTGTATTCTTTGACAGTACACTCAATTGTCAAAAATTCTTTATTCTGATTGGTTTAGACATTTGGCAACATGGCTAACACATTCTTACCAATTTGCTTCCTTCTCTCGAACTCAAGAATACGGTTTTAGATTACCAGTAGAAAGGTGATAGAAATAAAGTAGGGAGTACTCCCTGGGGAGTGTTCTATTCTATTGCCGTCAAGAATAGACGCCCTGTAGTGTATAAGCCAAACTGTCATAACTGTCAGAGTATATAATACTCCATTAAAAAGCAGAGTATGCAGAGTTTACTCCGGGTAAGTTTCTGAACGTTTATAAAAGCATACTCTATACTGGTAGAGTAAATTTATGAACGCTTCGGAGTAAACTCTCCTTACTCTGAGTAAGTTTATGAACGCAGCCCTGGGCTGCGTTCATAAACTTACTCCAGTGAGTAGAGAAGAGTATGATCACGTGATTAGAAAAGTATGTTGGATGGTTACTCGGAGTAACCGTTCAGAGGCTTCACCGGCCGAAGGCAAATCAAATGTCATTGTGCTGTGTATGAATTTGGGGTTATATTGTTCATTTCGAAAATAGAAATTAATTAACCATGGATGAGTTGAATATTAATAATCAAATAATATCAATTTATCAATAAAAATAACCTGGCAGTAATCTGAACTGAACTACTGTATAAGCCAAACTGTCATAACTGTCAGAGTATATAATACTCTATTAAAAAGCAGAGTATGCAGAGTTTACTCCGGGTAGGTTTCTGAACGTTTATAAAAGCATACTCTATACTGGTAGAGTAAATTTATGAACGTTTCGGAGTAAACTATCCTTACTCTGAGTAAGTTTATGAACGTAGCCCTGGACTACCGACGAACATAATACTAATCATCTGTCTATAACGTCAAATGTATTACATAAGAACTGACATTTGTCAGGAGTACTCTTAAATATTCAATTTATTCTGTTTCTATACGTTATACGTCTCCTTTGCGGCTAAGCGAATATCTGGTGGAAAATTATTTATTGATTCATCACTGGAATCACTCATTTTTACTAATATTTTTCTTAAAAACTATAGAAATATTTTGACAAGTTATTTTGACGTTTCTATGAAATTGAAAAAAGATTAGTTGGCGGACCGCAAATGCTGATTGGTGGATTTCATATACGTTCTAGGATGTATATGAAATCATATCCGTTCAGTTAACCGGAATGGCCTATATTTACATTCTGTAAATTGTGCAGAAAATGGATAATATACATGTGGGTGTAGAAAAATTTTTTTATTAACCTGCACATAACATAACAAAATTAACTAAAATATTTGTTTATTAAATTAGTACGATTACATACATTATCAACTTTCATTAATTAACATTCTTATTGTATCTTTGGATTAAATTATCACAGATCACTTACAATAAATTGTACATTAGTTAAATGCTTATTTTATAATATATCTGTTAAAACTGTATAACATAAATATTCTATCCTAACTAGAAAATTTGAATTGGTATCACAATATTTTCACTAAAATTACATTATATTTAAGAAAGCTAATCCAATATCACATCAAATTGCACATTATTTAAAAAAAAAACAAAACAAAACAACAAAAACAACACATATTTTAATAAAAAGGGGTTAAAATTAGATTTTCGATTTTCATGATCCATGAAGACAAGAACAGGTCTGAAACAAAAAAAAATTAAACGCAGTACATTTTTACAAAAAAAAGGAATTATTGTTGTTTGTTAGTCCTCTTACCATCATTATAATATTTTTTAATTAATAAGGGGACACACACTTTTATGAGCTGAGAAAATACATATGATTTATGTTCTTGACAGGTGAACCAACCAAAATTAATATGACCTTTTGCAAAGAGTTCAGTTTTTTCAATAATATTCTCTACATGACCTAAAAGTGGTAAAATATATAGTATACAATATCATGCAGCATTGAAAGAAATTTAATGACTTCCCTTTGTACATAAATCAGACGTGTTTTATCATCATTTTCTTTGAAGGAAGTGAAACTATGGTGAACGTCTAAAATGTCTGTCTGCAAATTAGCCTTACATTCTTCGCAATACATTTTCTTCTTCTTCTTGGGAGATAGATTACTGACTCTAGTTTCATTTATTTTACTTAAAATACCTAATTCCAAACATTGTTTTTTGGGAACATGTTCAAATTGACTATCATCAATATTAGAAAAACTAAGCTTCCTTTTTACAGGCAATACGGTATTTTCAAAAGCTTGGGTATTATTATTATGTTCAACTACATTTGGTGGTGTATGATGTAAGGGTTGCAAAGGTAAAGCAAATTTAATAAGTCTTTTTCGTAATGAACTTGTGAATGCATTATCATCAAAATGATCTTCACACAACCTTTGATCTTTGGATGTATAAGGAAGTTCTAAGATTTTGTACCACTGTTCCCTTTGATTAATATCAGATGGAAATTTGAAAAATGTTTTATTCTTACACTCCAAATTGCGAAGTGGCCAAAAATATTTATTATTACAATTTTTTGCAATACAACTATGACGAATTATATATACCTGGTGATGACATTTTAAAGGTTCACTTACTTTTTTCCTTTATTAGAACTAAAACCATAAATAAATTAAAACTAAACTAATCCTAAATACTACTCACCATAGAGAAATAAAAAATAATAATAATTATTATTATTATTTCTCTATGCTACTCACTCTTGCCTCACCATTAAATAGCCATTTGCATATTTGCAATCAATGAGTAATCTGTAGGCATGTTTTTTTATTCACCGGTAGATCCACCAATTCACCAACTGCGCGTTTTTATATTCATTGGTGGATTTCAGATTGAAGAAATGACGCGTTCATTTATTACTGTTGCATCAACCAAAATTGCAAACCATTCCACCGCTGTAACGAGGTGGTGGATAAATTTGGTGGTTTACAAAATGACAGCTCAACCTCAAAAAAGTAAAAATTTGAAGCGGATATAGCAAATTATTAAAGAAATGGACGAATAAATAGAAATCAATTTAGAATGTGATAATAAAGTATTGACTGCACTCAGCATCAGAAATTGAAGAAATTTCAAGTGGTATCGATTGTCATTTGTCAGATAATGATGAATGCTGTAAACAACAGCTGCGTTTTTTTATGTGCCACTGGTGACTCTAACATGTCGGTGCAGCGGAGACTGACGTCAGTCAACCAATGGTAAATCAATGATGTAAAAAAAAACGTGCCTTGCTCAGAGCCACCTATACTTACAAGCCATGATCCTAGACTTGGCAACGCTGTATTAGGTACTTATCGTAGTCCGGTTTTCTAGACGTCTCCGATGGTTACATCATCGGCATAGGTAATCATAAGGAAATGTTACATTTGAAATCCAAAATATTTTCTGTAGAGTTCCACAAAATTGTCTATAGGAAGTCCCAAATAAATACACAAATAAAACATAATATTTATTCACTAATAGCAAAAAATATAATTATATTACAGTGAGTTAACACTTACACAATACAAAATCAACTTTGTGAAGTTTTTAATTTTCTCTCTTTATTTTGTTTGTTTGCCGTTGTTTGTATACGTTTCCTTCGTTTTTCTTCCTTGACTTGCTCTTTATATGCATCATTATAATATTTGGTGAAGGTATTTAATAAAATATTGGCAAAAGTAGAAATCACTTTTTTAATAATATTATGTATGTGTTCTGCACAGTGACATTGATCAGTAAATTCTTTAAAAAAGTCATTCGCCTCCAGACTTATTTCTGTGAGATTGACTAATATAACATGTTGATGGTTACATTTAAAAAACTTATTTTCTAAATCAGGGTTGTCAAGTATTGTTTGAAAAATACAACATGTATGAAAGAAAACGGTCTTAACATAAGAAGTAGCCTTATATAATCCTCCTCTTTGTAGATGGTCATTATACTCATCATTAAATTTTAAACCTTTCGATTCTACAAGAATAGGTAGACACATCGGACAATTTGAGAATTTCATCAGAGAATGTATGGCATAGCCCGAAATATATTCTTGAACAGGATTATCGATTTCCCTGAATTCTAATTCCAGTTTTGAAAATACCGAATAAAAATCAGAACAATCAACTGCATCAACCTTAGAATAGTTATGTTCACTTTCATTTGAAATATTATTTATGTTACCAAGTGTTAGAGCTAAATTATTGTCTTTTATATGATGAAATAAATAACTTGTTAATTCTAATTTTCTTTTCAGATTCTAACAATTGCCTAAAAGATACATTATAATTACAACCTGAAAGACCCCTGTATTCTCCAAATCTTCTTTCCAAGTTATCAGTTTGCAATTTACCAGGCAAAATGTAATTTATGGATAATTCTGTTAAAGAATATATAATATATAATATAATAATATAATATATAAGTATATATACACTTAATTTAATTAGAACTAAGGTACACCGATACATTGCTTGGAAAGTATCATTACTTAATTTTCCAACCAAGTCTCCTTCAAGAGAATGCCACTGTTCTAACCAAATTATAAACTGCTTTAGAAAAATAAGTTTATTATCATTTACATCTACAATAGGACCACACAATTCATCTTTCCGTTTTAATTTGGCTTTTAATGTATTTTTTGTATTCACAATATCCCACCACCTTTTTATAATTTGCAAAAACTTAACAGTGCCCTCACAACCTGGTTGACATTTTAAAGCAGCAGTTGTAGTCTCATGAAAAATATTGTCTACCAAAAGCACATTCTGTCTTTCAAAATTAGTCGGATACAATGATTTTCTATTTAATTTAAAAGCTTTGAGGACAAGACTGATCTTTTCTTCATTGTATAAAATTCGCAAGTGTTGAAAAGAGGCAAATGTTATTTCATTATTTTCAAAGTCAGGAAATACAAATGTTTTCATATCATTTTTCAAATTTATCCAATTATTGCGAATATTTTTAAAAACATGAACAAAGTCATAAGTTAAAAATATTACCGAGTTTTCATTTACTGGGTTTTTCATTGACTCACAAACAGATAGTGCATTAAACATTTTCTGGTTTATTCTGTTATCATCAGTAATCACTGTTAAAACTGTAAAACCACATTGTTGAACAAATTTTATTGTTTCTAAAACCATGTCTTTCAATTCAGAACCAGTTATACATTTGACAGGCGATAATCGGACAATTTCTCTAAAGTTACCAAATGTTGAGGTTATCATAAAACTTTGAACTGTTTTCGCTAAGTGTTCATTACTGTTATCAGCAAACCCAACTATGTTTTGACTTTTAAAACTTAAAGAGCTGTTAACATAAATTTCATCTAGTAATAGTGATACATAACGTTCCCGAGGAACTAAATGTGAAGAAATATATTTCAGGTAATGAGATGTATTTTTATTATTTTCTGGAGAAATATTAAAACTGGAAGCCAAATATTGTAAATATCTTTTACTAGGTAAAATTAAATATTGGTGAATACAGTTATAACATGCTGGTGATTGAGAGAACATTAAAAAAGAAAATATTATTGTTTCTGGAGAATATCTTTTTCTTTTCAGTGTGATTAGATTTAATTGATCATAAACAAGTTCTATTGTAGTTTTATGTACAAATGTAGCACATTCCTCTAAATTTAAACAGTAATCTAAACTTTGTTTGGCTCTCTCAATACTATCATGTAATGTAATGTCTGATTGGTGTACCTTATTAGAATATTCTCAAGCTGAGACCATCTACTACATCATCTTTTTTTTTAAAGCTCCAGGAGGATATATTTTGTATTTTTTCCACAAATTCTGCAGAAAAGTTATTAAAAGACGAAATTTTGTCACTGTCTAAAATTGTCTCTATTTCAGCACACTTTCGTTCAAAAATATCGTCTCTTCGTTGTTGTGGGACCGTACGAGGTTTCGACTCTGATGTCGATAAATAAGAAGGGAGATTCTGAAAAACCTTTGGCACTGCATGTTTTTTTAATTTAGGACACTTTAAAGGAAAACTGATCGTATCACCTTCCTTATTCTTGGAGATATCGAATCTTACTATATCTTCCTCATGAAAATGATGTACACAAACGGCTGTTGATTGTGAAGGCTGCCAGTCTTTTCGAGGAATAGCTCGTAACCATCTCCGTTTTTCATTTTCCTCTTTTGGGAAACCAAATGTGCTCACAGCTTCACCATGTTTTAAGCGGCTATCATAATTGGACTTGCATCCTGGTACACAACACCTTCTCGGCATTTCTGAAAAAAAAATTATTTGATAAAAGCTAGGTTATGTGAAAATGTAGAATAGACCATTTAAGGTCACATGACTTTGACAGATCGGCCATCTTGTCTGGGAGCAAACAAAGTGGTTTAAAGCTATTAGCGTTCTATTAGTTTGTGCATCTAAGTCCATTTTATTTTAAAATTTTGTGTTTGTGGTGAGTAGACGAGTTCGTGATAATTATTAATAATGTGTGCTCTTCGAAGTTTTTATTATTCAACTTTAAGTGAAGATGTGAAGAAACGTTATGACGAGAAAATAAAGATTGTTTGCGACATAGACCCATACATTCTTTCGAAAAGTTCTATAGTGGAGAACAGATGAAAGCTTACAAGTCATTGGAAGCTTACAAATATTATGAAGCTGGATTTGTCCGTGATGTGTTGGCTGCTCAGATGAATTCTGAAGCATACTTAGTGGTTGCAAAGGTAAGAATCTGAACTTTTTCCGGTAAAATACACTCCAATCTATGATTCCTTATACCTTCAGAGATTTTCATTCAATATTTTTTCAGGTCAGACATTCCCAAAGAATGAATCAGAAGCCGTTGAGTACCTGGATAGCAATAATGTCAGATGGGTCAATATCTTGTGCCCACTGTAACTGTATGGCTGGTATGGCTGGTTTGGGGGAAGTTTGTAGCCATGTTGCAGCTATTCTATTTTATTTAAAAGCAAGGTCTGATGGTCCATCACAATCTGAAGTTGCCTGTACAGATAACCTTGCTCAATGGCCAGTGCCCTCAACCTCAAGAGGTGCAGACATGATGAGAATTAGAGATATGGACTGGTCAAGAATCGGGAAGTCTATATCCACTCCCCAAATCAAACCCTTAGAAGTAGGCGAAATGGACAAATTATTAGGGAATATTAGCAAACTTGAAATAACGCCTGCTATATTTCGGATTAGGGAACCGTATGCTACTGAAATGGCAGAAGCTACGACTTCCCATTCAAATCTTCCAAGTGGTTTGAATGAATTATATAACGAAGAGGCTATTGATATAACCTATAATGAGATTCTTTGCGCTACAAGAGCAATAGATCTGCAATTAAGTGAGGATGATATCAAGAAAATTGAGGAAGTCACAAGGAAACAAGCAAAGAGTACCCTATGTTACAAATACAGAGCAGGAAGAATCACTGCATCAAAATTCAAGAGTGTTTCCAAGGGACAAATATCAAAACCTTCCTTGTCTGTAGTGAAGGGAATTTGTTACCCTCAGAAAGTTCAGTTCCATTCCAAACAAACAGAATATGGTCTGAAGAATGAAAATAAAGCAATAACAGAAGTACAAGAAATGAAAAAAAAACATGTGAATTTTTCTATAAAAAGTGTGGGTTTTGTAATTTCTGTTCAACTCTCAGAATTTGGGGCTTCTCCAGACAGTGTAGTGAACTGTGAGTGCTGCTCAGAAGGGTGTGTTGAAGTGAAGTGCCCTTACACCCTGAAAAATGTAAACCTTCAACAATATGTTTTGAGCAAATATTCTTGTTTATCGGACTCGTACTGTTTGAAGGATTCACATACATACTATTATCAAGTCCAATTACAAATGTATGTAACAAATACAAAATATTGTGACTTTGTAATTTGGTCCAAAAATGTTTTATTAATACAAAGAATTACATACAATGAACAATTTTTGTTGTCAAATTTAAATAAATGTATGGATTATTTCAAATTTGTCATCAAACCAGAGCTTTATGCTCAATTTTTTACAAAAAAATCTGGCCTTGCAAGAGTTAAATTGTGGTGCTCGTGCAAGAAACCTGATGATGGCCGTCCAATGCTGAGATGTGATAATGACTAATGCAGCATTGGGTGGTATCATTTTGATTGTATGGGCTTTTTTGACATTCCAAATGACTCTTGGTTTTGTCCAATTTGTATATAATTGTAATTTTGTAAGTAGGTATTTTATAATATACATTCATAAGCATATTTTATCGTATTATTTAGAACTTGCCTCTCATTCAGCATTTGACATGTTAAATTTCAGTTTGGTACGTTCATCATAAGTAAATATAAAGACAACACATTTCTTTCTACAAGTATTTAATAATTTGAAATCAAAAGATACAAAAATTCAGTAATTTCACATGATAAACATTATTTTTAAAACTTAACATTATATCAGTGTAGAAAAACAACTTTTTCTACATCCATGTTGTTTATTCCATAGGAATTTGTGACGGACATAAATTAATGAAGGCACTACAAACAACTAAAATTTTGTCAATAGCACTTAAACTATCTTTTTCATCATCTCTATTTATTGAGAGCATACCAATAGGAATAGGACCTGAACAAATTTAAAATTTTTTTTTTAGAAGTCCTATAACTCTCTCTACATGTATTCTAACATTGGCAATTTTTCAGGTACTTTCTAAATATCAGTTGGATGAAGCTGATCTTTATTTTTAGTGAATGCTGGTATTTCTAAATGAGCTCCTAATATCTCTACAGCATCTTGTATTAAAAACCCTCTATCGGCTAATATAATATCACCAGGTAAAATACAATTTAAGAACCCACAGTTTTCCGTCAAGAATTTATCACTTGTTCTTCCACCCCAAGCTGAAGAAATATATGATATTGTACCATGCGGTGTTATTCCTATTAAAAATTTTATTGTTTGGTGGTGTTTGTAGTTAGACCAGCATTGGGCAGCATTAAAAAAACCCGAAGGAGTTTCTGTGAAAATTTCAAAACAGTGAATTATAACTACTACACGACTACCAAAATTTTCTTTAAAACATGCTGGTACATTTTTTTTAATTGTTCCCTATTGGGCCATTCAACAAGTTCTTTGAATACTGTATAAAGAACATCTAAGCATTTATAAAATGTGTCCGAGGCTGTTGGTGGAGAAACAGAGAATTTGTATGATAGATATTTGAAAAGTAAATTCAGTCTTAATTTCATTAATGTTAATAAAAACTGTTGGAATGGAGACAATACACTTTTAGTTGACAAATGCACAGCTACTACTTCAAACACCTCAAACATCATTGCTGCCAATGGAAAACCAGTGAAATATAGCACTTTAGAATCATTTCCTACAAATGTGTCTTCACTGATTTCAAATTTATTCAGCTTCTCTTGCAATTTATGAACTTTTTCATTGCAGAAATTAATGTCCTGAAATACTTTTTCCAAATAATCCATCTCTAGGTCAGTCTGAATGGCGATACTACACTTCCCACTTCAATTATTTCTTCTGGTGGATCTGTTACATCAATACTTGTTGAACAGCTTGCAATAGGTACATCTTCTGCTTGTAAATCAGTATCATCAACAGGATCATTCTGTGATAGAAAAATAAAATAAACTCTGTTTTCAATTAATTAAAAATTGAAAAAATGATTTAAATGGCAATACTGAGTTTACAGACTTACGAAAAAGTACTTACTAGCATACGTCTTTTTTTTCTTTCATGTCTTTGAAAAGCCTGCTGGTTTTTGGTGTTTATACTTCTGTACCCCATATTAACAGATGGAATCCAGTCAGGATTATCCTTATCCAATAATGTAGCAGGTTCTCCTGGTGATTAAATTAATATACAGATAAGTAAGGTTTTAATAATCACAATCATAATGTTCACCTACCTTTAATGAAATGTTCGGAACACATACTTGCGTTCTTCAAGAAAGTTTCTGAATCTCCACGTTTTAATGCTCTAATCCAACAGGCTCTACGCTCTTTTGATAATTCATCTAATAATTCACCCCTATCTTTTAACGCTGCTGGGATTCTAAATAATCGTACATTGTCCCTTTCTCTTCTCTTTGAACATCCAACAACAGAACAAAACGACGGTATTATTCTTAATAATTTATCCACACAAACTTGATATAATCACAACATAAACAAAGCGAAATTCAGGTTTGTTTGCTCCCAAGCAATATGGCGGACGGTATGTGACAGTTATGTGACGTCATCCTTTAATGGTCAATTGCCAATTGAAATGTAGAATTGCTCCATTTCAAAAGAAAGCGTTCCCCCTTAAAGTACATATTCTCATATGGCTTCTTACCTTTGAATTAAAAATATCGCTCCAAAAACAAACAACTAATATAACAAATTCTATAAACGGGAAGCAGAAACAACAAACACAGTCAAAAATACACGTCTTTCATAAGTCAACCCAACTCAAACAAGGACTACCAAGCGCTGTTGTCAGATTTATAGAACATGGCTTGTAAGTATAGGTCATGATTAAAATAGTACAGGTTAGTCCAGTAGCAGTTCGCGCATAAGCTTTTATTAAAAATATAGTGCCCAATGAGAAGTGGGGTTTAAAGGCAACCATCTTGTCGCGCAAAGCCAATTACAATCGAGGCGCTAGTTTTTAAAACTACAATTTATATTTATGTATATTTATATTCAAGTAATAATTAATGCAAAAATTTACTTTTATTAGTATTAAAAATTATCATAATTTAAAGTTTACAAAAATGTATTTTATTACCTATACATTACAAATAGAAGTATTTTTTAACAAATTGGAATTTAAAAAAAGTATAAAGTATAAAAGTATAAAAAAGTTTTTTAGGATAGGATCAATGAAAATTGAAAATAATTGTAAATTATTAATAAAATTTTTTATTTTAAAATTAAAAAACTTTTTAATGTGGTATAAAATAACATATTTTTTAAAAATATAATGTTACAATATTTAAAAAAATAAGTCAACATGCTACATACTAGTAATTTTTTTTCTCAGTTTTAATAATGTACATTAACATATCTAAATCTTAAGAATTTACATTAAATATATAACATTTTAACAAACAGTACATGCTTTAAAATAAAACACACACATAAATGTATAGCAAAATGGCCGCCTTTAGCCCCCTGCGCAACAGATTTTTATTTTGGTTCCAAGGTCAAGCGCTACTGGAGTAACCTGTACTATTTTAATCATGGTATAGGTGGCTCTGCTTGGCTACGTTCATAAACTTACTCAGAGTAAGGATAGTTTACTCCGAAGCGTTCATAAATTTACTCTACCAGTATAGAGTATGCTTTTATAAACGTTCAGAAACCTACCCGGAGTAAACTCTGCATACTCTGCTTTTTAATAGAGTATTATATACTCTGACAGTTATGACAATTTGGCTTATACAGTAGTTCAGTTCAGATTACTGCCAGGTTATTTTTATTGATAAATTGATATTATTTGATTATTAATATTCAACTCATCCATGGTTAATTAATTTCTATTTTCGAAATGAACAATATAACCCCAAATTCATACACAGCACAATGACATTTGATTTGCCTTCGGCCGGTGAAGCCTCTGAACGGTTACTCCGAGTAACCATCCAACATACTTTTCTAATCACGTGATCATACTCTTCTCTACTCACTGGAGTAAGTTTATGAACGCAGCCAAGGGCAATTATAATTTTTGACACTTTCACTTTGACTTTGCAAACACAAGCCAGATTCACACCCACCAATGTATGATTTATTTTGTATATTTTCATTTTTAATGACTTAAAAGTTAATATACTAGGATATTTTATAATATTTGTCGACATTAAAGGCGATATGTTAAAGTGTAATGCAATTTATAATATTTTAAACTATTTGGTTCTATTTTGCTTATGTAAAACAATCTTGTAGTTCGCGCGACGGTAGCGACTCGATGCGCGGGTCAGTTGAGCAGAAACGTTATGCCTTATACCGGCTATACTTCAATCCGTCTCTTTTTTTTTGTCTATGATTAACTCATTTCTTTGTACGCACGACCACAGATCTTGTGCACAGAGCACAGATCCCACGCTGTTCTCGAAGTACCAAATCCAAATCTCACCTTGCTCGAGTCGAACCACCAATCAGAAGTCCTTTCCCACGGTGAAGGGTATCCTCAACCAATAGTTTCAAAGATATTTCATTATCACAAGAATTTCAACAGTGGAGCATGCGTTAGTAGCGTTCTTTTCAGCAGTCAGCGATCAAAATTTTCAATGCTTTTTCCGTTTCGGGAAAGAAGGAATTTGTTTCTTTTAGGACATCAACAACTGTTAGATTTGTTAGATTAAGCCTATCGTGCCACAATTGCTGCCAAACTTCGATTTCATTCTTTATGTTCGGTAAATCATTAAACTGGGCAATAGATTCACAAGTTTGTTTCAGATTTTCAGTTGTCATCTTTTGCATCTGCGCCGGGTGTAACTTAGATAATGCGAATGATGGCGTGTTTTCTTTAGCAAAACGTACTTCAAGGGAGGTGATAATTGAATCCAAGTATGGTATTACTGAAGACCACTGTTTAATGGCCTTGCGTTTTGGCAAATCTGATATAGTCGTGATGAAAATGGCGGAGATTTTAAAAACGGATGTCAAAATCTTAATGTTATTCTGAATATTTCAATACTTTCTATAATATACATTAAACCTTGTGAATTTATTTACGTTTTGTCATGCGATGCGGAATTTATTAATAGGTAAGGAAGTCAATTGCTCGCACTTTGGTCGCTTTGCGGCTAGCTACATTTGATCTCTAGGGGGGGGGCAACTGCCCCCCCCTGCCCCCCCTTGGCGACGCCCTTGGCTCAGCATCTTAATTGTTTGGGGCTTGGGGAAAGGACACCCGATAAATGGAATAAGGTATGTCTAAAATACAATAATCTTATTTTAAAAGGCCTTTGAATTCTTACATAATTTTTTTATTAAAAAATACATCTTAAATTTTTAGTGCTGGACAGATTACAAATACTTGTTAAAAAAAAGGCCGCTGCGTTAAACAGGTACCACATAGCCACTGGAGGAGGTTCCAGCGAAGTTGTGCCTTTGAATGATTTGGAGCTTAAGGTATTGGCACTTCTTGGCCCTACTTTTTACAAAGGAGTTGGCAGTAAGGAAATAGGTGTAAGTACCAAACCTAATAGAAAAAGACAGTTCAAAAAATATTTTTAATATAGGTCAAGTCAGTGAGTAACATTAAAAAAATTCTATTCAGAGCTGAATCGAAGGAGCCCTCAACTACTTGTACATTAGTTAAATCCCCAGTAGAAAATCATACTGCAACTTTAACTGATCACAACTATGGATTTAGTCCAAACAAAAACTTCAAGTGTAGCTCAGTAATTTACTTAAGTAACTCTAGTGCTTTACTTTTTTTCGCTGTTAAATTAAAATTAAAATGAAAGTCAGAAACGACCATTGGTCATTACTTTTAGACTTTGCTGAAAAAAACCCAAGTATTTTGAAAAATAAATTCAATGGCCCTGCAGGGAAAGCGGAAGGAGAGCACTGTGGCAAAACTTGGCACATCAATTAAATGCCTTGGGCTTTGGAGAAAAAAACGTGGAAGAATGGAGAAGAGTAAGTAACATAATATTAATAAATTATAATTACACACTTATTTAATATGAGAGTATGCAGTTCAGTAATAGAGTTTTGAACACAAAATTTGGTTATATTTTTCATGAATTGTAAAATTATAAGAACCTAAGTGAGATTGCCCAACCATTTACTGTTGAGTACTAACCAATGCTGTTCTGAAAGTGGCACTGAAAAACAGTAACAATGTCTACAGACAGAACATGAGGCTTTCGCATTAGTACTTATATTCTTTTTATAAATTTAAAAAAATACCTGATAAAAAATTTATTCTAGGCACTGACTGACTGGACTGGCATCTCTTGGAAATTTCATTTTTTCATGGGCAAATCTGTTCACTATAGCCTATACAACTTGAGAGATTGCAGTGGATATTTGATATTAAGAAATAGCAATATGGAAATTTTGACCTATAGTTTTCTGATAACTTCCAGTAGCAAAAAACTGTAGGCTGGCAAAAAAATTTATTACAACTGGAATAGCAACCGGATTATTAGGCTGCATCAGCTGCTGCACGATTGAGTTGAAAACAAACCGTGCTAAATTTTTTGTCAATCTATAGAGGCATCTAAATTCTTCCTCGGTGGTTTGGTGGAAAGAATCACTGCGATCTCTCAAATGTCGCCGTTACAAATTTACATTACGCATTTGATGTAACCTTTGTTCCTCTTGTAAAATGAGAATGTTTAAATTATGAATTGCAAACACTACGATTAAGCAAAATACACAATTTTAAATTACAAATACTTCAAATCAGACAAAAGCAAACAAAAATTCTGAGAGCTGAAAAAAGTGACAAGACAACTAATGCTGTATTATTAGGCTAAATGGTGACAATTTATCTGATGAATGCAAATTATCCTATAGGCTAATTTTCACAGTTCACTTTAAACAACCAATAATAATTGAGAATATAAAATTTTGCGAAGTCACCTAAACTCCTACCAACGTTAAATAAATGCAAAGCGGAGATGATTTTTAGGATGAGTAATATTTTTACGAATCTTTCCGAAGGTAGAGCGATAGTGATAGAGAATACCAAAATAGCTTGAAGTGGTAACGACATGTCGACTGTCGACATTAGGGATTGGAAGGTCACGAACGACCCGTTCTCAAAGACCGAATCAGTAGCGGGACTCTGCATACTATAGAATTCTACTGTCGACTCTATTCTACACGACTTTTCGACAAAAGTGATGGTTGTCGTTTTCTATGTGTGAAGACGTGTCGTTTTCTATATGGAGGGTAGAAGGAAGGAGCACCATCTTGTATGGGTGACAAGTCGAAAAAGTGTCCACCTGTAAACAGCAAATTATAATTCGAAGATTCACCGAAATGGCGCTCGTGTAGCTAATGGAGATGATGTGAATTTAAGGTTATAAACCAAGTGAAGTGTGCTAGGTTGAAAAATTTAGTATTTTTCGTGACTTGTGTAATTGAGAAATATACAGTATTTAAAATCTCAATTATTCACGTAGTATTTCATTTTTTAATGTTGTATCTCACTCTAATAATTCATGGCGCTGTTTTTAAAATCTTTCCACTTGCTACTATGGCGCCACCTTAATTTGCTTCCTTTCGATGGACACTTTTTAATACATTCAGATGGTGCTGCTTCCTTCTACCCTCCATAGTTTTCTACGAATAGGTTATAGCCATATTTTTGCGATCTAGCGTCTTTAAGCGGATTAACAGTGTATCTTAAGCGTGACCTCATAACGGTGTCGTCACGCTTAACTTCGCAAAAATGGAAATATCTAGCGATATTCTGACATATGACAACGACATTTCTCTCACGACACATACATACTTTACTTTGTTTATTTTTTTATTTCTGAAATTCTGAAACTGTAGTAAGCAACATAATATTAATATAGGTATAATAATATTGCTTTTGTTAAAACTTGTGATCTTAGAATTTAGAATGAAAAGGAGGAGAGACTTAATGGTGCTGCTCAGTGAGGATACAGCTTTTTCGGTGGTCCTTGTAATGAGAAATCAGCTCTCAAGAAGAATAAAAAGTTTGCAAATAATTTCTTCAATTCCAAGAGACTATCACATCAGATCAATTTGTGAGGAAGAATGGATAACCGTTATCTAAATTATGACTTTTATATTTTATTTCGAATGTCTAAAGAAACATTTTATGAACTATTGAAATTCCATTGGTCCACTCTCTATCAATTTAAGCCATATTTTTGCGATCTAGCGTCTTTAAGCGGATTAAAGCGATTCATTTTCGCGAATAAGTAATGACGTCACGCTTAAAAACGCTTGAAGCGGAATCTGGCGTGGTCGAGAGTGCGCCATTGACAGAATAAATTAATAGAGAGTGGACCAATGGTGAGGAGCGGCTAATTGTAGGACCACCGAAAAAGCTGTATCCTCACTGAGCAACACCATTAAGTCTCTTCTCCTTTTCATTCTAAATTCTAAGATCACAAATTTTAACAAAAGCAATATTATTTTATTTAGGTATACTAATATTATTTTGCTTACTACAGATTCAGAATCTCAGAAAGAAAAAAATAAACAAAGTAAAGTATGTATGTGTCGTGAGAGAAATGTCGTTGTGATATGTCAGAATATCGCTAGATATTTCCATTTTTGCGAGGTTAAGCGCGTCGTCACCGTTATGACGTCACGCTTAAGCTACACTGTTAATCCGTTTAAAGACGCTAGATCGCAAAAATATGGCTTTATTCTGTCAATGCTGTCAATTGAATGACGAGCAACAGCTGAACCGCTTCAAAGTTTTCTGGCGTACTCCCGACCACGCCAGTTTCCGCTTCAAGCGTTTTTAAGCGTGACGTCATTACCTATTCGCGAAAATGAAACGCTTTAATCCGCTTAAAGACGCTAGATCGCAAAAATATGGCTCAAGAGACTATCACATCAGATCAATTTGTGAGGAAGAATGGATAAGCCGTTATCTAAATTATGACTTTTATATTTTATTTCGAATGTCTAAAGAAACATTTTATGAACTATTGAAATTCCATTGGTCCACTCTCTATCAATTTATTCTGTCAATGCTGTCAATTGATTGACGAGCAACAGCTGAACCGCTTCAAAGTTTTCTGGCGCACTCCCGACCACGCCAGTTTCCGCTTCAAGTGTTTTTAAGCGTGACGTCATTACTTATTCGCGAAAATGAAACGCTTTAATCCGCTTAAAGACGCTAGATCGCAAAAATATGGCTTATATTTTCAAATTTATGACATTTGACGCAAAAGACTAAAGACATAAAAGAAAAAAGCAGAACAACACCTCACAGGTCGCAAAACAATACAAATTAGCACATGATCTTTTGATTAGTGAAAAACAAAAATTTATTCATCTTCATCTACAGCAATAACGTTTATATTGTTGATGGGCAACATAATGTGAAAAATTATTTTAATATTTAATGAAAAACAAACTAAACTCTGCAATTCAACCAATCTAGAAACATCAATAACAAATACCATACACACATGATTCACAAGAAACATTTAAAAGTTAGGCTACATTCGTAATCAATTCGCTGGCAAAGTGGCACTTTGGCACGCAAGCTAAGCAAATCTATTTCAGTGTGATCGTTCACAACGCAATTTGGCGTCAGAGTTGAAGTTGAAGTCGTCGAAATTTCTTGCAAGCTGCAAACTTTCACTTCGACTTGCACTTCGTGCCGGCTATGGGACATGCGCATCAAGTTTTGTTATTTGTTTTTTGATATATCTGACATCTGATAGTTTGACATTTTCATCGAATTGTGTGTTTTTGGTTTGTTTTTCTTGATTTTTCCGTACGACTGATTAAAAAAATAAAATGGAGGAGGAGGACATTACTTCTACTTTACTTGTACTACTAAACTCCAGTATATACTGCTATAAAAAATAAATCCAAATCCAAATTATATATTATAACCTCATACAGACTGAACTAAATACAGACAGAATCATGCTTCGACCATATGATGAAGGAATCCTGACAATTATTCAGGTACGAATGCGCTTGCGTTAAAGTCGACTTTGAAGTTATTGTGAATGGCAAATTTCGTGCCGACTTGCGTGCCAAAGTGCCACTTGGCCAGCGAATTGATTACGAATGTAGCATAAGGTAGCATTCGTAATCAATTCGCTGGCCAAGTGGCACTTTGGCACGCAAGCTAAGCAAATCTATTTCAGTGTGATCGTTCACAACGCAATTTGGCGTCAGAGTTGAAGTTGAAGTTGTCAAAATTGTTTGCAAGCTGCAAACTTTCACTTCGACTTGCACTTCGTGCCGGCTATGGGACATGCGCATTAATTTTTGTTATTTGTTTTTTGATATATCTGACATCTGTCTGATAGTCCATCACTACTAAACTCCAGTATATACTGCTATAAAAAATAAATCCAAATCCAAATTATATATTATAACCTCAGACTGAAGTAAATACAGACAGAATCATGCTTCGACCATATGTTGAAGGAATCCTGACAATTATTTAGGTACGAACGCGCTTGCGTTAAAGTCGACTTTGAAGTTATTGTGAATGGCAAATTTCGTGCTGACTTGCGTGCCAAAGTGCCACTTGGCCAGCGAATTGATTACGAATGTAGCCTTAGAAGTGTTAGCAGAGACAAATCTAGTTAGAACAGGGTTTCCACGTCGAAAAATTCAGTATAGCCACAATGAGAACTATGAAATTTTACATAAAAACTTCAAACCAGAAATAAAAGAAGAGTTGTCGACAGTGTACAGAGTGAGATTTTTGACTGCTGTCGACTGGAATAATAGTTATCTACTGTAGAAAGCGACCGGTAGAATTCTATAGTGTGCAGAGTCCCAGCACAGTTCCAAGACCCGTGATTGGTTCAATAACGTTCTGTGACCCTGTCGTTCGAATGAACTGAACCAAGCCACCGCTTTTGTAGCTGTAGTATACGCGTGCTACGGTTGATCATAGAGTCTCAACCGATGAACGAGAGCCGTGATAATGTGAAGGATCGTTAGGTTCCAGGCCTAACAGTTAGTCGGCGCTGTTCGTTTTCTTCTGCTGTACAGACATATGTACACCTACTAAATACTACTAATCAGTGCTAATCACTGCCTGCCGCATGGCAACTTAACAAAATTATAGGAAGTGGATAAAATCCCGTACGTGGGATCGGCTCGAAAAAATTAAAATCCCGAATGGGCGGAGTTAAAAATGTCTACGTTCTCTGTTCTAACCTCAAACTCTCAAACAATATGTAATAGTATTCCCCATTTTTTGAACAAGTTCTGCTTGAAATAATTTTTTATCTACTTTCAATTTCATTATTTCCATGACAGATATTCGGTTTTCCTCGGTCTTCTTTGTTTTGGCAACTGTTGGAATACCTCTCTAAAAATTAAGAAAACTTTTATGTTAACAATTAGGTATGATTTAAGAATTATTATTATGTATTAGTATTTTATGCAACGATCATGTAATGATAGCCATTAAGACACGAGCATGTTGTAGGATACGAAACGAGCCGCAGGCGAGTTTCGTATATAATATGCGAGTGTATTAATGGCCATTACATGAAAGTTGCATACAATATTTTTTCTACTCCGATTAATAAGAATTATTTATTTAATAATTATCATATATAGTTACTTTTGAAAATCAAAATTATTTGACAGCTGTCAAATTAAGTGTCACCTAATATAATTAATTTCAGAAATGTTAACCAGGTATCCATGGCTATATTAAATATTGTGCGAATGCCGCATTCCTATTGGCTTAAAAATCTGTATCATAATGAATATCATTATTATTATTATCCACCTTATACAATTTTTTTAATCTAGGATAATTGCTTACTATGTAGGGATTTCATGATTATGATTATTGTTTATAGATTTAATTACCAAAAATTTCCCATCTTCAGAAATTTTTACATTTTCAGCTGGACATTTTTGTTTCAAAGTCCTACAAAAAAGGAAAACTTTAAAATTATATCTACCTATTTTATAATTTTTCAGTTACTTACCCCACATGTTTACGCATTGGTTCCTTGTTTTTACATGGCCTAAACTCCTGCCCCCCATGTATGCATGAGTACTTTATAATATAATATTTTAACTCAGGGATTGCTTTTTCGTATACTCTTGGACAGTGATTTTTTGCACTTTTCAGTGTTTTTGAATCCCTTTTCCAAAACTGCACCCTATTTTCCTTTTCATATTTATTTACAGCTTCTTGTAAATTATCATTTGATGAAAAAGAATCATTAGGTTTGTTCGTAGAGCGAGTTTGCAATGGTTGGTGATTATTTCATACTGCGCAAGCGCCGCCTCCAACGGTTTGGGATTTGCTATCCATTTTTATGTTCTACGAACGCATTTCGAAGAGTTAGTGATTCTTCTGTTTCTGTTATGAAAATTAAGATAAAGGGACAGAAAAAGAAGAATATAATACGGTTTTTTTTTAAGTTTGGTAGCCAGATCATTTGCTACTGCCCTATATATCCGAAAATGTTCGAAGAATTCAAAATCGCTGTATTCGCCAATAGCGTGGTTAAAAAAATGTTCATTCCGATGTTTCGGTTGACGATTCAATACATCGTATTCGTCAGTATCACTACTTGAACTTGATGACGAAATATCGCTTTCTAAAAAAGCGTCGGAAGAATCACTGTAATCAGAAGAATCTACAATTTTAAAGAGCAATTTATTTAAAAATTATTTTATATTTTCGTAATATGTACCCACCTAAATCCAAATAACATACAAAAACCGAAAACAAAAAAAAAAATTGGTTAGGTTATTGTACAGGGTGTCCCACGAGGTTTTGGACAGTATATATCTCGAAAACTATTTGAACTACAATATTGAAATTTGGCAGTTATAAATCGTAGGTAGTATTAAACATTTTAAGCAATCAGCTACTTTGCTACAATGTCACGTTTTGGGTCAAGTGGTATCATTTTCAGAAATGTTAATGAGACAACCTGTATATTGTACCACTACTCTAAAGGTCTTTCTTATACTAATTCGGCGATACTTATTTTTTTGTGTTAGGTACCTACTTAGAAACGACAAACTAATTTTTATAAAGTTTTTTATTTGAAAAACAAAAAGAATTGGAATACAATAACACTTTTACTACAGTTGATGCTCAAATTGATGTCCACCTTCATTATTGCAACATTCAAATCTTCTGAGTAAATTTCTTGTGCATGCTGCTTCAATACTTTCTGGTGTAACAGATTGGCAAGCTGCTCTGATTCTGTGATTCTGTTTTTTAAATCATCTACATCATCAGGAGCTGTAACATAAACTAATCCTTTTAAATATCCCCAAAGAAAAAAATCTAACAGGGTTATATCTGGTGAACGAGCGGGCCAATGTATTGTACCATTTCTCCCAATCCATCTGTCTTGGAAATACACATTCAGATGTGACGTTACTCGCTGAGCAAAATGAGAAGTTGCACCATCCTGTTGCCACCACACAGTCGCTCTCTCATTTAGTAGAATGTCCTCAAGCAAATGGGGAAGAATATTCTGGAGAAAATCTAAATACCTTTCGCCTGTCAAAGTCACTTCATAAAAATACGGCCCAATCAAGCGGCCATTAAACAAACCGCACCACACATTTATCCCCCAAATAGTTTGGAAATGCGTTTCTCGCGTCCACTTGGGATTTTCAGCCGACCAGTAGTGACAATTATGTCTATTTACTATGCCGTTGTGAAATCGGCTTTCGTCGCCCCACAATATTTTATTTAAGAAAAATGGTTCCTCTACGATTTTAATTGACATTTCAGCAATGAAATCGAGTCTTCTTTTTGGATCTGCAGGAGGTAGACCTTGCGTTAAATGTATTTTGAAAGGATGATATTTGTATTGCTTTAACAGTCTCTGAATAGTAGATTTACTTATTCCTAATTCTTGTTGCAGACATCGAGTTGAAATGTGGGGATTGACTTGGATATAAGCAAGAAAATTAATAATATTATCCTCCGTTGCAATAGGCTTACGTCGAGAATTTTGATGTTTTCCGGTTGGAAAAGAACCATGTCTTAACTTTTGTTCTACATAAGTAAAAGTATTTTTACCAGGAGTTGTTCGGTCGGGGAAACGATTTCTATATAAATATCTAGCACGTCTTGTATTTTTTCCACATTCTCCATAGATGATCAGCATATCGACATACTCGTCATAAGTGAAATGTAAAGGCATGATAAGTTTCAAGTCACAAAACTTTTAACAACAATAATACAGTGAACGATTGTTCACTGACACTGACAGCTTTTGAAAACTAGAATAGCTGTTACTATAATATGTTTTTTGTTTCTCAGCTCTCTTTGTTTTTCAAATTCAAAACTTTATAAAAATTAGTTTGTCGTTTGTAAGTACCTAACACAAAAAAATAGGTATCGCCGAATTAGTATAAGAGAGACCTTTAGAGTAGTGGAACAATATACAGGTTGTCTCATTAACATTTCTGAAAATGATACCACTTGACCCGAAACGTGACATTGTAGCAAAGTAGCTGATTGTTTAAAATGTGTAATACTACCTACGGTTTATAACTGCCAAATTTCAATATTGTAGTTCAAATAGTTTTCGAGATATATACTGTCCAAAACCTCGTGGGACACCCTGTATATGGCTGATTATGATTTTATTATGAACAATATTCAAAGTGCGCATGACCGTGATTAAAAATTTGGATAATAGTCAGAGATTTTTCCAACTATTCCCAATCAGTTGGCAATCACTTATTTTTTTACTACGAACACCCAACTAATAATTGGAAACTGTCAGTGATTCTTCTACGAACGCCAAATATTCAATGCGCATGCGATTTGCAGTTGGAAACGGTTGCTGATCGCTCTACGAACAAAGCTATTTACTTTCATCTTCTCGGTTAAAAACACATAAACCACACATATAAACAAACTCAGAGACGACAGACAGATATTCTGCGCAGGCTTCGCCCATTCGGGATTTTAATTTTTTGGAGTCGATCCCACGTACGGGATTTTATCCATAGAGAAATAAAAAATAAGAGAGGTGTTAAACGTGTAGTGTTCTGTGGCACAGAGTTACCACTAGCGCCTACCTTGGCTACAGGTATGAACTATCACTTAAGACGCGCGCTTTTTGAATTTTTAAGCTTTCAGGATACGCGTAATATTGTACAATATTTGCAATTAAATGATTTTGCACTTTAATATTATTTGTTTTCTAGTCTTTTAAGTCGAGGCTTAAAAGACTAAAAAATAACATTATTGTGCTAAATCATTCAGCTGCAAATATTTTATTAGCTATATTATAATATTATAGGGAATTATGGTAGGAGAATAAAAAAACCCTTTGCAAGTGAGAAAATATTAATTTAACATCTTTCACAAAATAAAATATCTAAAATAACATACTAAAACAGTCAATAGAAAATAAATGATGAAATAAATCAAATACAAAAAAAACAATCTCAAACAAATAATCTTACTAAAAAAACAGTTAGAATAAAATAAACCAAATACATAAAAAAAACAACAACAATGACAACAAATAATCAAATAAATCACAGTTTTAGCCTTAAGTTTAAACAAACTAGGTTTCAATGAAAAAACAATACTTATTTCTATAAAAAACAGCCTCAAAGATTTAAAAATAAATAAAACAATAACAATTACCAACTTAAACTAATAAATATCAATATATCTTAATTCACTAGGTATTGATGGATAAGTTCGGCACCATCAGTCAGAGGCTAAACTAAACTAAGCAAAAACAGTTAAAATAGAATAAATCAAATACACAAAAAACAGCCTTCAACAAATAATCTTACTAAAAAAACAGTCAATATAAAATAAATCGAATACATAAAAAACAGCCTTCAACAAATAATCAAATTAATCACAGTTTTATTCTTAAGTTTAAACAAACTACGTCTCAATAAAAAAAAAACAATACTTATTTCTATAAAAACAGCCCAAAAGAGTTAAAAATAAATAAAACATTAACAAATTCCAACTTAATCTAATAAATATCAATATATTTTAATTCACTAGGTATAGTAATACTTTTGTAAAAACATGTAAATCTTGGTCTCTTACAGCTTACAGCATTAAAAAATTTAATATACATAATAGGCATGAAGAAAAATATGTGAAACTAGTTTTATTAAGACGGTCTTAAGGTCTATGAATTTTATAGTATGCACTGGTTTTCAAGATAAATGCTGAATTTTTTTTAACTTCTTATTGTCTTACTTTTTGTATGTATGTATGTATTGTATGAAATGACACATCAAGTATTTGACTTTTAATTTAATTTTCTTGTATCAAAATTTAAATACCTATTAGTGTGTGTTGGGTTACTGTAAACACTTGTTTTATATCCTTTGGAAATTTATTGTTAAGAACATGTAAAAGTGGTAAATTGTTATTTTCAATTTCAAGTTTTATAGATTTGTCTTTTGTCTCCATTATTTATGCTGGTCAAAAACTGATCCAAATATACCGAGTCATAATTACAATTATATCTTAATATGGAACAAATAGTTGCCATTCCATTTTCATTCAAATAGTCTACCAGAATTCTCTGAACTTACCATCAATAATCATGGACATTGCATAAAATTTAACATCAAATAGGTATCAGGTTAAATACCTAGGACTAGAAACTGATTCTCATCTGCACACTTATACACTAATCTACCTGGAGGCATCTTGAAGCACACACAAATATTAGACAGCAAGCACATAAATGTACAATGTTCAAAATATTGAAGCACTTCACATAAGTAGTCGGTACCTTCAACCTACAACTACATCCTAAATTACATTATTACATCTAGTACCGTACTTAGTTCCTACATATTTTGGGTCAAGAACTTATGGAAAATCTTCGTTATTGTCTGCAAAAAAACGATAAAATGAAAAATAATGTTTCCATTTTTTTATGAAAACCTAACCTCAAACGTTAAAAGTAAAAATCTACTTTTTTAACTAACCTATGATAAATGATAATGAATCCTGTGATAATAACTAATACTAATAATTAGAATAGTTGATGCACTTTGCAGAAATGCCAAGAAATTAATAAATTGAAAAATTCCAACGATAAATATCAAATGTAAATAATGTTGAAAATTTGAAAATAACAAGTTTCGGTGATCTGTGGTGGGAGGCAGGGTTTGTTAGTTCAGCAAGTTGCGGTGAAGCGCCATGCGCTACAGGTTGCGCACAAACTTTGTTCCAGCTCCTTCCATATGTTTTAAAACCTCTCTTATTATTTCTCTATGATTTTATCCACTTCCAAAATTATAATAAAAATGACAGAAGAAAAGAATAATTTTGACTCGACATGTAGAACATGTTTGGAAAAAAACTACCAAAATGTATTCTTTAACAGGCGTTATAATTAATCTAGAAGTTAATATAATATAGCAGCAATTTTGGAGTTCTGTACATCAAAAAAGGTATTTCAGAAATTTTAATGATTAATGCAGTTTATTTCTAATTTAACCATGTTTCCAGTTACTTATAAGTGAAGATCTGCCCAATAATGTTTGCTTATCCTGTTTTAAAACCATACGAATATCCTACAGATTTTTTAAACAATTTTATGAAGTACAACAACAACTTGAAAGTTTAAAAGATACAGATGCAATATATGAAGAGGAAGAGGGGACACTTTTATTTGAGGTGGAACCTAGTTTTCAAGAAGAAGAAATTAGTCGAGACGAGACTCTATGAATAGTGTGAAACCGCTGCACTGCCAAACTAAACTTCGAATTTATGTCTAGTCATTATCCCATCGTAGTTTGGTAGTTTCAGTTCATAGTA
The DNA here is from genome assembly GCA_947563755.1 of Lochmaea crataegi. NCBI lineage: Eukaryota > Metazoa > Arthropoda > Insecta > Coleoptera > Chrysomelidae > Lochmaea > Lochmaea crataegi. The sequence goes on along the minus strand of OX387427.1, from coordinate 41,255,207 downwards.
ATCATGATCATTTATAGTTTATTAATCATTTAGTGTAGTTTTGAAATAAAATAAATTGAAATAAAATGGACAAAAATAAAAAGAGAAGTAAGGTGTGGAATTTTTTTGATGAAAGTGTTAAATAAGGCAAAATCCAAATTTTGTACAAAAATTTTATCATATACAGGCGGTGCGACAGGTAACCTCATTCGACATCTTAAATTAGTGCACCCTTCGGTCAAAGTAAAGGACAAGGACGTAGCGTCTGCTTCACAAAATAATATCAATTCAACAGGGGCGTGTAGTTAGAATACAGAGGCGGAAGTAAAAGTAGAAAAAAGCACGAGTGTTTTAAAACCTAAAGATTCAAACCGTCAAAGTTCCTTCTTGACTTCTTTTATTTAAAGACCTCTATCGGACAGAAAAACGCAGAAACTACATAATAGCTTGGTAAAAGTGCTGGTGAAAAATTATTTGCCCGTTCTGTTGGTGGACAGTCCACACTTTCGTTCATTTGTTAATAACTTAAATAACAATTATCAAGTTCCCTCACGTAAAACAATTTCAAATACGTTAATACCACAATTGTACAACATGACGCAAGAAAGAATTAGGAACACTTTAGATTCTTTTGTAGCGTGTTGTCTGACTACTGATGGGTGGACATCGTGTGTGAATACAAGCTATATAAGTGTTACTGCTCATTATATCACGAAAGACAATACATTGGAATCTAGACTGTTACGAATATAGTGAGCGACATACCGCCGAAAATTTAAGTAATGAATGGTTCGAGAATGGAATATTCAAAACAAGATTGTAGCTGTTGCTAGTGACAATGCAGCAAATATTCCAGCTGCCATTCGATTAACAGAATGGAAACATATTCCATGTTTTGATCATTCGTTAAACTTAATTGTGCAATCTAGCCTTAAAATCATTACAGTAACGCAGTCGAAGATCAAAAAAATTGTAGATCATTTCAAACGAAGCACACTAGCTAGTACAAAATTGAACAAACCTGTACTTAAACTAAAACAAGACTGTGTGACTAGATGGAACTCCACTTTCGACATGTTTAATAGAATCCTTGAGGTCAAGGAATCGCTTATGTCTGTAATAGCTATACATTATACAGATCTATTAAACATTGACAATAATGATATCTTAATTATTCGGGGAGTATGTGCTTTATTAAGAGTGTTTAAAGACGTCACCGAAGAGATGAGCAGTGAACAACAAATCACAGCATCGAAGGTTATCTTGTTAAGCAATGCCCTTCAACGTCATTGTTCCGATTATCTCCAACGTTCTAGTAATGCCCCAACAGAGGTTAAAGACTTTGTTAAGAAGTTGTTGGAGAATTTAAATCAACGTTTTTACCTCATTGAACACAACAAAATATATGCGGAGGCCACTTTATTAGATCCTCGCTTTAAAAGGCATGGTTTTAACATTGAATCCACATTCGAAAAAGCCAAGCAGTCTTTAATAGCACAAGTTACAGCTTTATCCCTAACACAAACTATTGAGCCAGCTGATCCTACACTAGAAACTAAAGATGATGTCGAAGATGCAAAACAATCAATATGGGCGGCTTTTGACAAAAAGGTAAGCAATATTGTGCAGGTCAATAACCCTAAAGCAGCAGCAATAATAGAAGCCGACAAATATCTTGGTGAACCGTTGCAGCCCAGAAAAGACAATCCTTTACAATGGTGGAGTCAAAGAAGCCATATTTATCTGAGTTAGCCAAGAAAAAGTTCTGCATTGTTGCTACGTCTGTTCCTTCAGAACGGATTTTCTCAAAAGCCGGACGCATTTTAAGAGACCAACGAAACCGATTAAGTGGAAAACGAGTTTCAAAAATTTTATTTGTTAACGCAAATGTATAGTTTATATTTGTTTAAGAGTATATTTTGTTTCGTTTTGTTCACACATTTATAGGAAATAAAATTTATTTTAATGTTTGATAAAATTTTCAAGAGTAAATATTTTTTATTTGTGTTATATTTTGTTCATTTATACATTTATGTTTTAATTTGACAAAAAATACAAACTATTTCAATTTTTGGATTATTATTTACAAATTCAGTCATCCATCCACTCTAAAGAAGGTTCATAAGCAGACGTGAAGTTTAATAAATAAATGAATATGAAAATCTGCATAATAATTTATGCCGTTCATTTCATTCACATCATGGACGATGGAACAAATAAACAAGGTCATATGAACGAATCTTCAAGAACGGGTCATTTTATTGATTGATCTGGAAGACCCGGGTCACCAAAATGAGCCGGGTCTTACCATCGCTAGTCGACATCAATTGTCTCTATAGACATGTTGATATCAACATGACACTGAACACAACCCCACTTAGCATTGCAACTTCCATGTTAAGAAGTAGGGATACAGTTACTAGCGCCACTCGCGACTGGCCGCATAACGATTTGAAGGTTAGCGGTAAAATTTAAAAAGTCTTCAATTAATTATATAGCGGTTTGAGATATTTGAGGTTAAAAACACGAGGTGATTTCGAAGATATTCTTTATTATTACATTAAAAAATCAACTCTGTTTAATATGTCCCTTATCCACCCTCAAGACTAGTCTTATAACGTTTGTACACCAAATTTAAAATTAATTTGTAGTTTTAATCAACATTGAATTTTACGAAATTGTATATAGGATAAAAGTTGGGTGAAAGTAATAACTTGAGGTTAGCTTACTGGGAATTGATATTTTAATGTCAGAAAAAATACTTAAAATGAAACCAGCTCCTGTTGTCAACCTCAAAATCTAAACCATTTCGGAGTTATTGGATCATAAATATTTTAGAGTATGGGGCATTAAAACAAAGGTAATATATCCAATCTATATTTTATTAAATTGTTCATAGGTAAAAGAAAAATTAATATCAATTAGATAAAAATACAATTATTATATATTTGTTTAGTGGTTTTGCCATTTTCATACAAAATTAGAGTAAAATTGTGTTGATATAAAATACAATAATAAAAAATACACTAAATATTATATAGGTATAATGTTGATTATTTTTATTTTTAGGTTGGAATAATACACGAACTGTTTCTCTGTAAATAATAAAGATTTTTATTATTATATACAATATTTACAATCTATAATCTAGAATATTAATCCTACCTGTATATAATAAAGAAACAACATTCAATGTTATTATTCACCAGATTGTTCTTAAATTACTTCACAATATCTTATATAACTGTATTCGGCATGTCTTAATTAATCATACTCGTTGACATGTGCCAATTTAACGATATGACGTATATTAGGAGATCTGATTTACCGACTTAATAACGCGCGCAATTTAATTAGACTGAAGATATTCCTTACATAGGTATAATAATATATATATTGCTTCTAAGAACTTGCTTACAGCAACAAGTGGTTACAAACACATAAAATTACATAAATATTTTGATACAATTAGTCAGCTAGACTGAGAATAATAAAAGAATAAAAGCTTAGTCATTTAATATAAAGGATCTTAATTTGAGTATATTCCAGATGTATTGGCTTATCACCATAGCTTCCTCATTTGTAATATTTTGCAAAGCATTAATTAAAGCATCTACATTCTGTAAACAAGATATATTGTGCTTCATCACAGTATTTATGGGACACTCAAAAACAACATGTAGAAGTGTTTCCTTTTCTTGATTGTTACATATAGAGCAAACCAATTTCAGGTCAATATAATAGACAATACCGTTAAACGTAAATTTAATTTTATAATCATTAACCATACATAGTTGTGCCAGGGTGCGGGTGAATTGCATAGGTAACTTTTTTTGTAAAAACAGACTAGGTGCTTCAGAAATATCAAAAATTCTATATAAAGAAATATGAGAATACCTAGACACAAGATTGACATCCACTTTGTGAAAATGTGTGTAATATTTAGCTAAAACGTCTTTCTTTAAAACAGAAAAGTTGAATGATGAAAAATTATTCCAGTAATCGAATACATTTAAATCAATGGAAAACTGTCTTACTTGCCTTGACCAATTGTAGTTGATATCGCAAGACTCAATTAGTTTTAATTGTTGGTTATAACACAACTTTGGATAACGGTCATTTTCCATTTGAGACAATTTATGCAATATTATATATAAAAAAAAAACAGAAAACAAATAACATATGATATAAAGACAAAATATTACAATTTAATTAGCTAACTATATAGACATCATAAGCTACTTTTGGAGTTATTTTTTAATTGTCTTGCTCTTCTACCAATAAACTTGTTGTGGGCTTTCAACTTGATCGGATCTACCAAATATGAATCCGGTTTGCTTTTAAGGTATGCAATGAATTTTTGGTTATCACCTCTGGCAATTTTATTTACCTTTTTACACCAGAAGTACAAACAAAATCTAACTATAAATTTACATAATTTTGCACCTGTATCTGAATGTATTTTGCATTTAACAGGTACAAAATTTAAATATGTCAAAAGTTGTCTAACTAAAGTAGCATGTATATTGGTTAAATGACACACTCTCGGGATTGTATAAAATAACATTGCCAGTGATTCTGATACTAAATATGTCATATATGTTCCGGGTACAGTCATTTGCGAGTTCTGATAAGTTCTAGCTGTAATAAAATCTAAATTTCCATCATCTTCTCTAGACAAAAGATTGGCTTTGCAATTATTACAATTGAGACTTTTCAAAATTTTCTTAGCCACATATCCCACAATGTATGTAACTGTACATTTTCCCACTGGAGTTCTCTTAAAATTTGAGATTCTTGAAGGTAAATCCAAATTTATATGTGGTTCAAGAAGAGTACATCCAGAAACATACTCACCACTTGGAAAAAACCGAGAAACTGAAGATTGTCCAAAGCCCCCTCAGTCACATTCTGTTCACAATTAGAGTATGGTGAATGTGATGACAGAAAGTTGTTAATTAGAAGAGCTTTAAATGTTGTAGCAACATTTCACACACTAGGAGAGGTATCCCTTATACTGTAACTTCTAATAATCTAATAAAAATAAAGCCGGAATCGCTGTTCTCTTCACACCTCTTTTTCCTATTTTAACTTTATCTTCATCACTGAAATGTCTTTCGCAAACACGCACATTTTTGTAAATAGCTTCTGCAGTCATGTTACTTAGTCTTTCACTTTGTATTACATTTAACCACGTTTGTAACATATTCAATTCGTTTTTGGGATTCGGGAAACGATACTGACTACTGGTGGTGTCAGTACATCCTAGGACGCAGCATTTTTTTTTGTGGGTGATGGTTTCCATCTTTATACACAAAGAAGCAATTAAAAAATGTATTAAAAATAATAAATTTTAAAAAAGAATCAATTAGCACAACATGCAAACGATAAACAATGGCCGAACCAAAACACAAACAGCACCAAAAAAGTCAACTTCATATGCAGCGTTCGCGCATCAGAAGAGTTTATCTGATTGGTGTTTTTGCCTTGAAAATTCACTTGACAGTTGGTAGCGCCAATAACATGCTGCGATATGCATCAATGTAGCCGTAGCTTATTCGATTGTAGCGCCGCTCGTGACTGGCCGCATCGTAACTTCATCTCTATTCATCATATCCCAGTTGCAATGCTAAGTGGGGTTGTGTTGTGGCCTGTGTCAATAAATAGCAACCTCTCAGACGAGAAATCGAACGGAATTTGATCCGACATACATACCCATGATACATACACTAAAAATCGATTAAACTGTCAACTGAATATTAGTAAGGGTGTGTTCGGGGAGCACGCTATCGTGCTATGACCCGTTCAGTATAAAAACCGTGATAACAATGGTCCATTGCTGTAAGTATGGAGGGTAGAAGGAAGGAGCACCATCTGAATGTATTAAAAAGTGTCCATCGAAAGGAAGCAAATTAAGATGGCGTCATAGTAGCAAGTGGAAGGATTTTAAAAACAGCGCCATGAATTATTAGAGTAAGATACAAACTTAAAAAAGGAAATACTACGTAAATAATTGAGATTTTAAATACTGCATATTTCTCAACTACACAAGTCACGAAAAATACTAAATTTTTCAACCTAGCACACTTCACTCGGTTTATAACCCTAAATTCACATCATTTCCATTAGCTACACGAGCGCCATTTCGGTGAATCTTCGAATTATAATTTGCTGTTTACAGGTGGACACTTTTTCAACTTGTCACCCATACAAGATGGTGCTCCTTCCTTCTACCCTCCATAGCTGTAAGAAAGGTGAGTTAGCAGAGACAACATACTGAATTATTGTATACATACATATTTTTTTAGCGTGTAGCAGCAGTACTTAAGATGAATATATCAACTGTGAGTAATATTTCACAAGCTCTGAGAGTGATCAACGTTTAAAGTCGCCTCCAAAAAAACGTATAATAAATAAAACTGTTGATAATACTGCAATAGTTAATACCTCCGCTATTCGTGATGTGATGTATGAAGCAAGTAAGTATAACTTTAATGAGTGTAATAATGTATAAGATATAAATATAATTTTTATATTCACTTTGTTATATCTAATTAACTTTTTTAATTATATTGTTTTATTGTTCATACTTAATGTATGTATGTATATTGGGGTAACATTCACCTAAAGACCTAAAAGATCTATTGTGTCCTATTGTTCTTAATGCTGAGCAATATACCTGAAAATTTATTTAAAGATCAACATGTAACTTTAGGCACATTACTACAAAAATTGAAAGACAAACAATTATTCAATGGATGTAAAGTGTCTCTGAGCTGTTTACTAAAAGACATTGGTTTTAAATGGAAAAAAGATGATCCACGCAGAGGACTTTCACATATAGCAGTAAAAAGGGTTGAATTTTCAAGAAAATACAGTAGAAACGGTGAAGCTTTTCCATCACGTGACTGCTACCTCAGCAATATTGTTCATATGAATTAAATCAAAACTTGTGTCGACTCAATAGGAATAATCGTTATGACTAATATTCCAAAGGTCGGCTTTTTACGAATTGGTAATTAGACAAGAAATTTAACTTTTTTAATTCTAAGTATGTATTTTATTTATATGGTTAACATCAACATATTTATTGAAACTATTGATATACTGGGTGAATAAGTTACAAAATCCAAAATTAATATTTGTCTTGAAAATACACTATCACGAAGAAAGCATCCTTTTTGGCTAGCAATATTTGTTCATTCTATTAATGCTCTTCTGTTGTCTTCCATTTTATATTTGAATCCCAAATGTTTCGATAACACCAATAAAGAGGTATTTCCAACAGAAAGGATTTCCTTATTTTTTAGTTCGTCATTTATGGTTTTCACAGTAACATGTTTCCTTAAAAAAATAACAAGTTTAATATTATCATTATCTCAAACAAGACAAAAGATTTTTTTATATTTACTTCATACTAAAGTTGAACACAAATTTTTGATATTCAGATTTTTTTATTATTTGTACCAAATAATGTATAAAGCAACCCCGTATATGTGACATCAAATAATTCAAATTAGAAAACTAAATTGTGAAAATACATTCTACACTCAGACCTAACAAATCTCAACTTAGAAATTAGCACATGTAGAAGCTACAATTTATCACATTCAAATTCAAAATATGCACAACTTTCTGTATTCTAAAACTTTTATTACCTACTCATAACCTCTACAATCTAACTTACGTTAAATTACCTACTAGTTTTCTAAGATTTTCATATACCACACTATAAGCTGCTGGTGAAAAATCTCACTGTATAGATAATACTACATGCACTATGATGTTGTAATCTCAACTATGATCTCACTTCTCTTTTATTTAAAGTGTAAGCTGACTTTAATCTATGGGTTAAGAATAATATAAGGTGTTGTATTATTGTTTCACATGTTTGTTAACTTACTTTGTTCATACATGTTATTATATAAGGTATTCCGTACTGCCATTTTGGTTCCCTCGGGTAAATCCTCTGTTTTTAGTTTAAATCGTGGTGTTTGACTGAGTGACGTTGGGAAAGTTGGAATGTTTTCCTTACTTTTTTTAAGGGAACCGTTTTCACAGATATTTTCAGTGCAGTTGCCACTCTCTGAAATATAATATTAAATAGAAATGTCCTTAAATAGATGTTAACTTTAGTATAATACCTCCTGAACAGATGAAATAGGTTGAAAGGGTCCGCCGTTGTTTTTTTCCATCTCAAAATATTCAATCAAGTTTATAACAAACTCCTGTGCTCGTGAATTAAGCCATTTTCCAGGCATTTTCTGAAAATAACTTGGTTAATATACCGTTACAAGTACAATCAGACACTTGATTCATGCAAATTTGAAAATTCTACAGAGATTTACAAATTGTAGAGAATTATAAATACTATTTACCACCAATAGGGCATGTCCACCAACTGACAGTTGACAGTCGCCCGCAGGTAAAACAATAAACAATTATTTGGTTAGATTTGTATTTTTGTTGTTTTGTAGTGTTTTAATGATCCTTTCTATTATAAACAGTCAGATATAGCTTTTAAAATACCTAAGTAATTGAAACAATGTCGAACAACGCACCAACTCAAAATTAAATTAACTCAAACACGATCAAAATAACCTATAAGAACCACGTGTTGTGCTTAGAACATATAGAAATAGCATAGAACGCTTGTTCTAACTTCAGATTCATCCGGGCGTGACGTCACGTGGACTTGCCCTATAAACTCCCGTCTCACGCCATTTTAGGTGTTATGAAATGTCAAAAGTTTACAAGTTGATAATGTATTATATTCGTACTTACCAATGTTAAATGGAATAAAAAGTCAAATTAGTTCTTACAAGGACTGATTTTAACAATAAATATACTTTTAATCCAAAATTTCGCTAAAAACAAGACTGATAAACAAAGCATACATAACCTCAAATACGGTAATGTCAAATTCAACTTTTAGTACGATCAGTTATTCACGTTACGTCAATTATATCGTTGTCTTTTTTTACGATTACTACGGCAAATTTAAAGAAACTATTACGTATGTCTTGTAGTTAGTCTTGTGAAGAAGACAATCGATCGTAGGTTGTTATGTTTGATTTATATTGATAGAAGAAGATAGAATGTAGAAAATATGTGTTGCATAAATCGTAGATTGGATCACGCGATGGAAAAGCTTCACCGTTTCTACTGTACATACAAGAAAAAGAAACTGCACTGTGTAAATTTCTTTTTATTGATGAAACATGGATTTTCCAATTGGTACAGTAGGTCGTTCATGGCAAGATCCAGGTAAAAGGATTGTTAAAAAACTACAAAAGTGGATGGTAAAAGGTATGTTATGAAAATGTGTGTAAAAAAATTGGTATGTGAAATTATTTTTATTATAGATATATTGTACTTCATGCTGGGAATGAAGAGATGGGTTTATTAATGGGACAAAAAATATATTTTTCTACAACTGCTATGAAAAGTGACATATTTTTCATACCTTACTTAATTTCAAAAGCAAATATTGCTCATACTGTGAGAAATATCATTTCTCACGGCACTTTGCCCACGCCACATACATTTATATGGAGAATCAAATAAAATCGACAAAAACTTAGTAGGCTACTGTCATCTTTAAATACCTACTTAGTTGTCACAAAACTGACAGATTATATTAGAAGTTTTTAAATTCTAAGAGGTAGTTTCAATTGTGCTTTGATAAAAAAATCCCAATTTCCACTAAATATTATATAGTTTAACAAGACATACCTATTTATAATAAATAATATGGATATTGACAGTAGTGACGATTTTAATAATACTCCGCCAGAGATATTGGAAAAAGCTGCAAAAGTAACTTTAGATTTGTTGCCGGAAATTTCAAGAAAAAAGTATGAATTGGCATACGAAAAATTTATGGAGTGGAGAAGAAATACAAAAATAAAATCTTTTTCGGAAAGTTTACTTTTGGTATATTTTGAAGAGTTGTCTATACTTTGGTCACAATATTCAATGTTGCGAAGTACTATCAGTATAAAAAATAACATTGATATATCCACGTATCCAAAATTACGTTAATTTTTGAAAAGAATGTCCGACAATTACATCCCAAAAAAATCAAACATATTGACAGCATATTGCAGACATTTTTAAATGAAGCTCTAGATTATTTAATTAGCGGGCTTTTTAGTAGGTAAAAAGTAGTAGATAATTTATTAAAAATTCTATTTCAAATTCTGAAGATAAATACTTTTAAACAATAAATTTAAATCAAAAGTCTGTGGTGCACGGGATTGCGTGTCCGCTTTATACTCAGGAGGCCCGGTTTCGAAACTCGGCATGGGCGGAACTTTTTTAAGTAAAATTTTAATTTTACATCTTTATATTTTTATTTGCAGACTGCAGTGGCTATTGGCGTAGCAGGGGCATGTCGTCGAGAAGAGTTGTGGAAGTTGAAAATCGATAATTTAGAGGATTTAAATTCGCCTTTTCTGGTAAAATTAGATAACACGAAAACAAAAAAACCAAGAATGTTCACTGTAACTGGAAAACTTTATAATATAGATAAAAAATATGCTGCTCTTCAACCGATCGATTTCCCAGAAAAACGTTTCTTTTTAAATTACCAGCACGGAAAATGTACTAGACAGGTGTTGGCATTAACAAATTCGGTAGTGTGGCAAAGACAATAGCAATTTTTTTAAAACTAGAAAATCCCCATCTATATACAGGTCACTGCTTCAGACGTTCTTCGGCAACAATTTAAGTGAATGCAGGAGGGGATATATTAACATTAAAGCACTATTGAGGATGTCAATCCAGTACCGTAGCAGAAGGATACGATGAGGAGTCTATTAACAATAAAATAAACGCTGCTAATAAAATCGTCAACTGAATTGAAAAACCAGTCGAACTCGATTCTGAAATGGAGACAGAATATGCACCGCATATGAATCAACCCTCAACTTCTACTATTAATATAACGCAGAATTTAGTGAAAAGAAATGACTTTCCGGGTTTGACCATACAAAATTGCACAAATTTCACCATCAACTATAATTTTAAATAAAATTATTTAACAGTTTAGAGATAGGATACTTTAGTGTTATTTTTGTTTTACTTGCCATAAAAATAAATATTAAGTTACTTTACTTGTATTCTTTAAATATGTGCAGTTGTAGAAAAAGTATAGTGTGCAACATGTGGGAAAAGTACTTTTCTCACTTGTGTGATTGCACAAACTTCCACTCTTGTGAGAAAAGTTGAATTTTCCACACTTGTCGCACAATATACTATTTCATCTAAAACAAGTGACTATCATGGGGAAATGAATCGAGAAATTTTTTTGAAATTGTTTAAAAACCAATTACTATTAAATCTAACTGAACCGTCAATTATTATTATGGATAATGCACCATATCATAGTATGCTGTTAGATAAATGCCCAAACATTTCATGGGAAAAATCTGATATTCAAGACTGGTTAGTGACACATAATATAGAATTCAATGAACAAATGTTTAAAGCTGAGCTTCTTCAAATGGTAGCCTTGTAAGTACAAAATGTTTTTGAACAGCTATAAAGCAATTTTTATGTAGGAATGCACCACAATTGGTTAAATACATTTAAAAATATTAATACTTAATATTATATTATTAATACTGAATTGTACCTAATAGGGATGAGTAGTACAGTCAATGAATATTGTTTTAATTTTAATGTTACCTTTTTATAAAGATAAAGGAATATACCTATTTGACAAGAAAGTCATACACTAAGGAACTAAGCTTGTTTTGTAAAATATACTACCTATTCAATAATGTTTTTTTTTCAGAAACAAACCTCCAACAAAATACATTGTGGATGATTTGGCAGAACAATATGGTCACAAAGTATTACGTCTTCCTCCATACCATTGCATTTTCAATCCGATTGAGTTAATATGGGGTATTGCCAAGCAATATTACAACAGACATATTGTTAGAGATGGCAAAAGTGAAAAACGTCCTGTTTAAATATGTGGTTAGAAGCCCTACACAGTATTAATCAAGATGTGTGGAAAAAGTCTATACAACATAGCGAAAAAGAAATTAGCAGTTGGTGCAACATATAAAGGATATTAGAAAGATTGGAAATTGCTCCAATCATTATTGATACTGGCGATGAAAGAGATACCACTGATGATGAATCATATGTAGAATGATATGAATAGAGAGGGCCAGCTGATAGGATCAGTCCCATTCATCAATAACACCAATGAATTGAAAGAACAGCTGAGACAACTAGATAAAGCCATCCAGCATGCAATGAACTACAGCACCACAACAAGGAGGATGAACAGCTACGAAAGGTTCACCAACATAACTGAAAATTTGAAGAAACTTATCAGGATGGAAAACAGATCAAGAAGTAAAGAAGCACCTCAGACAACACAGATCTAAGCACCAAGACAATCAATAAAATGAACTGGACCCAAACACACCAGGGATATGGAAACTATCAAAAATCATAAGAAAATATGGGACACCAATACCAATAATATACAGAGACAAAGGACTGGCACAAGCACATAATGGACTTCCAAAAGAAGACATGGCCGTCTCTGACCAGGTTGACGAAGATGTGAACAACCAGAAAACTACTAAAAAGACAACAGGAATCTAGGATACACAACCCCTGAAGAAGTAGCCTATCATCCATGGAAGAGCAAGCAAGAAGGCATCGGGAAAAGGCAGCATCACAAACAAGGCCCTGAAACATCTACCACGACGAGGAATACCAGGGAACAGTTCTGCATTAGCACTCTACAGCATCTACACGGCAAACATCCCCAAGACGGACAACACGATAATGGCCCTCTACGCAGACAATACCGACATAGCGACCAGAAGCACCCAACCAACTTGTTGGAAATACAATATGTTCACCTTTTGTTCACTATGTGTATAATTTTAATGTTAATTTGATTTTTATGATTTGTCAGTTAGTTGAATTGTCAGTTTTTAAAAACTTCACTTAAACCTCAAAAAATTGCATTTTTATTTTTCATATATATCGATAGAAATATTAGAAGCTGGTTAAGCTCTCATTTCTTACATTTTATGGCGACCGTAACTATGGAAAAAGTTCAGAAACTGCTTGAGGTACATAGAGTATCATTTGACAAATTGTTCAACGAGTTAGCAAAAAAACTTGGAAAGCAAAAATTCAGATATCAGCATTATTCAAGGTAATTTCAGTACACTTTTTTCGAAAAATGATTAAATGAGCTGAATAAGAATATGCTTGATTACATGATTGATTCAGATTGTCCTCCTCAGGACATTGATAGTGAAATAGAACTGGCCGATTCATATTTATCGAAATTTAATACAATCAATTGTAGAATTGATCAGTTGTTAGCTACCGAACGTTTAGGTAGTCTAAGCAATAAATCCGAGACGAAGAGTAACCTGAAATACCCCAAAATTGAGTTCAAAAAATTTGGTGGTGAATTGAGAGACTGGTTACCATTTTGGAATCAATTCAAGCGCATCGATGAAGACGACAATGTAGACCCTCAAGATAAATTCCAATTTTTGCTTCAAGCGACAATTCCAAAATCGAGAGCTCGTCAGATAGTAGAAAGTTATCCTGCCACTGCGCAAAACTACCACAAGGCTTTGGAAAGTTTGAAGTCTCGCTACGGTAAAGATGAGCTACTTGTCGAATTTTACGTAAGAGAACTCCTTCAATTAGTATTGGGAAATTTAGATTGTAAACCTTCCCTTTCCAATCTATATGATAAATTGGAAGCTCAGCTAAGAGCCCTTGAAACCCTCAATGTGACGTCAGACAAATATGCGGCGATGCTATTCCCATTAGTGGAATCTTCTTTACCAGAAGATATCCTGCGAGTGTGGCAACGAAGTTTGTCCAGCCTTGACACTGAATATACAATCAAATTTCAAGATAACAAGCTGAACAAACATGGATTTTCTACGCCGAGAAGTTGAAAGTGAAGAGAAGATCAATCTGGCTGTTTCTGGTTTCCAATGCATTCGAAAGAAGAGAGAAAATATATCAGTGCCTACGATACCCACGGCTACCGGTTTGATCAACTACAAAAGGAGTTTTCAGAGACCTGCCAAATGTGTGTTTTGCAAAAGTATTGACCACACATCTGACAATTGTAAGACTGCGTTGGAAATTAGTTTTGAAAAAAGAAAAAAGATTCTTTCAGAAAATGGACGTTGTTTTTATGCATCCTCACGTCTCGAAATGAAGCTGAAACTAGCCCAACCGTCACTGAAGAAATTAAAGCTGATTCGACAGTACAGAGCTACTCTAATGTGACATACAATGAAGTATTTTTGCAGACATTTGTTGCAAAAATTATTGGTAATAATGGATTAACTAAAGACATTAGATGTATCATAGATACTGGAAGTCAGAGATCCTATATAAATAAATTTGTTGCCGAAGAACTGAAACTACAACCTTTGGGTGAAGAAAATTTGATTCATGCACTTTTTGGTGGAGCAGAATCTGAAACTGTAGTGCACAAATCCTACAGAATTGAGCTTCATAACCTTAGCAACAAATTTACCTGTACTTTTCAAGTTCTTGATCAATCCATTATATGCAGCAACGTTGTATCCGTTTCCAGCGGACCATGGATGGCAGAATTGAGAAATGTTGGTATTTCTATAAATGATACAAAGCCTGGACCCATTGACGTTCTGATTGGGGCAGATGTAGCTGCCAAACTGGTTACTGAAAGAAGGCATGCACTACAGTGTGGTTTGGTTGCAATTGAATGCCAGCTTGGATGGTCTCTTATGGGAAAAGCCCATATTAGATCCAATGACTTGATTTGCACTGCCTCAATGTTGACAACCTCGCTTTTCTCCCAAGATGAAAATGTCTCGAATCTGTGGACTTTAGATGTGTTAGGAATCACTGATCCAGCTGAGACAAAATCCAGAAAAGAAGCCGAGTTAGCTGTTATGAAACATTTCAATGAAACTGTCCAGATCAATGACAAAGTCCGATATGAAGTCGTTTTGCCTTGGGTTGAAAATCACCCTTCTTTACCGAGCAATTTTACTATAGCAAAGAAACGTCTCGAAATTTTGATGGTTAAATTCAAAAAAGATGGACACTATAGTGACTGCGACCAAGTTTTTCAAGAATGGTTAAGAGAAGGTATAATTGAAAGAGTACCGGAAAACGAAATTACAAATGTTGGTCATTATTTACCGCATCGACTTGTTATAAAGCAACAGAGCACCACTAAGTTCAGACCTGTTTTTGATGCATCGGCTCACGAAAAAAATCAACCTTCCTTGAATGAATGTTTGGAAAAAGGAACAAATTTAATAGAAATAATTCCCTCTATTTTGCTTAAGTTCAGATTGGGAAAAATTGGTGTTATGTCCGATATCAAGCAAGCATTTCTCCAAATAAGTATATCAAAATCTGATCGAGATTTCCTTCGATTTCTTTGGTACGATGAATCAGGTATAATCTATTTTCGTCATGCACGAGTTATTTTTGGTTTGACTTGTAGCCCGTTTCATCTGGGAGCTGTTATTCAACACCATTTGGACAAAGAAATTGATGCTATTTCTAATGGAAATTCTTGTTTTTCGAAAAAGATGATTTTGAAATTGCAAAAGAGCTTCTATGTTGACAACTGTGTCACTAGCCTCAATACTGAAGAAGAATGTTCAGAATTTATTGCTCAATCTAAAGCTGTTATGGACAAAGCAAAATTTGATCTACGTGGATGAGAAACTACGATTTTGAAAAAAGAAGAAATCCCTGCTGAAAATTTTGTATCATCTGTTTTGGGACTAAAATGGAATCGATTTGAAGACACTTTAAAACTCTCGTTTGATTGGTTTGAAACTATAAATTTTGGAAAAGTAACAAAGAGATCTATTTTATCTTTAGCGAATAAGATTTTTGACCCAATCGGAGTAACATCACCATGTTCCTTGTTTGCGAAGATCATGATACAAAAAATGTGGTCAATAAAAATTCCATTGGACTCAGAGATACGAAACGATCAAAAATCAATTTTTCTGGATTGGTCAAAAGAACTGAGTCTACTGATCAACTAGAAGATTCCTAGATGGTTACTGAATTCCTCCGAAGCCAACCACGATACTTGGACAATTCACTTGTTTGTTGATGCCAGTGTACATGCGTATTCTGCTGTTATATTTTTCGATCAGAGAGTCCTACATCTGGTTAATACAAGCGAAATCCAGAGCTGCTCCATTGAAAAAGATTAGTATCCCTCGCTTAGAGCTTATGGCTGCTACCATTGGTGCAAGACTGCTTTCTAGCGTTTTAGAAAATCTTGACATACAAAATGTTCCGGTGTTTTGTTGGTCTGATTCCACCACCGTTTTGTTTTGGATACGACAAGAGTATCAATGGAAAACATTTGTATCGAACAGGGTTCAAGAGATAAGAACTTTAACAAAAATTGAGAATTGGTATTTTGTCCCTGGAGAGTTGAATTTAGCCGATTTACCATCCAGAAGTTGTTCACCTAAGAAATTATTGGAGTCAGAATGGTGGAAAGGTGCGACATGGCTGAGAAAAAGTCAAGATGATTGGCCAAAAGAAAAAAATGAAGTTAATGAACAGATTGTTTTTGAGGAAAAGAAAAAGAACACCACAACTTTAGTCAACAATAAGAAAAATCCAAACTGGTATTATTTTGGATTTTCAAAGTACCAGCAGATTTTGAATTTAGTTGCATGGATACTGAGATTTGCTACAAATTGCAAAGAAAAGAAAAATGGAAAGATAAAAATAGGTGAAGTTTTAATTTTGGATGAAGTCAACACCAAAATAAAGCAACCTACTCTGACATTAAATGAAATTGAAAAAGCTGAGAAACTCATTATCCGAATGATTCAACAAGAATCTTTCCCAAATAAAAAAGAAGATCCCATTCTACAATCTCTGCAAACATTTACAGATGATGAAGACATACTAATACTAAAAACAAGAATTACTGAGCGAGAAGATACAAATTATTTCAGATTTCCAATGATTCTTCCATCTAATCACCCTGTGGTCAAAAGAATGATTGAGCATCATCATAGGAAATTCTGTCATATTGGTACTCAAGGTCCACTATGTGTATTGAGAGAGAAATTTTGGATAGTACGAGGCAGAAAAACAATTAAATCTGTGATTCACAAGTGTGTGATTTGCAGAAGACACGAAATAAAACATTATAAGACGCCCAGTTTACCTCTACCAAGAAATCGAATTGCAGATACAGCGATATTTGAAGTCACTGGTGTGGATTTGACTGGTCCACTATATATCAGAAATAATGTGAAGGTATGGGTCTGTATTTTTACATGTGCGGTCTACAGATCAGTTCATTTGGAGCTTGTGTCTAGCCTGTCAACAGATAGCTTCTTGCAAGCTTTACGAAAATTTATTAGTAGGAGAGGAAGACCGAAGATAATCTACAGTGATAATGGAACAAATTTTGTAGGAAGTGAAAATGCATTGAAGAACTTAGACTGGAACAAAATTAATGAATTTAGTAACGTTGAAAGAATTTCATAGCTATTCAATCCTCCTACAGGAGCATGGTGGGGAGGATGGTGGGAGCGCTTGATACGGTTGCTCAAACAATTATTAAGAAAAACATTGGGTAGAATTTCATTAAGCTATGAGGAGCTACAGACAAATTTATGTGAATGTGAAGCTCTTATAAATTCAAGACCACTCACATATGTGTCCGAAGACAAGAATGATTTGATACCTCTTACTCCAGCCATGTTTCTACAAGACATTCAGACAGTGGAGGCAAAAGATTTGGATGAAGTAGATAGCAGTACCCTGAATAGACACTTGAAGTATAGACTGAAACTGAAAGAGGATTTAAAAAAAAGATTCAGATCAGAATATCTTAGTCAGCTGATAATGATTCGAAATTCTAAAGAAACCCAATCGATACAAAAGGGAGAAGTTGTATTAATTGGATCCGAACAGAAGAGACTACATTGGGCGCTAGGTCTTGTATTAGAAACCTATCATGGAAAAGACAAAAAGATACGTGTTGTGAAGCTGCGAACTGCAACTGGGACCATTGTTAGACCAGTACAAAAATTGTACCCATTAAAAGTGACATCTGCAGAAGATACTGCAGGTTTACGAGAAAAGGTTAAACTTGAAGAACATAGATTGAAAGAAGAACCAGAACATGAGACTAGACAGATTTTCACAAGAAGTGGAAGAAAAGTTCAAGATTTGATGAAGGTGTTTAAAAATTTTGACCGTCAAGAAAATGACAAATGCGGTGGGAGGATGTTGGAAATACAATATGTTACCTTTTGTTCACTATGTGTATAATTTTAATGTTAATTTGATTTTTATGATTTGTCAGTTAGTTGAATTGTCAGTTTTTAAAAACTTGCATTTTTATTTTTCATATATATCGATAGAAATATTAGAAGCTGGTTAAGCTCTCATTTCTTACACAACTATACTAACGACGAGACAGTAACAAGCTGAGGACAAAATCAACAATTGAAGTGTACTTCAAGAAAAAACGAATCCTGAAAACAACATACAGGAGGGTTATTCCAAATGGTCCCAGTATTGGGATCTCGGGAACCGGCTTTGTATATCTTATTGTTTCCGAGATCCCAATACTAGGACCGTTTGAAATTATCATTCTGTCTTAATAGAAACCATGACCTCCATGTACCACGTCAGCCACGCAGTAGGTTAACCCTTTCAGACCTGATTTTTATTTTTTTGTAAAAAATTTTTTTTCTTGTTGCCGAGTGTTTTTAATTCCATCAAAGTATCGTACTGTGACAAAATTTTTTTTATCAATTAAAATAATATGGTGTGTACATTATACAGTCCATTGGGACTCAACAGTTGCCGTTGTAGATTTCTATATGTACATTAGAATGTACAAAAGGTCATAAAACAATTTTTTTACATGTTATAATAAGACTTTATTTTCTATGGAAATTTACGAAACAGTTGCGATTTTTTACAAGGCAAAGGTGGACTTTACATTTTTGACAAAAAATATGACTACGCTGTTTGCAACGTGCCATTTTGTATCTAGTGGGTTCCTTGTTATTGTTATAGAGAGGCATATGATCAACATTATCAAACTGTACATCGGCAATGGGTCTTTTCTCACCTCTTCTGACAGTTTTTGATGTTGTTGGTGTATGATCACAAGCTGAGTTGGGTCTTCCTCCTTTTCTTACATTCTCAATAGGCCTACCTGCCATTATGAGACCATTGGTTACATCAGAGCGAAAGTGAAGAAAATCAATTACTTTATCTTTGGGAATATTTCTTAGTTGACAGTCTCTTTTATATTCCAGCCATGAATTAGCTAGAACAAAATCTATCATGTGCATTATTAATCGCAAAGACCATTTTCGTGATTTTATGAAAATTCTATAGGTGCTAATCATTTGATCTAATAAGTCAACACCTCCCATTGAGTGATTGTATTTTGCAATTACTTCAGGCCTCGGTATATTCAAGTATTTATTAGATTTCTTGTCCCACCTTCTAGCAATATCTTCCTGTCCTTTTCCAATGAAGTTGGAAGCCATGCAAACAGTTTTATTGTCTAACCATTTTACCAGTGAAATATTATCCGCACTCCTAACTTCGTCTGTAAAACCCCTTTTTTCTCTTTTTACTTCTTTGTCAGACAGCACAGGCGGATTTTGAAATCGATTCAGTCTCACGGTACATGCTGCCCAAATTTTTTTCTGTCAGAGCCTTCAAAACATCATAGGATGAAAAGTAATTGTCGTAGAAGAGTTTATGATTATTTGGAGGAATTCTGTTTGCAAAATTTAAGACGACACTGCCCCTTAGTCCATATTGGTTCAAATTTTGCTCATCTAACCCTGTTTATTTTCCTTGGTAGAATAGGAAATTATAGACGATTCCACTTTTTCCACACAAACAAAAATTTTTTAGCCCCAAGGATATGATTTTTCTTTTACATATTGTTTGATATTAACATTATCAGTAAAAGGAACCATTTGCTCGTCGATGCAGAGGTTTTCCTCTAAAATCAGTTGGGAACATCTTTTCCTAACACTATCTAACAAAGGACGAACTCTATAAAACTTGTCTTTGCAATTTTCAGGATGACGAAGGAGATCAACGAAATGTAAACATGTTCGTAGCTGAAAAAACTTGTCCCTTGACATATTTTCTAGAAATAGACCGATACCAAGAGTCATATCCCAAGTTTTGGAAACTTGTTCAGGGAACCGATGGTAATATGAAGTGCTATAAGAGTTTTCATTTCATGTTGATTAGTTAGCTTGAAAGAAGGTATTCCTTTTTGCAGCGCATACATATTGGTACACTGAGCCATTTCTTGAAATACATCATCTCCAATATATCGTAAAAAATACTGCAATGGTGAATCTAAACTTTGTGGTGGACTGCAATTATTTGAATCTTGGAAAAATGTAGTATCTGGAGTAATAATCGCCTCTCGCATCCAAAAAATTGTTGACTTTGTTTTTTTCTTCGTAGTGCTTGCTTGAGTTGATGACTTATTCATGGTTTCTTCAGGTTCTGGTTGTTTTTGTTCAGATTCAGACTCGCTGGAGGATTCTGATGATACGAATTTAGCGGTTTCTTTTTGTCCAATTCTCTTGGTTTGTTGTGGAACATAGTCATCATCGCTGGTATAATCCGACCAAAAATCTATATCTGAAGTATCATCTTGAATAAATTCTAAAAGATCTTGAATATCTGCATCATTTTTATGGTTATAACGCTCTTTTCTTAGCCTTTTTTGTGGAGGTGCTCTTGATGGACCTTGAATATATAAAATTCGAATGTCAACATAGCGTTCGTTCAAGACCTAATGTGCAGTATACCTAATGTACATTCCAAATAATACACAAGTTATTACGAAGACCTAATGTACATGATACTGTACATTCATTCAAAACGTAGATTCGAGCATCAAATATAGTATTTCATGCTTTGTAGTCTTATCTGAGAGTACATATTCATCAATTAGTAACTTAATTCAAACAAAAATTCCAATGAAATTGCTCAAAGTTGTAGCAAAAAAATACAATAAATGATCACTCACCTGGCAAATTCAATTTCTCGTCGGCCATGTTCATCGAGTGACTAATTAGTTGTGTTCTTACCTACTAGATGTCGCCACTCGTCTCAGTATTTTAAAACACATGAACATGACAAATGCCACACGGCCCCAAAATGTAAATTGCGAACAAAATAATAATGATAATAATTAATTAATAGTATGTACACCATAGTGTACTATAGGTCTGAAAGGGTTAAGCAAAAGGATTACTAGTCAGGCTTATCGGAAGAAGATTCAACCTGGACCTGAAGATACATAATATGATCAGAGCAATCATATTCCCAATAAGGACCCACCCAAACGTCCAAGCAAAGGAACTCACGAACTACACCAGATAAGGTAATAACAGATCGGCAGGGCAGGATCCAGTAATCCTCTTCATCCTCTTTAGTCGCAGTACGTCGGTTAAGGATTTACCCCTCTAGAGGCTACGAACACACACACTGAGTGCCAGAAATTCAAGAGGGCCAGCAGGAAAAAAGTTCTCAGCACTACCCTGAAGAGAATAAGATGACCACCAGACTATTTTACATCACTTGGAAAGGATTATGAAAGAACCAAGCAGTGATGAATGATGTCCCTAAGAATAAACAAACTAATTCCGATACTCAGGAAGATTTAGCAAATAAAATACTATAGTAGTAGCAATTAAGAAAGTCCTAAGTTTAGTAAACTCATTTGAAGAACTTTCATTCATAGATACTAATTATATTAAAAAAATAGCGCTATCTAGTAATCTCGAACCTTCATATGAATGTTTAACGATTGACGATGAACTTGAAGAATACTGACAAGTGGAATATCCTCCAGTGGAATGCCCGTTCCTCTGTCTCTAATAAAAATAGTTTGGTTAAAGTACTATCTGAATTTAAAATTGATGTCGCATTAATATCTGAAACTTGGTTTAATCCAAATCAATATATAGGAGTTAAATACGTATGACCTAAGAAATATTGGGCCAAAAAAACCTTCGCCAATTACATGCGGCAGTGCATTTAGGGACACCAACAATTAAACGAATATTTTAAATAACCCGTATACAATGTATACATATTCTGTGATTTATTCACACTACTAGAATCAATACACATCGAAATTCTGAATTAAAGCCATGATAATATAATTAGTAGCCTAGCCTAGCCTCATATTTAGCAAAATATAAGAATTATATGGAAATATATACAGATGCTTCCAAACAACCCAGTGGGGTAGGGTGCGCGGTCTATATTCCGTCAATCAATGTGCAAATGCAATTTAAACTACACGATCTCTCTTCGGTATTCGCCGCTGAAACAATTGCAATTGTTAAAGCTCTCTAATATCAGATTCAGCATTAGTACTCACGAGTATAAGTCAACCTTTCGATATTAATGCCACGTTTGAAAATTATATTATTCCAAAAATTAAACTGATTATAAATAGACTAGCCCAAGGAGGAGCTAACATAAAATTGGTTTGGATAAAAGCACATATAGGACTTCGACATAATGAACACGTGGACAATTTAGCGAAAATAGCAGTTGAGAGGGGACAGTATATAAATAACAAGATTACCATTGATGAATGCATAAATCAAAACAAAATTAAATTGAAAGAAAGATGGAAACATTTATGATACGAATATTGCCTAAAGAAACCTACTAGATATACACTTCGCTATTTCCAGAAATTCCCAATCAACATTGGTACAGCAACTATCAACTTCCTCGAAGTAGCATAGTTACGATTAGGAGACTTAAATTCGGACACGCTTGCTATCCGTCCCATCTCAGTAAAATAAATGTAGTTGATTCGAACCTGCGCGACAGTTGCAATTGTATACGTGATTTGGATCACATTTCCTTGGCGTGTAAAAAATATATGTTACCGTGAAAGACCGAAAGTAGTGAATGTCAACATTCGCCGGTGGATGTCGACAAATGTCAAATGCCTTGGTGAAAGTCCGAACATTTCTTTATTCTATTATACATTCGGACTTTCACCGGTATATGTCGACAAACACAAATGAGGTCCGGTGAATCTCGGACACTGCAGGTCGCGACAAGTTTTAAGACGGTTCCAGCCCCTTGTTTCAGTTAGCTTTGTCTTCGTCAGTCTAACGCAACGTTTGACAGCGCTCCCTAACCTAATTTAATTTTCTTATTAGAAATTATAATTTGTATTCAATGGCTACTACAGTGAATCGTGATAAGTTTTTTGAAAAGTTACATGCCTTAATTGGAAGTAAACGAGAAGACAATTGTTTTTATTTTTCACAAGAAAAGTACTCTAAAATCGTTTATGAAGTAATTTCTGCGAAATTCAGTGTGTTCAGTCAGATAGACTTAAAGAGCGCCTATCACCAAGTGCCTATTAAAGAGAGTGAAAAACCGTACACGGCATTTGAAGCTGCAGGGAAACTCTATCAATTTACGAGAATCCCATTCGGAGTCACCAACGGTGTCGCAGCATTTCAGCGTACGCTCGAATATATAATAGAAAAGGAAAAGCTTAAAGGGACTTTTACTTACCTCGACGATGTCACCGTATGCGGAAAAGATGACAGCGATCACGATCAGAACCTACTGAACTTTCAAGCTGCTGCAAAAAGGTACAACCTAACTTTGAATGATCAAAAATGTAAATTTCGTCAGCTGACCATAAGTTTGTTGGGCTACACGATCAAAAATAATACCATTGAACCAGACAAAGAGCGTCTCCAACCACTACTACAGCTACCAGTCCCCACGAACACTGCTGAGCTGAAACGCGCTCTAGGGCTGTTTGCCCATTACTCAAAATGGGTGAAAGATTTTTCGACTAAACTACAGCCTTTAACGAACGTAAGCAGTTTCCCGTTACCTGAAAGTGCCGTTATCCAGTTTGAGCAATTAAAGTCAGATATTTGTAAAGCTTCACTGGTAGCAATTGATGGAGATGAGATACTGACTGTTGAAACTGACGCGTCAGAGTATGCGATAGCTGCCACGTTCTCTCAAAAAGGCCGACCAGTGGCATTCTTCTCCAGGACACTATCGAGTGCTGAACGGTTGAAAAAGAAGCATACGCTATTGTGGAAAGCCTAAGAAAGTGGCGGCATTTCCTGATGGGGAAATACTTCATGTTGATAACGGATCAACAATCCGTGTGTTTCATGTTCAACCAAAACCACTCTAGTAAAATTAAAAATGAAAAAATTCAACGCTGGCGTCTTGAGCTCTCCTGTTTTAAATACGATATCATCTATCGACCTGGCTCCCAAAACACTGCAGCAGATGCACTATCCAGAGTCTGCGCACTCATGGATAATAATAAATTATATGAGTTACATGCTCTACTATGTCACTCTGGCATAACGAGGATATACCACTGGGTACGCTCAAATAACCTCCCGTACTCGATCAATGACATAAAGACTATGACGACCTCTTGTAGAGTATGTGCTGAACTTAAACCACGCTTCATGACAACAAGAGGACAACTAATAAAAGCGTTGGCTCCCTTTGAAAGGCTGAATTTGGACTTCAAAGGGCCTCTTCCATCAAAATCGGAAGATAAATATTTACTCACCATAATTGACGAGTATAGCCGATTTCCATGGGCTTACCCTTGCAAAGACATGTCATCTGCAACGATCATCAAATGCTTACAAGACCTTTTTAGTACGTTTGGACATCCGCTGTACATCCATAGCGACAGAGGAAGCTCCTTTATGTCAGAAGAACTTAAAACTTTCTTGAGAGCTAACAGTGTTGCCTCTTCCCGAACTACTCCGTACAATCCACGAGGAAATGGCCAAGTAGAACGCCTTAATGGTACTCTGTGGCGTGCAGTACAACTCAGCTTGCGTTCCAACAACATAACAGTAGAACACTGGGAACGAGTCTTGAAGAACGCTCTTCACTCCATTCGATCACTTCTCTGCACATCTACCAACGAGACGCCTCACAAGAGACTTTTCAAACATCCGCGGAGGTCGCCCAATGGAGAATCAATGCCTACATGGCTAGCGCCAGGACCGGTTCTCGTTAAAAATCACGTTCGCTCAAAAAACGATCCCTTGGTGGAAGAAGCTGAACTGCTTGACTATAATCCACACTATTCCGTAATTCGAAGGTCGAACGGCACGGAGAGTACAGTGTCTAATAGGCATTTAGCCCCGCTTCCGAACGATTCTCGCTCTTCAATTGAAGAGTCATTTGAAGATGATTCCTTTGATGAATCCTTTCATTCAGTGAACGCAGACGGCCCCACTCCAGATCCTCAAGACGTGAATCTTCCGGGCACTTCACAAGAAGTTAGGGGAGAAACACCTGCCAACGAAAGACCCAAGAGGAATCGCCGGCTACCTTCTCATCTACACGACTTTGTGGTAGGAGGAGAAAACATAGACGGGGAGAATGACGTATAAACCTCCTTGTCACCGACTATTAATGTCTATGATTATTCTTTACATTGATTGACAAGTCGTGTCATGTGTATTTTATATTAAGTCGGATTGAAGCTAATTAAAGCTAAATATCTTATTTAGTTTATTTTAATTTTGCCACAGTACACCTTTGGACTACAGACGTTTAAAACGTTTTGACATTTTAAAAGTTAGTGATGAAGAAAAGTTAATTGTGCCATTAAAACCAGGAGAAACAAATATCCAGTATTATGTCACTAATGATGAGTTGTTTACAATACTTTCTGAAACTCACATAAGAACAGGCCATCGAGGAAGAACACGAATGCTTAAAGAATTGCAAGTTAGATACAAAAATATTACTTATGAAGTTGTAATGTTGTATTTATATTTGTGTAAACAATGTCAAATGAAACATAGTGCGCCTAAAAAAGGTATTGTTGTGAAACCAATGCTCAGTTCCGAATTGAACTCTAGATGTCAAGTCGACTTGATAGACTTGCAATCACACAGGGATGGCGATTACAAGTTTAAAGTGGTATATCAAGATCATTTAACCAAATTTGTCCAGTTACGACCTTTAAAAAGCAAGAGATCGGAAGAAGTAGCATATCACCTTCTCCAAATTTTTTTAACATTTGGTGCTCCCGCTATATTGTTTTCGGATAATGGCAGAGAGTTCAGTAATCGAGTCATATCTGAACTATGCGCTATATGGAAAGATGTTAAAATAGTGCACGGAAAGCCTCGTCACAGTCAAACACAAGGCTCAGTTGAAAGAGCCGATCAGGACATACAAAATATGTTAACTGCTTGGATGCAAGACAATGATTCAAACAAGTGGTCAGAAGGTTTGCCGTTTGTCCAATTCGCCAAAAACGCAACTTATCACGAAGGAATACGCCAGAGTCCTTATGAAGCCCTGTTTGGCGTTAAACCAAAAAGGGGTATAACATCGTCATCACTCCCTCGCAGGCAAATTTCAAACATTGAGACCGAAGAACAGCTAGAAGCTTATGTTGAGGAAATTTTGGGTAGTGACCATGTTGAAACAGACATGGATAATGAAAATACCATTGGAGCTGATCCGCGACCTGGCACGTCTTCATCTCAAGCACTGAGTGACCCGCAACCTGACACGTCTTCATCTCAAGCACTGAGTGACCCGCAACCTGACACGTCTTCATCTCAAGCACTGACTGATCCGCCACCTAACACATCTTCATCTCAAGCACTGACTGAACAACACGAGCTAATTTCTTTAAAAAGAGTAGCTGCAAAAGAGAATCTTCTACTTCAAACAACAAAAATGTTGCGAACCTCAAAAAAAAAGTTTCCTCCTGCCCAAATTGGTGATACCGTAAGAATTCAAGTCCCTGATGTCGACCGTGGTCGTACAGACCCTCGAAATGTGTTAGCGGTTGTTGTTGGAATAGAGGATTCAGACTTTTATAGATTAGCTAACAAAAATGGTACCTTGAAGCAGCTTTTCACCCGTAATCAGTTCGTAATTTGTAAAGAAAAGCTACTTTCCATGGACGAAGTTTCAACAAAAGAAATGTCGCTAAGAGAAGCAGCTTCTGCTAATTCAAAAAGTGGAGGGCAAGGCTATACACGTTATTACTTCAAAAGGAAGTGTTCCACGACTAAATGCAGCTGTAAAAGCAAGGAACTTTTGTGCAATTCGAAGTGTCACGGTAGTTTAAGTTATTGCAATAAATAAGATATTGTTCTTATTTTTTATATTTCATTTTATATTTTTATGTTCTACTGTTTGTTTTGAGTTCAACAAAGTCCTTTTCCCATATTATTTTAATAAATAAAGACCTATGGATTTTTTTTGTTTTTATTTCAAAAAAACAATTCTTTTTAACATACACCATGAGTGCATCCTGAATGTCGACAATCGCCGGTGTAAGTTAGAAATAATGAAATTTCAACAATATTTCGGACATACGTCAAGCAACGTTGAGAATGTTGACATTGTTGACCATTCTGGTTTGCGATTAGAAGGAATAACATCACTTGTGGACCGGTTTCGCAAACCAGAATGGTTGGTTCTATCTTAACAGATATACCAACCCCGTTTACTTTAGAAGTGTAATTCAATGTCTGTCGGGGCATATAGCCCGAGAAGTAGTTGTTGCTTCTTAGTGGTCGGTCTGCTCTTTGGAAATTAATTTTTCTAATTTTGTAAAGCGTTTAATAGTATTGAACTATTATTTTTTGACGTCTATAGATCACGCTTTACTGATATGACAATTATTTACAGGTAACTGTAATTAAGTAAATACCTACAAAACCGAGATGGTTTTCTGTCGATATAGAATTTTGGTTTGTGATTAGATGTAGAGATGTCGCTGATATCGCACTCTTAACATTTCCTTTACTAAGGCGAATGTATTGGTGTGGTATCAACGTAGTCTCTAGATCAGGATTATGCTCTCAGAGCTTCTGGTCGAATAGCATCTACCTTGTGCTGATGAGGCGCAAAAACGCCGAAACCGGTCCACAAGTGATGTTATTCCTTCTAATCGCAAACCAGAATGGTTGGTTCTATCTTAACAGATATACCAACCCCGTTTACTTTAGAAGTGTAATTCAATGTCTGTCGGGGCATATAGCCCGAGAAGTAGTTGTTGCTTCTTAGTGGACGTTCTGCTCTTTGGAAATTAATTTTTCTAATTTTGTAAAGCCTTTAATAGTATTGAACTATTATTTTTTGACGTCTATAGATCACGCTTTACTGATATGACAATTATTTACAGGTAACTGTAATTAAGTAAATACCTACAAAACCGAGATGGTTTTTTGTCGATATAGAATTTTGGTTTGTGATTAGATGTAGAGATGTCGCTGATATCGCACTCTTAACATTTCCTTTACTAAGGCTAATGTATTGGTGTGGTATCAACGTAGTCTCTAGACCAGGATTATGCTCTCAGAGCTTCTGGTCGAATAGCATCTACCTTGTGCTGATAAGGCGCAAAAACGCCGAAACCGGTCCACAAGTGATGTTATTCCTTCTAATCGCAAACCAGAATGGTTGGTTCTATCTTAACAGATATACCAACCCCGTTTACTTTAGAAGTATAATTCAATGTCTGTCGGGGCATATAGCCCGAGAAGTAGTTGTTGCTTCTTAGTGGACGGTCTGCTCTTTGGAAATTAATTTTTCTAATTTTGTAAAGCGTTTAATAGTATTGAACTATTATTTTTTGACGTCTATATAGATCACGCTTTACTGATATGACAATTATTTACAGGTAACTGTAATTAAGTAAATTTTCAAATGTTGCTTTAAAAAAGTTTTATTTTGGCAAATATAACTAAAAATTGTACTTATGGCTATTACAGGTTCAGAGTCATATCCTTACATTGCTACCTGCAGTACTCCAACTACCTCCAGCACAATACTTACTACATTAAAGACGCCCAGCAAACGTAAATGTAAACTTTTAAAGTATGTAAAAAGTTTATTACAATGATACAAGTAAGTAAAAAAAGTGTCTATAATGATTTTTTTCAGATATTAAACAAAGATTGAATTTACTGAGCCATGGAAATTGTAGTAGAGCCGTAAAGCTAACCTCCAAAGATAGAAAGTTTTATGGAATTTCCAAAAACATGGTTTCCCTAGCCATAAAATTTGACAGAAAACATTTATTTAGTCTATTTGTAGCTCTTGTGAACCTATAATTGTTATTATAGGTATTCTTAAAAAATAGACTACATTCATCATCACATACAGCTACATAGAATTGATTTGTTGGTATCTATTTATTCTTTCATAAATAAAAATAATGTATTTAAAAAGTCTTTTATTTTGGAATATTAATTCCTCTTTTCATGAAATTCCTCATTAATAGCGTTTTCGATTGATAAAAATAGTTTAAACTAATATATTATCCAGCTCACTGAAAAGATGCATGAAAATGTATTAGTACGCACTATTTCTATAATACCAAAAATAATAATTTAAATATATTTTGCAATTCTACTCGACACTTCGACAGGTACGTATCGTGGTTCGTGTAGTGTGTATAATAGTCAAAGCGATTGTAAGTAAATTTATTATATATATTGTCAATTTACTAAAACATCATACATCTTTGCAAACCGCTAACTGTTAAAATCTCAAAAATGAATAGTAATTCGGAGGGGGGAGAACCCCCTCCTAAGAAAAATCCACCAGATAGATCTGAAAATCGAATGGAAATCGATGGAAGACAATACGACTTAAACAATTTATATTCTAGCTCGGATAACGGACCGTACTATGTCATTGTTGAACCATCCGATAAAGATACTCGAATTTCTGCTGTTAAGGTAGGTCATTACATTTTCAATAATCAAACATTCAAGAAGGACATTATTGATATTAAACTAATAGGGAGAAATAAAGTAAAAATAATTTTCAAAAGTTATAAAATTGCGAATTCCATGGTAGGTCACAATTTAATGGTCGAAAACAAATTGGTCGCCCACATTCCAACTTTTTTTAATCACAAAAAAGGTATCATTAGAGAGGTCGATACGTTCTTAAACGAAAAATACTTATTAGACAATATTGAAAGCGATAAAAAGGTAGTGAATATACAAAGAATGAAACGTAAAATCATTGATTCAGATAATGAAGTACAATATGTACCACGACAAATGCTTGTCGTTACTTTTTCAGGTGATTTTTTGCCACAATGGGTTAAAATTAATTTAGTTAGGTTTACAGTGGAACCCTATATATATCCTGTAGTACAGTGTTTTAAGTGTCTACGGTATGGACACACCGCAAAATATTGTAAAAGCAGAACTAATAAGTGTAAAAAATGCGGTCAACTGCATGACGACCTCGAACATGTCGAATGTAAAGAAGATGATTACTGCATTTACTGCGGACAAAGTGGACATCAATCAGTATCAAAAAATTGTCCAAAATACATCCAACAGCGCAATATTAAAAAAATTATGTCTGAACAAAATCTTTCATTCAAAGAAGCCGAACAGGTAGAACAAAATCCCAGCTATTCTAAAATAGTTAGTAATAACAGATTCGACATATTAAACAATTTAGAAAATTTCCCCAATTTGCTAAGTAATGATAATAAGGATATTCCTTCAGAGTCCCCTTCAACCAGTCACAACTGGGTACCTCGGCCACCAATCCAACATTATAAGAAACGTAAAACAATATCTCCAGTCAGCATTAGAAATCCACCCACTTTTCAATCAAATACAACAATTCCCAAAAGTATTCTACCAAATCCTCACAGAGAAGATTTCCAAATTTATAAAGAAAAATTAGAAATCGAAATTTTACATAAAATACCTACTCTTTTCATGCACATTCTTAAAAAATTTAATTTAGCTATTCCAGACGGATCCGTTGTAGCAGAAACACAAAACGAGCTTAAAATAATTTTAGATTCGCTTATGGAAGTTAATAGTATTGCATTCAACCAAAATGGATAAAATGAATATTCATGTTTTGCAATGGAATTGTAACTCAATTATTAAAAATATGTCTAGCCTTAAAAATTTCTTAAAAAACTCTAAATATAAATTTGATATAATTACATTAAATGAAACTTGGCTTTCTCCAAGAAAAACGTTCACATTAGTTGGATATAATTTTGTTCACGTTGATAGATTAGATGGATACGGTGGTGTTGGTATACTCATCAAAAACAACTTATGTTTCTCTGAATTTGAATTTAGGAAAAATTTTAACAATAAAATAGAAATCTGCTCAATTAAACTTTTGGATCTCAAAATACATGTTATTTGCGTTTACAAACCGCCCAACGTACAAGCTACAACAACTGACTGGTCCAATATTTTCGCTCAGATACAGGGGGATACTCTTGTCTGTGGGGATTTCAATTCCCATCATAGTTACTGGGGCTCTACAATCGATAATAGTCAAGGTAACAGATTAGCAGACGCTATTGATGGAACTAATTTAATAGTTTTAAATGATGGAAGGCCAACTAAGATAAGCAGACCAAATGAAAGACCCTCAGCAATTGACCTCACTTTTGTTACACCAAACCTCTTAAGTCTAGCAGAATGGAATGTATTAGATGATACCTTAGGATCTATTCATTTACCTCTGCACATAACAATATCCTGTAATTATGTTCCATCAAATACTACCCCTTCAAGAAAGTGGATAGAGTCCACTGCAGACTGGGAGCTTTTCCAATATTTTATTGACAACGATATTACCCAGGTAAAAGTTGATTCTTTTGAATCACTTTTAAACATCATAAATAATGCAGCTGATAGATCTATGAAATCACGCAAAGGGGGCAATAAAAAAATATCAAATTCTATTTGGTGGGATAATGAATGCAATCAAATTGTTGTAGAGCGCAAAAATGCCTTTCAGGCATATAAAATTCAATCAAACTTACGTAACTATTTGAGCTTTAAACATGTTCAGGCAAAGGCTAAACTTATATTCAAACAAAAGCAACAACAATGTTGGGAAAATTTCATTAATCAACTAAATAAAAACACTCCCATTTCAAAAATCTGGACGTTTATAAAAAAAATTTCAAATAAAAATTTCACCTATAAAAAACAACCAATACACGAATCTTTGATAAACCAAATTTTTGACATCATAGCCCCAAATTTTGTACCGAATTTATTTGATGAAAATAACAATGATACAATCAACCCTCATATGGACATCCATTTTGACGCCATAGAATTAGAAGCTGCGATCAAAAATTCAAAATGTACAGCACCTGGAGCTGATTTCATTACTTATGATATAATTAAAAAGTTACCACAAACAGCTAAAAATATTTTATTAAAAGTTTTTAATGATTGGTGGGTTAACGGGAATTATGTTGATCAATTAAAACAAGTAACAATATGTCTTCTTCTAAAGCCACAAAAAGACAGGAGTCTACCCTCATCTTATCGTCCTATATCCTTGATGTCTTGTATCACAAAAACATTTGAACGTATGATTAAATCAAGACTAGAATGGTATATCGAAAAGAATTCGATTTTACCAATTGCACAGTATGGTTACAGAAGAGGCTACGGAACAATAGATGCGGTATCACATCTGGTTAATGAGGTTCAGATTGCATTTTCAAAGAACAAGTACTTAGTATGTCTATTTCTTGATATAAAGGGAGCTTATGACTCTGTGGATTTCAATATTCTTCAACAAAACATGATAAACGTAGGTTTTAGTAAAAGAACTTCTCAAAGCATTTTACAATTATACTTTGGACGAACAGTCTTTATTAAAGATCACAATAATATCCTACACGGACCTCGAACTGTTTATCATGGACTACCTCAGGGATCAGTATTAAGTCCAATTTTATTCAATCTATATTCTGGCAATATACATACACAGATTAATAACCTTGCTAACTGTATTCAGTATGCAGATGATTTCTGTATATACTCCATCCATAACTCATATGATGACAGCATACGTGCTCTCGAAAAAATAATGCAAATAGTGTTAAGATGGACAGAAGAAACTGGTATGACCTTATCTACAGAAAAATGCTCCATAATGTTTTTTACCAGACATAGACTGCGAACACCGGAGAGCCTAACTCTGCGTGGGCGCACTATGGCTGTAGTAAATGAATATAAATATTTAGGTATCATACTAGACACAAAACTACTGTGGTCCAAACATGTACTCCATATTAATAACAAATGTGAAAAAGGTTACAATCTAATTAAATGTGTAACTAAACGTAATTGGGGTTCATCACCGAGTACTGCAATTTTATTTTACAGAGCTTATGTGAGATCAATAATTGATTATGGATGTTGTCTATACGGATCCACTTCCAATTCTAATTTAAAGAAAATTGATCGCATACAGTATAAATGTTTACGATCATGTGTTGGTGGTATGAAGTCCACACCTGTTTATGCTTTATTGGCAGAATGCAATGAGCCTCCTCTGGAATTGAGACGGGAGCATTTGTCTCAAAAATATTTAATAAAACTTAGATTTTGTGAATCGCCCATGATCAACAAGTTGAGTGAGATCGCGGTAGAAGATTTAACAAATCGATATTGGAAGCTGAAAAATACACCCCCTCTTGCGAAGGCTTTTACTGAAACTATAAATTACACTAATATCTACAAAAAAGATAAAATCATCCCAGCATTTCGGGTGCAGTTTAGAGCTTTTATTACGAGTCACAGAGTTATAATTCCCAAATATTCATCTTCCAACAAAATCAATGCAGTCCTTCTGAAATCAATATTGTCAAACTTTGTTAATAAAATATTCATATATACAGATGGAACTAAAACGAAAGATGGGGTAGGATGTGGGATCTTTATTCGGACTTTGAACTTATCATATGGTTACAAATTACCCGATATATGTAGCATATATACAGCAGAACTCGTAGCTATACAGAAAAGCCTCAATTGGTTGATTACAAACCAATTAAGTAATGCTGTAATTCTTTCTGATTCTAAATCTGCTATCGATTCAATAAAATCTACTCATATAAGAGGTATTGGATGTCCTGTGCTATGTAGTATCAAATCTATGCTTTTGGAGTTAAATGTTACGTTTATTTGGGTTAAGAGTCATAGCAATATTACTGGGAACGAAAGGGCCGACCTGTTAGCGAAGGATGCAGTTATAAATGGACAAGTTTGCAATATTTCCACATCAGCAGATATAAACAGCACGATAAGTCAAAGAATTGCTAATAAATGGAAACAGGAGTGGACAAATATATCTAGATCCTCTACAAACCAGTACTTTCAAATTCATTCTACATTACCCCGTCCTCCCGAATATATATTTAATTATACAACACCCAAATTTTATTCATCAACTATATTTAGACTTAAAACCAATCACGGCAGATTTCCTGCACACCTTGCAAAACTTGGTATTATTAGATCATCATCCTGTAGTTGTAACGAATATTCTTATTGTGATTTGAATCACATCTTTTTTGGCTGCTCTAATAACGTCGTGAGATCCAAATGTTTAGTTGAGTCGCTTATGAAGTTGAATTATAACCTTCCGCTAAATATTACCCACATCCTAAATAATGCTAATAGAATTATTTATGATTTATTAATAAATTTCTTAAGGGAGTGCAACGTTACTATCTAAATTGAACAAAGCAATTTCCAAAACTCTGTGGCAAATGGAGTAATTTCCGTGCCATTTTTTTTCTCTCACACACACTCACACACAAATATATTTTGAAAAGCCAGCGACAGGTTGAATAACTAAAAGGACAGTGATTAATTTCTCAGGAGAGTGGGCCATCTATTTATTTCTTAGTGTTGTTAATCTATGATATAGATATAAATAGTTATTTGGTATTTTCACACAGTTTTTGCACCAAAAAGCGGATTGAGGCTTTCAAAAGTTTACATGCCTACAAATATTTTGAATTTGGCTTTGTGCTGAAAGTTTAGTCAAAGGAGTTTTCATTTTAGTAGGCGAGGTAATACTTGAGTTTATTATTTTTGATGTTATATTACCATTATCCTCTATATCAAGAAAAAGTAGCTGAGAAACCCTACAACATGTACAGGAAGTTTCCATAGATGAATAAGAATAGCTAGGTAAAGAGATAGTTCAAAATTTTATTGCAAGCATAACCTTATCCCATGCAGAAGTTTGGCGGGCTAGAAAAGCTCTTTTTTGTAATAATGTTGATGATGGTAGACCAATGGTATTACGTGATCAAGTGAATGAAAAAATGATTCCATTTTGATTGCATAAATTCAAAAACTGTTCCCAACGACTTTGGTATTGCAGTGTGTTCAAAAGAAAGCTTAATTTTTTTCTTGGAATGTAATTCAAATGAATGAAAATTATTTTTAAATTTGTGTTATGTAAAAGATGTTAATACATATTAAAAAATGTGAAAATAATAAAAAGTTTCACTCACCTTCACATAATCCTTTAATGCCTCAATGATAGACTCACAAACTTCGGGCGCTATTGTTAATATCGATTGTTTAGATATTTTAAATAGGTGAGCTTAGCTACTATATGAATCTCATGTAGCAAGAAAAAGGAGAGTAATTGCAAGTCTTTATTTTGCAGGTATAGCCAACCTGAAGTTCGTGTCTGTTAGTTTACAGATTCTATATGTCCTTCATACTAACTTTTATTTTATTGATAGCTCTCAGCATTTCTCTACGACTAGATCATATATGTAGGAATCAATCAATTTTGATAGATTGTCAGATAAATTAAGAAATAAAAACTGCTTACAATTTGAAGTTGTTATTTGCAAACACAACAGATTGGCGACGAGGATGGGATAGAACTACATATTCATTATAGATTAACCATGCCAAATAAAAGAAATCGAAGAAGTATGAACCTACAAGATACTCAAGCTTCAGACTCAAGTTCAAGTAATACAACTACAGTAATTCAAAATACATTTACAATTGAACCTTGTGATGCTACAAAGTCACAATGGACTCGATGGGTACAACGATTCAATGGCGCTTGTGAAATTTATGGAATCGTTGAAACTAGTAAGGTCTCTTATTTTTTACATTTTATGGGCTCAGAAACATACGACATACTTTGCGACAAACTAACACCACAAGATCCAAAATCAAAGGATTTTCAAGAATTGGTACAAACTCTCCAAGATTACTTCAATCCTACTCCACTGGAAATTGCAGAAATTTTCCGACTACATCAACGGAAACAACAGGAGGGTGAATCTATACAACAGTACATCACAGCTTTACAGAAAATGTCAATTTCTTGCAATTTTGGCGATTATTTGAAGAAAGCATTACGCAATCAATTTATTTGGGGCCTACGTAATGATAAAATTCAAAGTCGGTTATTAGAAAAGAAAGACTTGACATTAGATAAAGCTGTAGAAATAGCTGTGGGTATGGAACTCTCCGCAAAAGACACTGCTGAATTACATACTAATAAAAATTTAAATCAAATCAGCTTTAAATCTAAAACAAACATACCTACAGGTATTTCAAATAAAAGTTCAAATTTTTCAAAATTCTGTTTTCGATGCGGCGATCAAAAGCATTTAGCTACAGGTTGTCCTAATAAAGATAATTTAATTTGTACTTTTTGTAGCAGGAAAGGTCACCTTCAGAACGCGTGTAGGAAGAAATCTTCAAATACTTATCAAATTGATTTTCACAATAATGAAAAACCAGCTGAGGAGATAATAGCAATTGAATCTCATCAAAATATTTACAAAGAAAAATTTTATCAAACCTTGGTTGTTAATGATAAAGAAATCACTTTTGAAGTAGACAGTGGTGCTGCAGTATCAGTTATAAGTAAGCGTGAATTTGATTTACTTTTTCCAAATACTACCATTAGTCAAACGGATCTCAAACTAATTTCCTACTGCAAAACGTCTCTTGCAGTTTTAGGGTATTTATCTTGCAAGGTTTCATTTAATGATAAAAATTTTGATTTGAACTTGTATGTTGTTACAGTTGACAGAGATCCACTGTTGGGTAGAGAATGGATTCGTCAAATGCATTTGGATTTGTTTTCTACTTCTCTTGATCATATTGTTAATACATCTACGGAATTATTGGTCAAGGAACTAGAGGAAAAATATTCAAGTGTGTTTACTGCCGGGATAGGCAAATTTAAGGGTATGCAGGCTTCAAGTTCATTAAAAGAAAATACAAAGCCTATTTTCTGTAAAGCGAGATCAGTTCCTTTTTCTCTAATTCCTAAAGTAGGGAAGGAAATTGAAAACTTGCTTTCTCAATGGATACTTACTAAAGTGGATAGATCTGACTGGGCTACTCCTATAGTTCCTGTAGTAAAAAGTAATGGAAATATTCGAATTTGTGGAGATTTTCGAGTTACACTCAATAATAATATTCAAGTGGATAAACATCCTTTGCCCACAATTGATGAATTATTTAATTCAATGGCAGGTGGAAATAAATTTACTAAGCTTGATTTGAGTCAGGCTTACTTACACATTGAAATACGACCTGAAGATCGTCATTTATTAACATTAAATACGCATGAAGGTCTGTATACTAGTAATCGCTTGATGTTTGGCATTTCCTCTGCTCCTGCAATTTTTCAGAGAGAAATGGAAAAAGTTTTACAAGGTATACCAGGTGTTTCCGTTAATCTAGACGATATTAAAATAACAGGGGAAAATGATACTATACATTTAGATCGCTTAAATGAGGTTTTAAAAAGATTATCAGTACACAACTTACGTATTAATAAAGAAAAGTCTATTTTCTTCGCTGATAGTATTGAATATTGCGGGTATTTGATAAATTCCAAAGGCATTCATAAAATAAAAAGTAAGGTTGAAAGTATTGTGAATGCTCCGAGACCCACTGACAAAGCTCAATTGAGATCATTTGTAGGATTAATAAATTATTATGGAACATTTTTAGAGAATTTAAGTACTCTCTTGTATCCCCTTAATAAATTATTACATAAAAACGTGAGATTTATATGGAATCAAGAATGTGAGAATACATTTATTTCAGTAAAGAAACAAATGTTGGCTGATAATTTCTTGGTTCATGTTGATCCAAATTTACCTTTAATTTTGGCTACCGATGCTTCACCATACGGAGTGGGTGCAGTATTATCTCACTTATATCCTGATGGAACTGAGAGACCGATACAATTCGCATCTCAAACTCTCAGTGACACACAGAAAAGATATTCTCAAATTGATCGCGAAGCATACAGTATAATTTTTGGCGTAAAAAAATTCTATCAATATCTATATGGAAATCGATTCACTCTTTATACTGATCATAAACCTTTACTTCAAATTTTTAATCCAACAAAATCTCTACCAGTATTGAGTGCTACGCGTATGCAACATTATGCAATTTATTTACAAGCCTTTCAATATGATATTCGTTATAAAAATACTAAAGATCACTTTAACGCAGACTTTTTGTCTCGATTACCAATTAAATCTGAATCTCTAACAATTTTCGATGAGCCAGATGTTTTTGAATTGCAACAAATTCATACATTACCTATTTCTTGTTCTCAAATTGCTTATGAAAGTCAAAACGATGTTAATCTTAAACATTTATTAGACGCTCTACAAACTGGTCGAGACATTGCTCGAAAATACAGATTTAATATTCCACAAACAGAGTTTTCATTACAACAAGGTTGTATAATGCGAGGAATTCGAGTTGTAATACCTCATAAATTACAAAATCAAATTTTACAAGAATTGCATGTTTCCCATTTTGGAATAAACAAAATGAAAAACTTAGCACGAAGTTATTGTTGGTGGTCAAATATTGATAAAAGCATTGAAAATATTTGTAAAAACTGTACGGAGTGTCAACAAATTCAAAACAATCCAACAAAAACACCCGTACATCCATGGGAAAAGACTTCCGAACCATTTGAAAGAGTTCACATTGATTATATGGAGTTTTGGGGTAGGAACTATTTCATATTAATTGATGCATATTCACGTTGGTTAGAGATATATATAACCAAAGATAAATCTAGTTTCGCAACAATACAAGTTTGTAATAAAATATTTTCTACATTTGGAGTACCAAAATATTTAGTTAGTGATAATGCGCAACAATTCGTAGCTTATAATTTTCAACATTTTCTTAAATTTCATGGTATTAAACATAAATTAATAGCTCCATATCATCCTGCTACTAATGGATTAGTAGAAAGGAGCGTTCAGACCGTAAAAAAATATTTAAAAACTCTTAAATCTCACAGTAAATTATGTGATGCTGAAAATCAATTGAATGAATTTTTATTACAATATCGTAAAATGCCTCATTGTGTCACTCATCAGTCTCCTTCAAGTTTAATGTTTAACAGGGAAATAAGATCCAGACTTGATAATATTAGACCCACTTCACATACCGTGCTGGTAACAAATGATACCGATATTAAAGTTCGTAGTTTTCTGCTTAACCAACGCGTCTTGGTTAGAAATTATTCAGGTCAGGAAAAATGGATTTTTGGTTATATTCATAAGATATTAGGAAAGTTACACTACTTAATTAAACTTGATGATGGTAGAATTTGGAAAAGACATGTGGATCAATTGCGAGGTGCATAACTGGTATTACATGATTGTTGTTGTTTTTAAAGTTATATACGTTCTGAATGGTTGACTGGGGAAGGACTGTTAGTATACAGATTCTATATGTCCTTCATACTAACTTTTATTTTATTGATAGCTCTCAGCATTTCTCTACGACTAGATCATATATGTAGGAATCAATCAATTTTGATAGATTGTCAGATAAATTAAGAAATAAAAACTGCTTACAATTTGAAGTTGTTATTTGCAAACACAACAGTGTCACTTTTCATTATTTTTAATTCGGTAAGTTCAAGAAGTTTTTCAAAATCTACTAGTGACATCCTGGAAAAATGTTGAAACAATTTGTAATCTTCTTCAATTTTTAAATCCCGCAACATATGACTTCCGCTATATGTTTTTCTGCTATGGAAGACACTTGTCACCCTCCATCGTCGTTTTCTTTTCACCTTTTTCTTTGTTTTACGTAAATCTTGAAGAACAATAAAAGCATCACTCGCACTCGTATACCAAAAGACCAAAATCATATTTTTGTTTGCCCTTTTTGTTTTATTTGACAGGTCGCTGGAATGCCTAATGGTTATATGAGCGAGAGTATAGACCATTCCAGAATGAAGTCACCGACAAGTCAGCCATATTGTTCTGGGTCCTCATGTCATATTCTATTCAGTTTTCATTGTTTACTGGTAAAAAACGGATGATAGTTAGCCTTTAATTTACAATTAGTTCTTAAAATTATCTAAAATGCCATCTTTTGTAGTGTTTATCAGTATGCAATGCGGGGAGAAAGAGTTAAATTAGTTATTTGACAGGTCGCTGGATTGCCTAATGGTTCTATGAGCGAGAGAATAGACCATTCCAGAAGGACGTCACTGACTGGTCGGACATATTGTTCTGGGTCCTCATATCATATTTTATTTAGTTTTCATTGTTTACTGGTAAAGAACGGATGATAGGTGCATTTATAAGTGCAGTGCGGGGGGAAAGAGATAAGGTAGCTTTTTTCAATTACCGGCAGTTTTAACAAAGCGAGGTTACTATTTAATTGATCTCTCTGAGTAGCTACGCGATGCTTGGATTAGTTCTTTAAAACGGGGCCCCCTCAGTGAATCACAACTTGAAACTTGGCGAGTGTGTTCTCGACATCTTATCGAAGGTTTGTTAGTGTGAAATAAACAATATTCAGAACCTAATCATACTCAATAATCAACGTAAACAATGGCAAAACGGGATAAGTACATACGGAGTAACCTTACAAGAAATTTTTGACTACAGTAAGAAGAGCGGAGCGCGCATATAGCTTGGTCAATGCATGAAAGTTAGACTTTCTGCCGTATAATCGGAGTCTAAACCACGTACTTTTGACCGAGGTGGTAACAAAAAATTATTTTCAT
This sequence comes from Lochmaea crataegi, assembly GCA_947563755.1. NCBI lineage: Eukaryota > Metazoa > Arthropoda > Insecta > Coleoptera > Chrysomelidae > Lochmaea > Lochmaea crataegi. The sequence goes on along the minus strand of OX387427.1, from coordinate 41,214,266 downwards.
CCTTAACAAAATCCACATCATCTAGCAGAGAAACAACAAGGTAGTAACGCGAAATTCCTTCAACTAGAGACATGTTGTTACTTTCGACCGAAACTCCTCGAACTAGATAAGTACGTCTGGTCATTTTACAGGAAAATGTAGATGCGGTTTAACTAGTGCCAACTAACAGAAGCTCTTCGTACTAGACGTCTCGTTATTTTACAGGAAAACATCGGTACAGTATACCTAATGAAATCTATCGGAAATCCTTTGAACTACGATAACGACTGTGTTGGTGTGGCACAACTAACGCAACTTGCGAAACTATTTGAACTACGATAATGACTAATGTCGATGCTGAATTACTAACGCCATCTATTAGATATCGTTTGCACTACGATAATGACTGTCGGTGTTGCATAAGTAACGACATATAGCCCCCATCGGATTCAGACAGGTCTGGGACTGTCTATAAAAACTCTTAACCCTGGCAAACCACAGTGCCACAAGGGTATAGTAGGCAGTGAAACGACAGATACACTAGCAAAAAACACAGCTCCCAAGGGAGGATTTCTCCAAGAAGGACCTAGTAAAAAGACTGTTTGTTAAGCATGATGAGGACAACTTGTAGGCCAAGCAGTAGGTAAATTCTTATGACAAAAATCATAGTAGAAAACGGATTGTGCCATCATGTTAAAGACATAATGTAGTATGAATCTGATATATTTTCGACTCGCAAATGTTCACGAAATTGTTATAAACGTTTAAAACCTCATTTTTTTAGTTTTTTGTTAATAACACGAAAGCTTATTGAGTAATCGTAATGGTGTCAAGAGATGAATTTTAGATAATAAAAATACCAATACAACTCATTATTTAGCGAAGTGATTGGATTATTAAGAGCGAAAAAAATTTGAAATAACTGAAAATTCGTAATTATTTCAAAAAAATGCATATCTTCGAGATTTTCAAGTTATAGCGTTGTAACTTCGTAGAACACAAATCCTTTGTATTCACTTTATTTGCGCGAAGAACAGGTACGAAATTGGACAGTTACTTTTGTTGCACTTTTGTTGCACGCTCGGGAATACGGCCGAAAATGATGGACCGCCGGAAAGTAACGGAGTAGAAGGGTAGCGGGGATCGAGGAGATGCATACTATATAGATATACGATCGTACTGGCGAGCGGCGAAACCAGTCATTTTAGGAGGTGTTCTTGGGTGTTTTTGACCAATTTTGCATTCTGTTACACATAGAAAATATACATTCTGTTGCTCTACATCTATACTTTTTAGTACCGTTTTAAAATTTGGAATCGGACTATCTATACCGCATCCAGACCTACTGCAAAATATTGCATTAAAAAATTGCAATTGCAACAAAAGTAACTGTCCTATGGTACCTGCTCTTCGCGCACATAAAGTGCATACAAAGGACTTATTTTCTACGAACGCTATAACTTAAAAAACTACGAAAACGACGAAGATATGAATTTTTAAAAATATGACGAATTTTCCAGTTTTTCCGAATTTTTTTCGCTCCTAATTATCCAATCACTTCGCTGAAAAATGCGTTGTATTAGTATTTTTATTGAACAACATTTACGAGTCGAAAATATATCAGGTTCGTACCACGTATGTCTTTTACATGATGATACAGTACCTATGTTTTCGGCGTTTTCTACTAGGATTTTTGTCAAAAACTCACTATTTTGATGCTCTATTCAAAAAGCATAAATACAGATGTGCCAAAGACTCGGAACTTCTGACTGGATGTATTGTAATAATAAATCAACGTCTTCTAGCGGAAACTCTTTAGACTAGATACTTGTCGTTATTTCACAGGAAATGCTCAGTACATTATAACTAGCGCTATATATCGCATTACTTTCGAACTACACCGAAAAAATAAAAATGCGGTTCAATTTACAGGTTTATTTCCATTCATCTATCAATGTGTCATTATGTAAATAACTTACATGACTTATACTTATATCTTTATTATATTAGGGCAGTTTTAAAACTATTACATTCTTTTTAAGCGCGTATTTAATAATTAAATTTCAAACTTACAAATACCTACAATTGCTTATTTCGAAAATCGAAAACTATTTTTCTGTCCGGTGAACTATCCGGTAACAATAAATAATTGCACTCGGCTATATAAAAGAGATTATCCGTCGAAAAAATTACGGCAAATAATATTCTATTAGCAAACATTTTATATGTATCATAATGCACAGAAATCATTTCAATATATATAATATATATATATATTTTTTTTCATGTTTTCCAAAAAAAAATATAAACATATCCCTAAACTGGAAAAAATTATCTCCATTGATGGTGAGTAGTGAATATTTTTTGCGCTTTTCTTTTAAAAAGATGGATTGTCCGCGATTTCTTCGTCGGATAATTTTATAAATAGAGGAGTACCATTTTTTTAGGAAATGGTCAAAAATGCGTAATATCGGATAGTTCACCAGATCCCTATTTTTAATCCGACACTTCCACACGTTACACAATTACCTACCTTATTGGTAGGCATAGACAGAGGTACTTTTTTTTGTATTTTTAAAGGTACTTTTTATTTTATAGTCTAACTTATTCTAACATCCAAATAGGGAACTAAACGACGGTGTTACGAAAAAAACAAAATTAAGCATAATTTAGTAGTACGAGAATTATTCGTTTTTTATTGTCGAGCTTGGCATCTTTAATAAAGAATGAAAAACCGTCGATGGAAATTTTTGTAAGTAATACAATTTATCACAGGGTAGCCCAAACAATCTCATCCTACCACCGAAAAAATAAAACCAAAGGATGTATTTAGAGGTTCCCTGGAAAATAGCAAAAAAAATTGTGATTTAATATTTGAACGACTAACGCCACAAATTCTATTCTATCACAATCAATGCACCATTAAATCACCAGAAATAAGATCTGTCATCAAATGTCAGCATGAAACAATTCTTTACTTGGAATAACATCGAGCTCCAAATCAATAGGAAGGACTGGAATAAGAGTGTACGGGCCAGGTACCCACCAACCACAGGCAACTTTCAAGCGAAAACTCACGAGATGGGAAAGTTCAATTTAAAAAAGGGCAAAGGCAAAGGATTATTATCATGTCGGACAGTCAAGTATCCATTTGTGTCATCAGAGCTAAAATGGTACGAGAGTGCCAGAAAAAAAACTTAATAAACTACCGTGAGTTGCAGGATACACTGGGGCAGAACTGAATGAAGTAGCAGATGAACTAGCAAAGAGAGGATCTGAAACACCCTTCTGGGGACCGAAAACTCTTTGCGGTATTAGTACCAATATAATATTGGAATAAACACCGAAGAAAGAAAAAATCTAACAATTGGAAAGATCTGGTAGTTCTAAGATACCACTGGCAAACTATGACCAGTTTAACCTTCATATTGAAAATTCTGTGTGAACATCTCCAATACCAAATAAAAACATCTTGTCGGGTTGATTAGTAGGACGAGCAAGGTAATTGGTGACATGTCGAAAAACAATTTAACACAATTTGGTTGTTTTCAAGCAAAAGTTAAGAGTTGTTGTAGATAATAGTGATTATGAAATCAATGTTCTTGGATGCTATGCTGCTAATCCCGAAGCGTTATTACGTTGTGCTGTGAGAGATTTAAGCGTACCAATGGTATCCACTCAACGAATTTTAAAAGAACATAAGTTCCCTACTCTTTTAACCCAGTTCAAAGTTTGAAGCAAACAGACTATAATAGAAGAATACAATTTGCAGAATTTATGTCAAGAAGATAATGCGAATATTTGAAGAATATTATATGGTGCGATGAATCAAGATTTACGAAATTCGCATTACTGGAGCGAAGAAAATTAACACTTAACAGCCTGTATAATATGTAATTTGTATAATATGCTAAAGAACTGACGGACAGCTTGAATTGAAGCCATCTTCTAAGACATCACTGAAGGACCTTTACAAGGGAATGGAGTTATGGAGTGTGTGTTGAGAAACTAATCTCGAAAGACACAAAAAGTCCAAGAGACTGAGGTGTATCTGGCGATAGGAACAGCATCCGAGCAAAAAAAATCTTGTAGAATGAAAATTCGACCAAATTCCAACAGATCAAACCCCGGAAATGGTGACAAGACATATCGTAACGCGACAGTTTGTAACTCCACAAATGGTAACGGACAATTCGTAACGCCAACAATTCGTAACGGCGACAATTCGTAGCATCGACAGTTCGTAATCACAGCTCTTCGTAACGGTATAATTTGTAACACCAGCATTTAGTTTTTTTAGCAAGTTTAGCATTACTCGATTCAGGCAAAAATGCATTTTGTATACTTTCGTACACTAAAGTCCAGTAAAGCTAAACTTGCTAAAAAAACTACATATTGGCGTTACGAATTATACCATAACGAAGAGGTGTGGTTATGAACTGTCGATGTTACGAAGTGTCGCCGTTACGAATTGTCCGTTCCCATTTGTGGGGTTACGAATTGTCGCGTTACAATATGTCATGGATTCCCCAAAAATATCCCAATACAAACTGTCGGTAACCTCAACCAGATTTTATTAGGTCAGTTTTTTACGGTTATCTGTTAACTTCTTCGCTATACCAAAATTGACAATAGAACAATTGAAGTGATGCATATTTGGAAGGAATTGAAAGGGATGAACATTAATAAAATTATTTATCGAAAATGGAAATAACTTTTGAAAAATAGTGAAATTTGAGGAAAATGAAATCGTGAATGATCCCAAAAGAGGAATTTTGAGCTGCCACTTGGTGAGCTTTTTCTGGAAAATAGATGGTCACCAAATGTTTTCCGAGAATATTAATTTTTTTCAACAAACCGCGTGTATTGAATTTATAAATGTTTAACCCTGTACGTTTAACGAATTATCCCCGTACTTGTGATGTAAACAAAAAATATTTAAAAAGTAATTATGAGATATTAAGTTTTAAGACACGCTTTAGGTGATGCTTAATATATAGTTAAAAAGATATCATTATATATTCTTTAAAATTGGGATTTTCTACGTGTTTTTATTTCTGCCACAAGCTTACCAAAAAATTTTCTGCCTTGGTTTCCTTATAAACTACAAATTTTCTTTTTTTTTAGTTTTCTTACTTCGACAAATTCAATACATTTAATTTACAATTTTTTATTATTTTTATTCACAACAACCTCGTCGATTTTGACGTCGAACGTGGACCAATAAAACGTGAGCAAAGTTTTCCAAGTTTTTCTCAAGTTTAACCAAGCCCTGAAAAAGAAACAAAAATTAAAAACAGACAATTATGGGGACTTCTGATAACACAAATGAATTAGTCCCTTTAAAAAAATGTATCGTACGTTTATGATGAATGCACTTTTTTCAAATAGATTAACCCCTTTTAAAAATTTTATCGTACGCCCATGCCAAATGGAAATTTTTAGAAATGATTTAACCCCTTTTAAAACATGTTCCGTACACTCTGAAAAATTTTATAATCAGATGAATCACTCTATCGTACTTTATCGTACGCCTATAATAGGAAGAAATTTTCACAAATGAATTAATCCTTTATATAAAGTTTATCGTTAACCATCCAAAAAGAGCATGCACATGATACAGTCAAGGCGCAGCACGTCATATTAGCAAGTTGATATGAATTACATGCCCCAATTTGAAAACTTCTTCACTTAAAATGTGTTTGTACATTGAAAAGTTTACCTTTTATACGGGGGTGGACCGTTTCAGGATTCAAACCCCGGTGTTATTGTATATGTATGAAACTGCGTTATCCTGCGTCGTCGGGGGTATTTTCCTTGTTGAAGAATTGTTATTGTAAAAGTGTGAAGACTTTCTCATGCTCGTAGACGATGACATCAAAGCTACTGTTTCGTAATACCGTAGTCTTCCACAACATCTACAGAAAAATAGATATTATAATAATCATTTTATGAGAAAAACTCAAAAATATATAAATGTCTGCAAATTTATTAAAAGAATAACGTGAGAACCAACAATGGGAGCAAATTGAGAATTCATGCAGACATGTTAAGTGTGTTGAATGAATCGGCTCCTTTATAAAAAATGGTTTACAAGAACATAATATGAGGAAGAATTGACAAAATTTTAAAAAGTTTTTGACTATTCGACCACAGCATAATAACAATCGTTTCTATGAGCTACAGTGTTTGATATAATCTATGGGTAATTATTCACACGAAAAATTCATAACCTCCACCATTTAGTCTATAAAAACAACTTTAAACAATTTTCATAAAATAATTCCGAAATGATACGCAATAGGCATGATTACTGCTCCATGAGGTTTTAGAGGAGAAATTCACGTTTTCAAAATACAATTCAAATTTCGCACCAAAACGTCAGAATATTAATGGCGTCGCTATGACATCACACATCTGTGAATACTTCAAAAATATTTCACAGTTTGCAAACTAAGAAATTATTTGATTACTAATTTGAATTATTTTGTGTGATAGTCATGAATTATATAACGAGGAAATATCATGTGAAACCAGAAAATACGATAAAAGTTCGAACGACATAGGGGAAATCCGTGTAATTTGGACCAGTGTGTAAATCGGTCCTTTTCGATAATTCCAAATACGGAATATGTAGCGACATCTTACTAATTAGTTACAAACATTTCCCAACCAACATGCAGTTAGATGGCAACGTCGATGAAATGATCTAGTTAACTACAGATTGCCAGCCAGTTCAGTTGTAGCACGTGTATTGATATAAGTATATGTGATTTTGGTGTGTTAATAGATACTTTAAACAAACCGTAAAATTTTCTGCGTATCCGTAACCGTATACCTTAACGTATCGATTTACGTTCACCGCAAATTATCCTTTAAGGCAGCACCAATTAACCCATACGTATACGAAACAGATGACGTTAGGCTTTCTAACCTCAAATTTTTTTTCAATTTTGCTTATAAAAATTGTTTTAAATTTTGTTTCATTTCCATAGAGAATTTCCAATTTATTTTCATCTTGTCTCCACAATATCCTATCTCTGATTTTGAGATTTCGGCGGATGGAATATCTAATTAATTTTACATAATTATGGATGAAATACTTCACCTCATCCTTATCGATCAGGATAATGAAGACGACGATGATTTGAACGATATACTGATGGGACATATTTTACATGATAGTTACCTCCTGGGCGACCGAGCAGCCCTATATGGAAATTTCGCGCCAGAACGTGAGAATAGTAATGGCGTCTCTATGACATCACACATCTGTGAATACTGTGAATATTTCACTGTTTGCAAATTAAAAAATTATTTGATTAAGTACTAATTTGAATTATTTTGTGTGATAGTCATGAATTATATAACGAGGAAATATCATGTAAAACCAAAAAACACCAAACTGCACCAAATGAAATAAACATGTAAAATAAAAATTAGGTTATTTTAATGACAAAATCGACATTATTGACAACTGACAGGAAGTTTACGGATACGACGGTAGGTACGTAACGATAAGGGCAACGTAACGCACCGAATCTATTCTGCGCATGTGCAGATCGATGCGGATACGGATACGTTAGAAATTTTGAACATGCTAAAAGTGTCTAATATCTACAAAGTAAGTATCAATTTTAAAATTCTTTTGTAAATAGGTTGATTCGCACCCATCTACGAAAGGCATACTATAGTCAAAAAGTGGAAAAGTTTATTAGGTAACTAAGAACTAAGAAAAATAAATATGGCCAAAATATAACCTTGTGTAAATCGGTTCAGTCAAGAATGTGTAATTTGGTCCCGGTCCGAAATACACGAATTTAATTACAAAATATATTTTTATTTTTTAAGGATGTCATCAAGAGCTGATCGAAAAAGCAAAGGCATTTATGGTCAATGGACAAAAGAGAATATGGATGCTGCAATTAAAGCTATTAATTTAAAACACGCAAAAGCATTTTTAATTCCAAAAACAACTTTAAAAAGAATAATAGGGAACACAAGTAAATGTGCTTATGGAAATAACTTTATCATACGCAGACAAACAGATTTTCCTACGGCAGTGTAAAAATATCTCGTTAACCATATTCTGCATTAAAACAAGATTCAATGATGAAAAAAAGTCAGCTGGAAAAGAATGGTAGGCAGGCTTCATGAAATGACATCCAAATATAAGTCTTCGTCTCCCTGAAACAACTTCACCAGCGCGAGCTGCAGGATTTAACAAAATGGTTGTTCATAATTTTTTTGACGTTTACGAAGAAGTAATAAAGGAAAACAATATTACCGCAGACCGTCTTTTCAATGCCGATGAGACATCCCACACTGTTGTCCAGAAACCAGAGAAAATAATTGCCCTAAAAGGTAAACACCAGATAGGTGCCATAGCATCGTCTGAAAGAGGCCAAAATGTTACGGGCATGTATGCAATGAGTGCGCCTGGAAACTTCATCCCACCTATGCTTATTTTTGCTAGGAAGCGTATGAAGGATGGATGGAAGGAACAAGGTATTAATCGTATTAGATGGACACAGTAGCCATACCCAGAGTATGAAAGCATTAGTATAAGCTCGTAATCACGGTGTTATTATGCTTTCGTTTCCTGCACATTACACCCATAGGATGCAACCCCTTGATGTTGGGTTTTTCAAACCCTGAAATACTGTTGCGAGGTCACCAACTCAAAGCCGGTCACTCGACTATAAATTTTGGCGAATGCGCTTTCAAGAACATTCTAGGAAGAACGTTTTGTTTACGCATATGACAAGCGTGGAAAATTCAAGAATTTTCCAGAATTGATGAAGACTATACGCGGGTTTTTGAGTGAGTTGATATTTATTAGAACTCAGACAGCTAGTTAGTGAACAGGGTTAGTAAAAATTTATTTAACAGTACAGAGAGTTCTGAGTAATCAGACAGTGAATGAAAGAGTGAAGAGAAATAGTTTAATATTCAAGTGGTGAAAATAAATTAGAACTATTATACAGAGTGTAAATTAGTAGACAGTAAGTAAAGTGTGTATATGAATTAAGTCAAATACAGTGTGTAGCTGTTTTGATAAATAAATCAGTAGTAATTAGCCATAGTAGTGTGTATAATTATATACCGCCCGTGAAAACTAATTAAATAAACATTACATTGGTGTTAGGAGTGGGATAATATGAATAAATAATTACGTAAAAATGGATAAGAGACTAAGTGACCTGAAAGTGATGGAACTTAGAGCAGAATTGGAAAATCGCGAGCTGGAAACGTCCGAAAAAAAGAGTGAATTAGTTGAATGATTGAAAATAGCACTGGAAAGTGACGGCTTGGATCCGGAAACATTCTATTCAACGACGAAACTTTCACCTTAATCTCATCAATTTCCGCTAAAAAGGATGAGATTTCTACTATGAAGAACGAGATTTCTGATATGGAAAACGATATTTCCGCTAATATGGACGAGAAGATTTCTTCTATGATGAACGATATTTTCGTCGATATCTTATTAATGAAAAATGACATTGCCGCTGAAGTCGAAAATAAAATTTCGTCCCTTAAATCAGATATTGAGAATAAGATCACAACGATGGACGAGAAAATGGAAAATAAGATAACAACAATGGATGAAAAAATCCAGGAGCTAGAGACAAAGATGGGAGATTTAAGAACACAAGGTTCATAAGGAAGTTTGGAGATATTGCCAAGCCACTAACTCAACTCACAGAAGAAACAAGAACTTTTCATTGGGACGAAGAATGTCAAATTGCTTTTGAAACCCTGAAGAAACGTTCAACCACGGCATCGATACTAGGATATCGGTTACCAGAGAGAGACTTCATCCTCGACACTGATGCAAGCAACGTAGGAATTGGAGGAGTGCTCTTACAGATCCAAGGAGGACATGAAATAATGCTGGGATATTTCAGTGAAGTCCTCTCCAAACCAGAACGAAAATACTGCGTCACGAGAAGAGAGCTTTTGGCGGCAATGAAGTCTTTGGAACACGTTTACCAGTATCTGCAGATTGAACGACTTCAAGAGTACGATTTCAACATCGAAAATCGGGCTGGTGTGAGCCACCGAAATGCCGACTCCTTGTCTAGACGACTGTGCACACCGAAAACAAATACATATAAACTTAAGTTAGTAGCGGAGAAGAACGAGAATGGAATAAATGAAAAAGAGAAGGACAAAAGAAATAAAAGCAATAAGAAAGAATGCAAACCAGAAGCAAGTGACACATGCCACGCTGGTATCGAAACTTTTTGCCTCGTTTACGATGAAAAGTATTATGAAGATTGGATACAGTGCAAGACATGTGAAAGATGGGCACATGTAGTTTGTGCTAATAGAATTGATGTCAACTATTACCTGTTACTGCGATAATTGTAGAAATTAGGTACCTATTTTTATGTAAGAAGTATTCTATGTATTTTTCCAGCATTATTAAGAATTATCAAAATGTTTTATGTTATGTAGTATTTTTTATCATGTCCACCCAATATTCGAAATAAAAAATATTAAAACCAAATTACACAGCTAAAATCCTAATTACACGGTGATGTCAACTTTCAAATTATTTTATTTTCTATCGACTTGTTCTTAAAAACTCCATTATGATGTGGGATACCAATTGTAATTAGTAAGTAGAAACTACCCTGAATAATTGGAGAATCTGTTATCAGAAATATCCAAGTTATAGCAATTTCTTCTTAGGGGGCCCAAATTACACGGACTTTCCCTACAAAGGGTTGACGTCACGCGTTTGTGATCAGTGTATTAGTTAAGATGGCGGAGTGTCATATTTTGTATTTATATTTTCACTAAAACAAAAATACAATCACAATTGTAATGTAAAAATAAGTGATTGCTTTAGAATCTTTGTAATCTATACAATGATTTCAAATCATTATTTTAGTTATTCTTAGTGACTGTCATCATCCCTATTGTGCATTGTAATAGCTTTGATTTATGTTGCAACGAAAACATTGTCTAGGTTAGGTAATAATGTGTGAAAGCTGGGCTATCTTTAAAGCAACGTCCAGCTAGCCAAACTTGCAGCGTACATAATATACGAGCTAAGAGCTATCACCTATATAAAACAGTCGAATTATTATCTAAAACTTACACATAATACAACCCCTGAACCCAATACCGTATTTTCCTTTTTAAAGTCACATATGTTTGTCAATAATAAGAAGCTGAGTACATACCCGTATACTCAAGTTAAATATTTTTAGTCCGGCCCAGATTTCTAGTCCGGACTGGCTGCTTCAAAGTCGAATAATTGAACCATCTACCATCTATTTTGCCGAGAGTTATTCTGCTGATTGTTATTATGCTGTGATTCGACTTCCACCCACAAATGATCTTACTCCCACTCCTCATGGCCCTGGTGGCGAGTAGGTAGCATCTACCGGTTACAGCGGACACCCTTAAGGCCGAAACTCACTTAACAGCAAAGCACCTAACAAGCATCGTCACATCACCGTCGAGTGGTCAACTTGACAGTTGTGTATGGGTTCACTTAACGCATCGACACGGGATCAGCACCGCCGCAATATCCGACTATAGGCTTCAATTTTTATTGTCAGAGATATTGTATTGTACTGTATTAACCGAAATGTGCTGATAAGTGAGCGTGCGACGTTGGCAAGGGATCAGCACACCACAAGCACGTCGTCCGCAAAATATTCTCTCTGAGAAATGTGTTGTGGTTGAGGCATTGACGTACCTTGTCGATGCTGTGCTGATGTTGTTAGGTAGGCGCGCTTACATTTAAATACACATAAGAAATAAAATCTGCTGGTGATGATCAGTCGTTGTTCTTATGAGGTGCTGATAAGTGAGTTTCGACCTTTACACTGCCTGTCACTTATACGCTCCTAGTTGAACGATCTATTATGTACCGAAATTTTATTCAATTTTATGCAGATCTTATTTTTCATCGACATATTAAAATTCCCTATTTAATTAATATTTTTGATACAAGTCAATATAATTCAGTTCTCATGCAATTGTAATTTGAAATCAATCAGACATATAGGTATAGTCCTTAGGAAAATACTGAAAGCACATGGTGTTACCAATGTGTTGGATAGAGATAGATAACTAGTCCAGGTTTGATGTAAGTACTTTTAAATATCAGCAACCTAATTATGTTGATATGTGGCAACCATATTTCTAATTCACAATTGATTTTCGTTCTCGTAGCTTCTACCGCATGTTATGTTAAACCAGGAGCTACAAATAATACTTGTTTCTTTCGAACATAATATGGACTCTTTTATGGCACATAATAATCTTCTACGTAACCAGAGCTGCTTTCTCATGCTATATGAAATATACACATTCACTATAAAACTTTGCCTAGTTATTTGAACATGTTTTAAATAAAATCCTAGAATTATCTAACACTCGCCACTGGGCATAAGCTTTATAAAATCTAAGTTAATAATTCACTTTCAGAAAGTGTTCTTATTATTTTTATAAAGACTAGAAATATTTTAAAAAAGATCAATAGGTACTTACTTTCTACTTTTGATTATAGCAACGAAACCTCTCCGGAACTTTTTATTGAAAAACGCGTATAAGATCGGATTGATACAAGAGTTAGAGGCCCCCAACCATTGCGCTACTGGTGTAACTATAGGTAGAATTTCTTCTTCCCACGATTCAATGTCACCTCCAAGTTTTATTCTGGCAAATATAGCATAAAGCGGTAGCCAAGAAATCACGAATAGTATAACGACAGCTATTAACATTTTTACAACTTTAACTTTTGATTTTTGTTGCATTTTTTCCATTTGAGCGTCTTTAGTGTCTGTAGGAATGTCCCTTTTCCATACCTAAAATAGCAATAAAGATAGATGATATATCTAAAACTTAATTAATGAGTAAAACAGTGACTTTTTGTACAAATCTCAAAGCTCACCTTAATATAAATAAGAACGTAGCACATCGTGATGAGTATCATCGGAAAAATGTAACAAAATAATAAATTTGCCGTTAAAAAATAGAGAGAACCGTTCATTTCCTCCGGCCAGACTTCGATGCAAAGTTGCACGTTGGGAGCATCACTGAATATTACAACGAGATCGAAAAATATTGCCCAAGGTATTGTCGTCGTTAGAGCCACAAGCCATATGAAAATTATGATGATTCTTGCTCTTCGTTTGGTTATTTGGCATTTTAACGGCCACCATATCGCCAAAAATCTGCAAAAAAAATGTATACATGAAAATTATAAATAATTTTGTTCGGCAAATGTATCCGAAGAAAAAACCTTACAAGAGCAAGATTAACTCAATTAGATTCGAAGATAAAGGGGGGATTGGTCAGTTTTTACCTAATTTATCAAACATCTTTAAAATTATTCATTTTAAAATTATCTACCTACCGAAGACAAGTTTTAATGGAATCGCAAAGACTTTGTGAACGTATTTAACAGAAACAGAGAAATATAAAGCAGAATATCATCACTTAGTTAACCTCGATGAAATCTGGTATAATACCTGTTCGGATTCAATAAAATCCTCTCTGAAAGCAAATCAATTTGATCAATTTTCATATGACGCCAAGCCGTACTTGTGTATTTTCAAAATACCTACCGGTTCCCCTCCGCTTAGATCACATGAATTATCTACGCCAATCACTGCATGAGTTGAGTCTTAACGGCTAGATGTGCGCGCAGAACGCTTAGTAGGACATCTGGCACCAATTTTTGGGTAGGTATTTGAGGTAAGCTGAAAACTTGTCCTATACCTCTCCTATTATACACCAACACGGAATTGCAGACCTGGCTGGTGAGTAGCGGGCCTAAATAAACCCCTAAATTTTTAAAAATATTAATTTTTTTCCGCTAAAAATATATTTGAGGCAATTTGAAATTTTCATATGTTGTAGTTTAATGTTTAATGAGTTAAGAAAAAAATTAGCGAGACGATTTAGTCGGGTTTTTAACCTTGCCAGACGCGTGCAAAAATATTTTGCAAATAAATATAAAAAATGTATTTGAGGCAACTTGCAATTTTAATAGGGTATTATTTATAATTAAAAAATAAGGTTATAAAAAAGACAGATCATTTTGGTGGGTCTTTCTGCCTGCCAGGTGATCTAAAAAATTATGTATGGGTGCGAGTGAGTAGCGCTAGTCTACAATTCCGTATTGGGATTTGATAGGAGAAGTATAGAACACGTTTTCATGTTGCCTCAAATACGTACCCAAAAATTGGTGCCAGCTCTCCTACTATTAGTTTATGCAGTTCCAATACAAAATCCGAAATCGTATTCAGATGTGGGAAAGAATAGAGGGTGCATGTAATGAAATTCAAAATGAACCCAGAACTTTTTCAAGAGTTAGATTATCCTTACAGAAACGATTGTCATGCATGTATGTCTTGCAACAAATGGTCGTCAATCTTCATTTTGTTCAGAAAATAAAACAGTTGGTCACAAAATTAAAATTGATTTTTCTCGAAAATGGTGCAAAATAGCGAATACAAACAGAAGCACATTTTTTGTTTGGAAAATAGGTACCTATAGTTTTTGAATTTAATGTAAAATGTCAACAAACTGATACACAAAAATTTTTACCAAATTTAACCTCTGCTCCCACGACGTTGAACACTTGTGATAGCAATAAAAACGCGGATTTGTAGTAAAAATTTATCAATGCAGGGATATACAATGTACCAAATTGGAAGTTTGCTGGTTGCGGTGTTTTTGAGGTATACTTTAGAAACTGACTTAGCAGCGTCATATTCGAAGGACGCTAGCTTTCTTAGGAGGAACTTTTGGATAAAGTCAAATTAGGTTAGATGGACATAAAATCACATCTATAAATAGTATCTGTAGTTTCCGTATGACAGGAGAGTTTCTGTATGTATTTGCTTTTATTTTCTAAATATTTATTTATTTTGTCTTCGATGGTCCCCAGTTATTCATTACTATTTTATTTTCTGTAATTTTAACGTATAATTTTAACTTGATAAAGGCGTAAGAGCGGATCTAAGCGGGGAACACGGGGGCACGTGCTCTCCTTCCAGATGCGGTTTGTGTTCTGTGGAGTTTCCATCATCACAGTGGAATAAAAGGGTAGATAGATAGATTTGATGAGGTGGCTAATCGGCCTATTCCACTGCGACCTTTTCAGATCCTCTGAATCTAGATTACATTCTCCAGCCCGACTCTTTTTAAGTAGCCAATCAGCCTCGAGACTGGAACGGTATGTCCTTTCCTGCCTTTTAATTTCTTCAACGCAGTGGTGAATCGCCGTCACTTCCGCTTGGAAAGTTGTGACGTTCTTAGATAGGCTTATTGGAATAGCTATCCGTTGTTTTAGCCCTACAATTCCGGCTCCTACACCTACTTTTGTCTTGGAGCCGTCCGTATACCAGGCCGCCTCAGCCTGTATGGGTACACCTTTCTTCCAGTCCTCCCTACCTTGTATAGTGAAAGGGTAAGACTGCGCTAAGATTCTCTGCAGGTGTCCTGACAGGACAATGTCGCCCGAATGGACTCCTCAATAAGCTCAAACTAGTGGAGCAGAAAGAATGTAGATTCTGTGGAATGGAAGAAGAAACTTCCATTCACTTACCTAAACTGCGGATTTGCTAAAATTCCTTCGGGAAATCTAAAGTCTACAGGAACTACTAATCTCTGAGACTTTCCTCAGGAACTAAGTAGAAGTAAGGGGACACGATAGATCTTTTAGGACTCAGTGAATGTCACTCCAGAATACATACATATATACATACATCAACAAATTATCAGAGTTGTCGAAATAGATGCAAGATACCGACTCAACGAAGCTATCAGTCCAACATGCACCATATCCGGTACAAGATATACCGTAGGGGTTATCTTAAGTGTAACTGTTTTTCGTGAGCCAGCTCAACGAATACATCTTCTCAGAGAAGAAATGCAAGCTTATAAGCCAAAGGAAAAACCAAATATATTTGAGAAAATGTGTGAGACTAGATGGGTGGAAAGACATTAAGCAATTTCTGGATCTCTCTCCACGTCTCCCCGGAATTTTATGAAAAATGATGATCAAGATAGCACAAGTGCTGTACATACACTTTCGTTCCTCTAATCTATGATGTCGTCGGAATTTCTTAAAAGCTTGGTAATCCTATAGTTGTTTCGCCATCAGGAGAGAGTATTATCGGAAACCAGTATACATTTATAGAATTATATTTATAATGATAGTCTATAAATATTTACTTTAGACCCCATGTCGCCGCCGGTTACAAATATTAGGTAGTAACTTCCAGTTATGTGAAAGATGTTGAACCTGGATTATATGCAAAATGTCAGGGGGATTAAACAAAGAGCTATTAGGCTATCCGGCTTTTACCCTACTCATTATTAATTTGTCAATATACATACAGCAAGCGCCAAATGTGATAGCGAGCCCGCCCCCATGCGCACAAACTCATTTTCAATGTTACCTCCCAGTACAGCTCTTGCAAGACATATAAATGCTCTGTACAGAGGCGTATCATTAGTTGTCCTCCAATTCTGTTGGCGTTTGGCATTGTCTGAATAATTTTTGTGTTGTTTCTGAAAAAATGTCATCGCCTAACAAAAAACCAGTTATCAAGAGTCAGGCACGTGAAATAATTTTTAAAGTGTTCAATTATTTTCAAAGTATCAAATGTGAGTCGGATACGTTATCAAATGTGAAAAATAAAACATCTCTCGCTACAGGTAACATTAAATAAATTTCAAAAATAACTATTTCAACACAAATCTTTATTTTGTATTAGGTATTTCGATAAGAACCATTGAAAGAGTGGTTAAAGAAGGGGGGCAATTGATTTCTGTAAATAACATGCAAGTAAAATTTTCCACCCCAAGAAAGAAGCGGCCTAGAAGAACACCAATAACTGATATTCCCAAGTATGAGTATTCCAATATTAGACGGGGTTTATTTAGCCCCGCTACTTGCCAGCTAGGTCTGCAATTCCGTGTTGGTGTATAATAGGAGAGGTACAGGACAAGTTTTCAGCTGGCCTCAAATACCTACCCAAAATTGGTGCCAGCTCTTGGACTAGCTAGCGCGAGACTTCTCGTCCGACTGTCGACCTAAGACGATGTGAGCAAAGTCCAAGTTTAACCTTGTAAAATATAATATGTATAACTAATAGTGAAAGAACGAGATGTAAGTTCTTAATTGTGACGCCAATAGAAAAGGTGTAATGTAAAAAAACACAAAGTCCATACGCAGAAAATGAATTGAAAAAGGCAGATTATGAAGTTTTCATTTCCATGACACAAAAATCATTTCAGAACATGGATAAATTCGAAATGCACTATGGTTGTTGGCCTATCATGATGACACGACGGCCTAGAGTGTGGTAAACCTATCTAAAGGTGCGCGGCGTCGGTAAGGGGAGAAGAAACAAGGCTGATAATCAATATCAGTCAATAGTCGGATTGAGAAGGAAGAACACACGCACACGCTTGCCAATATCAAGTCAGGTTGTTGCATAGCATCGTGCCGATCCTGGGAACTTGACTAAAATTTGAATTATCAAAAATGTGCTATAAATCATAAGAATATATTGCATGAAAACGTTGTAAAACATCTATTGGTGCGCATTGCCAGTAAAATCGGCTGGTTTGTAGTCATAGCAAACGGCACGACCATCTGATGCCATCAGATTTTTAACGACGCGACATTTTTAAAGGGAAACATAAATGTTTGCTATACTGATTGTCCCAACCAAAGCGAAGTCCGTCAATATTTTCAAATAATTAAAAATTTGTTATACTGATTGTCCCAACCAAAGCGAAGTCAGTCAATATTTTCAAATAATTGAAAATTTGTTATACTGATTGTCCCATCCAAGAGAAATTGAACATTCGATATTTTCAAATTATTAAAAGTTTGCTATACTGATTGTCCCAACCAAAGAGAAACTGAACATTCGAAATTTTCAAATTAAAAATTTGCTATACTGATTGTCCCACCCAAAGTATTTTAATTAAGTGAAATACAGTTTTCATTAATTTTATTGCGGCAAAAATCTTGGAACAATAATAATATGTAATTATTATTATTTTATGTTTTACATCTGCCGAGCATCCCGTGACGGTCAACTTTTTTCTTGTCACAAACAACCGAATTTAACATGCCGAAAAACTTGAATTATTTGAAGCTTTTGTGAACGCTTTGCTATTGGTTGTGACGTAGAAGAGTATGTTTTCGATAATGCGCGTGCGTCCATGCGAAAACTAACGAAGGTATACCATTTAAACAGCCAATATTCGAGTGCTTTCACGTGTTTCTTTGTATTTTCGGTTAATTCTGATTTATTGGTAGTGAAATTTTGTTTGTGTCCATAATATTCTTAACATGACGGAAGATACAGAATGCCATAAAGAACTAACGAATGCCATAAAGAACTAACATCAGCAAAACACAAATTTTGAAGGTAAATGGTACGAATAGGCCAAGCAATAGGTAAATATTTCTGACAACGCAATCCTTGTAGAAAACGGATTATGCCATCATATAAAGACATTCTGTAGTATAATTTTGATATATTTTGGACATGCAAATGTTTTTCAGTAATTTGTTATAACCATTGAAAACGAAATGAACATACTCTTTTTATTTTTTTTCATATTACGTAAAAAGTACTGGAACAATCTCAATGGTTTGTAGGTATAGATCAATCGGGTATTTTGTGCCGACTTCGCATCATTTTTTAACAAATCGAAAATATAAGTTTTCTTGCTCTATATCTATACTTCTCAAAACTTATTTGCAATTTAATATCAGACTGTCGATAACGATTTCAGACACGTTGCAAATTATCGCACAAACATTGCAGTGACCGAAGCCTGGCATCTGATCTTCGCACATATAATGAATTTTCAAAAAAAATACTCATTTTCTGCTTCTTCCAATTTCCTTTGTTCCGATCAAGTCGCTCGACCCCTCATTTTGTTCGTATTTTAATTATCTATGATTTCTCTATACATACCATTGAGTACCAGTACTTTTCACGTTATATGAAAAAAAGTACGTTTTTTTCGTTTTAAATGTTTATAACAAATTACCAAAAAATACTGACGTGTTGCAAATCATATACAAATTATACTATGTATTCTCTTTTATATGATGCATCATCCGTTTTTTTTGACAAAAATACTTTCACGCTCTATTGCTTGGCTTAGAAATATATTACGAATCCGATCTCTTTGTGCAGTGTTGCTAACACAGTATAAGGAACTATACCTTGTGCAGGTCTAAAAAATCCCATATTTGTTCACAAAATTCTTCGAGTTTCGAATAATGTTACAGATATGTATATTACGCCGTAGTAAAAAAAGAATTGAATAGGTATTTAAAGAAACTTTCTATAAATATACAAAATTTAAAATATGTGTAGTTTCAATAGATTTTGTGGCACAGGATAATTGAGACATGTTTTATTATTTTGATGTAAATTATTCCGAATAACATACATGAAAGCATTGATGATTAGATAAAAATGCCCATAATAATTTCATATTGCAGTTTGAAAAAAATCCCTCTAAAATGTGTCCCTAAGAAACCCCGAAAGTTCATCGAATTGGCATCACTGTTGTGGCCGGCGATCGAAACAAGAGTACACAGCTGGGCATCATACTCAATGACGTCAGCAGCTTTGGCACGCTATAGAGGTCGTTTGAAATGATTTTAAATAACACGGAACTTTAAATTATGTGTTCCAAGTTAATATTGATTTAAAAAGAAAAAGCCTTGGGGATTAGGTTATTTAGACGCCACTTGAGGATATTGAAAAGTTCCCTACTGAGTTCGTTCGGAGTACGCTGTAATATGATTTTCGCACGGCGTTGTTGGTTTCAAAGAAGCCCATAACATCTTTTTATACGTGTTTAACATTCAGTATTCGAAAAAAAAATGGTAATAGACAGAATACAATGGAACAATCACATGAAAGAACTAACGTATAATCATTATTAATATATTGTTGATAATCGAAAGTCTATTTCCAAAGAATTATCACTATATTCATACTCAGCACTTTAGCTTTTTTAAAGTTGAACGTGGCAATATAGAATGGTTCCGCAATCCTTTCACAGCTTCAGATAAGTTTGTCAATTTTTAACTATTTGAAGCTTGGTTTGAAAATTGAAGTACTGTCAAATATTCTTCCAAGCACAACAGTGATGAAGAACTGTAACTGCAATTGTAAAAGGTTCCTAATCCAACAACAGCAAACAATTTATGATCAAACCCGATTGAAACCTGCCTACTTCGAAGAAACTTACATCAAAAACCAGCTCATTGGTTAGGATTTCACAGCTTCAGATGAGTTTGCCAATTTTTAACTATTTGAAGCTTGGTTTGAAAATTGATTACTGTCAAATATTCTTCCAAGCACAATAGTGATGAACAACTGTAACGGCAATTGTAAAAGGTTCCTAATCCAACAATAGCAAACAATTTATGATCGAAACCGATTAAAACCTACCTACTTCGAAGAAACTTACACCAAGAACCAGCTCATTTTTGAGAATGAAACAAGCAGAAGCGTATGCTGGACTAAGAGAGATCAAAAGCAGAGGTTCCACAGGGAAGTTCATGTCAGACAATAAAATCCCTACTATACTCTAAAATACTGTAATAACGTTTTCCAATGATATAGTTATTTTAGCAGTAGGAAAAAACCACATCAGCTAATAAACTGCAAGCCACCATTAACCAGAACTACATTTGGAATAGAAGATGGACGATGAAGCTTGACAAAACAAAATCTGTACATATAAACTCCACCAGGAACTGAGAAATATACACCTATTGGTCTGAGTAATATTCAGATACCTGACGTTAACACAGTAAAATATCCAGATATCACCCTTGATGCAAGACTGGAAGCCTCACATCCAAACTATACGAGAAGAACTGGGAATCAATGGGTTATTGGGAGGCAATTCGACTCTGTCGATATAATTTAATAAAATGCTGCTATACAATCAAATTCTAAAATCAGTGTGGACTTAAGGTATACAAGTTTGGGGTTGAACCAAAGAAAGCAGCATACACATTATACAACGCTTTCAAAACAAAGTAGTAAGGCGCGCTGTCAATATCTTGGTACTGCCGGAATAGTGACCATCGGGAATTGAATGTAGACAGTGCTAGTAATATACTTATGAAGTTTGCCAAGTACACGGAGAAAGACTCTTTAGACTTGTGAATGTTTAGGCCATCAAGCTCCTCGACAATATCAATCATATGAGAAAACTCATACGTACCCTAGGAGTTCTGTTTGTGCGCCTTAAGGATGTAGACAAATTTACTCCTTCACAGATTATCAACTTTCTAGGAAATATTCAACTTAATGGGGTAAACTAATTTGGATCAAGGCACAATAGACAAAATTCTCGCTGTGAACGGCTCTGAACCACTGACTATTGACCACTCATAGAAACCAAACCAAGGCTTTTAGCTTAAGATACCAACGAGTGATTTCAATTAAATTAAAATAGTTTATTGATCACTATTGATCAGATTGAAATAATAATTTTTTTTTCAAATTAAAAAAGTTATTTTCCTAACTAGTGCGGAAAAGACACTTAAGCATGTGTTAGGAACAACATTTTTTCTACGAGCGGGCGGAAAATAGGAGAAATATCATTTAATTAGTCATAGAACAACTAAACACAAACTAACAAGATTATCAGTTATTGATGGTTATTGATGTAATCATTAATAGTTATAAACGCAGTATTCAACAACATTTCAGTAAAATAATATATAATACAAAAGTTAATACCTTGCGTAAGGTAAAGTATGAATTATAACTTTCTGAACTAAAATGAGTGCGGAAAAGTATACGCTCGTAGGAAAAAAAATGATTGTGACAGTTTCAGATTTTACACTGATCCATGATGATGTTATTCTTTTTGACCCCAAGCATCTTTCAAGTGGGACACGTCATAGTAAAGTTTACCAAGTCGATATTGATAAAATAATATTTGGCGTATCTTTGGTGATAAAAAAGAACAAAACATGAAAATTGGTGAGAACACCTTAAAAATAAACATTGGGAAGGCTACGGTAATTATATATTGGAATAATTGATAGGAATACAAATACATTATATCAATATTGTAACACTTCATCTAAAGATTGGACAACCTCAAAAGCATGTAACAATAAGAATCCTAAAAAAAACAATCAAAATTGTCAATTCTGCAAGCCAGTCATTTCTAATATATTGTTTGCGACAAACGACAATACTTCTACAACAAAAAAATCTTTTTTAATAAGAACCTTCAGTTTAGGTAAACACTATGTTGCCGTTTTCAAGTTAAATAGGATTATGGTAATAATCTGTATAAATAATGGATCAGATATTTCGCACTCATATTCAGCTTTTTAATATTCAACAATATTTTCACTCGCATCAATCTCCATTTCTGAAATTAACTCGTTTATCTATTTCATATTTTTTGCAACATCATTTCTAATTACCATCGTAATGTAACTTGATGACAAAATTGAAGATCTGCGAACTTCGTTTAGTTTCCGCTAGAGACCGCCACTTCCTCAAACACTTAACTGTTAGTGGGGAAAGGAGGGACGTGAAATGAGAATTCTACGGCGTTTGACTATCTCTATATTATTAAACAATGATACCTCTCACCTTTAAAATTCTAAAATATAGAAAAATGTGTCAAATAGAACGCCTGTATATTTTTTTAAAAATCCATTGTGTTCTTAGTTTCGCAGGAGCACCTACCTTTGATTCCTCTTTCCAGTTTTACCTCTTTTTTCCAATATTTCATTGAACCTGATACTGTAAAAGGATTCCAGTCCCCAAAAGGATGTATCAGCCCCTCTCTTCGCTAGTGTATCTGTTATTTCGTTTCCTTCTATTATAGTGTGCCCTAGAACCCACAATAGGGTGATGATGTTATTTTTGTCTAGTTCAGTCAGTCTCTCTAAGCATTTCTATACCATTTTGAAACGGATTTCACAGATTTCACAAGAATTCAGTGCTTTAATGTAATACTCGTAAGCCTCTGTTTTCCGCACTAGTTAGGAAAATAACTATTTCAATTTGAAAAAAAAATTATTATTTCAATCTGATCAATAAGCTGTTTTAATTGAACTTAAATCACGCGTTGGTATCTTAAGCTGAAAGCCTTGGTTTGGTTTCTGTGAGTGGTCAATAGTCAGTGGTTCAGAATCGTGCACAGCGAGAATTTTGTCTATTGTGCCTTGATCCAAATTAGTTTACCCCATTATCTTTCCTAGGAAGTTGATAATCTGTGAAGGAGTAAATTTGTCTACATCCTCAAGGCGCACAAACAGAACTCCTAGGATACGTATGAGTTTTTTCATATAATTGATTTTGTCGAGGAGCTTGATGGCCTAAACATTCACAAGTCTGAAGAGTCTTTCTCCTTGTACTTGGCAAACTTGATAATTATGTTACTAGCACTGTCTACCTTCCCGATGGTGTCTTCCGGCAGTACCAAGATATTGACAGCGCGCCTTAGTACTTTGTTTCGAAAGCGTTGTATAATGTGTATGCTGCTTTCTTTGGTTCAACCCCAAAGTTTTATACCTTAAGTCCATACTGATTTTAGAATTTGATTGTATAACAGCATTTTATTAAATTATATCTACAGAGTGGAATTGCCTCCCAATAACCCATTGATTCCCAGTTCTTCTCGCACTGCAAAAATCTCAAACTTTATGCCCTTGTTGTGTAATATACGATTCGTTTGTTCAAATTATTGTAGTTTCCGCTTATTCTGTAGGTTAGAGAATGGAAATAAACAACATCTAAAAAGCTCTACAAAATATAACAATTTTTGAATGTCTCACTCTTATTGAATAAGATTTTAAATATTTTGCTTTAATCAAACTAAATTCACATATTATACAGTACTTGAGTTGATTGTGGATGATATTATCAACATTCTAATTAACCATTTTTTCATGTAGTAAAAAATTCTGATTTTTAATAATCTGTGTATCAATTTGCAATTCTAAAGGAAAAAATATGAAAATTGTCCATTTTATTCTAACCTACAGAATAATCGGAAAACTACTGAGTAAACAAAGGAAAGACGTATTTGGCGAATCTAGCAATAATTTAGAAAAAATGTGAAAACTGGTAAACATACCTTGAAAATGATGTAGAATTCGATGACGTACTGAAAATCCCTCCAGCTCCAATATATTCCAAACTCACCCCTCCCACCACTCTTATGATATGAGGTGAGCGTGTAATTTATTTTTTATTTCCATTTTTATATTGCACAATATAAGAGAACACATGCCAAATTATAAATTCTGATTGTTATATTCATTAAATAATTAATTTTTTGATATTTTTTTTCAACGTGAGATTGTAGCTATAAACGTAAAAGATAAAGTGAAAAATGACAAAGTTAAAAATTGATTTTTACAATTTCTCCACAAAGTCTCCCCCTACCTGTATTCCATGGTATGATTTTTACATATGAAAACTTTCCCATTTCAAGGTTAATATATATGTTGATAATAAGTTTTCTCCATCCGTAAAGCCGTATAATGGAGATTGTTATATTCATTAAATAATTAATTTTTTGATAACATTTTTTCTAAAAAAGTTCTGTCTAAAAAAGTGATCTAGATTAAATTTTAGGTATATACGTAAAAAACTACGTAGAATATGATGCCAAATTGCAAAATAGATTTTTACAATTATTTCACAAAGTTAAACATCCCTTCCCCCCTAAGGGCGGGGATGAGGTAGTTAAAGTAGATCAAAATCAAAGATAATCAGCCCAAAATACACCCCCGTTAAGATTTTTTTTCACCCAATCTGAACCTATATACTTCAACCCTACCAAACTAGAAGAATTCTGTGTAGCAAATATATACACTACGTTCAATACAATAAAAATTAAACAATTTAAAATAAATAAACAAAATCCAATGAAATACGAAAATGGCTACTTTCTACTGACTTAAATAAAACAATCTTCGTGTGCCATTTGATATTGCCATAACGTGTTCACACAAAGTTTGAAATTTGTAAAGTTCATTTCGTAGATTCCTAGTAATGCGTTTACTCGCGTTGATATGATTAAAATGAAATTGGATAAAATATGGCGACGATCACACACGGTGGATCTGCTAACACAGTCGTCTTCTATCGCTGAATTCTTTTTTCTTCAAATGTATTTTCCGTGAGCTTGACTAACTATCTCTATATTATTAAACAGTGGTGGTATGCTCTAATTCACGAAACCTACTTAATATTAAAATATTCTTGACAAAAATAGACCGAGAAAATCGGAATTTGTTCGTAATTTAAATATTTCAAACTTAAAGTGTGAACTTCAAAAGCTCGTCTAGATTTAATCAACTTCATCGGTAGTTAAAGTTGGCGTAAAAGTTTAAACTTAACTGATTAGGATCATTTAACTCAATTTAATTACAACGCATTATAATAACAATTTTCATTATACTTTAAAAAACATACCAATTTATTTATAATAAAAAATGGATTAATTGTATTTTAAAATATTCCACGTGAATAAATTATCAGTCTTCCATCCCTATAAAGCAATTCTGAGTCCATTTAGATTAATTTAATTTAAATTTAATTCCATTTTTTCAACCGACTATAGTTTGGCAAGTCTATCTAAAGCTACGCGGCATCGGTAACGGGGGAGGAAACATGGCGGATATCTGTCATAAACGTACCAATGGCGTATGGAACCTATTTTATAAAAGTATTAAAAATAATAATTATTATTATGTAATAATTATATCTAAATAGAAACTGATTTATGCTCTGCTTTAAAGGTACGGTATTTTTCAAAACAAATAATGGTAAAAATCGAACTTGAATTCAATATGGATACCAAGTAAAACTGAAAATACGAAGCTAAATATACTGACAATATAAACGCCACTGGATAATCAATGTCAATCAATTGTCGAAGTGAGAGGGAAGAACACACGCACGCGCTTGCCAATAGGAAGTCAGGTGGTTACTTAGCAACGGAGTTTGGTAAATATTCACCAATAGAGTTAGTCGTAGGGCGTGGTAATTATGATTTTCGCACGACGTTGCCGGCTTGAAGAAAACCCAGAACATATTTGGAAAAGTGTTCATCTTTTAATATTCAGAAATTGAAAAAATAATGTTAATAGACAAAATCCAATGAAACAAGCACATTAAAGAACTAACGTTTAATCATTATTGATATATTGTTAATAACAAAAAGTCCATTTTCTAATTATTATCCCTACAAACTTAGCACTTTAGCTTTTTCATAGTTAAACGTGGCAATATCGAATGTTTTCGACCGCATTCCATTCACAGCTTCAGTTATGTTTGCCATACTATACCTGTGGTCTGATTCTGTGACACCCATGAATGAACGGTGTCAGGTTCCAGTGTCGGTAGTGCATGTGTTATAGTGGAATTCACATTCAAATAGCAGCGTCAAAGAGATATAGTAGACTTTGTTTATCCATCCTTTGCCGTTAGTAAACTAGGTATACAGAGTTAAACTGATTCTTGAACAGAATGCAGTTTTGGATGTTTTAACAATAGATGAGCCAGAAGAACCAGGACTAATGGAAGTATTTCGGAATAATGATGTAAAGGCGCGTAATATCATTGTCCAATGCCCGGAAGACAACGTATTAGAGGTGTTAAAGGAAAAGCATGCAGCAAGAGAAATGATGGAGACCCTTTAGCGCACCTATCAGAAGACAGGTATTGTCACTTAAATACAATTGCAGAAAAAGTTGAGGACACTGAGGTACAATGGTAAAACACCTTTGACTTTTGAATAGAATTTGAAAAGACGTTGGCAGAATTAAAAGGGGCTGGCGGAAAGATGGATAAAGTAGAAACCATCACACAGTTGTTAGCGAGCATGCCTGATAGTTACCAACCTATTGTAACGGCATTGGATGTTCTATTTTACGAAGATGATGCATCATCAGTAGGTACCTACTGACTCTAGATTCTATTAAGAGAAAATTACTAGCTAGACAACAAGTAAATCATTATATTAATGTAGCAAAATCGGGTGCTCAAGTGATAACTTCTTAAAAGATGTTTTATTGTGTGAAGATTTAGATCATAATTTATTGTCTGTCAAAAAAATGGAAGAAGCAAATTTAAAAATCTGTTTTGAAAGTAGTAAGGTTAGTATTTTTAGGAATAACATATGTATTCTTCAAGTTAAATCTGAAAACAATTTGTATTGTTGCGAGGTTACCAACTCAAAGCCGGCCCTGTCTCTCGATTCTAAATTTTGGTGGCTGCGCACAGTTCGAGAACATTCTAGTAAATCGTTTTGTTCACGCATAGGACGGGCGTGGAAGGTCAAGAATCTTCCAGAATTTATAAAGACTATATACGCGGGTTTTTGAGCAGTTAACAGTTAGTTCAGAATTAGTGAAACGGACAGTAAAGAGTTAGTTCACAGACAGTTTACCGAAGTTCTTAGTAATCGGACAGAGAATGAAATAGTGAAGATAAATAGTTTAATATTCAAGTGGTGAAAATAAATTAGAACTATTATACCGAGTGTAAATAAATTAGTAGCCATCAAGTAGAGTGTGTATATAAATTAAGTTTAATAAATAAATCAAAAGATAGTAATTAGCCATAGTGTGTATAACTTTATCCCACAAGTAAAAACTATTCAAATAAATAACAAAACCATTACATTGGTGTCAGGTGTGGGGTTATATAAATAAACAATTGCGTAAAAATGGCTAAGAGACTACGTGACCTGAAAGTGACGGAACTAAAAGCAGAATTGGAAAATCGCGAGTTGGAAACGTCCGGAAAGAAGAGTGAATTAGTTGAAAGATCGAAAATAGCACTGGAAGGTGACGGCTTGGATCCGGAAACATTTTTATTTAACGACGAGGCTTCCACCTTAATCTCGTCAATTTCCGCTATGGACGAGAAGATTTCTGCTAAATGGACGAGAAGATTTCTGCTATGAAGAACGATATTTCTGCTGATATGGATGAGAAGATTTCTACTATGAAGAACGATAATTCCGCTAATATGGACGAGAAAATTTCTACTATAGAAGAGAAGAACGATATTTCTGCCGATATCTTATCAATGAAAAATGACATTGCCGCTGGAGTCGAAAAAGAAATTTCGTTTCTAAAATCAGATATTGAGAATAAAATCACAACAATGGGTGAGAAAATCCAGGAGTTAGAGGGGAAAATGGCAGACTCAAGAACACAAGACACGCCAACAGAAGAAAAAAATATCGAACAAATAAAACCATGCAAGCTAGAAGCACACCCCAAGTCTGAAGATATTGGAAGGACCCAACGTACGACGGAAAGATGTCGTGGACCAACTATGCTAAACAGTTTGAAGCAGCCGCTAGAGCGAATATTTGGTCCGATAAGGAGAAGGCAGTGAACTTAACCATCGCGCTTCGGGGAGATGCCTTAGTTGTGCTTCAGACGATACCCCTTGAAGAAACGGATGACTTCGAGCAGCTGAAGAAGAGGCTGGACATGGTATGGTATGGTCACGGACATCTGGAACACTTGTACCAATGTCAGATGAAGAACCGAAGGCAGTTCAATTTGCTTATCCATCAACACCGGAAAACATGATGGAATGTCTGGGCATCCAGGCCTTTATTGATGGCTTACGTGACCCTGATATGCAGAGGACGCTTCGTTTGGCGCATCCCAAAACATTGGTTGATGCAATAACTGCTGCTCTTGAATATGAAGCAGCCACGAAGGCTTCGGTGTACAACAAAGTCAGGACCATTCAAGAAGAAGGTGACGAAGATAGACTTGACCAGATCGTCAACTTGATAAAAAGCATGGTAGACAAGAAGCCCAAGAAGATTAGATGTCGGAATTGTAGCGAGCTAGGGCATGTACGCAGTTCGTGTAAGCGCCCTAGGATTCCAGCAAACCAAGTACCACCGACCAAGGATCGTTCCAAGGACCCTCTCATTGAACATCGGGCCGGTGTGAGCCACCGAAATGCCGACTCCCTGTCTAGACGACCGTGCCCAGCAGACTGTTCCCACTGCAACAAGGCAGAATCTAAGGAAGCTGCAGTTTCAAGAACTACAGTAGCCTATGAAAAATGGTCACTCACCAGGATCAGAGAAGATCAGGAGAATGATCCTCACCTGAAGATGATCCGGCAATGGAAGGAAGAAAATCGGCGACCCACCTGGCAAGAAGTGCCAAGATTTTCACCGACACTCAAAGCATATTGGGCTCAGTGGGACTTTCTTGTTTTGGAAGAAGGCCTGTTGAAACGAATTCTTGGAAACGATTATGGTTCTGAGAATAGAAGACAGTTAGTTATCCCGAGAACGAGAGTAGCTGAGGTACTGAGGAAGCTACACGACAGTCCATCAGGAGGTCATTTGGGAGTGAATAAAACCCTTCATCGAGTCCGTGAATGGTTTTATTGGACGAACAGCTCCGACGATGTAAAGGACTGGTGTAAGAAGTGTACGACTTGTGCTACGAGTAATGGACCACATCGCATGCGAAAGGCACACATTCGAAAGGATTACTTTAAACATCGCTGGACCATACATCCATAAATACATCCTGGTTGTGATGGATTATTTCACAAAGTGGGTAGAAGTTTGCGCGATCCCGAATCAAGAAGCCACAACTGTCGCGGATGTATTGGTGAAGGAATTCATCTGCCGATATGGATACCCTTGGAAGTTCACAGCGATCAGGGAAGGAATTTCGAAAGTCATGTATTCCAGGAAATTTTTGTCAAGCTGGGAATAAAGAAGACCATGACAACGGCGTTGCATCCACAGTCAGATGGAATGGTCGAGAGAATGAACATGAAAATACCTGTCCAAAGTAGTTTCCAGCCACCAGAGAGATTGGGACCAATATCTTTCCCTATTTGCGTTGGCTTATTGATCTGCCATCAATGACTCCACAGGTCAAATACCTGCGAAAATCCTATTTGGACGCGAAATGAGGATTCCTTGTGACCTGGAATTTGGTTGTCGACCTGGAGAAGATCTGGCTGGAGAAGATTACGTGATCCAGTTGAGAAAAAGAGATGGACGATATGCACGAATTGGTCCGAACGAATCCGAACAAGTTGCCAGCGACAGAATGAAAAAACGGTAGGACGCGCAGGCCACAGAAGGCAGTTTCAAAGAAGGGGACAAAGTATGGTTACACAACCCGACGAGGAGAAAAGGCTTTTCTCTAAAATTACAGAAATCGTGGCCGTACTTGATCAAGAAGAGGATCAATGACGTCATCTACCGCATATGCAACACCCCCAATGGGAAACCGAATGTAGTCCACCAAAACCGTCTAGCGCCATTCGAAGGAAACCGTGACATAGAGGAAGGAGTGATCCATGTCCAGGAAGATTCTGACCCCGCCTTCGAAGAATTTATGAGCGCATTTGGAGGTACCGGTAAAGCCAGATTTGGAGTCACTACAGAGCAACGACAAGATTTGTTCACGCTCTCGGAAGATTATTCACTGGCACACAACATCCCCACCAGTATCAAAAACGGACGAGGTTTGGCAACCGTCTTCCGAAAGAAGTTTGGGCAACTAAAAAAACTTGAAGAATAGATTCCAACCCCTGGCAAGTCACTGAGACTCAAACACAATTCACGGTACATCTTCTACCTGGTAACAAAGAACGAATTTCAAGATCGATCCTCCTACCGGAATGTGTGGGAAGCGCTACGTAGCCTTCGAGACCATGTACTGGAATCCAACGTGAAGAAACTAGCTATGACTAAGATAGAGAGGAATCAGTTGGATTGGCGAGTCATCAGGAATATGATGGAAGTGATCTTCGAAGATACTGGTGTCCACATATTAATCTGCAGCTATACCCCCCGTTATCAGCAGGGCCGAGCCGCCCATGTGTGCGAAGTGTGCGGCGCACACAGGCGCCAAGACAATAGAGGCACCGCCACTGAAATTATTTTGGTTACATTTATAACAACAACATATTCTTTGTAGTGGAGTATCGATGAGTAAGTAGTTACAATAGGCGCAACATATGCAACTATTGATAGTATTCAACAAAAACTTTTAGAGGTTGAAAAGCAGCGCTGGTACGATGCAATCAAAAGAATAATATATGAAGGGTGTCAGGTGAAAACCAGGAATGCCCACGCGACCAAGTTTTGAGTAATAACAGTTTTTTGTTTAAAAACGTCATAACTTCATTTTGTTTAAGTAACATCTTATATTACTGAAGAGTTAATAAACAATGAAAAATAAACTAAAAATGGAACTTCTTTCAAAAAAAGCTGGAATAACGTCTGCTTTGTTTGGGTGAAAATGGGGACTGTCCTTTGAATGTGTCTGTAATAGGAAAAACAATCTTAGATTCATTTATTTTTTGCGGTTTCTTTCTCACAAAGTTGTTCATCCTGTTCGTGAGATGGGCCTGCACGTTCGACATCAACAGATTCTGATCTTTTTGTTAGTCTTCGACTTGGTTTTTCCATCATCTGAAACATTGGCACAAAGTTTGTCAGCATGTTCTTGAGAGGGACCTGCTTGTTCAACAGCTTTTCTTATTCGTTTTCGACTTGTTTTTTCAGAATGTGGAAGACTGGCATAAAGTTGTTTCACTTCAACACACAGACAAAATTTCAATAACGACATGAGGTCTTTGTGTTTTTTTTGTATCTATAGGTATCAGATCGAAATAAAATTGGGAAGGCCATTGAAATTCAAAACCTGTGCTGCCTGGGTTGATTTTGGGTATAATTTTATAACACTGTTCTGCAGGAATCACGATGTGATATAAGTCGTATATGCCCGTTGGTCACCTTAAAAACTCTCTGTTTTTTTTGCATCGGGAATGGATACTTTTTTGCATATTTTGTGGAGAAAAACTCAGTCCACTTCTTAACATAACTCTGATCTACTGAAACTACAGTAAATATCATTGGTGTCACTCTAGATGTCGAAATAGTTTGTTCACAGTCTTTGGGAGATTCCATTCTCAATTTTGTATGAATCAATCCCATGTTCTTGTCGCATTCTAAGTAGGAATATAATGAAATACCCACTGACTGGACATTATCTGTTTATTACGGTTTCGGTTGAACAATCCCTGTTTTCTCCGTATATAGCATTTTTAAATAACGTTGTAGAACGTGACACTCCTCGTTTTCTTCTGATATGTTTAGGGCTTGGATAAATACATAACTTTTGCAAACCGATGATACATCTAACTCATTTTATGTAATAAATGGACATTCCTGGTTTTCACCTGACACCCTTCATAATATGTGGTCCGATTTCTAAGTACACAAAATATGGCTTTTTGTGGTCAAAGCAAAAAATTATACGACCGTAACAATGGTAATTTTTTAGAATGTATTGAAAATTCGATCTTTCAATGACTGAACGTATACGACGCACGATTTGCGATTTCAAAACTAGGCCGACTTATCTTGGAGATAAAATCCAAAATGAAATAATTTATATACTCGGTAACCAAATTCAACATTTTATTTTAAATTTATATAGAATTAATAAATATTTTTCAATAATACTGGATTGTACTCCTGACGTTTCACACGTAGAGCAAATTAGTATTGTAATGTTTTTAGTTATTTACTTAAACAGTTTTTAACTTGTGGGATAAAATTATACAGACTATGGCTAATTACTATCTATTTATTTAAAGGAACACACACTATATTATACTTAATTTATATACACGCTCTACTTATTGTCTACTAATTTATTTACACTCGGTATATTACTTCTAATTTATTTTCACCTCTCGAATTTTACACTATTTATTTGCACTATTTAGTTCACTGTCCGATTACTGAGAACTTCGGTAAACTAACTATTTACTGTCCGTTCCACTAATTCTCTCGAACTAACTATCTCCCTACGCACTCTACGCGATCGCGCTATGCACAAACAAAACCGTTGTACTCGAATGTTCGAGAAAACACGCTGGCGGAGAATCCAGGCGTAGCCACCAACATTTACAATCGATGGACAGGGCCGGCTTTGAGTTGTTGACCTCGCAACAGTATTATAATAAGATTTGTCAATTTTAACACAGAAACTAAAAAGTTGGAAATAAGATAGCATTTCTTAGCTTTCTGTCCAATTATCGATACAAATGGCGCTGGATTAACGTCATTTATAATAGAAAAACTAGATAAAATTAACAAATGAGAAAAAAAAATACGTTGAAATATGAAGCTTCGCAAAAAAAGAGGCGCTTCATAGGTTTCGCACACAGGCGCTGCCGGGGGTCGGCTCAGCCCTGGTTATCAGTGTCCGATGAAGACAGTGCCCTGTTATTTCCATATGACCGGAAAGTGAAGAAATGGGTCCAGTTGCCGATTTGAACATCCAGTCCCGGCTACACAGAAGTTTCAGGAGGAACTCCCTATTAAGAAGGGTACAATATTGCGAGGATACCATCTCAAAGCCGGCCCTGTCTCGACTGTGGATTTTGATGGCTGCGCACAGTTCGAGAACATTCCAGTAAATCGTTTTGTTCACGCATAGGACGGGCGTGGAAGTTCAAGAATCTTCCAGAATTGATAAAGAATATATATTCGCGGGTTTTTGAGCGAGTTAACACTTAGTTCAGAATTAGTGAAACGGACCGTAAAGAGTTAGTTCACAGACAGTTTACCGAAGTTCTAAGTAATCGGACAGAGAATGAAATAGTGAAGATAAATAGTGGTATCATTTTTTTTGGAACACTTTGTAGTAGCCCAAATAATTTTAAAATGTAGCTTAATTGGTGTCATATTCAGGATCCAAATAATTTTTGAGTTGCATTTCAAATAAGAGAATAATGCCGCACTAAATGGACACACGGTAGAATTGACCCTTTTATAGGTAAAAACAGCGACGTTTAGAAATTGTTACCTACTATTTCTGGAAGCGGTTAACTTATTGTATAAAATTTAATAATTATTGAATTTTCCTGTTTACTATTAACTAAAATTTATTGTTGGGCGCTAATATCCCTAGGGCTGTAGTGCATTTAAATTGGAAAAAAAGTAAATAAAAAAATTACCTGTCTAATGAAACTGCAACTAGACTGTAAACAGACGCGGCTACAGAAACACCCTGTATATATGGTACTGTCTTGCACATCCACCAACCAAGAATCCAAGCTGTAAAAAAAACAATTACATTGAAGTATTTTCTGATCACAGATTTAAATTTAAAATTCACAATGTCTCAAAACCTTTGAAAAATTTAAATATTACACATAGCTAGAAGGATATTATCGACAAATCCACTCGTGTGTGATTTCACCCATATAGATTTGTTTGCTGAGGGGTATTTTACATGGAAAGAACAGAATTTATAACTGATTGGAAAAAAATCGGATATTTTTTTCTCCACAAAAACGCGGATTTTTTGTCTGCTATGTCTAATATCGCGAAAGTTGTTTGGACCATTAATGGCAAATTGAATGTCGGATTCATATTTTTTGCGTTCTTTATATCCATAAATATGCCCAGATTCCAGAATTTCAGAAAGGAAAGCATAGTTGACTTTAATTATTTATTATAAGTTTTTTACAGTTACAAGAATTAAGAAGCTGAAATATAAAAAAGCATAAAAGACGGTTTCATAGTAAAGATAAACATAATAATCATGCAGATAATGTAATAAAAGCTGAAACATAAATAGGTAGGTATAAACACTGTGTTCATTTGAAAAGGACCCACGCTTAATATTTCAGAAATGCGACATATTAGAAAGAAATGCCGAAACACGTCAACTTTTAACTTGAGGGGGACACTTTTAGCGCTAATGTCATAAACGTCAGATTCACCCTCTCCCTACTAGAGATACCACTTAAATTTTTTCAAAGTCATATCTCATTTGAAAGGTCTGGTAAATCTCTATTCAATCATTTTGTTTTGCCTTTGATACCAGCCTCCCATTGTTATTTAATCGTTGTTTAAAATTGGCTCGCTTTTAACTTTTATTGACTGAATGTTAACGGTGGTCACTTTAGACACATGATTAAATAACAGTTATTTCCTGTTAACAGTTGTCTTTTTACTATTTGTAAATTTTTTATTCTTTAAAGAGTCTTTCTGTCATAACATAAAATATAAAAAGTTGAAAAAGAGCCAATTTTAAACAACGATTAAATAACAATGGAAGTCTGGAATGGAATCAAAAGCAAAACAAAATGATTCTCTCCAGTAGGCTTGGGGTGAATCTGTCGTTTATGACAGTGCTAAAAAGTGTCCCCCTAAAGTTAAAAGTTGACGTGTTTCGGCATTTATTTCCAATATGTCGCATTCCTGAAATATTGAGGGTGGGTCCTTTTCAAATGAACACAGTGTATATTACCAGCCATCACATCACTCGCCTGATTAATAACGGGATTATTGATAAGAATAATTTTTTTTACGGACTCAGGTTTAAGTTTTTCATTTTCTTTACTCAATATTTCTCATTCTATTTATCATGCTTGAATGACAATGTTGAGTTGACAAAACCCATTGTTCTGGTTACAACTTAGATTTCAGTTTTAATGTATTGACTGTCTAACCTCTATGATCCGTTAGTTGGCTTCAGACGCCATCTCCGATTTGGAATGGTATAGTTTGGCAAACCTATCTAATGCTACGCGGTGTCGGTAAGGGGTGAGAAAACAAGGCCGACAATCAATATCAGTCAATAGTCGAAGTGAGAAGAAAGAACACACGCACGCGCTTGCCAATCAGTCAGGTGATTGCATAGCAGCGGGCCGATCTTCACCAATTGTGTTCGTTCGGAGTACGCGGTATTATGATTTTCGCACGGCGCTGCCGGATTGAAAACAACCCATAACATCTTTGGGAAAATGTTGACTTTTTAATATTCAGAATTTGAAAAAAAATGTCAATAGACAAAATCCAATTAAACAA
This sequence comes from Lochmaea crataegi, assembly GCA_947563755.1. Lineage (NCBI taxonomy): Eukaryota > Metazoa > Arthropoda > Insecta > Coleoptera > Chrysomelidae > Lochmaea > Lochmaea crataegi. The sequence goes on along the minus strand of OX387427.1, from coordinate 41,178,359 downwards.
GCTCATGAACGAACTAACGTATAATAATTATTAATTTATTGTTGGTAATCAAAAGTATTTTCAAATAATTACTACTACATACCTTTTTTTATAGTCAAACGTGGCAATATCGAATGTTTTCGGCCGCATTCCTTTCATGGCTTCAGATAAGTTTGCCAAAAGATACTGTATTTTACTAGTCAAGCTTGGATTAATACTCATATTTTTATCTTCATCAGAACTGAAGAACTTTTAGATCAATCGGTCAACAGGATGAGGGTACGATTTCAATTACTTGATTTGACCCACACAAGACACCAACAAGGCAAGCTAAATATAACCATAAATCTTTTCACACTATTTATTACAGGGTCGAACTTAGTTTTCGCCAGTCTTAATTTACAACAAATTACAATCGAAGTTTTGCTTGATATTGAAGTATGTTTCACTATTATCGTTAGTTTGGATATATTTTTGGTTAACATTTGTTTCACTATTTTATGAGCTGCAAGACTTTTGTTAATTGTGATGATAGTGTTTTGATTCATCTGCCGATATTATATCCACTACGGATACCGCGGATGAAGTTTAGAGCAATATTTCACTTCCTAAAAAACGAAAAAATACTCGCACAACTGCGCCAAGGAAAGTTGATATTAAAAAATGGCTACAAGAAAAAAATTGACCACAACTTGCTAAAAGTCCAACTCATGTGTCGTCACCAAGACAATATGAACTGAATCCAATGGACTTATTCTGTGCCGATGTTAAACAATACATACCCTATAAGCACTCAGCATTTAAATTTGGAGACATGAAAATTAAAATATATATAGCATATATAAGCACTCAGCATTTAAATTTGGAGAAATTAAAATAAGTTTGTAAAACATGCCTGCCAAAAAGTTGAAGTAAAAATGTGGGAGCTGGATAACATAACAAAGACTCAAATAGAAACGGATGTATCTGCAGGGCAGGCCTTAAGTATCTAGGCGCCCCAGGCGAGTCATGCATTTGACGCCCCGTGCCAGTTATGCATTTAGCGCCCTTTTATATCTTACTTAAAATTGTGAAAATTTGTGAGGATATATGGATGGATGTTTGTTAATCTCCCACGCAAAAACTACTGAACCGATTTTTATGAAACACATAGACTGTTATTTATAATATTCTGTGCGCGCGGCGACCTGTAAATCTCGGCGCCTCGGGTGGTCGCCTGGTTTGACCCTCCCCCTTCCTAAGGCCATCACTGCCTATCTGATTCATTAGAGTTGGAGTAGCTCTGAATGAAGTAAATTAACTATTGCTTCATCTTTGGCTTTTTAGATTTTACGATAAATACTTTTCAAAAACATTTCATGTAAGATATACTCTGTTTACCTTCAATTGCTGTGAATTAGGTTTGTACTTTCCAATATTTCAAAAAATACGAATTGACATCAATTTTGAATTTAATTTAATATATTCAACTGATGTTTCAAAACTTTTATCAACCCAATAATAAACCATCGCAAGTATTCGTTTTCCAAAGAACTGGCAATGAATAGTTACAGAACATGTGGTATCCTCAAACTAGGCGAGTAATTCCTTTTTAATCTTCCAATTGCAATTACATAAAATGAACATCCAGCGGTTCGAATTCCCTAATTAATGAATGATTAATACTGTTGCAGACTGGGCAAAACGGATCAAAAATGATATACTGAGTAATATCAATATCTGATGCGACCCTGCTCAATTAACTTGTCCACGTGTTTTTGTTTGTTTACATCGAACGTAACATGAAATCTGAACAGAGTATATTCGCTCTGTTTTTAAGTTTAATTGAGCAGTGGTCAGGAAGATAACCTACTTAGTCAGGGACGCACCGTCCATATGGGCAAGGTCGTGCGGCGGACGACGGTGCCAAAGCGTGGAAACACCGTACATATACTCTGTCCATCCAAGCAACGGAGTGTTCCAAAACAGTATCATACATAGAGCACGTGATCTCTCCGACTCTGTACCGATGTACCAAAGACAATGAATTCTGCCGGCCGATTGCAGTTAAATCCGATTGGCCAGCGTAGGGAGGCATATTTATTTTAGCCAATAGATGCAAAGGCGCATGGTGATCATACTTCGATCACGCATCAATCGTTGTTTGGGACTCTCTGTATGTTCGATGGATATACTTTAGACGAAATCATTGTCTATGTACAGTGGTAGAAGACGCTGTCAAGTTGAATTGAAACTTTTTTTTTATTCAACAACGATCATCAAAGTATTTCCAGTTTTCAAATCATGTAAAAAGCCAAAAGTTTAACGAAGACAAAAACTTGACGGACGTTAAAATTTAATGTAATCATACTTTTGGGTCAATGAAGGCGTTTATCAGTATTTCGCACGACGTAGCAGAAGTTGGATGGCGCGTCCATGACAGTAGTGAGATGCTTCTATCAGTTACGGAGTTACCAGCCGTGGGTAATTATTATGTATTCTATGAAAATGAATGTTCCTATTTTTTTACTAATGGGGCAAGTTTGCCAATACATCACTGGGACAAAGTTGTTTTCTGCAATTAAATTAATTATTTAATATTCTGTATATGTGTATATTTTTGCTTCAGGTTACTGATTCAGTTGATGTATAGTGCATTGAAGAGTCGAATGAAAACGTTATCATGTGTGTTTTATTCCATTTTCAAACTTTACAATCATTAAAAATCAAGTTGGCCAAATTACCCCACTTTTCCCTACTGTGAATATGTATTCTCTGTTCAAATTTCATTTACGTTCTGTCAAAAGAACATTCACCTCTGACAACAGCTCTAGCAAAATATGTTTTGCGTTTGTATTTATGGATTCGTTGCTCTCGTCACCCCACTATTCTTATCCACCAATACGAACGCAAAACGTCAGTCGGTGGAGCTGTTGTCAATGGGAAAAATGTTTTGAAGCGGCGGAAATTGTTGGAAAATATTAATATTCAACGGATTTTATTTCATGTATTTTTATCTGTATTCATCACAGTGAGATGATAATTGTCAATGTCAGTTTTGAATTTTCACGTTAGTTATCATTAAAAGATTGATAAAACTTTGTCCGTAATTTTGTCCATTTTCTAAGCTTAATTATAACATTTTGGCGACCGTGACATCACAAATTGAGCTAGAAATGGAAAATATCAAAAAAGAAAGGAAATTGATGAGAAACCACTTCTTCAAGATATACAGAGAGTTAGACATGGTATTTTAAGATAAAGCATCAAATAAGCAAGATCTGTTGGCAATTTCCACAATTTGAAGACAAAGGCGACAGATTGTTGAGATCAGACGAAAATATCAGAGAATTTTTTCTTTCTACTGAAATAGATGATGCAGCATTCGAAGAAGAATATGAGACAACTGAATTCTACAGAGAAGAATTGATAAAATACAAAACAAGATGTGAATTCCCCCTGAAGAAAGAAACCGTAGATGATCAACACAGTTCACATAGTGGGAGAAGCGACACGAACAGAAGGAAATACCGTCTACCGAAGATAGAGTTAAGAAAGTTCGATGGGGATGTTAAACACTGGATTGGTTTTTGGGGACAATTTAAGAAGATCCACGACCACGAAGAAATCGATTTGACCGATAAATTTCAGTACTTACTTCAGACCACGGAACAGGGATCCATTGCAAGGAAATTAATCGAGAGTTTTCCTCCATCGGGCACGAACTACCAAGTATCTATTGACCAGTTAAAGGCTAGATTTGCTAGGGATGAGCTGCTTGTAGAAGTTTACGTAAGAGAGTATTAAGCTTAGTTTTGAAACAAGCAATGAAGAATATAGGTATGACACTTTCTCAACTATTTGATAAATTAGAGACGCAGTTGCGGGCTTTGGAAACACTTGGTGTTACGAAAGAAAATTATGCAGCTATGTTATTTCCTCTTGTTGAGTCTGCATTGCCGGATGATCTAATAAAAGTTTGGGAAAGACACCGAAACGCGAATAAAAAGAAATCTTCGTTGGATCCTGTTAGGGACAATACGGATAATTTATCTCTGTTATTAGATTTTCTTAGAAGTGAGGTGGAATCCGAAGAGAGAATCAATTTAGCTCAAGCAAGCTTCAATACGGATCATAAGAGTAAATACATGTCTACAGCTGTTAAAAATAAAAAACTCACAGGTGAAAATGGACTATATACCGCAGCAGCTTTATATTCGGCCAGTTCTAAAGGAGTAGCAAACGATGGTAAGAAAATTCCATTTTGTTTATTTTGCGAAAAGATGCATACAAGTCAGGACTGTGTGAAAGCACAAAAAGTGTCTCTTGATGAGAGAAAAACCTTGGTAATGAACAAAAAAGGATGTTTTGCATGTTTAAAACAAAATCTTACCAGTAAAAACTGTGAAGCGTTCGTTAAATGTGTAGTTTGTTCAAGAAAACATTATCCCATAATGTGTCCTGATTTGATTGCTAAAAAAGATAAAATTGATAAAAAGGAAGAACAGCAAGTAGAAAACGTTTTGGCAAGTAATTACAAAACTACTGTTTTATTACAAACTATTATGGTGAGAATTTCAAAAAATAATAGAGAAAAAAATTGTTCCAGCATTGTTGGATTCAGGCTATTATTAGCGCACGCCAAATAATGACTTTTATAGGCAAATTTTTGATAGTTTGTGTTATATCATTCTAATTTTCATGGAATCTCTAATTTTAAAACAAAAATAATCATATCACAAAAAGAAGTAACACCAAATGCGTTTTATTAATAACATTTTCGGATTAAAAAAAGCGCTATCCTTAATAAAACCGTTACTGGAGCGTGCGCACTCCACTGGATCCCATTCTTATATCTTGTTTTCAAGCTAAGAGGAGCGATTTGAATTCAAGTCGGCATTTCTGGTGCCTAGTGATTGGTCAGATTACCTCCCGTTTCACACAGCTAATTTGGTACAACTGACAACGACATTTGTCAGTTTTGTGTTTATTTATATAAAATTTTATTTTTAACAAAGTATTATATTCCAACCAAGTTAATTGCCATTTTTATTATTTATTCCGTTTGATAAACAAAATCAATAGTCCATGCTTCTTTTTTCTTGTTAATAATACGAAGTTCAAAGTAAAATCTTATTTTTGTAATTATTCTCACATACATTAAAGTACAATATTATGGTATTTTTCGATATCAAAACTTCTGTATACTTTTAGTTTGTGCTATATCTAAGCCTCAAATGTTATAAAAAAATAATTCAAACATACAATTTTCTATATACTTATTTATCCTCAAATTATTAACAAATTTTACATAAACTACTTTCTATAACCATACATTTTTTCACAATAATGTGACATTTTGTTACTATTCTCGCCATGACCAATCATGATTCGACATGCCTTGAACCTTCATTGGCCACGACAACTGCGAGCTGTTCAATACATATTTCACGTACTTGTCAATAAGCTAAAATAATCGGAACACAACCATTCCGGAACACACTCGCAATCTAGTTAATTTTAGTGATGTGATTGAGATTTCCTAAAATGCTCCTCCTAGTTTAAAAACAAAGTAGGTATAGTAGACTATGATATTGTTAGAATGTCATACAAAATTTTATTTCTCATTTTATCAAGGATATGATCTACTTTGAATGGACCTTAAACATTTTTTGCATTCTTAAACTCCATAATATTATTGATGGTCTAGTTGTCGAATTTTTTCGTTAGTGTCAGATAGGGACCAGAATTTAAAAAACTCAATTGTTCTTGATAACGATTGCTGGAACGCTACCGAAACGTTGAATAAACAAATACTTATAAAAAAGATTGTGGGTTAATGTCCCAAAATAATTGACAAAAAGAATACTCGCTGATAAGGTAGCTCTCTAAAAATGGAATAATTTTTCAAGTCAGTTAAGTAGATTTTGGGATTATCCATTATAAACAAACCCCAGATGACAAATTCTTGCACTTCATAATATAACGTTAGATTATCATTGAAGTACTAGATTTCACCACTGCGACGTTATTTCTAAATTATTCCGCATATAATTTACTCAATTTGGAAAAAACCTCTAGAAATTGAAATATATTTCTGCAATCCTGTAGTGAAGTATGAAATATTCGAAAATTATCATCACGCTCACGAAATGTCCACCCTCACTTCAATATTTATACCAATATATAGTAGTGATCGAATATGAGTTTTTTGAACTCTCTCTCAAGATTGTACAGGACACGGTTTCGAGCTATTTTATGAAGCTCATCGAAATGGGGGAGGTCAGTTTCAGAACGAAGATATTTTTTATCAAGCCGTTAGGGTCCTTGTAACTCGTAACATATTTGGCGAATAGTGAATTTCAAGTCTTATTTTTTTTATTGACATGAGGAAAACGTGAAAAAAGTGAACTTTTTATTTCACATTATCTTTACGGACTGCTTTTATAGGGTGATGCCCAATAAGGAATGAAACAGTTTGGAATACGTAGAAAAATGTATAAGACTTGGGATAGGAAAATTGTTATTTTAGAAAAAAAAATCTAGATAGAGATCTTATACTGTACACCTACAGATGGACTGAAATACTTAATAGGAGAGCAACCTTAGACGAGCTTATGCAACAAGTTCTGGGAACAGTGAAGGAATGGTGGATGTAAGATGTGACACCTAATAGTAAACACTGCAAAAACGCGCTCGAAAAATAAATCTTGTGAGGCTAAAACTGCCAAGCATTTTCTACGTGCCTCTGTGTTTAAGTGAGGTCAAGTATCTGAGACTGTAGATTCTATGGAATGGAAGAAGAAACCTATTTACATACTTGCGAAATGCAGAGCAATTCAGATTTCTAGGGCACAACACCTAGGAGACTATTGGATAGATGAGGTACACTTACCTAAACTGAAGCCTGCAAATATCCTAAAATTCCTTCGGGAAATAGGTCTGAAGTAACTACTGCTCTCTGAAACTTTCCTCGGGAGCTAAGTAGAGGAAAGAGGGAATAAATCTTTGCCGTTCCAGTGAATGTCACTTACACCTGGGAATTATTCTGAATGCAAAACTTACCTGGAATTCATACCTGCTTAACAGAATAAACAAAGGGATCAGAGGAAAGATGAACTGGAACTATCACAACTAAAGAGACTCAAGTGTGTATAACGGGTGCGATGCATGTAAAGGCGGAAGAGATAATGGCTGCATATAGGATCGAAGGCAATGGAAATTGGCAAAATGAACCGGTATCCATATAACTTTCCAGAATAACAGATGTAATCACAGCCTGCTGGCCAAAATCAATAACATCAAACCATACAGCATCTGCTAAACGGATGGAACGCTGGAGTGGTTAAGAGCCTTATTGCTAAGTCCAGGTGCAACGCTCAGGCATCTCTGGAGAAGCTAGCATCTGTACTTAAGGCGGAAATCCATGCTATCGACATTTGTCTGCAAATGAACAATGAAAGGGGGTACCGAGGTTGAAAGATCCTCATACTCTCTAACATTCCGGTAGCTCTGAGATCCTAAGCATGCTCCCAGATCAGATCTAGACTGGCATGGGACTGCATGACTACAAAAACTCTTAACCCTTGCCAACCAAAATAAGGTAACGCTTAAGTTGGTTCCGAGCACAAAGGTATAATATGCAGTGAAATGGCAGATACCCTTTCAAAGTAATCGTCTGGAACGCAATTCCCGAACCAGTATAGGGTGGAACCTATTTGACAGATGTACATGGAAGAGGAAGAAACAGCCCCCCACATTATCATCGAATGAGAATACTGACTCATTGGAGATATATACTTCTGGGACTAAGGCGACTAAGGGAAGATTTCTCCAAAAAAAATCTTGTGAGATGTTTGCCAAGTTTGATAAGGATAACTAGTATTTCCACATAAATGGTACAACCAGGAGATAGGATGCCGAGGAATCGAAACCTCGACTGGATGTACTGAAGTAATCAACCAATCAATATCTTAAAAGGTCAGAAACAACTCAGTCTGGCGAAAGGATTAGAGATCATTCGGAAAGAATGAAACAAATGTGGGCTCTGAGAAAGGCTAACTTATAAAAAAACATTCATTGTACTTCGTTTAATTCAAAGGCGAATAATAGTGAATTTGTCGAATAAAAAAGTGCACAATTTTTCAAAAAAATTATTTTAGTTTTTCCTAGGTTACAACCGAATGAGCATGTTTTACTACACCAAAACGATTTAAACATTTTCTGGGCTTTCATTGTAATTTTCAAATTGTCATTCCTCTTCAACAATGAACATATTTTGTAAACTGCTATGGTTTTGGGGGTATTTTGTTCAAGTATATACCTATGCAACTATATACCTATTCAACTATTTAATGGAAAATATCCAGATGTACCTTTAACGCGAAATGGAATCAACAATGATTGAAGAAATTCGACAGGAGACAAATAAAAGACGAAAAAGGCGTATTGTGAGGATGATATAGCTGGCCTGTTGGCTTCCCAGTGCCAAAAAAAATTAGCGAGAAAAAAAGGGTGCAGCTACTGCCCTTACTATGCATTTAACAAGTTTAGTTTACGGATAAGAGCAGCAAAAGTTGCTTTCAGGAAGAGCCATTTTCAAAACATACTCAAGCAAAACAAAATTTATCCATTCAAACCAAAAATATGTTCACACCTTACAAGATTTTGATTATTACACAAGGCTTGCCTTCTCTGGAATAATTGGTGAATAACTCATGAATGACCGGTACTTTCACTACAATATTTTATTTTCTGATGAGTTAACGTTCACGACAAATGGAATTGTTTCAACTCAAAACTGTCGGTATTTGGCTAGTGAAAAGCTGGTGGAGATTGTGTCGAATAGTTGGTTTTTCTAGATTATTCTTTATTGTTATATACATATATATATATAGAATAGTCTTTGCCGACTAATTAGGTATAAAACCAGAAATATTGGGGAAACGGCAAGTTTATAAAAGTGAACTCTTCTTACTAATTTAACAAGCTTTCGGAAACTTTTATTTCCATTATCAAGTTACAGTAAATTGAGGATTGATATAAAATGGTAAATATATCAAATGCTAAAATTGGTATTTGAATTTTTTAAAAAATATTGAAATATTGTCATTATGACAGATAAACAATTTCATTTTTTTCCTTCTAAAATTATGTCAAAAAATGGAGAGTGTAGGTTATGATAATGTCAAATTATTATAAAAGTTTTTTTAAAAAATTAATTAAGAATTGAAATTTGAAATGTTATTATTGTGATCCATTGATAGTAAGTAGTGATAAATATCACTGAGATTCTTATGGTCACTCTTCTTGTTAATAGTACAAGGTTCTTGTGATATGTGAGCCATTTACTCTTTGAAAATACCTATTTTACTTTTAATTCCCAAATATACAAACAAACCTTTGGTACTCCAATGGGAGCTGCAATTTCTCCAATTATAGCTTGTTATGTAATGGATAATATGTTGGATTCTATTATACCATTATTACCATTTGAAATAATTTTTATAAAAAAATATGTTGATGACATTATTATGTCAAAACCAAAAACTAACTTAGATGAGGTTCTTTTCATTTTCACTAGCTATAATCCATATATTCAATACACTATGGAAAAAGAAGACAGTGAACAAAGTGTACCATTTTTAGACACAAAATTTATAAGAAATACTGATAATACATTATCTATTGATTGGTACATTAAACCAATAAGCTCTGGAAGATTAATGAACTATTGGTCTTATCATAAATATTCAATAAAAATTAACTTGATTAGACAAATGAAGAACAGAATAACCAAAATTTCAGATCCCAATTTTCATGAAAAGAACCTAAAAATTCTTCATAACTTATTTTTAGAAAATGGATACCCTAATAATTTAATCAAAAACATATTGTATAATTATTTTCCAACTGTAGACATTGCAGACAATAATAATACATCCCACAATACAGTATATATAAATAAATATATATCTTTTCCATATATTAAAGAAATAACACCAAAGTTGAGTAGGATTTTCAAACCAATAAATAACATTAAAATTGCCAATAAAACATGTTTCACGATAAAATCTATTTTTACAAAATTGAAAGACAAAACTCCGATTCCCAATCTATCAAATATAATATATTGTATACCATGTAAAAACTGTAATAATAAATACATTGGCCACACTAGTCAAAAATTAAAAAGTCGTTTAAGTTTACATAAAAGTGATTGTAGATTACATCCTGACAGATGTGCATTAGCAGAACATGTAATTGATAAAGACCACGTTATGGATTTTGAATCTGTTAATATTTTAGACATACAAACAAATACTAAAAAAAGACTTTTCTTAGAAATGGCTCACATATCACAAGAACCTTGTACTATTAACAAGAAGAGTGACCATAAGAATCTCAGTGATATTTATCACTACTTACTATCAATGGATCACAATAATAACATTTCAAATTTCAATTCTTAATTAATTTTTTAAAAAAACTTTTATAATAATTTGACATTATCATAACCTACACTCTCCATTTTTTGACATAATTTTTATAACTTATTAGAAGGAAAAAAATGAAATTGTTTATCTGTCATAATGACAATATTTCAATATTTTTAAAAAAATTCAAATACCAATTTTAGCATTTAATATATATTTACCATTTTATATCAATCCTCAATTTACTGTAACTTGATAATGGAAATAAAAGTTTCCAAAAGCTTGTTAAATTAGTAAGAAGAGTTCACTTTTATAAACTTGCCGTTTCCCCAATATTTCTGGTTTTGAAAAGTTATTCTTATCATTCTAGAATAATCTAGAATGTTCTTGATTGTTCAAAAATATTCTAGAATTATCTGGAATGCTCTAAACTTATTTAGGATGATCCAAATAACTTATCAATCATTTTCATCGGCTTAAAGTGTTCTATATTCATCCATTAACTTTACGAATAATCGAAAAAAGAAGAACTTTTGTGAACACTTCCGATTTTTTCGAATAGTCCAGAAATTTTTTGGAGTAGTGAAAGTGAAAACAGGTAAATAGTTGCAGTGTCAAAAGTTAAAATATTAAAAACGATGCCAAAGCGTAAAATAGCTATTTGTGTATCAAGAGCAGAAAGTAGTACTTTGGCAGTCGAGACAGAAAGTTGCCGCGCGACGCGTCAGCGGAGCGCGGCAATCTGTCGAGACTACCAAAGGACTTTCTGCTCGAAATACACACAAGATTTTTTCTACGATCACACCAAAATAAAATTAATTTTTTATTAAAAACGTGTTACTTTCATCACAATATTGGAAGTTTATTTGACATATTAAGCCTACTATTCGAAGACAAAAGATTAATTGTGTATGTTGTGTTGCCTACTTATGACAATAGACTTTATGATTTAAAGATTTATGATTTTATGGTTGTATGAATATTATAGTTCATTAAATAAATTACAACTTTTTTAAATTTTATTTGAACGGAATACAGAACGATAATAAACAAACATACCTTTTACTTATTAACTAAATTAAAATTAAAGATACAATTTTGGCAATTTTTTATGTTTATGCCTGAGGTAGATGTCTCTGAAAGGTTAGAAAATGTCAAATCTTTCTGGTGATTGCAAGTATGTTGTGTTGCCTACCTATTGCCATTGTTTGTTCTTAGCAGTTTCGTGTACCTATGTACGTAGGCAACACTTATCACATTAATGTCAGATATTTATTACTTTAATGTCAGATATCTTTTAGATTTCCCTATTTCTCATTATATTATTACGGAAAATACTGTTGGATGCTTTAACATATTAGAAAATCAACTAAAATATTTATTTATTCTACAGTTTATATTAAAATATCTACTAGCTCTCTTTTATCTATAAATAAAATTAGGCGTGCGCCAAAGTTACTTTCTGCTTAAGAGCGCCAATAATGTCAAATTATGACAGCTCGCGGAAAACATCAACTTTGCGGTTAGATTTGAGTGTGCAAAAGCCTACTTTCAGTAGTGATCGTAGGAAAAAATCTTTTCAATATCCATATCGAAAAGGCAAAAAACAGCGCGGCAAAATGAATCTATAGAAGAAAGGGAAGCGTGTCTAGAATTGGAACGAGAAAATTGTCATCGTCACCGATATAATCTGACCGAAGAGTAGATTGAGGATTACAGAGAAATACATCGAATTAGAGAAATATCACGGTGAAAAAGAGAAACAAATGCCCAAATTGATGAAAGACGAAACCAATCTAGAAAGAGAATCAGTGGCACTCGACCACATTACCAATTAGTGGCTCAAGTATTGGACACAACTGTACGTGAGGTTCGTGAAAAACGTCACTAAGCGTTTCACTACAATTCCATTATAATGAACATCCAAGAGTAGTGATTGGACGAATGGATCAAATATGTAAATTTTGTAAAGCAAAAAAAGGAGAAACACCAAGTATTTGCTGCCTAAGCGGTAAAATTAAATAACTTGGATCAATTTCACCACCACCGAAATTTTGCAGTATGTAAGGTAAACGTACTAGTGTGCGTCCGAGTACTAGTTATTGACCTATTTTAAATATAAAGGCCGTTTTTAAGAATTCCGTAAATAATAATTTCATAGGCAATACATGATGTGCCACCTACATGTTATTAGTTTAATTATAAAACATTACCACGGTGTCTCCTACCGTACCACCCTTGTATCTTGCATGCCAAACAGTGTGCATCAACGTCCCGCCGGATTCAGTGCATTTTCGTTAGTTCTATGTTAAGCATTGCTACCAACATAAAGTGAGTATTTAATCGTTTTTTTTTACCTAAAACCAAAATCCACGGCTCGTTTATTATTTTAGCATATGTAATTCACTAAAGATACTTGTTTTTATTACTAAATTTAGTTTTTTTTCATATATTTATGTAGGTCAAACACTAGTGCCGCCTAAAATACTTCAGATTCAATAATTGTCCGTTCGGACAGATACTAATGATTTGAAGATTGATCTAATTCTGTATAATACTCTATACATTTAAAAAAATGTAATTTTTGGTTGTAGCCAATCTATTAATAACTTAACAAAGTAGATCTGGTTTAGTGTTTGACCAACACTTTTTCTAACTGTTATATGTTTGAAAGGAAGGATAATACTAGGTCAAACATTAGATCAAAAATAGGTCAAACACTAACTCATATTGGTCAATAATGCAAGCAAGTACAACATGCACGTTGAATGTTGAAAATATTAGATACATAACGTTAAATAATATTTTGTTTCATTGTTTTAATTTACAAAATGTTGATGTTCTTTAATTTTAATGTTTGACCGACAATTAATATTTACAATTAAATGTGTCGAGTTGTTAACTGGGTGGGTCAAACACTAAATCAAATACCGGTCATTTATTAGATATAAAAAAAAGATCAAGGGGATATATTCATTTTCATTAGAATTTGATATTTTGATTCGTACTTAAGTACTCACTTGAGTATATTTTTTTCAGAATGGTACCAAAAAAAAAGTTTCAGTATTCTGAGGAAGAATTGCGAGATGCACTGTTAGCTGTTGCCAATGGAATGTCGTACTATAAAGCCAGTAAAATGTATAATATTCCTAAAACGACATTGATATACAAACACAAAGGCATAACTCCTTTAGAGAGAAAAATGGGACCATCGTCTATATTGTCCCATACAGAAGAAAAGTTGTTAGTAGAATGGTTGTTTCATATATAAAATCGAGACTTCCCAGCAACGAAAGATTATTTACTGGACAGCGTCCAGCTTCTGATGAAAAACATGAAAAGGGAAAATCCCTTCGTAAATAATAGGCCTGGTCGAACTTGGTACCAGCTCTTTTCCAACCGACACCCCGAAGTATCTCTTCGTATTTCTCAAAACCTAACCAAGGCTCGAGCTTCGGTAACAGAAACAAAGATAAGAATATGGTTTGAAGCAATTACCCAGTACCTGAAAACTAATGGACATCTTGACGTTCCAGATTTCCCCAATCGCGTATTCAATTACGACGAGACTGCTTTTTTTCCTAAGCCCTAAAGAAAATAGGGTACTCGATAAAAAGGGTGAGAAGGCAGTCTATAATTTCATAAATAACGATGAGAAGGAGTGTCTTACTAGTTTAATTGTATGCAATGCAGCAGGACAGCTACATCCAACAATGGTAGTTTATAGCTTTAAAAGAGTACCCACAAAAGTTGTAAATACCTTTCCGAAAGATTGGGCGATGGGTAGAACGGATAACGGCTGGATGACAGCAGAATGTTTTTATGAATACATTGCAAATCAATTTTATCCTTGGCTACTGAACAATAAAGTGGATCTGCCCGTAATTATGTTCGTGGATGGGCATGCATCGCATATGTCGTTACCGCTAAGTGAATTCTGCTCTAAACATATGATAATTCTGGCATGCCTTTTTCCAAACTCTACTCACATTCTCCAGCCTTTGGATGTGGCATTTTTCCACCCTCTAAAAAATCAGTGGAAGAAGACGGTGCATGACTGGAGAATACAAAATAATGGCGAACGTCTATCACGCGAACATTTTGCTCCTTTGTTGAAAGTAACTATAAATTCTATGGAAAATAGGCACTCAATTTTGTCAAATGGTTTCAGAACTTGTGGTTTGCAGCCTTTCAATGCCGATAACAAAATTTCAAAAATTTTTTAAAACGGATGTTCCAAAGCCAAAAAGAAAAGAAATTGATAAACGATTTGAATTATTTTTTGAAAATAAAATTGGTAAGGAGAAAATTCAACAATTTAAAGAAAGTAGTGTTACTTGGAAAGGAAACATCGAAGAGTTTATTTGAATTTTGGCAGAAGATGAAACAAATTACCCCAGAAGACAATAATTTAGCCTTTCCAGCGAATGGAAATGACGAAACAGTTACTTCACAAGAGCATAACAATTTAGTCGTACAACCGCAAAAAGAAATGATTGATGCATATGAATATAAGGAAATGGTTACTTTAAGTGAATCTCTACTAGCCTCTGCATTAGAAGTTACCAATTTTGACCTGTTAGAAGAAGATAGTTTAATTATTAATATCGATGAGACTGATATAGATGGCATTACTGAGTTCAATGAACATAGTGATACTCAACCAATTGTGATTAATGTACCTGCAAATACCAAAAATGTAAATATAAGTGAACCTATTATTAAGACAACAGGAAAAGACTTACTTGAAACAAATATTATTGTGGAAATAGCTCAAGTTCATCATACCGACAATGGCGATGAAGATCATAATGCTGATAAAGAAGTAACAAAAAGTCCAACTCACTTTGTCGCAGATGTGCAAAAGAAAACTAAAGTTGAAATAAATAATTTTGATTCCATCCAAATTGTTTCAGAAGAAATTCCTGAAGACGATTCAAATTCAATATCTGTTTTAAATGAAATTGACATTAATATATTACAATCACCAACACCACCCAATAAATTTGACGAGAGACCAGCAAATGAGAATTTCCCAACCCCATTTAAGAAATACTTGTTTTGGCCCTCTGAAAAAAATAATGAAAAAAAAAATCAAAAATAAAAGAGAGAAGATTCCTGTAGTAATCTCATCTGAGGAATATCAGAAATATGTGAAAAAGAAGGAATATGATAAGGAATGTAAAGAAAAAACAAAATTAGAAAGGAAATTGAAGAGAGAGGAGAAGATGGAAGAAAAGAAACGTAATGAAGAAAAAAGACGTAACACAGTGATGAAAATTAACGAGAACAAAAAAAATAAAGAAGAAAACAAAATCAACAGGATTCGAAATACTAATACTGTATCCAATACTCGACTAAATATATCCAAAAATTCTTTTGTTATTGTCCTTTATGAAGACTCGGTATATCCAGGAATTATGCTACAAAAAAAGGAAACAGACGGGAAACGGGAATATTTTGTGAAAGCTATGACAAAAACTGGCAAATATTGGAAATGGCCAGATAAGGAGGATACTTTATGGTACTCCGAAGAAGATGTCCTTGACATAATTCAAAAGCCGGAGGCTGTCAATAAAAGAGGCATACTCCACGTTCCAGAGATAGAGAAATTTTTTTAGTTAAAAATATTTGTTAATTACTTTCATTTCTTTTATTCGAATTTGTTAGTTTTTGTTTGTTTTATTGCCCAGTTATTATCAAGAAATTAAACTTTTGTTTCAAGTGATGTGTTTTTTTAAATAATTTCCTAAATATTTACTTGTTGTAAATACTCATTTAACAGCTTACAAATCAATAAGTGTAGGTAGGTCTTAAGTATATTTATTTTACAGATAGGTCATTCACTAGGGCTTCTTTAGGCCAAACACTAGTCTCGACTATTTTTATTTAGGTCAATTACTGATACACTGCAGTAATTTGTTATATTGTCGTATTTAACATGGTTTACATAGCTTTTATTATTTTATCCCCTATGTATTAAATACCAAATAATTAAGCAATACATTAGTCCGAAAAAAATACTATTCATACTTATCATAGATATTTTAAATCAATTTAAAGTTGGACGATTGTCGTAGTAGGTCAAGCACTAGCACTAACAGGTCAAGGACTAGTACATTTACCTTAACGGTACAAGATTATGTATGAAACAACTTCTCAACAATATTATTGAGGCAGTAATTCTAACCGGCAAAGAAAAAGGAAAATACGTTTTTATACCAAGAATTCCATTAAATTCATTTGATTTACCTTTCTGTTTCCAAATGTTTCTGTTTCAAATGTTTTCAATGGTTATTATTTGCGCAAGAAATTGTCATTTTGTCAGATGTTAGTTCTGTCAATATAAAATTATTATAATAAAATTATTATTTAAATTTTTTATTTCAACTTTTTCTATATCAAAATTTTTTGGCTTGGGATAAAATCCGATATCGCTATCTGATTTACCTTTCTGTTTCCAACGGTTACAGTTTCCTCTACGATTGGCTTATAGTATCAATAAAGCACAAGGTCAAACGTTCCAATATTGTGGAGTGAAATTTGGAGAATCCTGTTTTTCACATGGTCAACTGTATGTAGATTTTTCGCGCGTTGGACAGAAAAAAATTTATTCGTGTATGCACCAGAACACAAGTCAGTAAACGTAGAGTATAAGAATGTATTGTAGGTACTATAAGTATTCAGTACTTAACTATCTGTTAAGTATTTTTGTATAGTGAATAAAAAATAACTTATTCAATAAAATATACATAGGGGAACTTGGGGCAACCACCTTAACAAAAAAAATTCACAAATATTTTTTAATAACTCCATTCTGGATGGTTAAGATCTCTTTTTGTATGATTAGGCTATACATTTCCAAGATATCTAGTTATTCTAGATCCATACTATGAAAAAATAGCGAAAAAAGTGAGTCATTGCAAAATATCCGCTTTGCCCCATATGCATTGCGCAACTTTTCCATTCGTGCGTAAAATGCTTCTTACAACACACGTTACGTAATATACTATGAACGTTTTGATGGTTACCTACTGTATTGATGTTTTATCAAACTTTATGGGGCAAAGTGGATTTGAACGTGGAGCAAAGCGGATATGAACAGGATATAATACAAAGAAACAGTTTTCATAAACAAAATTTTATTAAAAAGAACAGAAATACTTCCTGTTTGTAACGAACCCTACTAAAACATATAATTGCAGTTTGCATCATAAAAAAATTGAACAACAATGAAACAAACTGTAACAAGTAAAAATGGAAAACCTTCCAAAAATAATCCTAAAACCAAACGAACTGTAAGTAGTAGCACGTTGAAAAATTATTAAGACACCTTAATTTTTCCATGTCTTAAAAATTCTATCTTAACTTTCCCCAAAATTTCGTGCAAAAAGACTTCACTAACATCCTTTGTTTCAGGGAAAACAAACACGTCTCTTGATTGTCTATATTGTCGCAGGAACGAAACAATAATCTTAGTTTCAAATGTTTTCAATGGTTATTATTTGCGCAAGAAATTGTCATTTTGTCAGATGTTAGTTCTGTCAATATAAAATTATTATAATAAAATTATTATTTAAATTTTTTATTTCAACTTTTTCTATATCAAAATTTTTTGGCTTGGGATAAAATCCGATATCGCTATCTGAATCATCTGAATTTAATAACTCTCCTTCAGCTGAACTGTCTGACGATTTATCTTCCTCCTCGTCTGTTTTTTTCTCTATCTTTGTCTTTGTTTTTTTCCAAATTTCTTTTGACCATTTTTTTCTTGTTGTTTGGTATTTTATTTTCTGATGTAGCCTTCAGCTCTTCATAGTTGGGGGGTTGACGTTAGTATTATAGTTTTCCCCTTTTTATTTTGGGAGCCTTTGTTTGACTTACTTTTGGTAAAGCTAAAATGTCTTGTACATATTTTCATTTATTTCATTTATTTCTCCCTGTGGAACAGGGCATGTAGCTTGTGAGTTTCCAGTTTGAACTGAGTGGACTATAGGAGACGGGGTTCTAATCCTAGAAGGCCCTGGTTGTGGTGACTGATTTATTTCATCAAGCCCATTGTCATCCGGTACAAACTGTTGTGGAGATTTTGGGCGTTCTTCCTCTGGTAATCTGTCTGTAGTCTCTGCTGGTTTAAATAAATCTTCTGGAAATACATCGGGATTGTAAGGATAAATTCCAGTCGCGTTGAAGCCACTAATAGCGTTTTGTGCAGTTGCAGCCCGTTTAAAGGTGTTGCCAAAAAGTTCCCCGACTTGTTATAAAGTTATTGTTTTCCCAGGGTTATTAATAAGCCATTTCTTCGATTCTTGTTCATAGTAGGTGTTAAGTGGAAACATAAAGGCGACATCTAGAGGCTGTAGCCGGTGGGATGTATGGGGCGGTATAACGGCTGTGTGCACATGATTTGCTTTTGCCTTTTTAACCAAATTTAAATTTTTCGTATGGGTTGCATGCCCGTCAAAAATCAGTAACACCGGATCAGTCTCGGTGAGTTTAGTATACATCACAAAAAACGAACAAACCAAATCTCAGAAAATATGTTACTTTGCATCCACCCAGACTGATGATATTCAACTATAGATTCTGGAGGAAGTCCTTGCTCTAGGGCTAGGCATTATCTCACTCGCGGGAAAATTAGTAGTGGAGGAACGTAGAACCCAACAGCATTGTGGCAAATTTCTGCTAAAGTTAAGGTGCCTCTTTCAGCCGAAGACTACCCACTTGTTTTTCTCCTTTCATGGAGAATATTCTGGATGGCTTGTTTGGTACTGTAGAAATACCTGTTTCGTCGCAAATAAAAATTCTGCTGGGTGTGAATTTATGTTTCTCAAGCATTTCTCTTAGAAGAGCAAAGAATAAATCCACATTATATTTATTAAAAGAGGAAGCTCTAGCTACCGACGTATATTCTAAGAGAAATATTTTTGTTTCTGTTTAAAAACCCATAAATCCAATCCAGCCCTGCGAGACCTTTGGTGGTATTAAAGTTATGAGCAATTTTATTTTTTTCTGCAAACTGGAAAGCAACGTTCCTCAATTTCCATGTGTCGAGGCCGAATAGCCTACTTTCCATGTCCAAGATGAAACCCGATAGTTCTTTTTCTTGATTTGCCGAAAAAACAGGACTAAATCGCCCTAAAGATTTTTTGAAGCTGCTTGTGGTTCCTTGCCTAACTTGACTCGTCTCCGTAGTGTTGTCAAAGGAACATGGTATTGACTTGCCGCTTTTTTGCAATAAGTATTTTATTTCTTACGTCGCGTATGGCTGCTGTCATACTCTCCTCCAACCAAGAGTGCTGATGGGTTTTGCGTTTATAGTTACGGACCATTAATACTGAAATATCCTAAAATGAAACAATACAAATAATATATTAAAATGAAAAATTTACGCCTAACTTTGTACAAAAATATTCAAATATTTTTTTTTTCGTGAAATGGATAACAAATTTTACGTATAATTTGTGTTACTTTGATTTTTCACGTTAATCAGAACCACTCTTTGGTGATATTTTGTTAAAGAGAAAGATTTACTATTATAGGGGCAAAGTGGCTAGGGACTACTTTGCCCTATGATGAGAAATCCAGTTTGCCCCAATATGTACTAAAAAATTATTTTAGAAGTCATTAAAAAGGTATGTGTTTTTTTTCAACTCCCTGTATGTACACTTCAAATATACGAATTGCAAAAATCCCTTTCTTACAATGCGACTTATACAAGTACGACAAGGAAAATATGATCAAAACTACGTGAAAGGGAGAGAATACTTGTTAGCCCAGCGATCAGTCCCCTCTGCCAAAACAGTTGGGAGTGTGTTCATCGCCCCACTATTTCAAGCGCTGTTGCCAGAAGCTCAGATTAATTTGTACAAATGATATTTTTGTCTCGTTATCGTTAACTTTTTTCGAGCTCATCCACTATTAGGTAAAATTAAACACTTTCATCCGGCAACAGTGTCCTTTACATAGAGAACTCACATTTAAACTTATGTGATCTTTTCGCTACAAATCTTTCACACGTTGGTAGCGCACGCCGTTGTATTTGAAAATAAAACATTTTACAATGCCCACATTAAAATACGAAACCTGCGAAAAAGTGCAAATTATAAAATGGTATTTTGGAGGTCATTCGGCTGATGCAATAGTTAATTTGTTCACGAACAACAATTTTGAACATAGTTAATAATTTCGAGACAAAAATTGGGAATAATTTTTACAGATAAGTACATTTGGCAACACAACAGTTAAAATAAATAGGAGGGGACTGAATACACGCCCAACTGTTTTGGTAGAGGGGACTGATCGCTGGGCTAACAAGTCTTCTCTCTCTTTCACGTAGTTTTGCTCATATTTTCCTTGTCGTACTTGTATAAGTCGCATTGTAAGAAAGGGATTTTCGCAATCTGTATATAAAATAACATTCAAAACTTGTCGAATATTGAACAAACAATTTATATTTTTAACTAAACTGCTACTTTACTTACCGAGGAATATTACGAACACGTGGTTCAAAACTTTCCACTTGCTGGGAAAACACGCGCGCATTCCCGACGGCGACCGAATGCACACTAATTACTTCTACGTGCGTTAGGGAAGTGATGTAGGTAAATACACCCACAGATGTCCTTACGATACAGGAACTATTGTACAAAACCACTTTGCCCCAAGTTCCCCTACATAAATAAATTTTCGACAAAAAATAACCCAGCGAAGCTGGTTTTCACAGCTAGTTTTAGAAAAAATTGGTTATAAAAAGAAGCATGCTTTGAAAAACTTTTTATGAAGATCGAAATTTTTCGCTAAGACTAAAAATAAAAATATTTATCCTCTGGACTCCCCATCCGTGGACACACTGCATATCAGTGTAAAACTGATTCCTAAATAATTAAAATGACTGTACTTATTATTGTATTTTATTATAAAATATTTAACGATAGGATTTTATAAGTATCAGCCATATTTGGCTGATACTTATGAAAAAAACATATTCAGGTAGAATCTATCGATTTTGTTCGTTAACCATACATCAAAAATAGATAGCATCGAACCGAATAACTAAAAATATAGCACATTTTTATCGAAAACTGCTGAATTGTGAGAGCTTTTGTTGTATTTCCTTGTTCCTTTTAAACTTGGATCACTGACCTCTCACCGTTTCATTTCTCCGTTTTTATTACCTGCATTTATGGCATTCAAACAACTTTTAACGTTCATTAAGAAGAATCTCAATTTTCTTCTGAATTAAGAACAGTATTAGTAAACATTTGTTGCGTGACACAAAAATTAATCAAAATACATGTGTACATACGATATTTAGATTTTGCAGGAAGTATAAAAGTGGCTGTGTTTTATTGAAGCTACAGGAAATTCTCAGTCCATAAAAAGCCCATTCTCAAGGATTGCATTAAATTTTTTACGAACAGTAACGATGTTTTCTGGCATTACGACTGATTTTGGAAGATACTGACTAAATTTGTTCGTTTCTGAAGAGGTTTCTGAAACTCAATTGTTGGAAAAAAAATTTAGAAAACGCGATTTAACATGTTCCTGAGATTGGTTTCCTCCAATGTCTACATACATAAATCAACGGCGTGAATTCCCGCCTGAACTACAGTTGCATGGGATATTTCTGTCTTAGGTCTGCGACCATATACATCTGCACCAGTGCCTTTGGGTGTTTTTGAGCCATCAGTGTACCAACAGCTATCTGGATTTAGTAGTTTCTTTCTTATGGAGAATTCAGGTCCTATGGGTCGTAGTTCACTGTTGGCTTTGTCAGAGACCATTCCCAGAATATTGTGACTTTCAGTGTCCACCAGCAAACTGGAATCAGCTTGTTTTGTGCATCACGATACAGAATCTCTTCAGCAAAACGCAAACTACAGATACTAAATGTGATTTTATGCACATCTAACCTAATTCACCTTCACCTAAAAGTACTGAAACTGGTAGACATGTTACAGAGATGTACAAAAATTATACGTAGGACGAAATAGAACAAAATCCTGAGTTTAGTACTAAAAGACTAAACCAATTTCCAAATCCTCCACATGGAATAATATTCATAAAGAAAACCTCTATTCGTTTCACTTTTAAAAAGTTCATGGTGATGGTGATTTTCCGGCTCGAGTAGTTTTTGCAAACTGGTTACTGGAAAAAAGAACCAAGATCCCAATTTTTTCCCAAACAATATATTTTGCGCTGAAGCTTCCTTGACTCGAAACGGAATTTTCAATTAACATGATGCACATAATGATGTGCCTTCATTGGTGAAAATCCGCACTCCATAATAAAAAGGAAGAACCAGCAAAGATTCCGCATAAATTCCTGGATAGATGTAATCGGCAATCAACTATTGGGAACAGTAGAGTTACCTGGCCGTTTAACAGGATAGGACAACCTTAGGTTTCTGCAAAATAATTTACCTGATTTAATGGAGGACGTTCCCCTAATGACACGGCCAAATGTATGGTTCATGCACGATGGTTGTACTGCTTATTTAAGTCGATTTCAATCCATGTGATTTTTATTCATGGGGCTATTTGAAATCATTAGTTCATGCTGTTACAATACAAAATCGTATTCAGTTGTGTGAAATTCAAAATGATTCCAGAATTTTTTCATGAAATCCTCACAGGAACGAATGGATTTATGTTTTCCAACAAAAAATGGTCGTTATGTACATATTGTTACTTCTTTTTACTTTCTTACTTTTTCTTACAATAACTTCTCACTATCAGAACACAAAACTCAACTCTCTAAGAATTCAAAAACTAACTAATATCAATTGTCCCGTTTTTTATACTTTTCACCTGTTCCAGTCATTTCTAGACATTTCGATGACAGTTCTAGATGATTCTAGATGTATGTCTTCTTCTTTTTCTCTATGGACCTCTACATATCCTCATTACAGGTCCGACGTAACATTGTTCCCTCTTTTCTAGTTATTCGTCCCGAATAATCTTACTGCTGGGGCCTGGTTGAAGCCAATGGGGTGGATCGGGCCCGCCGTAAGGGGCTAACGTCTCGACATGGATCACCTTGGGCTCACTCCTCGCTGACAATTGGATGCGGTAGACTAGGTCGTTGATTTTCTTGAGAACGTTGGGGGACCTTCCCAGTTTCGTTGCAGTTTTTGGAACAAACCTTTTCTGCGCTTGGGATTAAAGAGCCAAACGAGGTCACCTCTCGAGAAACTTGCGTTTGTAGTATGCACGTCGCGTCGAGTCTAGCCTTCACCTTATCGTTGCAGAGCTTCAAACGTTCACGAGGAAAATTGTGGACCTTTTCCGATTTTTCTTCCAAGCTTCCTATGTACATAGGAGGTGTACGTTCTTATGCTTCTTCACCAAGAGGAAGTCTTCCGGAAAGAAGATCATGGGGAAGCTTCATTTTTCTGCCAGTGACTAGCATAGATGGACTATAACCGGTTGATTCGTGTTCAGAACTTCTATGGGCTAGCAGAAATAGAGGAACTAAAGTGTCCCAATTTTTTTGGTTTTCAGAGACATACATTGAAACATATTGACAAATAGTTCTATGGTGTCTTTCTACCATTTCATCGGACTGTGGGTGGAGAGGCGTAGTGCGTGTTTTTCTTAATGTCTAATGTTTTCATCAACTCCTGTCCTGTCAAAGGAAGTGGACTGATAATATCAATTGCAAGTCTTTCAAAAGGCTCTCCGGGAAGATACTGAGCCATTTTTCCACGTCTTCTTGTTTTAGGACCTTCTCTACTATTGCACAGATCACATTTCTTGCACCAATCTTCTACGTCCCTTCGACAGTTGACCCAATAATATCCTCCTGAGTGGCTACTACGAAGTTCTTCTAACACATTTCTGAACTGTGATCTTGGCAGTACCAATTGGTGAACTGTACGTACTCCATTGGAGCTTTTCCCTCTTCGATGCAATAGGCCATCATGAAGATACAGTGAATCCCTCTGAGCCCAGTATTCTTTTAAGCTTCCACTATATCTGGCTACTTCTTGCCAAGTAGGTCTGACTCCATTTTTAAGCCATTCTCTTATAACTTTCAAGTATTTGTGTTTCTTTTGACTTTTTCTAAGGATTTCAAGGTGATTCTGATTATCCTCACTTTCTGGATTGATTGTGGCTAACTTTTTCCACTGGGTTCTCCTTTTCTTCGAGCCTCTTACAGTACCGGTACTGTCGTTCTAAGCAGGGTCGCCCTTTCGGTGTACTATTACAAAGTTATATTGCTGTAGTCTCTCTATCCACCTAGCAACTTGTCCTTCAGGCTTCTTAAAATTCATTAACCACTGCAAAGCTTCTTATAACAAAACTTCTACTATAAAGAAAAGTATGTGTTCAAGGGCTTTGATAATAGCCAAAAGTTCTTTTCTGGTGACGCAATAATTTTTCTCAGCTTTTCTCATGGTTTTACTAAAGTATGCAATCACTTTTTCTTCGCCTTCTTGTTCTTGTGATAGCACGGCGCCTATGCCGTGTTGGGATGCATCACAATCCAAATTAAATGTTGCCTTTTCCCGTGGTAGGCTAAAATCGGTGCTGTGGTTAATCGCTCCTTCAATTCTATGAAAGCATTTTGACAATGCGGCGTCCAGTCAAATTTAATGTTGTTTTCAGTTAGTCGATGAAGAGGTTTAGCAATTAGACCATAGTCCTTGACAAATTTTCGGTAATATGAGCGAAGTCCAAGAAAACTCCTTATTTCCTTTTTGTCCCTTGGCCTAGGCCAGTCTTTAATAGTTACAATTTTCTCCGGATCGGTTTTAATTCCTTCCGAGGAAACGATATGTCCCAGATAATAAGCCTCCGTTTGAAACGGTGAACATTTCTTGTGATTCAGTTATAAATTGGCATTCCTTAACCTGTCAAATACTTCTTCAACATCTTTCAAATGCTCATCATCAAAAGTTTTCGACATGATAATTAATATCATCAAGATATACTAGACAGGTTTTACACGTTAATTCTCTCAAAACCATCTCAATCAGTCGTTCAAATGTGGCCGGAGCATTACAGAGTCCGAATGGGAGGACCTGGAACTGGTAGAGACCGCTGTCAGTAGAAAAAGCTGTTTTGTCCTGATCATCAGGGTGTACTTCTACCTGCAAGTATCCACTCTTCAAGTCTAGGGTGGAGATCCACTTCGCGCCTGATATAGTATCTAGTGTATTGTCTATTCTTGGCAGTGGATAGCTATCTTTTTGTGTAACCTGCTTTAGTATTCGATAGTCTACACAAAAGGGAGTGGAACCATCTTTCTTAGTTACCAGGACCACGGGTGAACACCAAGGACCAGAAGCTTCTTAAATAATATTTGCACCCATCATGTCTTCTATCATATTTTCTACTTCTTTTCGTTTAACAAGTGGTAATTCCCTTGGTATTTGACGAATTGGTCTTGCATCTCCTGTATAAATTCTATGCTGTACTAGACTGGTGCGTCCTGTAGATTTTCCCGTCTCAAAAATGTCTGAGTTCTCATTGCTAAGGCTGTTAATTTTTCTCAATTCTTTAGTTGTTAGGTGGTCATAATTTTTAACTAGTTGTTTCACGAGGCTGGCGTCAACTGTGTTCCTTGTGGTGGTCTTGTCTTTGGACCTACTATCGCACTTGACTATGCTTTTCACCGGTGTGCAATGTCCTATATTTTGTTCTTTTTTCAATTTGAAAGGTTTCTTCGATAAATTAGCAGCTACAACAGGAATTGGTTGATCTACATTGACGAGACATCGAGCTACCAGAACTCCTTCATTAACTAGTTCCTCACTTTCCACAATGCCCAAATGTAGATCTTTTGGTTTTTGGCTCGCGAAGACGATTCCTTCAGAATTTTCGGGAACTTCTGTATTTTTGTCCACATAACCTTTATCTGAAAAGTATATTCTTCCGAATTTAGCATTATCTCTTCATTTCCAATTACTAGAACTTTATTTTGAAGGTCTACGATACATTTATTTTGCATAATATCCATACTAAGGATGCATTGATCTTTGATATCGGCTACCAGAAAGAAATGTTTTATCAGAGTATTACCAATCTTTATTGTTGCTGTTATTTCTCCCCGAACAGGAAAAGTGTATCCTGCAGCTGTTTCAAGAACTGAACTACTTTCAGCAGGTTATAGTTTCCGATTCAGAATCCCTGTTCAAATGAAAGACTTGGTGGCACAGGTATCAATGACGAAAGTACAGTTTTGATTGTCAACGTGCCCTCTGAATAGTAAGTTTTATTAATTTCCATTCAAAATGTAAGTGCGGATTTTAGAGCTCTCAATATATGCAGTTGACGCCCGCCCCATAGTGTCAACTTTTATTCGTTTTTCTGATCGTTGCTTGAAAGTCGATTAGGTGTGGGAGAACGACTTATCAGGGACGCATATCTCTTATCTTATTTCTTGTTGGACTTTGTGAGGGGCTCCGGGATGGCGATAGAGGCGACCTTCTGTCTTCATTTCTCGACTCCCCATTCGTTGAACGGGCTCTGCTTTTGCAAGTTCTCAAAATGTGTCTGATTCTTCCGCAGCTGAAGCATCTCCTACTATCATTCTGGGTATTTCGTCGCATAGTTTGGAGAATATCCAAGATTTGTGAGAGATTAGATTGTGCGTGGCTATTGGAAGTTATCTCTCCGTGTTCTTGGAATCTCATTTCTCTCAATTTAGGACGTAAAGATTTTTATATGCTTTTTGCTGCCTCATATTCCTGAGCTGCAATCAGAGTTTCATTTACCGTTATGTGGTGTTGTAGCTGGAGAGCTTGTTGCATTTCCACATCTTGTAATCTATCAACGAATGCCTGTTTGCCGATTTGCTCTAGAAAATATTCAGGTACCTGAGGATAGGCAATATGCAGCATTGCAACAATCTTTTTATATCGGCCTCAGATTCCTGTACACTTCAGGACACCCTGAATATGTTGTCCATCTAGCCTGTCTTTTCAGAAATATAATGGAGAGGAGGTAGGTCCAGAACGATTTACATAACTGCCGACGGTGTGGCAACACTAATTGCCAGACAAGCATTTCTCTTTATACCACAGATCTTTGCATGGGCCATTTGCTGTAAAGCTGCTGACCACCAAGCAATAGCTCCATATGATCATTGGTCTAAAATATATAACGTATCTCCAATAGATATGTTTGAGTCCTCCACCACAAGGTTTTTCACAGATTCTACTAAATATCCAGAAGAATAGTCTAACCTTGAGAAGATCTTTATTAAAGTGAGTGTTACATGTAAGTTTTTTATCTATTATAATCCCCAAATATTTTACTTCCGCTGCAAACGGAATAACCTCACCATTGTAGTAGGAAAAGTGGAAGAAAACTCTACAATTTCCCATTTCTCCTACCACAGTTCAGGTTAGATAGGATTGGTTAGATTAAATTAGTTTACATATTTCTAGATGTTCTAGACATATTATAATTATGTATGGTAATTGTGAAAGCTAATATGATCGACCAAACCAATACAAAGAGTTCGTAGTGGAAATTACCACCGTAGCCCATCCAATGCTCATTCTAAATTTGTGATAATCTACTACCTGGACATAAGTGTCAAACCAGATGAAATTTTTATAAAAGAACTGTTTTCCAATTAATTTTATGCAGTTATTTTCTGTTAGAACTGCTTACCGTCTGCCTGAATTTCCTTTGGCGTGAAGTCTTTTTTGCAGGATATTGAATAAGTGAACGATTTTCAATGTTTTCCATTGTTAAAAAATGTCAACCTCAAATGGCTTGTGAACTAAATACGAGCTGTCAGATTCAAATGGAATTTGATGTATCCTACTATGCTATGACAAATGAATCTATCGTCCTTTCTCAATCAACCGCTATGAGTATATAATTTCTTCTTTAATTTTATTGAAACTATACTGTTAAACATTTGACTAAACAAAAATGTCATTAGTTTCATATAATTTTATAGAAAACCCTGTACACAAAATGTAATAAAAGTTACATAATTCAGTTGGAACGTAACTGTTTTAGAAACGTTACCATTTCCCCGATTTTTTCATCTATCAACTCGACTAGCGTGGTACGATGACAAGACGACGTTGTAGGTTATAATAAATCAATGCTTAAAAATGAGCACCTGTACAGGAAGAGGCCGGTCGGAGCCAAACCAGGTCAGCATCCGAAGACACGGGTCACGACGCATTCGCAATGTGTTTTACTATATTGTTTTACACGCCCCCGCATTCCCAGCTGTACGTTATACTACAGTATTTAGGCCAGTGTTTTGCGCAATAATAACAAATAATTCAAGTACTTTCTCAATGAGTTTTTCTTTTCATTTATTTTTCTCATTAAAATTTATTTTAAAGATCCTCAATAATGATCTCTTAACATATCTCTTCTGAATTGTGCATTCGAAAAAAGCAGCACTTCTGATTATTTCACAGCTTTCATTACATAAGAAAGAAATTTCGGAGAATACCTACTTCATACCTGTCACTTAAAGCAAATCGGATTGCTTCATATTAACGGAGTGCTATGACATCAACCTGAATTTTTCGAACACTTTTTGTTGCAAAATTAATGGGGTGAACATTTCCTCTTCGAACAAATAACAAAATTTAGGAAAATGATTCTTAAATATCCGTTAAAATTTCTGATTTGAAAACGAAAATACAAAAAAAAATAGTTACAAATACAATTGTTAGGAACATTTTTTCTTCGAGCGGGCGGAAAATGGAAAAATAGCATTTAATTAAACATAGAATAACAAAATACAAGTTTATTAGTTATCTCATGGTTATTGATTTAATCAATAATAAGAGGGAGAGGTACTTTACTCCTGTGTAATACATATGATTTTTCCTCCACTTATCGCCGTTTTTAAAAATTCTAGTTAATTCAGAAATAACGAATGTATCAATACATGCGGCATTTTAAAAATGCAATCAATCATAAATATTTAATATCGACACTCTCCTTTATTTGTATCATCGAATATTTGAAGCTTTTAATGATTTTTCTTGGAGTGGAAAATATGTCATTAAAACATTTTCTGAATAATTATTTATTTTGTTCTCTTCAGCCCATTGCTTATATTGTATATATTTTTTTCGTACATGTCTTTAAATTTTTGTGGTAAGTCTATGTTGGCTTGTTCCCTAATATTAGGTGGCGTATTTGTTAATTCAAAATCACTTGAATCGCTTTCCATATCTCAAAAAGTTAATAAAGTTTAATAAACGTAACAACGTAGCTCTCTAAAAGTCAATCGCTTTGTTTACTGTCAGTAAGCCATAGCCTACTATGAATTATATTCGTCAAAAACGTATCTAACAATCCTGAAGTTGAAATTTTCTATAGAGGTAGGACGAAAAAGTATTCATTTAAGATCCTCATTAGTACTTTTTTTGATCGGACAAAGGGTAAGTCACCAATTTAATTATATTTCAAAATATTTTTTTGTATAGAATTTTTACCGAACTTCCCACGAGTTTGAATTGATCTCCGTTAATTTTTTCTCGGTACCTAATTCCAAGAAAATACTTTCGGAAATAATACCTACTAGTTCTGGGTAGATTACAAGTGAACAAATCAGCAGTTTTTGTTGCTAAGCTAGAAAAAGTTATTTCATTTTCCATTCACATATTTTCCATCTTTACCTGTTTTTTTTTGTAAATTTACGGTAAGATCTGGATCATTGAAAGGGCTTCAGGTAAATCTCCTAATTTTATGATACCTTAGTACCTATGTCAGTTTTATATCTGTTTATTTGATGTTCCTATGGAATTTACAATAACGAGCTAACCTTGAATAAAGGTTAAAGGTTTGGGAAGTTTTCAGTGCTCTTTGAACAAGAATAAGAAATAAGATTCTCACAATCCAACAAAAACTCAGGTTTTATTATTATTATGACACATGGAAGAGAGAAAAAAGAATATAATGACATATTTTTTTTGCGTAATAACCACCTTAAGGAACCGGCCTATTAATGTAGAAAGACTTATAATATTGTTCGATATTCGCTAAGTTGAGGCGGAACTGCATGATGCCCGGAATGTCGATTTTCCTCAATTTGTAGCACAAGAGAATGTATGCAAATAAAATAATTTCAAAAGATTTTATATCTAGGAGATTAGAAAATAGAGCTAGGGAGTATTTTAGGACAGAAGAAACATGGAAAAAAATCGCTTTCAATCAAAATTTATTTATGTACCTAGGCATTCTATGGATCTTACTTATTTATAATAATAAAAAGGAATCTATGAGGATGAGTATGGCGACTGCTTCTCTTGCAAAATGTCATCAAGTTTTTCTAAACGGTTGCCTCTAAGAACGAACCGTTTTAATTGCGTACTATATCTCTAATCATGGGAATATTTTATGGGTTAGCTGCAAAGTTTGCGGTCACTAGCAGAACTAAAAATGTTTGTTCTAATATGATGTTTCAATGGTCGAAATATGAACTGGTGAATTGCAACCAAATTCTATCTATTGTGCCCCTCTCTGAACAATGAACATACTGTATACAAGAGTAAACAGACGTATTATCTGATGCCAACATAAATAATGTCAGAGCCAATTTTTTGTTTGGTTCCTCAATATATATCTTTCAATATTTAGGTATTACATAATTGAGATGAATGTATAAAAAGCGATTTATTTAATCTCAGACAATATACAAAATTTCATTAATACATGAGTGAATGTTTATAAACAGGATGTCAATTTGAAGGTTTCTATAATTCTGCATTTTTCAGTAAATGTGACAAAACCACTTATACTGAATGCTTACGTTTTTTCACTAAATATGTTATGGCTGTTCTATCCAACTGTGGTAGATATTGCCAAGAAATTTTAATGTAGATCAATTAGGGATGCTTTTAATTTTTAAATTAAATTTTTTTAATTAAAAAATGTATACATACCCTATTCCGTGAACTTACACGGGTTTTGGATTAAGTAAATAAACAATGATTCAACTGACCAACTATTTTAAACAATATTTAGGTTGATCCTTTGAGTGGGTAACGGCAATTGACAACTCAAAAATCCTGGTAAATAGACAGACTTAAATTTCATAACTACTCGACACGAAAAAATGTTAATTAACGTCAAATTATACCCAAAGTGGGATACGCGAACATCTAGGGCTTCGCCATTCGACGGCAGGGGGTTCGCGATTTACGTAATGGTGGCTTGATGACTGGCAGGCACGTGCGGCACACATGGTGGTTCTCCGACGAACTGAAAAGGTATTTTCCGGATATTGAGAATGCTAAAGATGGCTGGATTCGTAACCCATTCTAGTTTGAGTATCAAGCAACAGGAGTCACTATTAGAAATGTCCGTAGATGAAACTCTTCAAGCTGATTTCAAAAGTATGTCTCTGATAGATTTTCGGGCAGCTAGACATAAAGAGTATCCCGAACTCTAACGCAAAGCGGTAAAGTTTCTTTTACCCTTTGCTACAATATACTTATGTGGGAGTGGGCTTTCACACCTGGTCATGATAAAAACTAAATACAGAAATCGACTTGATACCGAGTCAGAATTAAGGTTAATATTGTCCAAAATTACTCCTCAAATTGACTCTATTTGCGACAAGAAACAAGCACACCCATAATATTAAACATATATTTCTTTTTGCTCTTCATTTGTTATATTTTATTAAATTAAAAACCTTATTTTCTTCAACAGTCAATTTTATAATTTTCTTTGGGGGGAAGGGAGGATTTAATTAGTTAGTTAAGGGGTTCGCTATCACCTGGAAACTTTAACAGGGATTCGTGGAGCTGAAATTTTGAGAAACCCTGTCCTAACAAATACATTTTTTAAAATCGCAACATGACTAACGGCTAGTTTTCTACGGTCGTTACCCAACCAAAGTATCAACCAACATTTTTTGTAAAGATGGTCAGTTTAATCGCTGCTTATTTACTTAATTCAAGACAAGTTCACCGAATAGAGTATATTCAAATTATATTTCTACTTAATTCTAAGATATTTCGTTTTGACTTATGCCTACATGATTGATTCAAGACCAAAACCCACAGCAGATAGTCGTTAATCCGATAACAATGGCACAGTATCGTACTACTCGTTTCGTCGAAAAGCGAAAAAAGAATGCCTAATAGTATGATTATTTTACAACTGAAATGTTTGGCTTGTAAAATAATATTTGAGACTAACTTTTTAATTTATTTAAATATTCTATTATTTATTTGTGCTTCTGAAGATATATTTCCGAATTTATATTTTTCAAGTTAAAAATATTTTTGACGATAAATGATTGACCACCTTATCTATAAATATTTTAATCTGATACCTACTTTATTTCCAATGCCCTTTTTATATTTACATAATTATATTTACATAATTATTCTCAATATTGTCTCAGAATTTTAGTTTGTTATAAACATTTTACTACGAAAGTAATCTTGTGTTTAAAACTAAGTAAGTGACGTCTTATGTCAAAAAATATGCATTTATCGTCGGATGCGAAGCGAATTGTGAAAATGTGTTTGAATTATTGATATACCGAGGTTATAGTATAAACGAAAGCCGATACATAAACGAAAAAAACGAAGTGACGCTAATAAAACCAAATGTGTTGACCAACTGGAAAAAATGTAATCCGATGAATGATATATGTCCTATACCAAACACAAATGCCCTAGACCCCTAGATTGTATAAAAAAGTGATTAATTAAAGACGAAACAGGGAATTTACTACCCACCTTTTTGTTTTATTTACAGTCAGAATTCATGTACTACTTCAATTTGTTCCTTTTTGATTCTATTTCAATTTCATATCAGTTATTATTTAAAAATGTATCTTTGATACCTTCCACTGCTTTGCGGATACCCTGTATAGTACAAAATGTTTTTAAAATGTTGCCATTATTAAACTACATCTTTTTTATTTGAAACATTTTTTGATAACATTTGCTAGTTAGATGCAACAAATTGAAGCATATACGGTGGGCCATCCTGTATGTTTCAACAGTTTGATTTGTTTAATAAAAGTTGGATTTGTTTTCAAGAAATTTGGTGATTTTTTTTTACAAAATATGTTTTAATATCTAAATTTTACCGACTACGGATCAGTTACTGTTTACCGTACATTGAGGGATTTATGAACTTTCATTATTAAAGCCCCAAGGCCAGATGCCGAGTTAACGAAATATTGTGGAATGTTCTTTACAAGATGGAAAATCGTAGTTTACTAAGCATAAACAAGTATAAGTGACGTTCACAATACATCCTTTCACATGTAAGCAACAAGTTCTGAACAGTTCTACAGTTTACAGTTCTGAAATTAACAGCGTCGTATCATCTGATATAAATACTATTTAGTATTTACCTATTGTAATAAGAATTCAAATTTACATTATTAACAGAAAATAAACAATGTGTAACTATACATGTTTATAATTCGATATCGACGACAACTAAAATTCATTCCTCGAGTAATAAATAAATCTAAGATTAATATTTCTATTAAATTTAAATCTTCACATATGGTTTAGTTACGATAAAAAGACGATGGCGTCCTACAGAGGGAGTAGGCGATGCTATCATGGTTAGCTCTTAATCTATTACATTTCCTTGTTCACCAGCATGGTCTGGTATCAACAGCAAAGGGGATGGGCTGCTAGTTCTGCCCACGATAGTTCCTATCCAAATTGAATCATGCACATCTTTCTATTACGTGAATTTCCGTTTGAAGGGTGCTGGGTGAATTGCCCATTAGCACATCTTATTGAAATCTTTTTGGACCCTTAATTCGAACACCTGTTCTTCCTGCTGTTTCTAATCCATCAGTGTACCACCCGATTATATGCTTCTTGAGAGCATAATTGGTGAGTTCGCTTGTCCATTATGTTTTAGAGCTCAGTTCATGCCTGAATTTCTTTACAAAATTGAATTGTTTGGCCAAGTCATCTCGTGCGGCTATTACCAGGGAGGTTGCTATGGCGAGTGAGCCGTACTCACTGCTTGTCCCATGGTGTTTCCTCCCTACTATTTCCTGACCATTCCGAAATGCATTCTTTTAGTTGCTCCCTCTCTCACTTGATGAAGAGGATTGAGGTCTATTATCATCTCAATGGCAGATGTATTACAGAATCTCATAGCTCCTGTGATACATAGGCAAGCCAATATTTAAATTTTACCCAGGGCTCTCTCTGCCTTTGAGGACTACTCCTCAAGAAATAATTGTTTACAAATGGGATAGCTTATTTGAATATGTCCCATTCCATCGTTAGAGATGATCCAGTTTGACTAATCTTGAAATTGCTGATATTTTATATGAATACCTACGTATGAAAAAGTGGTTTGGAAAACTATTACCGCATTCGTTGAGGATGTAACAAAAAACGAAGGTAAAACTTTTTTCTCAACGGAATTTGGATGGTTTTAAGACGAATTGAGTTCGATTTCGTATCATAACTTCAATATGACTTGGTTCTACTACTACAGAACGATTACAGTGAACTGGAGCTGACTGTTGCTCTTAAGCCCGTGAAGAGCACACACATGCTGGCACTATAAATTTAGAGGAAAATATGCTACTGGGAAATGGGTGGAATCTCCCAACAAACTAAGAATCAAAAAGAAATAGTGTGATCAAAACTCTTATCCACACTTTAAAAACAATAATAGGAAGATTTTGAGTTTTCTGCTGCCTTTTTTTGTTATAGTTATTATGGTCATGAGAAAAGGAATTTGGCCGATATTTTTACTTATTTAATGGTTATGTTTATTATTATTCATAACAGAGCATTGTTGTCACACGTACCATCTTTTCGGGGGCTAGATAATTCTGAAATAGGAAATGTACGTGACATTTTAAACATTAAACAACAGAAAATTACTCCCTAATATGGATAATAATTTTTCATTCTATTTATTATATTATGATATTGTTTAAAAGTGAAATATTTAGTTTGATTTTTGTGTGAATCTAATGATTGAACAACAAAACAAAAAACTTTGTAAAAACAGAATGAAAATCAACCAAACGACACACTTAAACATAAGAAAAATACTATTCTAAAAAATGGAATCGATGGAAGAAACACTGATTGAATTAGTGCGTAGACACACAGTATTATATGATACCAGCCATGCTCAGTACATGAAAACTAAATATAAGCAAGAAAATTGGATAAAAATTGCAAAGAAGCTAAACTTTAGAAATGTAAGTATTGTTATCACAATAAATACAATAATAATATAGTTAGTGTGACCTTATGGGAAACTTTTTATTATCAATGATATTGAAAAGGCAGTAGCCCAATCTGACTCGGAGCTTAACTCAAGACAATATTCCTCCAGCACTTTTTACTTCGCTGAAGAAAATCGCACAAACCAAACGCAGCTGCCACTAAACTACTCCTCAATATACGCGGAGTACTGTGGCACACAGAAGCTTTTCGTGCTGTTCTGCCCTGCCCTTTGCGTACTCTGCCACGCAGCCCAATATGCGCCTTTGTTTATTCGGGTCCAGAGCCAGTGATGTTTCTGTTCGAATCTCCGGTATGTATATTGTTAATAATTTTTTAAACTTTATGCTATTGTTATATCTAAGAATTAAGCGGTTAATATTCTTTCCTTTTTTTAAACGCATTAATCAATTAACAGTTGTTGTTGTTGTTGGAAAGTTACTGATTTGCATTTAGGGCCGGTTCATAATATGTTAGTAAAGTTGACTTTTTAAAAAGGAGGCTTTTAAGTAAAGTGTCTTCCCAACTGCGGCGAAGTGAGATTAGTTTCATAAAAATTTTCAAAGTTCTCTTTATTTTATGTCGTGTTTTTTATTGTATGGTATCCCTGAAACATGGGGATTTCTTTTTTTTGCTTTTATTTTCACTAGATGTGTTAAGTGTCACAGTGACATTAACTAGTTTGGTTTGGCATTTATATGTAAAATGTCGTGTGAACCAGTGGTGATAAGGAAAAAGGGCTCAGTTTTTACTCCTGATGACTTAGGTGCTTAGAATTAGTGAAAAAAGAAAAAGGCAATATTGAATGCATAGAATCTTAGGGTTAACAATATTTGCTCCATTAGCTGTATGACTCCACCCTTACAATTGTAACATGTCTATCACCTGTTTCGATTTTACAGAATAAATCCTTTTAATTACCGCTCGTCGTCACAAGCCACTTCCAATTATAGTTCTGTGATCCCAAATATTTCAACCCTGATCATTAGACAATTGACGTCTGCCAACGGACGCTTCCATTTTTTCGAACGCCACGAGAGACACCCCTTTTCTCCCACCCCACACCTACGGAGAAAGACCATCTTTCGTTATCTTTCACATTTTAAGTATCTTAAGAATGTTGCTGTGGTATGTTCAAAATCATAATTTATAATTAATAAGCTTCTTCTAAAGTACTGTCTGATATAATTTTTGTATGCATTCTTTTTTTTACAGAGATAGACGAAATTAAATTCAACACGTGGTCGTAAACTGTTCTTTTATACTAATATGGTGGTCTTAAACCAAATATTCTTTTATAATTCACTGTTTTACTTTTATACAAACATTTTCAAGCTTTTTCAGTTGCGAAATAACTCTTTTAATTATAAAATAACATTTTTATAATATGTTAACCTATAAAATACTCTTTCGTAACGCCAGTGCCGGTTTCATATATTTCCTAAGCACGATATTTTTTCATATAACTAAATAACTTTTTGCTATGCTTAGTTTCTTTCGGATCATTAGTATATTTTTTTAATTTAGCCGATAATTGCTATTTTTACTGTTTTAACATGGGACATATAATGTTGGAAAGCTTTCAGTAAATTAAATCAATTTTTTCACTTTCAAATAACTGCCTTCCTTTTTTTTTAACCTGAAAAGCTGACCTACATAATGTGCCATTACATTAAAGTTCCTATAAATCCCTGATCCACCTGTACTTCTAGGTAAGCACAGCCCCGAGGATATTACCCCAAGACCTAGGCTATAATATAAGCCCTAGCCAAGAATAGAACCCCAGGATACAGCCCTAGATGAAAATACCGCCCTAGACCAGGACACATCAGTTCAGATCAAGACCTGACTATCTTCTTCAGGAAACCACTTCATATAAGCCAAGTATAAAAGTACAAATTCCTCTGTTCATTTCCTATGGCGGAATAAATTATAAACTTGTTTTTAATTCTTTTTTATTCAACTATAAAAGTTGAGGGAGATATCGCCCGGGGTCATTTTTAGTAACTTGTTTTATTATTAACTTTCATTTAAATTTTACAAGGCGTTTCTACCTTTTCCGCCTTAGTTTTTTAAGTACTTTTTATCGTCAAAAAGGTAGTGGCGCCCTTAACTTTTACAACCTTCCTGTAACACTTGTGCAGCATAAACTTGGGGTCGAATCACCCTTGAGAGGAGTCTCTAGCCGGAGCCCTTCGAGCTGGTGCCCTTTAAGGTTACAGCCATTTACCGTTACACAATGCTTATCACTTTTTTATTCATGCGTAACTTTTGATAAGTAAATACACACCTATTTGTACAAGCCAGGCAAATCTAAAATAATGTACAACTGTCGGCTTTGTTAACCGAAATCTTTCTAAAAAACATAAATTGTCGTATTCTTCAAAATATCGGTAACGTGCTCTCTATATTTTAGCCATCTTCTTATTTCATCATCAGAGGAGCTACTTGAGTCCCAAATAATATTCATTTTGAAATAATTTTGTTTAAATTGTGACAAGTCAATTTGTTTTGTTGCATGCTGTTTGTAGCTGGTTACCGTTATAAAGTAGACTTTACCGCCATAAAGGCCAGAATTGACCTTTTCCAAGTAAGTCATCGTGACGAATTTCTGTCACCGGACAACCTTCACACTAAATTCTAATATAACCTCAAACCGATTAATACAACGCGATAACACTCCTAACCATTGCCTTTTCACTAAATTAGTATAGTATCCAACTAATACACACTAGTAAATAAATTTACCAAAACCAATTAACTTATGTTCTCAATCAGTAAACAATGCTATTTCCATATAAGCTTCTTTCTAAAGGTTGTCCGTGATCAGCTGTTTAAGACAACATGGCGGGGGATGATGACGTAACTTGGAAACACTCTATTCGGCACTTAAAGCATTTAAAATAGGTATGACTAGCCTACAGTCCATCTTATTTTTTTTCGGTTAGGATTTTTCATTTTCTATCACTATCAAATAGTAAAATAGTTCATCAATTTTTAGCACTTTTTGAGATCTGTCAATAAGATTATTTGGTTTTCTATTGTAATTTGTTTATTTATGTGCTTAGAAAACATTATGATGGTGAGAAAATGTGTAGTTTGTAAAAATACATGGAATAAGAAAGATAATCGGTCATTTCACAAGTAAGGTTATATTAACATGAGCATTGTATAGGTATAAGACGTGGGATTCGATATTTTGGAAGAATATAGAGACATTCGACTTCACTCTGAAATACGAATTCAATAAATTGAAAGCTGCTGATAAAGCAATTTATTAAAATGCCAAACACTTCGATTTTGGGTGTTAGTTACTTCATTTTGTAATTCTTGTTATATTGTATAAAAAATAACGAATACATTATAGGGGAGACTAGGGAGGTTTGATACGTGGGGTGGCTTGATACACGTTCAAATTTCCCGCCTCGGTCGCGTGTTGTTTGAAAGTTTTCGAGGTTAAACTGTGTTTTGTACCAATTCGATGTAAGTTTTCGTTTAACAAACGTAAGCCTTTATCTATTTAATGTCAACAACTAACAAAATTGATTACATTATGCTTCAAGCCCATTTTATTTAGATCATAGAGGCTAGTAGAATAGATCTTTAATCAAATGTCATGATACTTTAATCTCAAATATTGCATAGATTTGTCGTCCTGGGACGTTTGATACAGTTTACGTCGGGGGGGTTGATACGCGTATCAAACCTCCCTATATGAAATGAATGTATTTTCTATTTTTTTATTTTATAATTTATAATAATTTATGAAACTTTCACGGCAATTATTAAGGTTAATTGGGTACATTGTTATAGATGCCGTTTAAATGGAAATCCAAAGGTCGGACGAAGTATTCCCCAGATGATTTAAAAAGAGCAGTGCTTGAAGTAGTGAATGAAAATAATGCACTAAGGGCTACAGCCAGAGAGTACAATGTTGACAAAATGACATTGAAGAGGTATGTTTCAAAATACCAGGAGGATAGAGGTATCACCTTTCAACCAAACTTTGTCACTTCACAAATTTTTTCAACTCACGAAGAATCGCTTTTGATGGAATACTTGCTCACTTCTGCAAACCTTTAGTATGGTCTTACGCCTAAGCAAACAAGGAAATCAGTTTGGACAAGAAAACAATAAAAAACTACCAGAAAACTGGAAGAAGAACGAGTGTGCTTCCTACGACTGGCTAAAGGGTTTTATGTCAAGTCATCCCCAACAATTGAGAAGTCCTGAAGCCACGAGCTTGGGCAGAGCTACAGCGTTCAATCGACATAATGTGCAAGAATTTTACAAAAATTAGCGCAATGTAATGGAACGGGAACCTTTTAGTCCAGAATCCATATATAACTTAGACGAAACTGGAGTGACTACTGCGCACAAACATCGAAAGATCATTGCTCGTAAAGGGCAAAAGCAAATTTCGAAAACAACTTCTGCAGAACGTGGGACACTGGTAACAGTTTGTTGTGCTATAAATGCATAGGGAAATTCAGTGCCGCTATTTTTTATATTTCCACGGGTGAGAATGCAGGATTACATGATCCAAGGTGCTCCTCCAGGTTCCATGGCTGTGATGCATGAAAGCGGTTGGATGACCGCTGATAATTTCGTGAAATACCTAGAACACTTCATAAAACACGCAAAATAATCGCAATAAAACAAATGCATATTTGTCCTTTATAGCCACATTTCACCCAAAGCCTTAAACATGTGTAAGTTAAACGGCATCTATTTATTAACCTTACCACCTCATACGAGCTACCGATTACAACCACAAGACGTATCGGTTTTTGGACCATTAAAGAGATAATATAATGAACAGGCAGACGCATGGATGGTCAGTCATCCAGGACAAACAGTTTCATTAAAAATTATACCAGAATTAGTTGGATTAGGTCATGTCAGAGCGTTCTCACCTTCAAATATAACCAAAGGATTTTCCACCACTGGAATTTATCCCTTCAACCCACATTTATTTGAGGATCTCCATTTCGCAGGAGCTGAAGTTACAAACAGACCGTATCAGGAAGTGGGCCAAAACCCTGAAAATATCACCACTATACCAAACACCACATCTGCTTTATTTAAGAGTCCTGAAGAAGTTCGTCCTTATCCCAAGGCACTGCCAGGGAAGAAAAAAGGAGTTCGAAAGCCTGGTCGGACCAGAATCTCAACCGATACCCCGGAAAAAGACGCCATTGAGGCCGAATATAGTATGAGGGAAGAAAAAAAATTGATGACAACGAAAATTCAACAGGTCAAACGGAAAATAACTGGTGAAACTCAAAAAACTGATTATTTGGAACAACACAATTCAGGCTGAGGTGAATCCCACCTAAAAAGAAAAGTATTGGATAGAAATACAAAAACGCAAAGAGGTGTGTGCGAAGACTCGGACCCTGAGGTGGAAAACGAGAAAGATCCATATTCTGTTTCAGATGACGATGAGGATGCCGCTTGCATCTACTGCAATTCGTTATTTTCAACCTCTCGTTCTCGAGAACAATCGATTCGTTGCCAACAATGTCTAAAATGGTGCCATTCGGCATGTGCAGATGTTAACTATAACATAAAAATGTTTACTTGCGAATTATGTATCGATTAGGTAGGTAGTGTTCTATTAATAAAAGTTTGCGTTTCCATTTTTGCTTATACCTAATTTCTGATTGTATCAAATCTCCCCTTCATCGTATCAAGCCTCCCATGTATAGGGAGGTTTGAGACACTTTGCATTGACAATTTCAAAAATTCATAATAAAGGTTAAAATTTAAATTTTCAGTAATTTATTATTGCAAAATTCATAAGCAAGGTCCTTAAATTGAGCTCTGAAGTAAATGGATTGGTAAATGTAAATTAAAAATTTTTTATCAACATTTTTGTAAAAAATGTATCAACCCTCCCTAGTCTACTTATGTAAAATATTTCAAATGAGCGTTTTCATTGGATTAAATTTGAATGCTTATTATTAAAATTAGGTTCAAAATGTGTAAAATTTGCGGTCAAACAATCAAACTGAAATTACCAAAAGACCCTTATTATTCACAAAGGGTTGATTAATTGAGCAATGGAGGG
Source organism: Lochmaea crataegi (assembly GCA_947563755.1). Taxonomy (NCBI): domain Eukaryota; kingdom Metazoa; phylum Arthropoda; class Insecta; order Coleoptera; family Chrysomelidae; genus Lochmaea; species Lochmaea crataegi. Next base: position 41,136,709 of record OX387427.1, on the reverse strand, counting down.
AGCATTACTGCTGGATACTACACAATGAGAGTTTCACTCAAAACTGAGAAAGCGTTATCGAATATCCCTCAGGGCGTTAGTTAATATATTAAAGTCTTAAGCATTGGCGTACCAGTATTTAAAAAAGGAAAATTTGTCATTTAATATTCTAAGATGCTTCCAATCCATATCTGAGGTTGTACCTTTTTTGTGGTAACCACTATTTCATCATATACGGAGATTATTGAACTTGTTACAGAAAAAAAACCAAATTATCATTTTTTGATGGATTGAATCATCCCCTGTCATCGTAATATGATACACCTTACACCTTTTTTTATTTTCACTTTATATAGGGCTGAAGGATTTTGCTATGCTTTCAACCTTTACGATCCGACTATCAATGAAGCGTATACAGGAAGTTTTTGTGTAGAAAGTGCTTCTTACAAGCGATCGTGAGAATGAAAGTTTTTTTTTACAGCTCGCTACCGGATGAACTAAGACTTTTCCCTATATATTTTTTAAAAAGCAGTTTTTGATACTCTAGCACTATCAGTTTGTACCGGATGAGCATGAACGGCTGCCGACCATATGTCACGATCGGATTGTATTACAACTTTTGAAAAAAATTCTATAACAATTGGCCCAATTGAATTTATAAATTCTAATTTCACAGAATTTACTCAACTAATGAGCACAACAAAAACAATCATCGTATTCTCCAAAAAATTCTGCGTATATCTGATATTACAAGTTAAGTCTATCTACTTAGACAAGAGGTGGGGAGATTGGGAACGTTGTTAAGAAAAAACACCTGTGAGTACAGTTCTGCTCCATCGATCTTTTCAGAATGTTCTTGTTGAAAAGAGATCTTTTTTCCACCAATGTGAAGGTTATCTACACAATCCAATTTAATACGTAACGTTCACGTTAGAGGTCACCATTTTTTTCTAGAAATCTAGTTTTATTTTGAAACTATCAAATTTCAATAATGGATAACGAGAGTAAACTAAATTAACAACTGACTGGCGAAAACCGCTTGTCGATATCTATCTCTTATCGTGATATATTATATCTTAAGAAACGTGGAAATTTTAAGAATTATTATGGTTTTACTGGAGAGAATTCAACAATGTTGGAGTTTAAAATTTACTTTCCTTATTCTTTACTTACTTACAGTTACCTGTAAATAATTGTCATATTTTAGTAAAGCGTGATCTATAGACGACAACAAATAATAGTTCAATACTATTAAAACGCTTTACAAAATTTGAAAAATAAAAATGATTTTCAAAGAAGCAACAACTACTTATCGGGCTATATGCCCCGACAGACATTGAATTACACTTCTAAAGTAAACGGGGTTGGTATATCTGTTAAGGTAGAACCAACCATTCTGGTTTGCGATTAGAAGGAATAACATCACTTGTAGACCGGTTTCGGCGTATTTGCGCCTCATCAGTAAAAGGTAGATGCTATTCGTCCTGAAGCTCTGAGAGCATAATCCTGGACTGGAGACTACGTTGATACCACACCAATACACTAACCTCATTTCCAATAAGTCGTTTGACAATTAAAAATAATTTTTTTTCAATTTCTAACTTTAGAAACCTATAGGCACAAAATTCATATGGAGTACTATCAATATTTTTAGTTACTCTATCATCTCTCAAGTTTTTGGTACGGAGCACCCTGTATAACAAGTGGAAATTTGATTTAATCATTTCATGGCGCAAATTAAATTTTTATCCAGTAATGCCACTGGTATCTGTGTCATTATTTATAAAACTGCAAAATACAGAAGGGTTGAGGTCTTAAGCCACTATTGTGTGGAGAAGTTTCAATGAACAAATATAACGAGCTTCACGAGTTGCTTTTGTGGCATTTATTAGAGAATGGTAGCCTAGTTCAACCCACAATTGGTTTAAGCGGAAATGTAAGAAACAAATTCGTATTTAGATGTTGAGATACTGAAACAATTAACTAAATTATTTCAAGATTAAACCAAATATAAATTGGTTAAAACTAGGTTGTTTCTATAAAGTGTAGTGTCTTTTTATAAAAAATAACTAGCATACGCGGCCACGCGTTGCTGTGGCTCAGGTAGTATTTTCTTTCCCAAGAAACGTATAGCAGATAATCCAGTACTAGTACTTCATGGTAGAAACAAAATTCTGCATCCCATTCCTTGACAGAAATTTGTACTGGAAAAGTCCAATCAAAAACCCATTAAGGAATTAACACCTCTATTAAACCTATATACATATTTAGTTCGTTCAAAACTCGATTAAGGAGCTATGGTACATAGCTCGGCTAAAAACTACCCTTTAAAGAGCTGGACGCCACTCATGATATGGATCTCCACTTAACTTTGGGTGCCTTTCGTATAAATCCTACACCCAGTATTTGTAGTGAGTCAGATGAAGTCCCATTGAAATTCAGAACAGATATTTTAACTGTGGCCTTTACCAGTAAAAGTTTAGCAGCTCCAGAAACCCCAGTTAACCAAAACCTAAAAAAAGATCTGACCGTTGGAAAGATATATGAAGGCTTAGACAATCAAAGATACTGTTACGAGGATATGTAGAGGTCCATAATGAAAAAAAGAAGACATACATCTGGGGTTATTTAGAACCGTCATCGAAGAGCCTAGTATCTGGACTAAACCAAGGGACAAAAAGGAAATAAGGAGTTTTCTTGGACTTTATTATATTACCGAAAATTAGTCAAGGACTTTGATCGAATTGCTAATCCGCCCGATTGCACCAGTTTAGCTTGAATTTAAGGCTTAACAAAGTGCAGCTTACTGATAATTCCAAACTTTCATTGCACCCTGTTTTGCTTAGTAAAGCCAGCATACGTACAATACCGTATGTCTTCATTTGAATGCTGTGCTGTGCTGTGCTATAAATTTCGTGCATATAAGCTTCGGTTAGATAACGGTACAGTGAGCTTAATTTTTTAAGCCTAGCCTACTAGCCAAGGTGGTGCAATCGGGCATCAATCGACTGAAAATAACTTTGAATTTGACTAGACGCCGGATTGTGAAAATGCTTTCGTAGAGTTGACGAAAAGATTAACAATAGCACCGATTTTAGCATACCCAAGGGAAAAAGGAACATTTATTTTGGATTGTGATGCATCCCAGCACGGGATAGGTGCCGTGCTATCACAAGAATAAGAAAGCGAAGAAAAAGTGATTGCATACTTTAGTAAAACCATGAGAAATTCTGAGAAAAATTATTACGTCACCAAAAAAGAACTTTTGGTTATTATCAAAGCCCTTGAACACTTCCATACTTTTCATTATAGTAGAAGTTTTGTCATTAGAAGTGACCAAAGCGCTTTGCAGTGTTTAATGAATTTTAAGAAGCCTGAAGGACAAGTTGCTAGGTGGATAGAGAAACTACAGCAACACAATTTTGTAATAGTACACCAAAAGGACGTCTCCTTAGCAATGACAATATACATTCCAGACGACCCTGTTTAGAACGACAATGCCGATACTGTAAAAGGCTTGAAGAAAAGGAGAACCCAGTGCAATTAGTTAGTATACAGATAAACACCGTCAAGCCAGAAAGTGACGATAATCAGAATCCCCTTGAAATCCTTAGGAAAAGTCAAAAGAAAGACAATTACTTGATAGTTATAACAGAAAGGCTTACAAATGGAGTCAGACCTGCTTGGCAAGAGGTAGCCAGATATAGTGGAAGCTTAAAAGAGTACTGGGCTCAGTGGGATTCACTGTATCTTCATGATGACCTATAGCATCGGAGATGGGAAAGTCACGATGGAGTACGTATAGTTCATAAATTGGTACTGCCAAGATCACACATCAGAAAGGTGTTAGAAGAACTTCATAGTAGCCAGTCAGGAGGACATGTTGGTACTAAAAGAACACTGGCACGAGTTCTGGAAAGATATTATTGGATCGAAGGGACGTTGAAGATTGGTGCAAGAAATGTGATCTGTGCAATAGTAGAAAAGGTCCTATAACAAGAAGCCAAAGAAAAATGGAACAGTATCTTTCCGGAGAGCCTTTTGAAAGACTTGTAATTGATATTCTCCGTCCAGTTCCTCTGACAGAAAGAGGAAACAAATACCTGATGGTTGTAAGGGATTATTTTTCCAAATGGCCCGAAATAGCACCTCTTCCTAATCAAGAAGCGACGAGAGTAGCAGTGGCTTTTGTAAACAACGTTATTGCGAGACACGGAGCCCCTCTGGAATTACATTCTGATCAAAGACGAAATTTTGAATCCGAATTATGGCAGGAGTGGATGAAGTCATTCGACATTAAGAAAACAGGCACTACGCCTCTCCACCCACAGTCGGATGGAATGGTAGAAAGATATCATAGAACTATTTGCCAATATCTTTAAATGTTCATCTCTGACAACCAAAAAGACTGGGACACTTTGGTTCTTCTATTTCTGCTAGCTTATAGAAGTTCTGAACACAAATCAACCGTGGTGAAGAAGCAGAAGAACGTACACCTCCTTTGTACATAGAAAGCTTGAAAGAAAAATTGGAAAAGGTCAATAATTTTGCTCGTTAGCGTTTGAAGCCCTGCAACGATAGGGCGAAGGCTAGACTCGACGAGCATACTACAAACACACGTTTTTCGAGAGGTGACCCCGTATGGCTGTTCAATCACAAGCGCAGAAAAGGTTTGTGCCAAAAGACCTGGTCTACCGCATCTAATTGTCAGCGAGGGGTGAGCCCAAGGTGATCCATGTCGAGAGGTTAGCCCCTTACTGCGGGCCCGTCCACTCTGATGGCTTCAACCAGGTCCCAGCAGTAAGATTATTAGGGACGAATAACTAGAAAAGAGGGAACAATGTTACGTCGGACTTGTAATGAGGATATGTAGAGGTCCATAATGGAAAAGAAGAAGACATACATCTGGAATTATCTAGAACTGTCATCAAATAGTCTAGAAATATCATTGAAAAGTCGATAACTGTCTGGAACAGGTGAAAAGTATAAAAACCGGGACAATTGACATTAGTGAGCTTTCGCGTTCTCCTTCAGTATTTCATAATCATCCCTACAAGCCACCATCTCAATAAGAACTCCTCTGTTCGATAGATCATCAATAAACCGGAAATATTCACCGCTCTATTCAACTTCAATAAGCTTGAATACTAAACCTCTTCAGAATCATGGATATATCCAAAGAACATCATCACTTTGTGTCTAAATATCTTCTGTATATTACTTGTGGTGTATTCATTATTCTTTCTCTGGTGGTTTTGATGGTATAAAGTGGAATTGAAATAATAAAAAAATACATCCTGCTAAGGTCATCAAATGTTGAGCATGACAGGTTTTTTGTCAAATATTAAATGGGGAATGTGTAGATTGTAGGTATTAATACCTTCGGAAATTTGTTAAAAATGATCGCCCAGTTTTTAAAGTTGTGAAACTCCTGTTTTTTCCGGTCAATGGTTTTGGCGGACATGGACTACTCTCCTGGAAGATTCTGGGGTTTGCCCACTTTTTCCATATTTAATAGCTAAAATGGCACAGTTAACAGTAAATTTGGAAGGACGCCTTTATTTTTATTGGGTACAGCCATAAAGAGCAATTTTGTAAGCAACTGGTAAATTTTAAAGGTTGGTCAAGAATTAGACTCCATTTTACTATTCTGTATGCATGAACTTATTCAGCCTTATTCATAGTCACAGGGTTATTAGCTATTAAATACTCTACTAACAAGTAACCAGTAACATGTTACTAAATGTCTCGTATTCATAGTCCGTACTTTAGTAGCAACTAGTTGATATTATTTTAGTGGAAAAATATGCATGGCAAGGCGCAAATTTCAATTTTGTCGTGTTGTGACCAACTTCATTTTTATCAACATAACCTAGCAAATGTCATGTTTATTTGGTTCTTGTGTATTTTGTGCAGTTTGTTAATTGGTAAAGTAAGGGATCCAAACCAGATAAACGTAAACGATGAATTAGTTGAGGTGCAAGCAGTTGAAATGGTGATATATCGGACTCCAAAATTGTATTTGACAAGAAAAAATCGTTAGGAGAATTTATTATTCGATTCATTCCAGAACAGATTGCAATTGCTGTGAATATTTGGAGGATGAAGGTGACAAAGATATATCGAGTAGTCAGTATACTAAGAAAAGTATAAGTACCCTAAACTCATTATAAGCAGTGATAGTTGGTTTAAGATATTATCTAACGTTATATTGGATATAATAAGGATGGTTTGCTATTATTAATGTTTTTCAAACAAAAATAAGAGCAGTTAGGAATTGCAAATACATTCATATGTGTAATCTTGCTATAAAATAATCCCCAATTTATGAATCTGAAATAGAAGGTTTATAAATAAAATTAATAAGTTCAAACTAAGATTGTTTTATTTAAACGTATAAGTTAATTTTTACAAATATACAAAGGTGTATATCAATAAAGTAGATTTTGGTTTTTTTCCCACAAGACTATCGTTTGGGTAGTTGTTGTTGTTGAAGATGGTAGACTCCGTTTCACATAAGAAGAAGCCACGTGAAGTTTGCCAACTCTGTTGCGCAGAAATCAAAATAGGTCTTGTCGTCTCGTAACGACCGTTTCATGCCATTGGCGTAACAAACGATGTTTTATGCACATTTTATTATTGACATTTGAGGTTGAGTTTGGAGCAATAATTTACTGTCGAATATTTTTGATTTTTCGATATTTTAAGACGTTTAGCTAGTTTATCTGTGAGTGTTGTGGGTTTTATTTGATCTAAAACCACGCCTCCTAAAAAACTTGTTGGTGTTGAAGGACAAATTATCCACAGTCAAGGCCGACAGATGCAGTTTTACCTGAGTTTACTATAAGTGAAACTTCTTTGTGGCGGCTGTTAAAAAGTATGGGCTTTTGGTAAGTAGTTTTTATTAATTATTGGAGTGTTAGAAGTGAAAATAATTTTGTGAATGAGGAAAATTGTGAAATGGATAGAACAAACTCAGAACAAGAATTAAAATAAAGCAGCAATAGACATTGTGAAATTGAAAATATTAAAAGGTAACATGCATAACTATTTATTTGAAAATATTGTCTTTGTTGCAGATGGCAGCGCATAAAAGATAACAGGAAGGAGATTATGGAATCGCATGATAATCACCATAAGAGAATTACTTTCTTAGAAAATATTATTAAATATAGAACCAAAGGATGGAATATTGTGTATACTGATAAAACATATATTCACAGCTCCCATGTGCAATCCAAGGGATGGTACGATATATCAGAGAAAGGTTTGAAAAAGTCAATCTCAAAAGGGAGAAGACTTGTGATTGTGCATGCAGGTGAAGAAAAAGGATTTTTTCCTAGTGTCCTATTAATATTTCGTTCAGGTTTGTATTAATTATATATCGAAAAGTGATATTTTGTAAGTAACTGTTGTAAATACTTCACTTATATCAGATATAACCTGTTACAACTTAATTTAGAGAAATACAATTTTTAAACGTGGTGATCTTAACTCTATAAAAGGAAAGTTATACTATTGTCACTTACAAGTGACATTGTGTTTTAAAACAATATCCAACAAAAGGTAATTCCAACAGTCAAATAAGACAAACACAATTAACAATATCTCATATGACATATTGTTACCGTGAGCCTCGATGAAATGTACTATTTTTTTTAGGTTATAAAAGTGGGGATTACCATGATGACATGAACCATTCAAACTTCATGAGGTGGGTTCAGGAACAACTATTACCCAATATGCCTCAGAAATCAGTTCTGGGTGTGGATAATTCTTCTTATCATAATGTGAAAACTGAAAAAAATATTACATCAGCATCTAACAAAACAGAAATGTTAGAATGGCTTAGGGTCCACAATATTGTCCATGATGCCAGTAAAACAAAAGCCGCTTTATATGAAGCAATAAAAACATTTCGCTTAGGTATTGCTATTTCCTATAAATTGGACTGTTTATTGGAGGAACATGGGCATAAACTTTTGCGGTTGCCACCTTATCATCCGGAATTCAATCCAATAGAAAAAATCTGAGCACTGGTTAAGAACTGGGTGGCGTGCATAATACCACATTTAAACTGGATGATGTGGAGAATTTAGCCAGGAAGAAATTTTCTGAGATATCTGTTCAAGAATATTTGCGAACATGTAAAGAAATGCGAATCAGAATGGATTAAAAAAAGAACACATTTTTAATGATACTGTAGATTCTCTCAAGTTTAATGTGAATACAGGATCGTCCGATGAATCTACTTCAGAGGATGAAAGCAATTAATAGCACAAGTCTACTTAGGGGAAATTACCTCAGTTTTTATCCAGCACAGCTAGATTCTAGGAAAAAATATTTCTAAATATTGTGAGATGGTTCAAATTGCCGATATTAATATTGATATATCCTAAAGTTAGTGTTAAAAAATATCAACATCCAAATCCCATAAATGTGTTTATCTACAAATAGGATTAAGATATATTTCTCATTCGGTTGACTATTATATACTACAGATTTGGTTAAGTTTTTAGAAAATTATAACAATACTATTTGTAGTTAAAACACAAAACATTCTAAATGTTAGTTGCTAGTTAATAAAATAATATCATGTGTACATTTCTAATTTGATGGTTCACTCCCTTTAGTGATATATCAATTCAAAAATCATTAATTTGAGCCAAATCCCAACAAGTGAAACTTCTTTTCCCAAAAACTAGATGTAAAGGAACAAAAGTGGAGTTCATTTTCTATTTAGGGCGAAATAATGAATTCATTTAGATAGCATATTACTTCATATTTATTTAAATATGAGTATCTATTCGAGTTTCAGCACTTCAATGATGTTTGCCACTGTAGAAGCAATGATATAGTATAATGCAGTATAGTTATTTGAGTCAACCTTTTAACCAAGATATCACCACTATTTTTCATAAATAAAGTTCCTATTTTGTGCTGTTTTTTACCTTTTTTAATAATATAAGAACGTATAGTTGAGTCTTATTTTTTGGCCGATTTCATCGAACATCGCCAATCTTTAATTGAAAGTATAAATATTTTAACGATACCCAGTATTTTCATATCGCAGTGTCTATTGTAAGTGAAAATATCTCGAAAAGCTTCAAAGAATTCCCAAATATGTTTTATTTAAACCATAAATACATTTTTAATATTCTAATTTTGTGTTAACCTACAAAATGTAAAAACGTTACGCTACTGTTTTAAAATTTTACAATATGTCGCCGGTGTTGACAAGTTCGCGCATACGACTGCAACTTCAAGTGGCTTCTTCTTACGTAAAACGGAGTCTAGTGTTGTTTTTTAATTCGGTAGCTTCGGGGCTGGTAACTTTTTCTCTTGTAGGGAATCTCAAGTATCAGAGCAATTTGTTGTTGTTGCATTAAAATATTGATAATGAGCATAAACATAAGCAATCAGTCTTTATATTGTCGCAAATCTGACAGGACAACTTGTCGATTGAGAGAGCGAAAGACATACAAAACGAAATGAATTATAATAAATGGATTTATATATTGAAGCCCCAAAGTGAGGTAATTTTTTTCTACAGTTTTTATAAATACATATTTACGAATATTCAATAAAAAATTTACTTCTATTACTTTTCTACTTGCACAAAAATTATCTAAACCATTTTTATACGTACAATGTATATTTACATTATTTAAAACTATTATTAGTTGAAATAACTTAATTATTTATCTCAACCGTACACAAAATGCACCAGTGCGCACCTAGACATACCCAAGCACGCTGCTAAATACTTAAAACGTTACTAGCGTTAGCATGATGCTAAATACTTCTATGAATAGGTTCTTTGAGATTTTCAACTAATAAAGTCTTAGTATCCACTAACTTTTGACTATGAATAAGGCTGTAAAATATTAACGGAAAACCCTTAATTGTAAATCTTAATCTTGACTATGTATAAATTAAAACATTTCTAATAGCGGAAACTTTGTCAAATATATAACGGAAATTTTAAATCCTTCTTCAATGTAAACAGACGAAATAATTTTACAAAAAAGAAGTGTTGAAAAATTTACCATTTATTGGAAAAAAATGCACGGTTTTCATATTTTACGTTTTCACAATTACCTCGCTATCGAAAACTCGTGCCTATGAGATGGCATAACAAATTCCTTTTTTTTTACTTGAAAATTCTGTCAAGGCCTTTCCGGTGAAATCATGCAAATAAATGTGAGTAAGGATCCTCCCTTTGCCTCCATGTTCGCATTCCGGTTTGAATTCTGGCCTAATTGTTTTGAATCGGAATCGAATCTCGTACTGGATCCCTATAGATCTACTGAAACAGTCTCGATAGCCGAAGACAGAATGTTAAATGCAACTTTGCTATTTTTACCCGAAACTTTTATTTTAAAACCCATTTTGAAAATCAATGAAGAAAATTCAATGTATGGAACAATAGCATTCAATTGTACAGGGTGATATTTTTCGATAGCATATGAGGCATTATGGCTTTATGGCCAAAATTATCGAAGACACCCAAACGATCATATATGTCAGTAGATATTTTTTTAATAATCAAGCCATCATAATACACATTGTTGGGAGAATAAAAAAATATTGAGAATATAATTTAAATTGAAAAGAGCAAGAATTTAAAATGACTCCGATACATGTTATTATTAATACAATCCAATAGATAAGATAATATAAATATGGGGCTTAAGTGCTTCTAAGAGCCTCTCCACTACGACCTTTGCAGATCTATTGTGTATGCCCTCCTGTTATTCTAGAGTTCCTTGTCTAGACCCGTCCTTATTACTAGACGGATGGCATACCTCAGGTCCTCCATATATTGGGAGGGTTGTGGTTTTTCCTCCCCTATCGTTGAAAACGTCAGCCTAGTCAGGTCTTCGCAGTAGCACTGTATGTGTACTGGGGTTTCCTCATCCTCTTGGCAAAACCTACATATGGTTGTTTCTGCCAATCCGATGTTGTTCATGTGTTTGTTAAGTATACAATGCCCTGTAAGGAGCCCAACCAGGATCCTGTTTGTTTTCCTATTCTGGATACTCCATGAATTTTGGCAAGGGTTCCTTGATGAACTCTTTGGCCTGCCTCATTTTTGGCGCCTTGTTCTTCTCGAGACTGATTTTATACCCAAGTGCTGCTATTTGTTTTTTGCAGCGCTTTCGCTATGCCACAGAAAGGTTCTGGGCCAATGGGAGCACAACGTGCCCCTTCTCGGGCTAGTGAATATGCCTCTTCATTGCCCTTGTGATCTGTGGCCTGGTTCCCAAGCTACGGACAGTCTATTACGACTGCCCAATTCTTGTAGCGTCTCCAAGCAGTCCCAAACAAGTTTGGAATTTATCTGCATGGAGCTGATTGCTTTTATATCCGCCTGGCTGTCGGAGTATATGGCAATGGTCTTTTCCTCAAACTCTTGCCTTAATAGCTCCCCTGCACAGTGCTGTATTGCTGCAAATTCTGCCTGGAATATCGTCACATGTTTACCCAAGCTCAGTAAGACTCTTATCTTTGGCTTGGCTATATATATTCCTGCTCCTTCAACTTCCTCGGTTTTTGAGTCATCTGTGTAGCAGGCCATTTCTGCATTAATTGGAGGTCCTTCCATGCCTCTCTGCCTGTTATGACTGTTTTAAAGTTTTTTCCGAAGCTATACTTGCGAATCATCTCGTCCGATGGCAATCCCATTATGGGCTCGATATCCAACTCACTGTATAGCTCGTTATACACCTTACCGTGTAGCCTACTAATGGGTGCTTGCCCTCTTGTCAGTGATTTACCTGGCTTCACCTTGTATGTAGACATGGAGTGGCGGCAGGTTCAGCAAGACTTCTAGTGCGGCTGTTGGGGTTGTCCTCATGGCTCCCGTGGTAGCCAGGCAAGCTTGCCTTTGGATGCCACTTAGCTTTTGGATCGCCCCAGCCTGCCGAATCTTTGGCCACCATACCACCGAACCATATGCTATCATGGGTCTGATGACTCTTGTATATAGCCACATGATCATTTTTGGTTGTAGCTCCCAGTTCTTTCTGCACATTCTTCTGCACAGATTGAGGGCTATCGTACCTTTTTGTATTATTTTCTGTAGGTGTTGATTCCATGTCAACTTGTGGTCAAATATGACTCCCAAGTCACACACTTGCCTCGTGGGCAATTGGAATTTCCACCCTATTAAGAACTGGTGACTTCAGTCCTCTCAGTACTTTCTTCTCTGCCTCAGGGATACCTGGTGACCTCCCGGAGTAACCAGCCTTACCACCACAAGTGGGGCTCTGTGGTGGTGGACACTCAATTCCCTAGCTACTCGTGGGATGGAATATGGATAAAAGAGAAATAGAAATAGAACAGGAGGTGATGGACGAAGGAAGGCAAGGAATTTTTGGTAAATCGAACGCCTGATAAGGCGATGGAGACGAGAGGGTGGAGTGATACTGGAGTGAAGAGAAAGGAGGTATCGCCTCTGGAATCCAGAAGTCCAGGATAGTAGGGTGGTAGGGAAAATGAGGGGGATAAGGCCGGTAGAGAAGTGGGAAGTACGGAAGGGGGGGGAGAAACATTAAAGTAAGAAAGCCCCAGGGATAGATGGCCTGAGGGGTGATATGATGGGGAGGCTGTTGAATGTCAATGGGGAGTACTTCTGCGATCTTTTCAACTGGGTGCTAAGGGAGGAAGAGTTTCCAGAAGGATGGAAGGTGGCTAGGGTGATACTACTTAAGAAGGCGGGTAGAGAGGGGAAGCGGGCTGGGGACTACAGGCCCTTCAGCCTGCTGTGTGGTATGGGTAAATTGATGGAGGGGATAATAAAGGATAGTATTGAGGAGGAAGTTGGTAGGAATGAGGGTTTTAGGGAAAACGAGCACGAGTTTGCGAAGGAAAAATCATGTATCTCGGCGCTGGGCAGGGTAATGGGCTTGGTGAAAGGGCAGCTGGAAGAACAAGAAATTGGCCCTACTCGTGTTCTTCGACGTCGGCAACGCGTTTAACAGTGTCAGCAAACGGGCAGTTTTAAGCGCGTTGCTGCAGCTTGGAGTGGGGGAGGGTTTGGTTAACCTAATGGAGGACTACCTGACGGGATGTGTGATAGTAGACACTAGAGGGAGGAGGTATGAGACGGAGGCAGGAGTGTCCCAGGGCTCGGTTCTTGGACCGACGCTATGGAAGTGTGTGTTTGATGAGGTTTGTGGTATAGTATGTGAAGAGGGATATGAGATCACGGTGTATGCGGACGCTGTGTGTCTGGTATGTACGGCAAAGGGAGAGGCGGAGATAGAAAGGAAGGCGAAGAGAATGTGTAGCTCATTATTAAAAAAATATTTACCGACGTCTATGATCATTCGGGTGTCTTCGGACATTGGCTGCTCATTTTTGGCTGCCAAGTTCACTCCGGTGAATGAAAATAGGTTTCACTTTCGGTGACTTTCGGTTATACCAGAAGTGGCGGTCAACTTCGTTATTGAACACGTAACACCCGGAATACTTTTATTCTTTTGAATTGCTCACTTAATTACAAATAACCTTTTATAACAGGTACATACATAGAAGGTACTTATGGTTCTCGAGATGATAAATATTTTATCAAAAAATTCGATGTTTCATGACAGTCTAATTTGAACATTACAAGAAGAAAATATATAAATGTATCTATATTAGTACAGATGTATATGAATTGATACATTTTTTCTTTTATACTTTTGATGCTACTTGAAAATAGAGAGATCTGATAACCGTGTAAAATATTTTGATGACAATGGATGTTTAAATTCAATTCTAGATTTCTCCTATCCTAACTCAAGAAATCGCGTCCTCGGGAAGAGTAAAACTTCCAAAGATCCAGTTTTCCAAGGCTGTTGTAACAATGCCGATAAATTCGTTATTTGTCAAATCATTACGCATCAATAGGAAGTCATCCAGAAACGGCTTAAGGTCCCGAAACTAATGAAAAGTGCCTATACACAAGTTCCAAATGGCACCGAATCTACTGGACTAATTAATTTGTGATTTGATACACATTTAAATTTATGTAATCCGAATAGGACGTGTAACGTAAATAAATTCAGTCCGGCTCGGCGTATTCTGATTATGCTCAACGGGAATCATCTACCTCGCACTGATGATGGCGAAAGTACGCCGAAGACGGTCTGTGAGTAATTCTTTAATTCCAAACTAAATTAGATAACAGAATCCCATTTTACGATAGATGTAATTCAATGCTCGTCGGGGCATATAGTCCGGAGAGTTGTTTTTCGTCGTAAAATGGTATCTCTTTTGTAAAATAAATTTTTTTTAGAAAGCTCTCGAAGGGGGAGCATAACGTCATGAAATTAGACGATATTTCGTTTCATTTAGTAATTTCTACACCAAAGAAAGTAATTTAAATAAATGATATATTTTTTCTCTTTTCTCTTTGAAGGTTTTATTCCTTTATATATCGGACCCTTCTCAGAAAATGCTGTTGTATCGTTCGGGGGTCAAATCAGTTTTGAGCTTCGCGTTGAATGGTCATCAGAATTTATGTTTAAATTGTTGTAATTACTTTTCGCATATAAAACATATTTATAAATATACAGAGCATTTCAATGAGAACGATCCAACCCACATAATTCTGAAGGCGTCACTTTTATGAAAAAATAAAAAAGCATGTCAAAAATTTTATAAAGGGGGACATCTTTTTGCTTATATGTAGACGTTATAACTTTAACACCCTCCCCCCTATGGTCACCAATCCCAAATTTCTAAATGGAACACCCTATACATTATTGCATTGTTGGATTCTCTTCTATAGGAGGATTACACAAATGGATAATACATGAGTGAAAAGTCTATCAGTTGGGAGTTACGGATAGTTCCAATGTGAACTATGCATTTACTGCGGCACTAACTCTACTCAATTAAGTATACGATGTTTTGCTTTGTGACAAAAACATAGCGACGTTTTTTAAATAAAGTGTCAAGTAGGTAGCTTAGTTTTCATTGGAATATCAACATTTACAAGTACCTATCTACCGTAAAAATGATGTATACTCTGCAACATATACCTAATTGAAATTGTAGGATTATACTACGAAAACAATAGATCTGGAAGTGCCACAGTTAGACAGTTTGATGCTGCTTAACCCGGAAGAACTGCCACACATAAGTACGTACTTGAATTAATGCAAACATTTTTTTGACAGTTGCCAATAAAAAAACACCAACCACAACAAGTAGTTAACAACGAGGCTATGGAAGTGAGGCTAGTGGGTGTTTCTGGCAGCATTGTTTTCAGAATTTTACATGAACACAAATTCCATACTTACAAAACTAAATTAGTCCAAGAGCTAAATGAAGACAATTTCGACCGGCGTCTACATTTTTGTCATTTGATGAGTGAACGACTGCACGACACTCCAGCTTTATTGTATAATATCTGCTTTTCCGACGAATGCTCATTTGCATTAAATGGTGGAGTAAACAGACATGATTGTAGATATTGGGCAGAAAATGACCCACACGTAATGCGGGAGTTTCATAGTCAAACACCACATTTTTGGTGGCCATATTGTTGGACCATATTTTATTGAAGGAAACTTAAATGGTGAGTCTTATCTACAATTACTCAGAAAAGCTATTAATCCCGAAATAACACGAATGCTATAAAATGATGATACAATGTCAGAAGCTTTCAACAAGATGGGGCACCTCCATATTACGCTCTCGATGTAAGACGGTTTTTAAACGAATCATTTCCCGCTCGGTGGATAGGTAGAGGCCCAATGTTGGAATGGCCACCTAGGTCATCCGATTTAACCCCCTAGACTTTTTTCATGATGATATCTGAAAACCAAAATTTATGCCACTCAGCAAGCATCTATAGATGATTTACGTCAGCGAATTATTCAAGAATGTCGAAAAACCAGAAATGTTACATAATGTTCTAAGTTCATTTGAGGCTCGATTGTATCATTGAAAGGAAACCAATGGAAATCAATTTGAGCACCTCATAAAATAATTTAGTATTGTTTCGCTGATTTGTTACTAGTAAATGGCAATTATCCGTAACTCCCATCTGATTGACTTTTAACTTATGTTTTATATATTTTTATAATCCTCTTGTATAGGAGAATCCAACGATGCAATAATGTATAGGGTGTACCATTTATAAAATTGGGAGTAGTCACTATAGGGATGCGTTAAAGTTATATCGTCTACATATGCGCAAAAAGGAGTCCCCCTTCATATGATTTTTGATGTGTTTTTTATTTTTTCATAAATGTGACGCCTTCAGAATTGTGTGGGTTGGATTAGGAATGGAGAACTATCGATAGTCCCGAATATCGATATTTATCGATAGTGCTATTTTTACTATCGATTATTATCGATAATTTTCAATAGTTTCACATCAGTAACATCATTGTACGATTTTTGTCAAAATGTTAACAATATATATTTATTTCAAAACAACGTATCAACTTTCATCGATTCAATATCCGTCAATATATGTATAAACAAGGGAATAATCTCACTAATGGGGTTAGTAAGCACCAAGGAGGCCTTGTGATAGTGACAGAATTCTCATGCGTGCCGTTTGATAATGATCTGATTTTTTGACGTTGGGATTCTTCCTCTTAATATTCCCAATTTAACGCCTTCAGCTGATCGTGCAATGTTACAGCATCAAATTGATCGCATTTTTACTCCATATCAGCTTTCAAAATATGTTCTTCACCTAACATCTTAACTATCGATAGTACCGAAAACTAGTCAAAAATAACGATAATTATCGATAGACCTTCGATAGTTCTCCATTCCTAGGGTGGATAGTATCCATTGAAATGCTCTGTATATTGAATACCCAGTTATTATTTCAAATTACAAAAAATAGCTACTCGTTACATATTTGACTTAAGGTCGTATTGCAAATTCTACTTTGAAATAAACAAAATTTCAACTCTTCCCTCTCTACTTATTTTGAAATTCGTGTGTTTGGTTCCAAAACACTTCCACAATTTAACTGAAAGACCAATTCATAGTTACCCTACAATAAGTATTTTGATGTCTATTTATTAGTGTACCTCTGACCTGGTAATAAATTCCATCACCTTCAATGCCAAAAAATTATACAACCATCAACCTTTAGAATTGAAAGTGACAAATACATTCAATAAGCTCCGAAGATTGACGAAGGCATTTCTTCAAGAAAGACCGTATTACTCAGTGACAGAATTCATACCTTAAACGTTTCAGCTTTGTCAATAAAATATTTTAAATTTTTCCAAGACAATAAAGCAAATTTCTCTCTCTCTCTCTCTCTCTCTACATTTCTACATTTCGCAACTAATATAAGTTTGAACATAAGGACAAAATATATACCATCACATTTCCTTTCTTAAGTTATAGGGTTATATTTTATGTAGATCGTTGTCAGCTTGTTTTAATCAAGTCCTGTTAGTCCTTCTCTGTATTAAGAAAGTGTGGGAAGGACGAACGTAACCCTCTCGCAAGAATAAAGTGAATGATTGATAAATGTTGAGGCCTTGAAGATTCCAATAAATCCATCCGCTTTGTTGAATATTGAGAAGAAAAAGAGACATTTGTCCGTGGCCTGTTGGCCGTGACATCCAAATATTACAAAAGAATAGAAAAAAAATATCAATCATATTTAAATCCAGAACTTCACTCTGTGTAGAAAGTCCTTCCTAGCGGAATTTAAATATTTGCTGTTAACTTGAATTCCGGAATCAATGAAAGGAAACTTTTACAATAGCTAATGAAGTTTGTTTAGGACGTTTGAAGTGTATACGAGGGAGATTAGAGTACTCCATTCCACTTTTTTGCATCTCATCTTCTGCAAAATTTTGCATTGATCATATAACAAAAATTGAGGTTGAGTATTTTGAAATATTCAAGCAAGCAAGTAATTTATAAATATCTAATAAAGTAACCAAATTCCTTAGCTAAAATTATCCATTTGCTTTTATATTGAACTAACGAAACAAATTCAAGTGCTTATTGCAAAACCGATTTGATTTTAGGTATAAATAAATTGAAACATCACTCTATTGAACACTGAATATTATTCATTTTATTTAATGAGAATGTGAACACTTAAAACTGTAAACCTGGAAAACGATATGGAATTGGATACTGGACGGCTCTTGCAGTTACTAGATACAAGCAATTGGTGGAGTAAGAGAGGCCTTCTTCAATTCTTCAAGGTAATTTGTGAATCAAAAAGGTCCGAAATTGGAAACAAGCGGACAAGTAATGTTCAGTTTATTTGAAGATATATGTAATACTTGTCCACCCCCACAATAGGGTGTTCAACTTCGAATTTTGACCCCATGTTTTATTAGGTAATATTCTCCCCCAAGGAGCTGTGGGACCTCGACGTTGGTGGGGGGGCCGAGTAGCTGTTCCTCCCCGAGCCTTACGGAACGGGGAGGGATATGTGAAACTAAGGACAGCTCAGACCGGGAGGTCGATGAACATCCCCCTAAGCCAAGTCGTGAGAAACCGTGACGAGGGCTGAGTGGCACAGGGTGACAGTGTCGTGAACGGTTCCTTTGGGGGACCAGGTCGCACCCCACCGTATTTAGATTTACCTCCGTATGCGGGGCTCTGCGGGGGTGGACCGTTTTATTCCCTAGCTACTCGTGGGATCTATATGGAGCGCAGTAGCACAGTTAAAAAATGCCGAAGTGTGCCCAAGGCCAAAAGGCCAGGACACACAAAGGCTAAATATTATTACAATATTTTGTAATTTTAATTTGAGAAAGAGTTATGGTGACAATTGTTACAATATTTTGAGTAAAAAAAAATTAAAACAGGGTTGCTATTAGTTCAGAATTTAATGATAAAATTTAATGACTTTACTTTAAATGCAATTATTAATTTTTGTTTCGGTCTAGCTCAGACACACAATAGTTAAAAAAAAAGAGAATTATATTCCTATCAGGGTGAACAGGTGGTAAGATTATAATCTTCAAATTCGTGCAATTTTTCTTAAACATCCTTTAAACTATTTATAGTAATAGGATCTCCAGCATAAATAAAATACCAACAAACCTTCAAATGACAATTTATCATTTTAGTTGCTCTCTAAATAAATATAATGACGTCAGACGTGACGAAATCAAATTAAAAGTGAAATTGAACAATAAAAGAAATAGATAAACAGAACTAAATACTACTATATCTTAATTTAAATAAGACATAATTATACTTTATACTAGTGAGACTAGTGTGAAATAATTATTAAAAAAATCTTAAAACATATTTTTTTATCTATGGTGCTTCTCAATAACACACTTATATTGATTCTATGGTTTATGTTATTTGTCAATAAAATTCTATGGTTAGAATAGTAAAGTTACAAGCTAAATATTGTAATATAATTAAGTCAACAAATACCTTTAAAAAAAAATGAAATATAATCACTGATGAAATGTACCTACGCAGCACTATTCAAACCTTCTAAGGGCTTAGTGAGAAACCCTCACTAGCAACAGCAGACGAAGTACAGGGAAAATTGTGAAAAGACCTTCAAGCCTTCAACAACAAGAAGACGATTTTTATATCTACTTTGGTATCAAGTAGATAACTATTATGTTTTTTTCCAATTCCAATAACCAACTGCAAACAACGGCACTTCTTTTGCACTGGATATAAATGACCAAAAATATAATAATGAGTGGTATATTTACCAAACACAAGTTTGTTCAAACTCGGAAAAATTTTCTATGGCGAATTCTGCTACATTTCCTTGATAATTCCAAGGAAAACTCGCTGTGGAATATCTTTTCTTGTCCCTTCAAAATTCACCAACCTCACCAGTTTTTGCTTCCCAGCTCAACAACCCTCTTTTATTTTTTTCCCATGGTAACAACACTAAAAAGTTCTGGATTGGATTACAACGTAGACGTAGATCTTATGAGGCGAGGAAATCAGGGCTGCAAAGCTATCCGGAGTCTCCAAAGCCAAAGTAAGCAGATTGGTGAAGCAAGGCCAGGATTTCTTTCAGGCTAAAAGAGCCATAATCAAAGCCAACTTCACCAAATTTGCGGAAAGGGCAAAGGAGGTACCGTCAAAGCCTGCGAAGGCCGAGACAAAAATAAACATGACCAGAGGCTCCAAAAGACCAAGGTCAGATGGAAGCACACCCGATAATAAAAACAAAGGAAAAGGCCAAAAACCGAGAGTGTGACTTTCAGCGAAGCTGCAGCTTCCGTCAAGGTGGCTGTAGCAGAAACAAACTTCCCGGAAGCCAAAATGGATACGGACAAGCTTAAGGCAGTCCATAAACCTGTCATGGCTACCTATGAGGCTATCACGGAAGAAGGGCCCCAGGTCCGCTTCCTGAAAAGCACGCATAGACCGGGATTTTTGGAATATACTTGTGCGGACATCATAAGTGCAAAATGGTTGGCAGAAATCATCCCGACGCTGAAGCCATGGGAAGAAGCTTCCCTAAAGGCACTAGAAGTGAATGATATACCCAAACCACACGCCTGTACGGTCTTCGTACAGGATGAAGACGGGAAGCGCCTAGATTCCAACAGGATCCTTAACAGATTAGGGATAAGTAACCGCGGGCTCAAGACGCACCTTTGGACAGTCTGGGGGGAAATACCCTCAGTCAAAGGAGTGCTATGGACCTTCTCCATGGATTCTGATTCCAAGGAGGAGCTCCTAAAATTAAAATTAGCCCCCTTCTTTGGGATAGGGATATTAACCTTCCGCCTAAAGGAGGAAAAATCCAAAACATTGGAGACAAAGCCTGCAGCTACATCCCAAGAACTAGAGGGCACTGCCCAAACACCCAAAGCTCAACAAGGTTGTTCCTCACCTTCCGAAAGTGGAGTCAGCATACTCTTAAGGACACCTGTCCAAGAGATAGCTGTACCCATGGAGGAGGAAGAGTCCTCAGAGCAAGAGCGGAAGGACTCTTCACGTCGGTGAAGCAGTTTGCAAGGGTCCTGCAGGCCAATCTTCAGCATTCAAAAGCCGCCTTGGCAACGCTGGCTAGGAGATTGGATCAAGACGGCATTGACGTGGCCCTCCTGCAGGAACCCTGGCGGATGGGTGAGAAGATTGTTGGCCTATCCACTAAAGAAGGTAAATTATTATACATAGCAAAGGCCACAAAACCTAGAGCATGTATAATTTACAGTAATAGGGTAGATTGTACTGATACCGATGTTCTGCACCGATGATGTTGTTACAGATATTCTAACAATACCCACGGAAGAAGGAGATAAGAGACTGGTTGTATGCTCCGCCTACTTCCCGGGCGACGAGGCTGAAGGTCCACCACACATCATAAGCGACGTAGTTGCACACTGCGTGGAAAAAGGATTACAGCTAATCATAGGATGTGATACCAATGCACACCATACTACCTGGGGCAGCACGAACATCAATAAAAGAGGTGGGTCAATTTTAAATTTCATCTTAACTGAAGGGATAATAGTTTCCAATATAGGGAACAAGCCTACTTTCGTTACTAGAACTCGTGAAGAAGTGTCAGATTCAACACTCTGTACGAGTAAAATTAGTGATAAAATAACTAATTGGTGTGTGTCATGCTCGGACCACAGACACATAAGGTTTGATATTAATGTAACTCCATTGGTAAGCAAGTACCGAAATCTAAGAGATACAGACTGGATAGGATATAAAACGATCCTCAGTAGAATTCTCGAGGATGGCACTGAACCGATTGACGGCATTGGAGCTATAGACACGGCAGTAGGAAAAGTAAGCGAAGCGATTAAGGCGGCCTACCAAGAAAACTGTCCGGAGAAAACAAAAAAGAATACAGGTAACATAGTTTGGTGGAACAACGGCCTAAAGAGACTTAGAGCGGAGGTCCGCGATCTTTTTAACAAGGCCAAAAGGAACCAGGACTATGATACCTACCGGTATAAGCTCACGCAATACAACTAAGAAATTCGTAAAGCCAAAAGGAACTCATGGAGGAAATTTTGCGAGGACATCTCGGATGCCCCCGCATGCTTCCGAATCCATAAAGTCCTGACAAAGGATGGGACAACCAGAAAGGAAGTAGAGACGAAGTGTTGAAGGATAAACCCCTAAGCAATCGTCAATATGCCTATCAACCAGGCAAATCTACGGATCTAGCGCTGGATGATCTAAACAGACTTATCTCAAAGTCAATTGAAGACAAAGAGATAGCGATGGCCTCTTTCTTGGACATCGAGGGAGCATTTAATAATGTTACCACGAATTCATTGGTTAATGCAATGAATAGACGGGGGACATCCACAACAATATGCCGATGGATAAAGGCAACTCTGGAGGATAGGATAATAGGCTCCACTCTGGGGCAAGTCACCATCAAGACAAGGACGGGTGGAGGATGTCCACACCTCTACTATGGGTAACCTTAGTAGACGACCTCCTTACAGAACTGTCCACAGCAGATTTTTACTGTCTCGGATACGCAGACGACATCGCTATTGTAGTCAGAGGCAAGTTTGCTGTGATATCCGAAAGAATGCAAACAGCCTTAAATATAGTTGATAATTGGTGCATAGAAGAGAGACTAACAGTCAATGCACAGAAAACACAAATTATCAATTTCACGAAAAAGACGGCACTACAAGGCCTGAAGCCAATAGTGTTAGGAGGAGAGGTGATTCCATTTGCCAAAGCAACTAAGTACCTAGGAGTACATTTTGATCATAGGCTTTCATGGAACACTCACCTTCAGAAGACCACACAGAAAGCTACCATTGCCCTTGGCAGATGCAGAAGAATGTGTGGGAAAAATTGGGGACTTACCCCAAAAATTACCCAATGGCTATACACAAGGGTTGTTAGACCAATGATAGCCTATGGATCAGTAGTGTGATGGACAAAGACACTGCAAGTGGGAGCTATAAGGCTATTGAGTAGCACACAAAGGCTTGCTTGCCTGTGTATTACGGGAGCCATAAAAACTACTCCCGCAAGTGCGATGGAAGTCTTGCTGAATCTGTCTCCACTACACATCTTTATACAAGGCGAGGCCAGATCTGTAACGCACAGATTACTGAAAAGTCAACAACACATAAGCCAAACGCACGGTGCTGACTATCGAAAGCTTATCGAGGAGCTAAAAGCGGATCTCTTAATGGGGCAACCCATGGACGCAACCGCTACGAGATATAGCTTTAATATTAAATTCCAAATAACTATACCACTACAAAACGAAATAAGCATTAAATTGTTGTAAAAAACATTTATTTTTGTGTTTGTTTTTTTTTTCATCATTAAATGGCGCTGGATAAAACCAAAAGGCCAGGCAAAAGTTTGTCTTTGTTGAAGTCAGTTTTGTTTTGTTGTTATTTTCAAGTAACCATTCAAGAACCTGAGAGTCATCTTTGAATACCAACCTTTCATATTCACGTATTTTTCGAAAATTGTTAGTTTACCTGTTTTTCTCTTTTTGTTATGCTGGTCCGTGTTGTCTCCTTCATTTATCAATAGTATGTTGGTACAGTCAGTCCATGGTCCCATGTAATACAGAAAAAATAGCTTGCTATGAAAAAGGCTCCCACCAATAAAAGAAGTTCATCAGTGGGCATATGCGAATTTCAAATTTAAGCGGGATTTCGTTACCCCGCCATGCAAAAAGGTTGTCAAGTCTTTATTAACTAATATAATAAAATAAAAAAATCCAATTTTCTCAGATGTAATGTTGATAACGAGAAATTGAGTTTTTAATTCTGTTAAATTAGTTATTAAAGACATTTTTGCATGGTGGAATAACGAAACGCGATAACGATAACGCATTTATTATGAATTTAAAGCGATAAACAAAACACTTATTCACATAAAGCTAATTAAAAGAAAAAATGGAATATCCTATTTATAAATAATCAATTCAAACACATTTTTCATCTCTAACGTTCCGCTCCTGGGCTAGACATTTTCTGTGCTAACAAGAAGTTTACTCAAAACTAATTCACTATAAACAAAAACTCAACTCAACTAAATAACGTAAATTATCTGGAGTTAATTAACACTCTCTAATTATTCAAGACTTATAAATACAAAAATTGGTATAATGAAATGGACAACAATTATTATATTCGTTTTGCAGTTTTTACTCTATCTAATTATCTATATTAAACAAAATGGTTGGACTCTCTGAAAGAAAGTTTGTGTGATGACAGTCACGCTACAGATGCGCCCTCAAGTGGTTGAGCTCGATATTATAACTTGGATACAAATTGTAGATAAGAGTTAAACTGCTGAAGGGTGTGCTGTGATTGTACCAACTGTTACTGCATTTAAGCACGATAAACTTAATTCACAGACTGTTGAAATGTAAAAAGGAGTTAAATGGAGTTTTATGATTCTATTAATATTTGGAATTTGGGGTTACTGTTTTTTTCTATTTTTTTAATTTTAAGTTAGCTATTCCTATAGAGCACTCTGTATAAGGTTGGTAAAGGTCAAAACAATAATATGGCTGGTTTTATTATGAAATTATGAACACAAGTAAAACGTCTGGAGGTAAAAAGTTGGTATTCCCGGTTAGACGCTTAATAAAAAAGGCTTAAGAATGTTTCGTCTTGTCTACAATTTGTCAGAAGATGCTCTTTATATATTCCAGATAACCCTTCTTGATAATAAACCTTTTAACGATATCGATCAACTTTTTTTAGGCAATAAACAGATGAAATTCCTATAAAATGAAATGTTACGTTGTGTGGATAATCATTAAGATCTGCAGACTATGAAAATTTCTTAATTAAAACCGATTCGATTTTCCATTGGATTAATTTAATTTGCCTTTTTTTTGTTCTCCGACAACGATACAGTTGAAAATCTGTCTCGAAAATTTCACTGCATAGTTTTGAAATTCATTAAAATAAAAATTAAAATGTGTCTAGAATATCTTGCCATTATGCGACCTTTCTTACTTTCGGAGATACTTTGTATTGTGAGTTAAAAAGATATAACCAAAGTTTTTTTTATTAAGCTGCGTAAGACTTTCCTAATTTCTTCTTCGTAATTTCTATAAAAGTCAGTGTACAAGATGTGATCAAATAAACTGGAGCTTTGCAGCACCAAATACGTGAACTACAGGGTGGTGCACTCTCTTTTTACCATGAATATTTTCATTTCAATCACAATGTTGATAATTTGAATAAAATTATAATGAAATTTGTACCAGTTGTGTACATAATATATAATTATAGTCACGCTCTGATTATAAAATATGCAACGTAACTGCAACTTATAAAAAAAACCAATGAACTGTCAATAGTTTCAAGAAAACTGTCAGCAACTAACATGTTTATTGATATATTTCTTCGGAAATAATAATTATGGTTTCGAAGTTATTAAAATTATCTTTTTTCTGATGTGAAAAGATACACAGTTATTAATGTCTGAAGTTGTTAGATACGAAAACTTGTTTTGAAAACGTCCTGTACAACAGGTGGAAATCTATATGACCAGAAAAACTCTTAAACTGCTGTTAAAAAATATTTAATACTTCCAGAAAAATCTTAATTTTTTGAATCCCTTGAGTTTAAAAAAAAACTCCGGAACTACAAATTTTGGGTACAGCGAAAACTAATTCAAAATAGTTTTGTTTAAATGGACTGCTCTGAAATTACTAACCGCAGTGGACACTTACTTCCCCAGCTACTCGTGGGATCTAGATGGACCAAAAAATGGAGTGGATGGCGTAAAAAAAATATAGTAAATAACGGAGGACAACGGATAACGTTACACTGGAGGAGGACATGGAGGTGGCAGTTTCTGCCCCTTCACCAATCCCCAGATCGGAGCAGGAAGAGAGGGAGTTGCTGGCAACCCTTCCTCACAATCCTCCCGAGGATACCCCCACAGGGGCAGATTTAGCGGAAGCGACGGTGGATTTGAACCTTAACAAAAGGATCAGACTTGCTGGCGCTTCAAGAAAACGGCTAAGCCGTTTGATCAAGAGCGGGGTTCCGTACCAAACCGCCGTTGATCAAATAGTCAAGGAGCTGGATGAACGGCACAAAAAAGTGGGGACACATCCAGCAAAAGACAGGAGCCGGATGAACGGCACAAAGAGAGAGGGAACATAACATCTCCTTCTGCTGGGACCTCAACCAGTAAAAGGCGAAGATCCGAAGGTAGTTCCCCGGAGACGGAGGCAAAAAAGCCACGTCCTTCGGAGAGTGCGGCGGGTTATAAGCCATCGTTCAAAGCAGCAGCGGAGAGTGTGAAGGTGGGAAATGCTGCTGACAAATGAACAGCTGAAATTGCTTCAAAAAGCAATTCTGAAGGCTACAGAAAGCAATTACGCTTCCAGAGCTGCACAATTCGGCCTGGAATACTGATTTTGGTATGCGCCGATCTGGCAACGTCTCAGTGGCTGGAGGGAGAAATATCCTCCCTAAGTCCCTGGAAAGACGCCAAGCTAAAATTGGTGCAGAAGGAGGAGCTACCCAAACCCCACATCTGATCTGATGATGAAGAGGAATCTTACAGGAGACTGGAGCTGTTGGAGTTCCGCCCTTACTTTGAGTTCGGTCAAATCTTGGTACGATCCAAAGAAGCAAGAGCCTCGAAAGAGAAAGCCAACACCGAAACAACGGTCGGGTCCGCGGAGCCCAAAAAGACCCTGGAAACGAAGGGGAAAATCTCCCTTCCCGAAAGGAGTCTAAAAAGGGTTCTAAGGCGGAAAAGTTAGGTAAAAAGGGGGGTTAATCCCCCTTCCCCTGCTAGGGCCTCGAAATGGCTTCCACAAAAAGATGTCTCCAAGCCAACATTCACCACGACAAAGCGGCAACTTATGTCCTTGGGTGGAGGTTTGACATGGAGAAGATCGAACCATGGATTTACAAAACTGGACGGATCAGAGGACTGGGAAACTGTTCTTGTAAAGTAGTACACAGCCCCTCAGGCTTTAAATCCCGGGCTTGTTTACGTATCAGAAATAACATAAACTATTTTCTCTTAACAGGTTACTGCACCCAGGATATGGTTGCAGTCCAACTCTCATCCTCAGAGGATAACGGCAGAAAGGACATCATAGTCTGCTCTGCTCATTTCCCTGATGACAGAAGAGAAGAACATCCCCCAGCGGTAGTGCGAGAATTGATCGCCTACGGCAGGAGGAACAACACCCAGGTGATCGTTGGATGTGACGCAAATTCCCACCATTTGGACTGGGGAAGTACGGAGACAAATGAAAGAGGTTAGTCTTTATATAACTATATAATCAGGGAGGGGCTAATAGTAAATAACATTGGCTCTGAACCAACTTTCGTGAATAAAATTCGCAGGGAAGTTTTAGATTTAACGATAAGCACGAATTTCATTAGTACTAAAATCGTTAACTGGCACGTATCTACGGAGCCGTCTTGTTCAGACCACAGACACATTAGATTCGACGTGAATACAGGGGCAAGACCCATAGTCCAATTTCGGAACCCAAAATGCACCAACTGAAGCGTTATCGCTCAACCCTCCAGGAAGGCTTGGGAAACATAATTTGTACTATTAAGAATAGAGCAGAGAGCGGAAATCTGGGACTTCCCACTTTCCAAATCCTATCGTCCGCTCAGCCTGACCTCGTTCTTAATGAAATGTCTGGAAAAAAATTTAGACAAGCATATTAGGGAAGGAAGGTTACGAGAGTATCCGCTAAATCCCTCCCAGTATGTCTATCAAACGGACAAATATACAGATGAGGCGTTAAACAATCTAGTGGGGAAAATCAGCCCTTCCCTTGGCAACAAGGAAATAGCGCTGGCGGCCCTCCTAGATATCGAAGGAGCGTTTAATAACGCCCTTCCAGAATCCATATGGAGAACGGTGGAGCGCAGAGGAATCTGCAAACCAATCCGTTACTGGATCAAAAGCATATTATCAAAGCGGTACATCACTACATCACTGAATGGATTCACGGTAAGGGGTATGGCGGCCAGGGGTTGCTCACATGGAGGGGTGCTTTCCCCCCTTTTGTGGTCAATACTGGTTGACGATCTCCTGGGTGAATTATCCAGTCAGGAGATAGATGTGCAGGGATAAGCTGATGATATAGTAATAATTATTAGAAGCCAATTTGAAGAGATAATTTCTAACATCCTCCAAACGGCCCTAAACATAGTGTATAGGTGGTGCGAGAGGGAACAGATGTCTGTGAACCCCTTCAAAACCGTAATTGTTCCCTTCACAAAAAAGAAAAAATTACAGCGACTCCGTCAGCCAATTTTAGGCGGCGTGAGCATTCCTTTTGTCCACGGAGATGAAATATCTAGGAGTAATTTTAGATAAACAACAGGGGATGCCCTCGGATCTCTCTGTCACAAAACTTCACGTGGATAAGCCCTTTAAGGTCCTCATTCCCACGAGAGACCAATGGGATAGCGAAGAAATCTCCTTCCTAGAAACGGACTACGTGATTTACACTGACGGATCCAAAACCGGAAACGGGGCTGGAGCGTCGGTCTTCAGCAGGAAACCCAGAGTTGAAATCACAGCCAACCTGGGTAGGTACGCTACCGTCTTTCAGGCTGAAGTATACGCCATTGGACTGGCTGCAAAAGAGCTGATGAATCAACCTGTTGTTAAAAAGAACATACACACCCTGTCAGATAACCAGGCTGCTCTTAAAGCACTGAGCTCGAACAGGATAAAATCTAAGCTAGTATATAACTGTCTACAATCCCTTGATATACTAGCCACGAAAAACAGGGTCACTTTGACCTGGGTGCCGCGGCATCGAGGAGTGGAGGGCAACGAGAAGGCCGACACTCTGATAAAGAAGGGATCAGAGTCTCTATTTATCGGACCCGAACCATTTTTGGGCATTGCGGAAAGCACTGCTAGATCAGCCATAGCTACCTGGGCGGAGAGGAAAACCTTCACGTACTGGGCAGAAATACCGGGGCTCTCTCACTCTAAGGCGTTCATATACAACCCTCCGAGTACAAAAAATAAGCAGATCCTGGAATGGAGTAGAATAAACCTACGCATTCTGTCGGGACTGCTTACAGGACATTGTCGACTAAATTATCACCTGAAGAAGATGAGTCTGGTTCAGACCTCGGATTGTCGGTTCTGTAATTTGAAGGACGAAACTGCTGAGCACATACTATGTTCATGCCCAGCTTTGGGCAGGGTAAGGTATAACATATTCGGTTCTAGTACCTCAGAGCCGAGCGACTTCAAAAAAGTATCACCAAATACAACCATGGACTTCGTCAGAAGCACAGGCTTGTGGGGTGAATTATAATCCCTAGGGGTGAGCCACAACAGACCCAACGGGGGTCGCAGTGGAGGTGGCGAGAATGCCCCACTCACATAGAACCTAACCTATCCTCTCATTTGGATTAATTTTATAAGCTTACTACTAACTCCGCGTTTTCTTAGAATATTCCATAGCTTTTTCCTTGGTGTTTTATCAAATACTTTTTCTAAGTCAATAAATGATAGGTATATATTTTTCTTTTCTTGCCAGGCTTTTTCAGTTATTTGCTTTATAGAAAAAATATGATCTTGTGTGCTTCTGCCCTTCCTAAATCCACTTTGCGACTCATCCAAAGTATTTTCTAATATAGTCTTCAGTCTTTTGTCTATTATTTGTTCAAATATATTCAGTGACTGTACATAGTAAAGTGATTCCTCTATAGTTATTGCAATCCTTTTTACTGCCTTTGTCTTTATATATCGGAACTATGAGAGATCTGGTCCAGTCTTGTGGCATTTTTTCCTGTCCCCATATTTTTCTATAAATATTCAGCATAATTTGTTTTCCTTGTTGTCCTATATTTTTGAGCATTTCTATTGTTAATTTGTCATATCCTTCCGCCTTCACATTTTTCTGTTTTTCTAAGGTTTCTTCTATTTCAGCTATATTTATTTGTTTTTCTTGTCGCTCTTCTTCTTGTTCTTCTCCTCTTGTTTGCTGATGTATATCTTTATCGTTGCTTTTTTCCGTTCAGTTGGGTTAGGTTAGGTTAGGTAGTTTCTATTCCATCAGTTAGTAATTCTCCTTCTTTATTTTGTAAGTAATTAATAAATAAAAAATATGTAGTTTAAAAATATTTTGTACCATACAGGGTATCTGCAAAGAAATGAAAGGTTTCAGAGTTACATTTTTTAAATAATAACTGATATGAAATTGAAATAAAATTGGAAAGGAGCAAAGTGCATACAAGTACATGAACTCTGACTGTAAATAAAACAAAAAAACTGACAGAAAATGGAGACAAAAAATTCCACTTTCGTCTTTAATTAGCCACTTTTTTATACAATCTAGGGTTGGTATAATTTGACGATTTTTTCTTGCATGTACCAGGGGCCGTATTATTGAATTAGGGAGTGGAGCGTCCCGAGAGAACAGATATTTTGTCTTTGTCAATGCAGTGACAGAGTAATCAAGCAAAATAAAGACAAAATATGTGTCCTCTCGGGAAGCACTACTCCCTTAGTCAAGAATACAGTCCCAGGCATACTTTGGTATCGTTATAGGTCACCTCGATTGTACCATAGAAATACCCCAGCACATGACACTATACTCTACCAGACAATTAGCTACTGTCAAATTTCGCATGTATTGCTGCAAATATTCAACTAAAACAAATTTCCATTTGTGAAAAATAGAACCTTTACGCTTCACCAACTTGTAGCCGTATAATAAACACAAGTTCGAAATATTTTTGTGGTTATCAGAGGGTTGTCACTGTGGTTATATACGGCTTAAAACCACAGAAATAAATATTAATTGCAGCTATTAGAGAAATTGAATAAATATGACAACAAAAAGAAAGGAGAAGTGTACTTGACTCCGACGCTGTGTATGCTGTGGTCCCATACTTATAGTACGGTTTCGCAAGACGAAAACGTCAAGTACCCATACTAGGTACACCCTAGTAAATGTGGTATAGGGTGAAAGTACACAAGAGTAAGCAACTTAAGCAATTTTATGCGATTATCCCAAAAATATTGTACTCACTAAATTCTGGTAAATGTAATAATAGTATAATATATTTAGATATATTTTATTGATAACAGAAATGCAATTGTTTACAAATAACTACAATTTACAATTTACGATCATCATATTGGAATACGTACTCTTATATGCCAAAAGATATAAGAGTACGCACGAGGGTTATAAGAGTACGCATGAATTATTTCATGTATAAATCACATGTAAAGTGACCATCAACATATGTTGTACAGTCTTCATGCCACCATTTTTGGCACATCCTACATTGAGTCCAATCTTCTGTTGGAGGGTATGTGTACTTCTGGGAACAAGCTGGACAAAACACATTCTGATCGTTTTTGTTGTCATTTGAAATTTCCTGTTGAACTCGCTTTTGCGACTTTTTTCCTCTCTTCTTGCCCTTTGGACTAAATATTTTTAGGTGTTTTGTTAGGAACAGTAGATATTCCGATCTCATCCATATTGTATATGGTAAGCGGCAAAAAATTAATTTTTTATACAAAATTTGTAAGTTACTAAAAAACAATTCAACTTGTGGTTTGTTAAAGCCAATCATTCTTCCTAATGAACATTGCTCTGGTTGTCTCAATGTTATTTTTTATCTTCCACAAAAGCCTCGTACCCATGTCTCGATTGGAGCATTGTTCGATTTTATTTGCCTCTGCAAACTCAAAAGCGAATGCTTTCAGATCTCGCATTGTTATGGCATAGAAATGTTTGTCCATCTCCTTTACATACTCAGCCAGCTATTTTTCTTTCTCCGAGGTGAAAACATTATGGAAGCGACCTAACGACAAGGGGATAGTATTGTTTTTCAATCTCTTCCTTAATGTTGCTTCAGGAATATTAAGTTCCGTGGCAATACTTCGTTTGCTTTGACGATTGTGACGATTATCATTAGTACTCACTTAATGAGGTGGTTTATACAAGAGTACGCATTACGCACTCTTGTAGCCTTTTGAATGCGTATTCTTGTATACTTTGTTATTTTGAATTCTGTTGGGTTATAATAATCAAATGTCAATTAAAATTAAATAAGTAATATATTAGTTACGTACTTAACTATCCAATTATGTCTTTTACAAGTTCTTATATTGTTTAAATATCAAATACTATCTGTAAAAGCTTATTTTAGGCACTCCACTATTAACACTTGCAATAACGAAATTACACAACAACGTTTATCTACCGTCTGGTTGGGTCGACCCTGGACAAATTTTACCTACTGCAACATATATTAAAGCAAAGTGTGAGCCACTAATAGATGCCGGTGTGGGGTATATTTCCAAAATATATACGTTGCACACTCTTGTAAGCTGCGTACTCTTGCGTGCCTCTACCCTACCAAGAAAATGTCGTCTATTAGGCAAAAATGTGTGACGTTCCCAAGGTATATTCAATATTTACATTTCAAATATAAAATATCATGAACCGACTTTGCTGAACAAACTAGTTCATGCACGGTCAATATTTTCAGGAACAAATACAATTAACAAAATGAATTTTTTTTATTGAAATTATTTACAAAACTATTAATATTATTGATTGATAAATGGGCTCCACCACAAATACAAGCAGTGCACCGTTTTTCTGTAGGCAAAGTTTCCCCAACCATTGACGTAGTACTAGAAAAATTAACGAAACATCTTCCAGATTTTTCTAAAAGTAGCTAAAATGAGAAAACTATTGCATGACATGGGTTTTGTAAATGGCAAGCATGGCAGAAATTTAATATTGTTGAGCAAACTGGTGATATTTCTAATAATATTCCAAAGGTATCATCTTTAGCAACAAATTGAACAATTCCTTTTAAAATAGAAAGCAATGTAAGTGAAAAATGTTAAATGTAAAAACAAAAATTTCCCCATTAAAAAAGTCTGGGATATATAAACTTAGATGTGTAGAAAGTAATGCTGTCTATATTGGTCAAACCAGACGAAATTTTGAAATTAGACATAATGAACAATTTCGAGCATACAGATTAAAACAAGCTGATAAATCCCATTACGCAAAACATCTACTTGAAACCAAATATTCATTAACACCTAACACAAAAATTTAAGTACTACACATTTGTGATAAGAAACAAGAACTAGATTTCCTTGAGGAATTAGAAATTAGAAGACACTAAAGAGACCC
This sequence comes from Lochmaea crataegi, assembly GCA_947563755.1. NCBI lineage: Eukaryota > Metazoa > Arthropoda > Insecta > Coleoptera > Chrysomelidae > Lochmaea > Lochmaea crataegi. The sequence goes on along the minus strand of OX387427.1, from coordinate 41,103,642 downwards.
ATAATATGGAGTCGTCAATGAACTATTAAACGATCTTAAGTAACAATTGTAAAGATCAGCAGATATAGTTTTCTTTGGTTTCCTATATCATTGCACAGTTATACTGATCTTAAACGGAATAAGATATCCAGGATATCCCCTTCGGATTAATAATACCTAAGTTTTATTATTTGTAATATCATATCTTGTTCTTTTTTCTATTCACATATATTAAATCAATAACAAGATAGGTCACTATTTGTTTAATTTTCTATGTTTTTCAATCCTATTTTCTTATATTTAATGAATTTAATGGCAATGTTTCAATTTTTCATAACAACAAAATATCAAGTTTGTAAAAAATATAATAGTTTTGTCAATAGAAAAATGTAATGTCAAAGTTTATTTCAATACATCAATATATCAATTTTTCAATTTAATAAAAGCAGTTTTCTATTTTTATTACAAGTTAACAATTCATTATACATAATATTTTGGTCCTTCACACCGGATACTTAAAATCGTGTATCAACGCCATTGAAGTAGTGCAGTCGCCCATTAGATATTGGTTTTAACGATAGAGGAGAAAGCAAGTTATATTTATAAAGGTAATGACTATTTTATTTCCAAATGTTGCAATATGTAGTTAGTTTCAACCCTACTTTCAATTAGATATATTTCAATTAAAACTATTGGCAAATAGAAATCTAATACCAATTTACTCACGACTACGATTTTAACTATAAAAGAGTTCCTCTAACGCGATTAAAAGTAGGCACACTTCTATTCATTATTTGTTAACATGTCACTCAAAAAATTGATTCGAAACAGAGAATCTACAAAGCAAGGTTTAGAGAATCTAAAAACGTTTCAAGCCTCTGTAAATAGTAGCAAACCAGACGTATCTGACGTTGAGTTCAGACTTGATACATATAAAAATTTATTAGATGAATGTCAAACAATCCAAGTAGATATATGAGCTGGAAGAGCATTATCAATTTAGGCACAATTTTGAAAATGACTTTTTTGATATTATCGAAGCATTAAAACACTACATTAAATCGAATAGCACAATTAACTTACAAAATAATAGCTTTAATAATACACGTAGCATTGACAATTCTAATAATTTCTTGCCAAAAATTAAACTTCCTACATTTAAAGGAGACTATGACAGTCGGTTAACTCTTAAAACCAACTATTTATCGATTGTACACAATAATGAATCCATAAATACTTCAAACAAATACAATTTTTTACGTACTTCTTTAGAAGGGTACGCGAAACAAGTTATAGAAGGCATTGATTTTGTCGAAGAACAATATGAAGTTGCATGGAAAACACTTTGTGAAAGATTTGACAAGAAGCGTATACTAGCAAATAATCATGTTAAGGCTATGTTAGATTAATTCTAAACTAGATTTAAATTTGCAGAAAAAGTGGGAAGAGTTTCAAGCTACAAAAGATAAGCCAACATTAAAAGAGTTTTTTAATTTCTTGAATAAAAAGGCAGATGCTTTAGAAAATTGGCAGCAAAATCAATTCACTATTTCAAAACCAAATTATCCACATAATTCAAGCCATTCAGTCAATTCTTACAAAAAACCATTTGTTTCTAGAAAGGAAGTGAAATGTAATCTTTCAGTCAATGTAATTTGTGTAAAGGATATCACACTATATATACTTGTAACGGTTTTTTGCAATTATCACCAGCAGAACGATTCAATAAGGTAAAAGAGTTAAGACTTTGCATAAATTGTCTTAGAACAGGCCATAACAAAAATCAATGTAGACTAGGGCTCTGTAAGAAATGTCCTCAAAAACACAGTACCTTATTACATAACGATTCACATTGTAACACAACCAACGATAAAGAAGCATCTAATACAACCAATCCTCAAACTATAAATAATGTCACCCCAGCTGAAAATCAAATGCAATTCTTAGTTAAACACAAAATATCAGCCTCCCAAGCATTATTGTCCACTGTCACTTTTCAAGTTAAAGACACAAGTAATAATTTACATTTAGCCAGAGCAATTTTAGACAGTGGAGCCCAATCCAATTTAATCACTCAAGAATTTTGTCACAAACTTAAATTACCATTATCAAACACTAATATTTCAATTATGGGTATAAACCAAACTAAATCTATTATAAACAAAAAATGTTCTATCACACTCTGCTCAAATATTTTTAATTTTTCCAATTCCATTAACTGTCTAATAGTTCCTACAATTAGTAACAAAACTTCATCTCATTTTGTTAATCACTCCTATTGGAGCATTCCAAGTGACATCAAGCTATCTGATCCTCAATTTTATGAACCCGGTGATATTGACATATTAATTGGAGCAAGTGAATTCTGGAATCTTCTTTGTCAAGGACAAATAAAACTTGAATGTGAAACATTGTTCAAAGATACTACTTCCAGATCACTTAGTGGCAAATTTGTTGTTAAAATTCCTTTCAAATATTCTCCAAACCTATTAGGAGATTCTTTCGATATTGCAATAAAACGTTTTTTAGAAAATATTAGAAAATAAGTTGAATTCGAAGCCCATATTAAAATCTCTTCACAAGCAATTTATTGATGAATATAAGGAACTCGATCATTTACAAGATGTAACCTTAACCAATTATACAGAATCGCAAAGCTATTATTTACCACATAATAGTGTATACAAAGAATTAAGCCTCACAACAAAATTACGTGTTGTTTTAGATGGAAGTTGTAAAACCACTAGTGGTTGGTCATTAAATGATCTACAATATATAGGTCCAAAAATACAAAATAATATTTTCGATATACTTGTTCGATTCAGACAATATAAGTATGTAGTTTCACCTGATGTTAGTAAAATGTATCGTCAAATAATAATCCATCCTGAACATCAACCATTCCAAAGAATTATATGGCGAGACAATCCTCATAATTCTTTATCTATTCTTCAGTTGACTACTGTCACGTATGGTACAGCTGCAGCCCCTTTTTTAGCTATTAGGTGCTTACATCAATTAGCTGAAGATAATTCAAATAAACTTCCTGAAGCATCTCACACAATTCTCAATGATTTTTATGTTGACGACCTTCTGACAGGAGCCAATGATTTCAAAACTTTATCAAAACTATGTATAGATATTATATCAATTCTCAATTCGGCTCATTTTCAACTATGAAAGTGGATTTCAAACTCTCAGGAACTTCTTGATATACTTCCAAACAAAAATATTTCCAATTATATTCTTCATATATGAGAAACAGAAACTTCCAAGACACTGGATGTTCAGTGGCAAAGCCAATCCGATATAATTACATTTTCAATCTCTGAAAATTCCAGCAAGTTGAATCAAATAATTACTAAAAGATTAATATTATCTCAATTTCAAAAATATTTGATCCCTTGGGTCTTCTTAGCCCCAGTATTATTATTGCAAAAATATTGATACAACACTTATGGACAAAACAACTAGCTTGGAATGAACCAATTACAGATGACCTCCTATCAATTTGGAACGGCCAATTACAAGTTTTTAATGTTCTAAGAATCCCTAGAAACGTGATTTCTATTAATTTTAAATCAGTTGAAATTCATTGCTTTTCGGACGCATCTCTAAAGGCATATGCTTCATGCATATATATACGTAGTTACAATTCTGTAGAAGATAAATATGAATGCAACCTTCTTTGTGCGAAATCTAAGGTTTCTCCTATTAAAACCACAACAATTCCAAGATTAGAGCTATGTGCAGCTCTTTTGGGCGCACAGTTATCTGAACAAGTCAATAAAGCCTTATCTAATTCAATTTCAACAATCTATTGGAGCGATTCTCAAGTTTTGTTAGCTTGGTTAAAACTTGAACCATCCCGTCTTCAACAATTTGTTGCAAATAGAATTTCAAAAATACAACAACTGACTAACATAATCCTGCCGATCTAGCATCCAGAGGTATTTCACCTACACAATTAATGAATTCCCACTTTTGGTGGCATGGTCCAACCTTTTTAAATGAAAATTCAGATAACTGGTTTTGTAAGACATTTACAAATGAATTTTTTTTACCAGAATTAAAGAAAGAATCTAAAATATTAATATCTACAAATATGCACCAATATAATCCATTTCCATTATTCAATAGATACTCATGTTTTATTAAATTAACACGAGTCACAGCATACATTTTTCGATTCTTTGAAAATATCAAGTTAAAAACCCAATCTAAACCAATTATCACCGATTTCCTTGATGCATTTGAGATAAGTCACTCTCAATTACAGTTAATAAAAATTGCTCAGCAAGAATCATTTTCACAAGAGATTGGATTTTTAAAAAATAAACAGTAAATGCCAAAAAACAAAAAATTAGCATCTTTATTGCCATTTTTGGATAGAGACAATATTCTCAGAGTTGGAGGAAGATTACGCTTTACTACATTAAATTACAATATCAAACACCCAATTTTATTATGTTGTAGACATATATTAGCCAAACTTATTATAACTTATAAACATAAAGCACTTCTACATGCAAGCACGCAATGTTTAGTAGCTTCATTCGTAAAAAATATTGGATAATAGGTGCCAAAAATTTAGCAAAAAAAGTAATTAAACAATGTATAACATGTTTTAAGATAAAACCAGATTTTTGTAACGCGCCTATGACAAATCTTCCTAGCAAACGAGTTACTCAGTCATTCCCATTTCAGTACACAGGCATAGATTATGCTGGTCCATTTCATGTAGCAGAGAGAAAAGGTCGAGGCAATAAAATTACTAAGGCTTATGTTTGCGTTTTTGTTTGTTTCTCTACAAAATCAATTCACTTGGAGCTAGTTAGTACACTAACAAGTGAACATTTTCTTTCCTGTTTACGTCGATTTACTTCTAGGAGAGGATTGCCCTCTCACATCTATTCTGATAATGGCTCAACGTTTATAGGAGCTCATAACCAACTTAAAGACATTGGTCAATTTTTATATCGATCTCAAAATACTATATTAGAGTTTGCTTCAAATGAAGGTTTCGTTTGGCATTATATTCCCCCTTATAGCCCAAATTTTGGAGGTTTGTGGGAAGCTTCGGTAAAAAGCATGAATATTGGCAGAATTTTGAAACTTTATCCTGGAAAAGACAATATTTCCAGAGTAGCAGACATCAAAACTTCTCAAGAAACTATCAAGCGACCTATACGAGACTTATGTCCACTTCCCGTCCAGGATGAAGATAATTTGTTACAAACTTCTCATTTAAAACAGAAGTAACTGGAAAAGTGTTCGTTTTTATGTTTTTAATTACGTTCAAAATTTTATGAATTATTTTGCAAAAGTGTAAATTTGAAGGTTCCCTCCAAGGTGGGGGCTATGTTTAATTTTCCATGTTTTTTAATCCTAGTTCCTCATTTTTAATGAATTTAATTAAAACCGGCAATGTTTCAATTTGTCATAACAACAAAATATCAAGTTTGTAAAAAATATAATAGTTTTATCAATAGAAAAATGTAATGTCAAAGTTTATTTCAATAAATCAATTAATCAATTTTTCAATTTAATAAAAGCAGTTTTCTATTTTTATTACAAGTTAACAATTCATTATACACTATTTGGTCTAGCCAAAATATTAAACATAAGGTAGTCATCACATCAATTGTAACTATCGAAATATGTCAATATCGAAATAATGATCAAAATCTTAGAATTTTCCTAATTTTTTCGTTAAATAGTGGAATTAATGAGAAGCAGTTAGTTTCATTTATAACAGTAGTTAAACAAGCAATAGTCGCTTGGAGGCGTCAACTTTTTCGGAAATAGAAAAAAACTTGGGAATCAAGGAGCCAATATCATTTATATGAATGAATCTTGGGTTGATACTGGAACTAACAATGGGCAAGTATGGCAAGGTACAACAATAAAAAATTCACAATCAACATGCTTTTGAAAAAAGACTTAAAAACTCCTAGCGGAGAAGGGTACCAGGATTTATTTAAGTCCATGCAGGAAGCAAAGTTGGATTTGCTGCAGGTGCTATGACTTCTCATGCTAAAAATTATGCTGAAGAGATGAACGGAAATCTATTTGATTTGAGGATACTTTGATACCAAATCTCTCAAATAATTTGTTGTTATTGTAATGGACAATGCATCCTTATCATTCTAAACAACTGACCTTTAACAAAAAATTTTGAGTGAAAAGTTAAATTCAGGAGTGGCTTTATGGACAGGATGTTAATTTTGAAAAAAATTACGTGAAAAATAACTTTTGAAAACTGCTGATGCATTTGAAAACAAAAAAAGGTACAGCGCAATGGGCATTGGGAATGTTACGTCATCCAGGTACTAACAATCAAAAACAATTTTTGGAAAAAAGACAACATGTAAGATGACATTGAATCTATTAATATTGTTAATAGATTATTAGGAAGATGAACGAGATTATGAAAATGAAGAGATTACGATTTAAGGTCAGTATCTAAATTGATTAAAAATCAAGTCTAGTGGTTCTCTTTTTATTGAATATTAATAAATGTCACGAACGGTACCTATGTGATTGAAATTATCAATAGCTGTGATTAACTAACAAAGTATCTGAATTATAAAAGTATTGTAGAAATTGTGACTTTCCACTTCAGTCACGAATATTCTGAAACTATCTACTCAAACATATTTCAATCAAACCAAATGTTTCGTGTTCTTTGCCAAAAGGGCCCTGCTTCTTTTACAAAAGTAGCAAAATTTACAATGGTCGTAAGATTGGCAGCTCTGTTATTCTATACTCGTGTACTGCCATCTGAATGTGAATTCAACTATGTTTAATCTTGGTCTGACTTGAATGGGCTTTGTTTTAACACAAAAAGTTATAGACGATGGAATAAAACAATTTAATTTGCTTAAATCTACATTATGATTTGAACTAACGTTCAATTTAAAATTAGTGAAGCGTTTCGCTAACACAGTAGCTTTATCAAACAAACAAACAAACAAACAAACAAAAAGTTATAGATTTATGTTACAGTGGAACTTTACAACCTCTTAAATTAAACAATAAAATAATAAAATCTACAAACTTGATTAAGTTTTTTGATCTCGATATTGATGATGTCCTTAAATGGTCTGTACATATAAAAACTTCAGCAGAAAAATTATTCAACAAGGCAAATATCGATATTTTAGCATTGAAAACAACAAAGAAAAAAGAACAAGGGGAAACTAGAAGGGGGACACATATTTGTGTATTCAGGAGTAGAGAAAGATAAACGAGCAGCAGCAGGAGTGGTGTGTATCATACATGGGAGATTTTTAAGAATGTGGAAAAAACATTCAGAAGGAATACTCACAATAGAAATAAATATTGATGATGAAATAACAACAATCATATCAACATATGGGCCTAATGATGATGAGAAAGCGGTAGAAAAAGATAAATTTTGGAAAATGATGAATGAAGTAATCGAGACAGCCAAAGGAAATATATATGTGGTAGGAGACTTAAATGAACGAGTAGGCAAAAATCAAATAAATTATGGAGAAATTGGAAAACATGGAGAATACAAAATAAATAATAATGGATCAAGAATATTTTAAAATAAATAGTCTCATAGTCGCTAATACATTCTTCCAACATAAAAACATCCACAAGTATACAAGACAAGGGAAAAACAACAAAAAAAAATCTATAATCGATTACGTTCTTGTAGAAAAAGAGAATTTAGTAGAAGATGTAATAGTAATGCGAGGACCGGAAATAAATACTGACCATTACATGGTGGTAGCAAAAAAAAAACTTAACAGAAGTAATAAAGAATATAAAGAAAACAATGAAAGCATACAAGTTAAGAGAAGATGAGGTAGCTAGAAAATACACAGAACTCACAGAAAGAAAAATTACAATTGAATATTTAATAAACAAAAGTGTAGAAGCAACATGGAAATACTTTAAAAGCGACATTTTAGAATCGTCAAAAGAAGTTTGTGGAATATTCAGGTCCAATAAAAACAATAGGCAAACCTCATGGTGGAATCAAGAAATTAGTCAGGAAATTAAATTTAAAAAACAAAAATGGAATGAATATTTAGAGAACAGAACGGAACATAATTACCAGGAATATAAAAAACAAAGAAAAATAGTCAAAAATGTAGTCAAAGAAGAAAAACAGAAAAGCTGGGAACTTTTTGGTAGGAAATTGGAAGAAAACAGTAAGGTCAACCAAAAACTGTTCTGCAGAACCATAATAAAAATGAGAGGTAATAAAATAGTAAGCGCTTCGACAATTAAAGACCAAAAAGGAGAAATATTAACAAATGATATTGAAATAATGGACAGATGGAAGGAATATTTTCAAAAACTATTAGTTACTACTTCTGATGAAGAATCAATAGAAAATCGGAGTCTGTGAAAAAAGACCAGGAAACAAGCGATGCTATTACGTTGAATGACATTATAGAAGCAATACAGACATTAAAAAACGGAAAAGCTGCAGGTCACGATAAAATAACTTCAGAAATGATGAAAAATTTGGAAGAAAAAGGAACAGAATTGCTTTAAGATGTTTGTAATAAATCATGGTCTGAAGAAAAAATACCAGAAGATTGGCAGACAGGAATACTTTTATCAATACATAAAACAGGAGTTGTTAGTGAGTGCAGCAATTACAGGGGGATAACGTTGTTAAGTGCAGTCCTGAAGGTGTACGAAAAAATTATTGATAAGAAATTAAAAATGCATATGGAACCAACACTGGATGAAGCACAAAGTGGGTTTAGGGCTGGAAGAAGTGTACACGACCACATATTTACAGTTTAGCAAATAATAGAAAAAACACAAAATAGCAAAACAAAGACATACTTCGCATATATAGACTTGGAGAAAGCTTTTGACAGAGTTTGTAGAAACAAAATATGAGATATACCTACTAGAAATAAGGAAAGTTGATAGAAAACTAATAGGAGTGATAAAAAGTATTTACAGAAAAAACCTAAACTATATAATCAAAAATAACCGAGCATCTGAAACATTTGAGACAAAACAGGGATTAAGGCAAGGTGGAGCTCTAAGTCCAACTTTATTTAATATTTTCATAGCCTACATAACAAAACAAACCAAAACAGATACACAGGGGCTTTCTGTAGGTTTGAAGCAACTTAGACCAGTAAAGATACGTGAATGTACATTTGCTGACGATATACATATCAACGAAAGTATAATCGAACAAGTAACCTACTTTAAATATTTAGGAACAACAATTGACAGCACTGGTAACCAGTAAAGGGATGAACAGATAAAGCCCCATAAAAACTTACCACATCCTGAAACCTGTATTTATTAATAAGAAGGAAATCTCAAAGAGAACCAAAATGACAGTATTCCAAACAGTTTTTAGACCGATACTTACTTATGGCAGCGAAACGTGGGTACTGGACCAAAAAATGAAGAGCAGAATACAAGCTATAGAAATGAAATACCTGAGATCTGTGGAAGGAATAACAAAACGAGACAGAATAAAGAATGTAGACATAAAAGAGGTGCTAGAAATAAAATCCATGCTAGGCTATATAGAAGAAAGACAACTGAGCTGGTGGGGACATCTACAGCGAATGGAGGATACTAGACTAGTTAAAAATGTATGGGAAGCAAAGGTGATTGTTGAAAGAGACAGAGGTAGACCAAAAAAAAATGGGTGACAGCATAGCCAAAATATTAAAGGAAATAGGGAAAACAATGATAGAAGCAAAACAGTTAGCAGCAGATAGAAAAGAATGGAAAACTTTTGTTGAAGAAAATTGTGGTTTGTACCGTTTCGACTCTATTTTCGAATTAAAAAAAAGGACAATTCATTACGTATTTGATTTGAGTAGTAGGACGCATTTCGAACTGTATCAAAAATTAAAAAAATTTCAACTCTATTTATATGGGAAAATACATTCACAATTTATCAATTCAATTTACTCTACAAGAAGAAAGTATTCTGATCTTCATTCAACGTAGCCCACATCTGAAAATTGTATCACCTTCGATGCCAAAAAATTATACCACCATCTACCAATAGAAATGGAATCAGTTAATACATACAATCATTTCCGAAAATCGCCGAAGACATCTTTCCACGAAAGATATTATGGTAGTGGCTTTACTAACAGCCAGGCTCTTCGTAAAGCTATTAGTAATCCAACAACTAGGTCTAGACTGGTGAAAAATCCAACAACTAGGTCTAGACTGGTGAAAAACTGCAAAGAATCCCTTAACAGGCTGGCAATAGACAACAAAGTAACTCTAATATGGGTGCCGGCACATGAGGGGATTGCAGGAGGGGATGACGGACCAGTTAGCTAAAGAAGGGTCTAAAGGAGACTTCATAGGTCCGGAACCGTTTTGTGGAATCACAAATGATTGCATAAGAGGGAAAATCGGGAACTGGCTAGATAGGAAACGCCAATTCAAATGGAGGGTGACACAAGGGCACCTTCATACAAAGAGTTTACTGAACAAGTTAGACAAGGAACTCTCAACCAGGCTACTGAAACTGTGTAAGAGGCATTTGAAGACAGTTACCGACCTGGTGACTGGACACTACAGGAAACATCTGTACAATATGGGCAAAGTTAGTGAACCTATGTGCAGAAAATGTGAACTTGATGATGAAACACCTACTCACATACTCTGCTTCTGCGAGAACTTACAAGAACTTACACGGAACCACTTTGGAGAGGAATTAATACAACCATTACAACTACTGAAAATCCCTCCAGTCAAACTAGTAGCCTTTATAGAAGACACGAAGCTTCTGGAATGGAAGTAGATAACATGGGAAATGGTACAAACATTCAGTTCAAGTGCCTAGGCTGATGAGCACAACCCAAATATATGAATGAATGAATGAACGGTAGTGGCAGAATTCTATATTGTACTTTGGATTTTTGAATTACATCGTCATTAACTTAATAATTATATCAACTATTTTATTTTATTGTTTCATAATATATGAATATTATGACAGTATTTTTTATGTATTTAGTATAATAAAACTTTTTTATTTCATGTTACGTTTTTCATTTAAGTTGTTACTATTTAATATTTACACTCATTTCAAAAATGTATCAAAATACAGAGTGTTTCATTAAAAAAAACATAACTCCAGCATCTTCCAGTTTTTTGGGACATCTTATATATAAAAACTTGCGTATATACATACAACATTGTGATATGAGTAGAAATTATTTTTAAGCAAAATTGTGGAATTCTAATTACTTTTCGAGTTACACTGTAATGTGAGGGTAAATCCTGAAAATTTATTTAGATCCGTTTTAACAAGACACCACGGCTTTTCGTGATTATCCCCAAGCGGGTCGACGAACTGAGGATTGATGTTGCTTTAAGGAAAATTATGGTTGGACTCCAAAAAAAAACAATTTACGAAATGGAATTCAGAGAAAAAGACTGACGGTTGCAAACCATTTATGGCCCCTAAGATCCTGAACTTTTTCAATTCGCTTCAAATGCGAGTGATGTTTGTTTTTGATTATTTCCACATGACCGTATTAAAATTCTAAGTAAAAAAATTTGAATTTTTTTCTGATCACTTATGATTTTTGAGTATCTTCCTACAGTAATAAACATTGATTTGTAAATTTTTATATTTACTCCGAAATATTAACTGGGCAAATAATATTAGCTGCTGTCACTGTTTTTAACGATTTTTTATGAAGAGTGGTATAAAATCTGCGTAGATATTTCAAATAAACTAGTCAATTATCAATTTTTATATCCAGCTGATCCAAAAGGCTGCAAAAATATTCAGAACTATTCTGCATCCCAAAAAACTGATGTCATAACCTTCTTTGCTGACAGTCATGAAACGCCGCATAAGATTGGTTATGTTCTTACCAAAATAATCCAAATTGTGTCGTTTTCGATCCATTTTTTGTTGCATTGTTAACGAATCAGTATTTTTCCAAACAACTTTTTCATACGAAATTCTTCATGTGGAATATGGAGTTGGTACACGATCATCTGAGATGCCTACGGTGTTGGTAATTTCTAGTTCAGTCTTGGATCTTCACTAATCATATTATGTATTTTGTTATTATTTAACTTAAGAAGTAATATAAACCAGTAATTTTTCTTATATTGAGATATTATTTAATTATATCATTAGAACAGAACATTGACGTGAAAATTATTACCAAAATCAAAACTACTGTCAAATTATAATAATGTTTTTTAAACAAACTAAAAATAAATAGATTTCGCGATAGTTCGAGTTTAACCAGACTAGGTCCGCTACAAGCGCACTGTCTTTGAGACGTTAACATATTTGTTCAATAATTTCTCGTGTGTTCACTGTTTTTTAAATTAAACTGCTTGTATCATCTTCAACGGTGTTGATACCATCTATTGTAAACCATTTTTTTCTGAAGGAAACAAATCTACTATTACCGCATGAATTTTCTTTGGTATTAAACCAAACTTTTTTACAATGTATTTAATCACTGAAAGATTTTCCATCTCTTCCCATTATCTAGTTGGTTCAAACCACTCGCGTTTGCAGCAATATACAGGGTGATTGATTACTGTGATAAGGCTCAGTACGTCTGTTATCATGAAAAATACCAAAAAAGTTAATTATAAAAATTGTAGGCAGCTTTAAGCTTTATATATTTATATTTTACTGTGAAAGCAGATTTCAGTGCTTCACTTCCCCATTACAAAAATATAAGGTTGTAATTTGTTATTCAGAGAGTTTGAAAACTTATAACCAACTTTCCGTCAAAATCGTAAGAAGTTCAACGCCCTGTATAATTGGATAGGATTGAAAGAATAATAATCTATTGGATCCAAAGATTGTTATTGATTATCAAAATTTACAAACACGAATGATTTTGCAAATAGGTACTCATTAAGTCAAATACATGGTGAGTCAAAACTCAAGTACATTACTGTTATTTTTGTCAAGCATTACCCTTACCTCAAGATAGTAGTTTTTGAGATATTTCTATCACTTAAGTATCATAGTTCACCAGATGTTATGTAATTAGGAAGTTACTTTAGTAAAAATAGTGGTATAACCGAAAGTGTCATGTATGTCAAAATATTTTCCATAAATTCCCCACAACTTGTTCTCCATCTATGCCAATTTTTATAGAAATCTTGTGAGTGGCCTTCAATATATAGATAGTGTAAGCTCGTCGTGAAACGGCTTATATATTTATGTGAAAAGTGTGGATAAAATACAAGAAACGGTAACCAATTCTATATATCAATTAACATTTGATTATTTATTATTTTACATAAAGAAGTAAATGACAAACTCTAGAACCAAATTCAAGAACAGTGGAAGAAATAAATCAAAGCATCAATCATCTTAAGGAAATTGAAATATAAATATAATTTAATTTATAAAAGAACATCACAAGTTTTAATAATCTAACCTATCATTGAGAACATTCAGCTTTATAAATTTCAATATTGAAGAAACAATGAAGTCAGGAGCACCAGAAAAACTTGTCAATGAACAATAAATGACATACTAAACCTAACCTCAATTGTGTCAAAACTGCTAATTTTTTCCAATTGATCTGACAACGTCTTGAAGTTTGCCCCGAGATATTTTTCCCCTAAATCAGATTTTAGCAAGTATTATACCCCATAAAAAATTAAGAGTTGGGAGCTCTGTACCTGCCGAAGAGGACTTGACACCATACCTTATGTAGGTATACCTATCATGAATTTCATTTGTCGGTTTCATCTTTGTACCCCTGAACTAAAACACCTTGCCACGTCAATTTAAAATATGTCTCACACTATAGTGACGTCATCAACCCATAAACTTTGTCCCTACCAAAATCTGCTCAACGTTGCCTAAGACGTTTTCACTTCAAAAATTCTTCTGGATCGCACATTTAGGTTCTAAAAAGGAGAAAACAATAATTGGAAATTTATGAAATCAATAAAAGAAATCTGAAAAGCAACAAACAGTCTAATAAAAGTAGGAAATTGGTTTTCGAGCCCATTTAGCACAGATAAAGACATCGGATATCACTCACCCCATTTAAACTGTAGATACTTAAGTAGGCACTTGAAAATATAGGAGTTCGACTAAATGGTTTAGTGGAGGAAGAATAAGACGCCAGTTATATGGAAAGGAAATGATTGAACGAATATAAGCTATCGATATAAATCTTGCGAAAACTCAATACATGGTAATGGAGAGTAACAATTTCGAAGGACGGAAGAGATGGGACGAACGAGATAAGACAAAAAACGAGAGACAAAAAAGTTTATTGAGGCAGCTATATCTTATCTTTTGGAATAATTCTATACGAATATACTGATATGTTTTCATTTTTGAAAGTTGTGTAAAAAAAGTGGAAGTGTGGGTGAAAAATAAAAATGGATCAATAGACAGATTTTTCTAGAAAGCGTCATTTAAATCGATAATTTCAAATAAAAAAAAGCAACAGAAATGGGACAGGAGTATTGGTAAGTCTAGTTAACTATCGTCCTATATAAGTAATGGACCAAATCGTAACTACACGTTCAGAAGACAAAAATAATAATATTCTACTTAAAATCAATGGGTCTAAGTCTGCTCCTTATTGAGATACATGTGAAAAATATAAAACATATTTTTGTGAATAGATCAGCTATTTTCCTAGTTAATGACTTGAAAATTGGGTATTCACTAGTTTAAGTAAGGGAAAATAGAAATATCTGAGACGATTTAAGTTAACTCGTAGATGTCGCCACGTCATATTAATTCACTAATTTGGATAGTTTCATCATTTCTGCGTAATAATTCGTCGTGGTTGTCTTGGTTGTACTTTACTATACGTCATTTAATGTCCTACGATAATAATGCCAAGTATTATGTATCCGCTACTGAAATTTGATTATGAGATTCTTTTTACACTTAAATAGAAGCTCTTTCACGTTCTTTATCGGTGTTCTTAAATAATATATGTTACATAAAAATAAACAAACCTTGCTTTATTACTTTATAATTTTTGTGTCATTCATTCTAACAGCAACATCAAATGAATACACTTTATTTTAAAACAAAATTAATTTTTTTGATATCCAATGTGCGAAGTATTTCATACACTATTTTAACATCCAGTCGTCATAGGAGAGCCTATTGATTATTAATACTAATTTTCCGAATAGTGTCTTTAATTTCATTAATTAGGGGAATATTGAACATTAAAGTTGAATGAAAAACATACCCACGGCGACCATGTAGTGGAGGCTAAGGATTATCTTCATGTCGGATACTTAAGCAGCCATTAAAGCTGTGAGTTATAAAATGGTATGAGAATGCCCAGGAAGACTGAATGAACTAGGCGAGAACAGCATCGTCAACTTACTGTGGGTTCCACACTACACTGGAATGAGTGGAAATGAAATAGCAGATGAACTAGCAAAGAGAGGAACTAAAAATCCTTTTGGGGGCCGGAGCTCTTTTGTGGTATCTGCTCAATTGTAATATTGGAAAAAATATGCAACGCCGAGAAGATGAGAATATATGACCATTGGAAAGATCTAGTAGCGTTAAGACAATCAAATATACTACTGGGGAACTACAACCAGGTGAGAACAAATTCATGCATAAGCCAGAGTAAAACTGCACTTAAAGTTTTGAGGTATCCTGACACGACACTGCTGCCTAAATATGCACCTCAAAAAGCTCTAACTAGTGGAGCAAGAAGAATGTAGATTTTGTTTGATGAAAGAAGAAACCTCCATTCACAAACTTGCGGAATTCATAGCAATACAGAAACCTAGGACACAACAACTAGGAAATTACTGGATAGAAGAGAAGCACTTACTTAAGCGGAAGATGTAGAGATATCCTGAAATTCCTTCGGAAAACAGATCTAAACGAGCCAGTATCTCTGAGGTTTTTCTCAGGAACTAAGTCGAAGAAAGGAGGCACAGTATATCTTGTAGGTCTCATTGAATTTGATCCCAGAATATATACATATACATACTTACAATATCTATTAAGCCTTACCGATAGGTGTACTAGATAATTTTTCTTAATTTGTCGAAGAATCACGCTAAGCAAAATAGAGAAAACATTCAGAGAAGCAGGACATGACAAAAACCTACCTAAATGAAGTAGAAAACCAATATCCGCAAAAAACTAGATGTTCTGTTATCGTTTGAAAATAATCCCCAGACTAGTTCTTGGTAGGTAGCATTAGATAATGACATGGACCATGCAACAATGCTTAGAACGTTAAAAAAGAAAATTTGGCAGCCCTACAAGTAAACTTCAGTATCAGAACTTCAATATAAGGTTCGTTCCAACCACCAGTAATTTACAGTAACATTACTAATACACATGCTCAGTTGAAAAAAATCGTTCCAACCACCTGAAATTACTGGTTCAGAACTATCGATTACTATCAGTTCTCTGTTTCATCTCGTTTGCAGACAAGTAAAATTACCGTTCAAACGATTCTTGCTGGATAGTGAGTACCGAAAGTTCTGAAATTAGGAAACATGCGCAATGCTAACATTTTTGTTTTAAACTGTCAAATTTGTTTTTTATGGAAAGTGTAAATAGGTTACGGAAGTATTTTCACCGGGGACTGTTTCTTATCCACAACTGTTCCTTTGTGTAGTTGTTGATTGTTGATGTGAAAAAAGAAGGGCAGAATGGAATCCAAAACGCCAGAAGGTAATACTTATATTTTTTGCACCTTGTTAAATTTAATGAATATTCCTTTTTTGTACAAGTAGGAATGGAAGCATTTTTTGTTGTTTGGCCAAGAGATAACGAGGGTGCAAGCACTTCAGGCAATTCGGTACACCATGTGCGCATCTACTAAACTAGTTCAAAATACGTTCCAACCGTTTGGTAAAAGATTACTAGTAACTTTACTAATGTCTCTTACTCATGCGCATTAAACAGTTCAATTACTGGTTACGTACAATAACATAATTGTTGGTTGGAACAAACCTATAATTTACAAAAGAAAGTATTTAACCAAATTCTCTGGGAGTTATTCAACCCCAATGGCAGGTTTTTATTTGATTTCACTATATGCACGTCTGATTCTTTGCTTTTACCTTTGTTGAGAGCTACGTTGCAAACATATTTATTGGTAAATATGGATCAAACTTAATTTCATTTGGTTATGAAATGAGAAGGTAACTTTTATCCACGACAAAAATGACAAAGCGATCTTTGCAGAATGTCGAACAATGGCATGTAATTGTAAAAAAAATCACTCGACTTGTATTTCATCGTGCAAATGCATAAAAATGATTTATAACGTATATTACCTTTCAATATATCTTGAAATTTTCGATGTGAGAACCCCTTGACTGTCCTTTTTTTCATTAGATATGTTCCAATTTTATCAGTTTTTTCATTATATACATTGTCAAAACTTTCATTTTTTCTTATTCAGCAATAAAAAACTTTGTGAAAAATAAGAACTTTTACAATAATACGCAGACTTGAATAGAAATTTTCAACAAAAACAGTAAAATTGTATTTTGGAGATCAACTTGGCAACGGATTATACATTTTCCATCCTCGAAATACAGTGAAAAACTACTATTAATTTCACTGCTTGTAGACAGCCTTTTTGCTTATTAGCATTCCACTTTTTCAATTCAAACATGTTTGTTGTGATTATCCTGACTCAGACAATTTTTTGTAGGAATTAGACGATATTATTCAGTCTGATTGTTAAAAAAATGAGAAATTCCTCGACTATAATAAAATATGAATGATATTTATGTTGTCATAATCCAGTATTTATTACACAGCTAAAGCAATAACTATAAATAATATAGGCGATTTTAACTTTCACATGCTTTTCAAGAATATAAGTACCTAACCATTATGTTCTTATTATTATCAATGAAACCAAGGGATGTGAATAAGAATGTGTAAAAAAGATGCGAAAGTATCGTGTGTCATGTGAATAAAAGGTTTTTTTCAGTGACCTTTTTGCAGCACTATACTTATGTATGTAAAAGGTCTGCCAAAATTCAATTTATAAAATCATTTGGTCTATTCTAAGCTTCGGCATATAAATATCACATTCTATTTTATTTTGAAAAGTAGAGCTTTTTTGTTTTTATAAAGCACTTTCTGGAACCATTTTGTGAGATATTTTAAATTCATCGACAGAAAGAAGTTGACAAGAGTTCTCTTCTAGAATTAGATCTCCTGTGTTATAAATTCTTATGAAATAACCGAAAAAGAGTGAGCTAAACAATGAATATGAAATCCTCGCAACAAGTCCATTAATTTGATATGTCACAGGGTACTTATAGTTAGCAGTTTTTTATTTTATTATTTTATTTTCCTTCTGGCTCCCAAAAAGGTACCTCCACATCCAAAATTAATTCATTAATGTTACACGTTATCGTATTTTTTTCTTTCGAGCAGGATTTCGATTAAAAAAAATTGCGGAAAGTAAGCGCGCAATATGAACGTGACGTCACGCATACCTCATCATAATCCAAAAGCCCACGACTGCCAGATCTTCGTTATTATATTATAAAAGCTGAAAGTTTTTCTATGTATGTAATAACGATCCCCAGCTATAAAGTTTGGGTAGTGGTGGCTTTGGCAGGTAATAGGTAGGAAAGATGTATAAAAGTTGTACCTCATTTTCGTTTTAATATTAAGTTCAATTTTTATATAATAACCTTTCATTTTATTTTTCTGGATTTTTTGGATGTATTTTGTAAACAGTGATCTTTGCAAATATCGTGTTCAAACGAATGTCACTAATGTATAGGTACTACAATAATTGGTACATAACGTTCCTCGATTGTTAAAATGTTTGTTTCAAAACGCATTTCTCTTGTAGAAATATTCTAGTGAAATCCGTATGTATATCAACTTTTTGTATTCATTGTCTTTACTATTTAGCACATAAGATTGGTGAACATTTTCTTTCTACAATATAAATTTGTGGCGATGTATTGTATGTATTGAACACAATAACAGTAATTACTCGTATTTATATATAGAAATTCTAGAAAATTGTAGTTAATGGTATTACCTCGGGTATTTCTCAAAAATATTAAGATTATTTATTGTGCAGTTTGAAAAGTTTATTCCAGGTCCCACTGTGGAAGGAAGTGGAAGGAATATTTACATTTATTTCATTCTTGAAAATAAGCAATCAAAACATTTTCGGATAATGTCGAAATATTATTTGTATTTCTCCAGTCCATAAACCGTTGATATAGATTTTCGTACACTTTCTTAGATTTTTGGGGCTGTTATATTAATTTGAATATAATCACCAATTACAAATGAAACAACGTTTAATGTGAAACGTCTTTATTCATATACTGAACTCTCTAAACTGGACAATATACCGATAAGGTATATGTATGCTATAAAAACATGAAATAAAAATGAGTAGATATAAATATATATATATATATATATATATATATATATATATATATATATATATATATATATATACAATATGTCCCCCTAAGTTGGAATCATATGGAAAACTTTTTTATTATTAATTTTAGGAAAAAAAGTTATTCTTCATAAAAAGTTCTGCATTATCTAAAACCTAGAATACAGTCATCTAATATCAAATTTTTTAGTCGTATACAAGGTTTTCAAAAAATATGAGTTTTACTCAGGAGTAAAGTACCTTTAAATTTGACAATATCGAAAAATGTTACTGAAAAAAGTTGATCAGAATTCAAAATTACGTTTCATTATGTAATTACATTCATTTACATTTTTAAAATTATTTTATATATATACAGGATGATACCAATTAGTATCTTACAGGGGCAAAATATTTAGTACTGCATTTTCTGCTCTCTCCGATATGTGTGGAGGAGTCAAAGGTAATTCTTTTATATCGATGATATCAGACATTTTGATAATATAATTATCGAAGCTTAGCCATATTCTACGAAAATTTGATACCTACTGATTTTGACAAATAAAACAATTAGATAGGAATCTAGGACAAACGTCAAATGCACATTAAAAAATTATGGGTTTCTATTGATTAAAAATCTGTATCGTTATGAAAAATCTGTATCATAATCGATCTCATTATGAAACGGATTATTGGCATATAAGTGTATTATTATAGTACGGGTGTAGAAAAAATATATTTTATTTCCAGTTTTGACATTTCAACGTACTTGTGTAATAATTTACTAACTAATATTTTTGTTCATTTTGCTATATAGTTTTATATGTTTGTTGCTATAGAATTTTATATATAGTAAGGGAGCCTATGTTCCAAATTTGTCGAATTTTCCTAACAAACCTATAAAGTCATACTCAACGTTACTCAGACATATCGCTATCTTACCGCGTGTTCAGAAATATTTGTTTTAGGAAAGGAGGTGTAACGATAGAATATCTATCGTTATGTTTCACATTATTTTCTATTAAGAAATTTCAAATTATTTCTTTTAAACCCTTTTTCTACGTCCTTACCGACCAATATAATATCTGTAATACCCTTTTTCTACGTTCTGTCGTCCTAAAAAATAAGAAAAACATGCTTTTAATAACATGTTGCACACGGCCCGATAGATGCAGGTGTTCAAAGTAAACGTAACGTTCGATGCTGTTCCGTCCGCCCCAGTTTTCAAATCAAACAATCAATTATTCGTTTTACCGGTATATGAAATTCAGTAACGTCTCTGATTGTTTTCCCGCAAATTTGAAGAGTTGAAGTTTGGTTTTCCAACGACAAGGGTCGTGTGGTGACTTCCACCAAAAAAGTCGAAGTTTGGTCTTCGGAGAGGTCGTGGTTATGACTTCTAACGATAAGAGTGATAATTTGACTACACACGACAAGTGAGTTGTGGAGATATCTATGAACCAAATATTCTAAGTGGTAGTTTTCTAATGAGAGTTCATTTTTGACTCCTGACAAAGCTGGTGGTGTTGTCTTCGATTAAGTGAGACGTAGTTTGTGTCTTCTGATGAAGCCAGTGATGGTGGTGGTTTTCTAACGAAAAAGTAACAAGATGGTGTGATTTATTGTTTTTATTCAGTTCTTATTCAGTTCTTATTCAGTTCTTTCTCAGTTCTTATTGAGTTCCTATTCAGTTCAGTATTCAGTTCAGGCTTTATATGTGACCACTAAAATGACCAAATAAGATCTGTAAATGTCTCTTTTACTTATTCAAGAGTATAATAAAAAATAAGTTGGCGTCCAAAATATCGTTTTCTGTTTGGAAGCATTAGTAAATGCTCTACAAAATGTGAATCTATCTGAGGGAAAAACTATATGCTGCTACCTTTGGAATATACTCAAATTAAGGTTATTTATACTTGTTGAGTAATGTATTTATTTTTTTAATTTTATTTTGTTGTTACCAACTGTCTGGTAAGCTTAAAATGTTTTTATATGGTCACAGACTAACTACTGATGTAAGCATTATTTTCTATAAGCAATAAACTTATTATTATTATTACCATTGTTCAATAATATGCTGCAACACATAAGTAGTTTCGTCCGAATTAGAGGAGGCTACCAGTGTCTCACTTGCAGCATTAATCTCGTACTAGTGTCCTATTTAAACTATAATTCGTTCCTTTCGACATTGTAATTTTGTTATTACATGTTATGAATAGTTTTAATTCCAATCTTATAAAGAAATATCGGAGATAATTCACTTTCAAAATGTCAGAATACGTTTTCTTACTTTTAATGCCACCATTGTCAATGAATAATTATTGAAATTCGTGAATTAAAGCGAATAGTATGATTTAATATAATGTTGCGTTACTTTTTTCCAGGTCTGTGATGTGATATGACATCTGTCTTAATGCACCATTTTTATACTTTCTCTCAGTACACGGTAGCATTGTTTTCAATTTATCTATAGAAAATTTCATGGTAATCATTGGAATTGGAAATATTTCTTGAATTAGAGATATTAGTTACAGGAAGTGCTTAACATTAGCCTGTAAAATGTGTGTTTGTGTGTGTGGACTAATTGGAAATAAACTAATTACAATGACTACATCAGATCTGGGAAGGTGGCAGTGGAATAAAGGCCTCTTAGGCACATCATGAGATCTGATCTAGGCAGGTTAGATTGTAACATTGTAGAATGACAATTTTGAGAAGAAATATATATTTGTGTAACTATTGTAAAAAGTGAATATTTGTTGCACGATGCATTGAAGGTGAAAATGTTTCTTCAAATATGAAACAGTAACGTTTCAAGGAATATTTAATGGATCAAAAATATAATCTATCTAATTGCACAATCGTAAAAAAGGAGATTTTGTATAAAAATCATTGACATTTAACTTTTAAAAAGAAATTTCAGGATATATTTAATATTTGATTTGCCTTTTATTTGCAAAACAAGTGACCGTATTAGTAAATTGAACCATATATTGGAATTATAGAAGATATTTGATTGTTTGTTTTCGACACTGTGGATCACAAGTTTCTGGCTAAAGTATTGGAATGTGTACCAAAAGCGAGTACCAACAATTAAATGTAAGTCACAAAACTGTTTTGAATGTTCTAAAAGGAAATTTATTGTATCCATATCTTGTCAAACATGTTCAACGTTTGAGCCAACACTTTAGACCGCAAAATATGGTTTCAACAAGATGGTGTACCGATACAATTGGCTTTAGCTGTGCGCCAGTTCTTGGACAAAACCTTTCCATATCGATGGATCGGAAGAAGGGAAACAGCTAGGCTACAAAATGTTAAAGACGAATTTATTCCCTGGTCGAGTCATTGTTTAGTTATCGATGAAGAACGATTTGAACATTTACTGTACATTTTTTTTGGTTCGTTTTTGTTCAAATGTACGTTTATCATTCATAAACAGGTTTTGGAATTGCTCAGCAAGGGAAATCCGCGGATTGAAAAAATGCTGGTGCTAATGTCACTCAAAGGTAATTTACCCTGTATCATGAATAATTTTTCTAAAAAATAGTAAATTGAAATCAGTATATCTTTTTCATATTGCCGTTGATTTAACTATTAATGAATTCACGTGTTATTTCATGTATTCACTGTACTTATTTTAGCAGTTCCTCTCCTGAGAAATACCCCATGCAGCCTGTGTGGGTCAAAGGCATTCATCTGTGCTCATCTACAAATTTATGGTTACCAAGAGCAGAGAAAATATATGTTGATACAGCTTGAAAGGTTTCTGGCATAGCTGAAGTAACTGTAAAATCATCTCATTTTCATCAACATTTCCTCTAGCACCTTTTATTTCATATATTGTTTGTTCGTATTCCGTTAGAAAATCATTAATTTTTCTTTTTCTGTATATTTTAAATTTCTTAACTTTTTCTGTTAAATAACTTGTGTCGACATTCCCTTTATGGCATAGGTATTACTTAGCGTGTCCATTATTTCCTTTGCCGTATTTTTAATTTTCAACATTTCCAGTATGTTGTCAGCGACACACTGTATGATAATCATTCTTGCCTTTACATCTAATTTTTTGAAGGTTTCGTAACTTTCATCCGTTGTTGGTGGTGGTATTTCCGTAATTATTCTTAAAACACCTTGTTGTTCTAAAAGCAACTTAACACGAAACTCCCAGTTTGAAAAAGCATTCCCATCAAATGGTTTAACATAAAAACTTCCTGACTGTTTTTCCATTTTCCTTCCAAAACTCTTTCACCAAATTCTAGCGTGCTTCGATAACGGTAAATATTTATAATAGTAATTAGCAAATCAGTAGGTACTGGGATACTGGGTCCATAACCTGTAGACTCTGCAGTATTGCTATTTACTTTATAATAATTATACAGCCGTTTATCTTGAAATGTTTATTACCTTTTTATGCACATACATGACATTGAACAAGGAACTACTGACATCTCTATTTGACATAGATCACAGAATTATTTATAAAGTTCATAAATAACAACAAAAGGTGCTGAGTAAAATTGAGTTTCTATTTTTTTATTAATTTTAAGTAAAGATGAAAATTTCAAATTTTGTAATTTCCGTGCACTCCCATGACTAGCCACAGAGGGAATAGTAATTTATGTTACAATACTGTAAAATACTGTTATGCAGGTTGAAACAAGCAGATCTCAGGGAGAGCCGGAGTGTTCCCCTCTTGCGCTATTGGTCGAATACAACAATGCGATTTCTTCTTTATTTCACAAGGATTGATGCATGGTTTGTAGCATTAGTAGCCTCCAATATAACTGACTAGCTTTTCAGTACTTTTTGGTAGCTTACGACAAACAGAATAGGAAATAAATCAAATTGAACTGATTAAAAATTGTGCGGGAAAGCACAGTTTCCAGCTTGATCGTTGTAACAATATATTACAAGCTATTTATTTTGCGCGTAAAGAGCATATTGTTATTAAGAATAATAAACATAATGATTAATAAAATATTTGAAATCTGATTACGCCATATTGTTAATAATAGAAATCACGGTATACCTTTATTTCAGGTGTACTATTTAATTCAAGAAAATAACGATTTTTAATTTTCAAAAATTCATAAAACTTCATGGATTGATGAGTGTAGGAACTTTTTTGATTCAAAATAGTCTAAAGAATAAAAAAAAATAATTATTTGCAAAAAAAATTCTTTATTTTTTTGCGGCATTTTTAATTTTTACTTTAAAAAAAAGGCCAACAGATATCAAGTGCCATCTTACACTTTTTTAATCAGGAGAGCCACCCGGACATTTAAAAAAAAATTATGATTAAAAAAAAATTGCAAACGAATGCGCTACTATGCTCTGTCCTAATAGGAAAAAATTAAAAACAGGACCGAAAAAACCTTTTGCTGCTCATCAACGTTAATTTTTGGACTTGACCAGCAAAACGTTATTTTCTGGATGAAAAAATTGTTCAGAGAATGTATATTTTCTGGTCGGTCTTATAAGGCATTCTTCCGTCACAATACAGTAGAACGTCCATATTTTAGTATGCTGCTAAACTTTTCTTGATACTTGAACATCAAAATTCTTTATGAATAGGCACTTAATCTGGAGTTCGAAAATTTGCAATCACTCTACGGCGCTGTACTCTAAAATTGTTTCACCATTAGCTGTCTTTCCTTCTTTATTCAACTATTGTGATCATGTAACTCAAAGAAGTCGACAGAGAACTAACAAAAGTTACTCAACTTCTAGTTTTCCAGTCGTGGAAAAACGTTGTATGAAAGTTTTATTTTAGTTTTCGCACACAAATTTCAACTTTAACGTATAATTCGTATTCTAAACCTTAACGACAATAAGAACTATACGATAGTTTAGGGAATTTTCTGGTTTAAATCAGACAGTCGTATTTCCTGATTTTCTAAACAGTCTTCACTAAAATTTACATCAACAAAAATTATTTTCGCTTCAACTTTATTGCGAAATAAATGTGGGCGAAAAGTCGATATCATTTTACCAGTCAATATTTTCCTATTAAGCTTTCAATTTTTATTGCTAGTGGTTTATACCTTATCACCTGTTCCAGTTATTCATCGTAACTCCAAATTATCTGAACCAAATGCTCAACAGCTATTGATATTATGTTTTGCCAAAACCAATCCTCAGTTACGTTTGAATTTGTGAAAAATAAGCTTTTAATGGAACAAGGTCGACAAAGTAAATTGAAGGAAGACATTGACGACATTGTAGCTTTTATAAGTAATAGACCTAAGAAATGAAATAGGTGGACTTTCAATAATGGAATAACTAGCCATAGTAGAACAAGTATTCAAAATAGCAATTTTAATTTTCGGTGTCATTTTTGTAATAAAGTTGGACACAAAAGAGCAGATTTCTTTCAAATAAGAAATAATCACAGAGGCAATTATTCAGGACAACGTGGAAATGATTCTAGTCCTAGAGGCGGTTATAATCGAGGTACCTTTAATAATCCTAAGAGTGGAAATAATGCCCAGCATACACAAAGCATTGATGATACTGAAAACAATATATATTGTTACGCGAGCTACTGCAATAATATTCTCACTTAGTGCCCCCAGTGAAATCCCCGTATGAGACGACTATGGCTCCTCCGCCCAAACTTCGAGAAACATCCAGAACACCCGGGTGCATCCGCCAGAATATCGAGAATATCCAATGCACCCGCGAGAACGCCGAGACACTTCTAGAATTACGGCGCACGAGTATAAATAGGCCACAAGCATCGCTGCAGGCAATTAGTCAATCAGTCAGTGTTGATACCGAAGGAAAGTAAGCGCGCCTCGAATAAGTGTTTATTAAGTGACTCTCATATAAATTATAATTAGTGTGTTTAGTGTATTAGATAAATTATTAAATAAGGACTGAATTACATATAAATCTGTAAATATAAATTAATTGTAAATATAAATTAGAATAAACGTTACATTGGTGTCAGGTGTGGGGTTAAAATAAACAAATAAATAAATATACAGGAAGATGGCGAAGAAACTTTGTGAATTAAAAGTTTCAGAGCTTCGAAGAGAGTTGGAGGATTACGAACTGGACACAAGTGGGGTCAAGTCAGTGTTAGTGGAACGACTAAAAGAAGCTATGATTAACAATGGATTGGACCCGGAAACGTTTGAATTCACCGACGAAGCGTCCGCCTCTATAACCTCTTCCATAAAAAACGAAATTTCATCCATGGAAAGTAAACTTTCGGCGGACATGGAAAACAAAATGTCGGACATGGAAAACAAAATGTCGGACATGGTAAACAAAATGTCGGACATGGAAAATAAAATCTCGACGGATATAAAAAACGAAATTTCAGCCATGGAAAGTAAACTTTCGGCGGACATAGAAACTAAAATGACGGACACGAAAAATGAAATGACATCCATGAAGACTGATATTTCTGCCGTGGAAGAAAAGATTAAAAGAATGGAGCAAGAAATGAAACAAAAAATCAAAGAAATCGAAAGGAAGACTAGTAATAAACCGGATATTACAACTAGGCAAGCCCCGAATAACGACGAACTGGCAGAGAAAGTAGAGTTGAAACCGAAAATGGAAAACGACATTAACAGCCGAGTGAAACTGCCAACATTCGATGGCAAAACGTCATGGCCGAACTATCTCAAGCAATTCGAGGCGGCATCAAAGGCAAACAACTGGAGTGAGAAGGAAAAAGCGTTAAATTTAACTCTTGCCCTTAGAGGAGACGCTATGGATATCCTCCAGACCATTCCAGTGGAAGAGGCCGAAGATTTTGAACAACTCAAAAAGCGATTGAATATGAGATATGGCCTGGACCACCTGGAGCATCTGTACCAGTCGCAGCTGAAAAACCGCAAACAAAAACGCGACGAAACTCTGCAAGAATTCGAAGCAGACATTGCGAGGTTGGTGCGGTTTGCCTATCCATCGGCACCGGAGAATGTCATGGAATGTTTGGGGGTACAGACATTCATCGACGGAGTTCGTTACCATGAAATGCAGAGAACTCTACGCTTGGCTCGGCATAAGACACTGGTCGACGTACTCTCTGCAGCCTTGGAGTACGAAGCAGCTACACAGGCTTCCGGAGTATACGGCAAGGTGAGGGCTGAAGCAGACGAAGAAGTTGAGAACAAGCTCGACCAGATTGTCAACATGATGAAAAGCATCTCAAATGGAAAACTGAAAGCCGTGAGATGCTGGAATTGTGGAGAAATGGGACATGTACGCAGTTCGTGCAAGCGACCGAGAACTGCTACAAACAAAGATGCCCAGCAGGAAAAACAAGGAAGGGTCGACCTTCAGAAGGCAGCTTCGACCCGAAGACCTTCCAAAGACTCCCTCTCTAGAAGACCATGCCCTGCAGAGTGCTCTCACTGCAGCAAAACAGAAACTAAGGAAGCTGCGATTCGAAGAACCACGGTGACCACCGACGAATGGACACCAGAAAAGTTGGAAGAGGAACAAGAGAACGATCCCGACTTGAAGAAAATCCGACATTGGAAAAAGGAGAACTGTCGACCTACTTGGCAGGAGATTTCAAGGTTCTCGCCAACGATGAAATCGTATTGGGCCCAGTGGGACTCGCTGGTTTTGGAAAACGGTTTGCTAAAGCGAGTAATCGAGAACGATGAGGGTTCCGAAAGTAGAAGACAGTTGGTGATTCCAAGAACAAGGATAGCAGCAGTACTGCGGAAATTACACGACAGTCCGTTAGGAGGACATCTAGGTGTGAAGAAGACCCTCCAGAAAGTGCGAGAACGGTTTTATTGGACGCACAGTTCCGAAGATGTGAAGGACTGGTGTAAGAAGTGCACTACCTGTGCTACGACCAATGGACCGCACGGGAGAAGAAAGGCTCCTATGAAGCAGTACAATGTCGGAAGCCCTTTTGAACGCATTGCCCTGGACATTGCCGGACCGTTTCCACCGACAGCAAATGGCAGCAGGTACATTTTGGTGGTGATGGACTACTTCACAAAATGGGTAGAAGCGTATGCCATTCCAAACCAAGAAGCCGCAACGGTTGCCGACGTGCTTGTGAATGAGTTCATTTGCCGATATGGAGTGCCCCTGGAAATACACAGCGACCAGGGCAGAAACTTCGAAAGCCAGCTGTTCCAGGAAGTTTGTGAAAAGCTCGGCATGAAGAAAACGAGAACTACGGCTTTGCACCCACAGTCGGACGGGATGGTAGAGCGAATGATCAGAACCCTTGGCAAATACCTGTCTAAAGTAGTATCTAACCATCAGCGAGATTGGGACCAATATCTCTCGCTATTCGCGATGGCCTACAGATCCGCCATCAATGAGTCCACCGGCCAAACACCAGCAAGAGTTCTGTTCGGACGCGAAATGAGATCACCCTGCGACCTTGAGTTTGGATGCCGACCCGGAGAAGACATAGCTGGTGAATATTACGTAACCCAGCTGAGAAAAAGAATGGACGACGTACACGAGCTGGTTCGATCGAATCTTCAGATCGCTAGCGATAGGATGAAGAAAAGGTACGATACGCAAGCTACGGAAGGAGGTTTCCACGAAGGAGACAAAGTCTGGCTGCATAACCCAAGAAGACAAAAGGGTTTTTCTCCAAAGTTGCAGAGAGCTTGGGACGGTCCGTACCTCGTAAAGAAAAGAATCAACGATGTCATCTATCGTATCAGCAAGATCCCAAATGGAAAGCCAAAGGTGGTACACCGTAACCGATTAGCGCCATTCGAGGGTGACCAAGATGAGGAAGTAAACCAGCTTCAGGAAGTTGCAGAGAGCTTGGGACGGTCCGTACCTCGTAAAGAAAAGAATCAATGATGTCATCCATCGTATCAGCAAGATCCCAAATGGAAAGCCAAAGGTGGTACACCGTAACCGATTAGCGCCATTCGAGGGTGACCAAGATGAGGAAGTAAACCAGCTTCAGGAAGTAGCCGATCCTGCTTTTGTAGAGTTCATGGGTGCTTATGGTGGTACCGGAAAAGCAAGATTCGGCGTCACCACTGAGAGACGACAAGACCTGCTTACCGGAGGAATACTCACTGGCAATAAACATCCCTGCCAGCGTAACCGATGCGCGCGGACTGGCATCTCTGTTTATAAAGAAGAGTGGCGCACGACCTTTGGTAAACCAGTTACCAGTACCAGGTAAAGCTCTGAAGCTGCAAAATGGCTCCCGCTACAATTTCCACCTAGTGACGAGGAACACCTTCGACGAAAGACCAACGTACCAGGATGTCTGGGAAGCATTACGAAGCCTGAGGGAGCATGTGCTTGAATTGAACGTGTACAGGCTAGCCATGCCCAAGATTGAATGTAGGCATTTAGATTGGCGAATAATCCGTAACATGGTAGAAGTAATCTTCCGAGACACCGAAGTGCAGGTACTGGTTTGCGGCCATGCTCGGGAGACACAGCCAACAGAGAAGACGGTCGCATGTTACTTCCATACACTGGAAAATGCAACAAGGGGACCAGTTGCCGATACAGTCATCTCGTTCCAGTTTCCTAGCTAGTTCCAGGAGGAACTGTCTCTTAAGGAGGGGGCAATGTTACGCGAGCTACTGCAATAATATTCTCACTTAGTGCCCCCAGTGAAATCCCCGTATGAGACGACTATGGCTCCTCCGCCCAAACTTCGAGAAACATCCAGAACACCCGGGTGCATCCGCCAGAATATCGAGAATATCCAATGCACCCGCGAGAACGCCGAGACACTTCTAGAATTACGGCGCACGAGTATAAATAGGCCACAAGCATCGCTGCAGGCAATTAGTCAATCAGTCAGTGTTGATACCGAAGGAAAGTAAGCGCGCCTCGAATAAGTGTTTATTAAGTGACTCTCATATAAATTATAATTAATGTGTTAAGTGTATTAGATAAATTATTAAATAAGGACTGAATTACATATAAATCTGTAAATATAAATTAATTGTAAATATAAATTAGAATAAACGTTACAATATTTTATTAGTACTGTTCAAAGAGAGTTTGCAAACATATCCAATTTGAATAATAATATTGTAAAATTTATTATTGGTAGTGGATGTACCAATCATTTGGTGGGAAAAGTAATGGAAGGTGGTATGATGAAATACCTGATATTAAGAAAATAAAATAAAATAATTTGGGTGCACTGCTTATAACCTAGAACCTAAAGAAATAAGAAACTCCAAATTGGAGCCTCACTGCAAAAAGTTGATCATGATTGGTTATGCTGATAATGGTTATAGATTGTGGGACCCAAATCAGCGGAAAGTGGTTCATGGAAGGAATGTTGTTTTTGAGGAAACAAAATATCAGAAAGAACCAAATATGTACATAAATCAACAAGAATATATTTTAGAAGTAATAAAGACCAACATAAAAAGCCAGCCAAACACAGAGCATAATGGGAAAACAAATGATGAAGCAACTAGAGGTTTGTAAAAAGAAGTAGAGCAAGAAAATCAAATTCCAAATGTAAGGAAAAGAACAAGAGTTAAAAACACGCTTAAATGACTATTATCTGGAAAAAGACATGGATCTATACACATCCTCATCAACGGGAAATATTCCAGAAAATGAGGAAATAATCGACTCAAGGTGGGTTTTTTGTGAAAAAGTGGTTAACGGTAAGATAAAGAAAAAAGCTCGGTTAGTGGCACGTGCTTTTATGCAAAGCTTTATAAGTGAAGAAGATGTGTATGCTCCTGTGGCTCGTATGGCCAGTCTTAGAGTTTTATTCTCATTTTATGTTGAAAACAACTTGTATGTATTACAACTTGATGTTAAGACAGCTTTTTTAAAAGGATCCTTGAAAAACCCAGTGTTTATGAAACCCCCAGATGGACTGGAGGCCAATGAGAATTTAGTTTGTAAATTAAAAAGAGGACTTTCTGGATTGAGACAATCTCCAAAGTGCTGAAATTCACTTTTTAATGATTATTTAGTATAAATGGGGTTTCGAAGATCCAAGAGAGATTCTTGTCTATATTTTTGTAATCAAACTTTTTTATTGATACATGTAGATAATCTTATAATATTTTCCAGCTCTCAAGAAAATTTATCAAAAAATATTTAGAAAAGAAATTTAAATTAAGGGAATTCAATACCAAACATATAAATTTTCTTGGTATAGAAATATTAAAGTCTAATGATGTGGTTTATATAAAACAAACCAATTTAATAAACAAAGTTTTACGTAAATTCAACATGGAAAATTGCAAAGCACATGAGTTACCCATTCAACCAAAGCTTAAATTATGTAATTCAAATGGAAATTGTGATGGAAATTTACCGTATAGAGAATTATTAGGGTCATTTAAGTACATAATGCTAGGCGCGAGACCTGACTTAAGTTTTTGTGTAAGTTACTACAGTCAATTCCAAAACTGTTATGATACAGGATACTGGAATCACCTCAAACATGTCTTGAGGTACCTTAAATATGTATTGAGTTATCTTAAACCTGCTAACAATTATGGCTTGAAATTTGTAAAGGGAGATAATTCAGGTACCTATTCAGCTTAGTGCATATGTAGATGCAGAATTTGCGAACAATTCTAATGACCGTAAAAGTATTACTGGATATGTTATAAAAATAAATAATAATTTTGTTGAATTAAAAACAAAAAAGCAAAATATTGTAGCACTATCAAGTGCAGAATCAGAATACATAGCTCTTTCATCTTGTATTAGTGTTTGTTTATTTTTTAGTCAGTTATGTCTGGAGATTTTAAACAAAAATGTATGTCCTGTTTATGTATATGAGGACAATCAGGCGTGTATTAAGATGGCTTCAGCTTTAGAAAATAAGCGCACAAAGCATATTGATACACGACATTATTTTATACGAGACTGTGTTGACCAGGAGAAAATTGCATTACAGTATGTGTCAACTGAAAACCAAATTGCAGATATGTTAACAAAGGCCTTGCCAACTACTAAATTTAAATTATTCAGAGATTCTTTAATTGTTGTTGAGACAGTTGTCGATTCAAATTTTTCCTGAGTTTCTAATTTTTTTTAACATGTAAGTTTTATGTAGTTGAACATTTCAAATATTTCTGTCACGTAATTGAGGGGGACTGTTGTTATTTATGAACTCTATAAACAATTCTGTGATTTATGTCAAATAGAGATGTCAGTGGTTCCTTGTTCAATGTCATGTATGTGCATTAAAAGGTAATAAACATTTCAAGATAAACGGCTGTATAATTATTATAAAGTAAATAGCAATACTGCGGATTCTACACCTTTTAGGGGTTTGCATGAAATAAAATTAATTTTGTATAGTAAAATTATTGCATACTGTACATCTTCTACAATTAACTTTTGTAGTTTTGACACTTCCTTTATCTGGATATTGACATGAATGACCTGTATCAATAAACTTCAACTTCGATAACTCATCATGTTGAAATATTAGTATCAGTTCTTTGAAGTAGCTGGTTAATCTGTTAATCTCGTTATATTTGCCCCCCAGATCACCCTACTCCTTTAAAT
This sequence comes from Lochmaea crataegi, assembly GCA_947563755.1. Classification (NCBI taxonomy): domain Eukaryota; kingdom Metazoa; phylum Arthropoda; class Insecta; order Coleoptera; family Chrysomelidae; genus Lochmaea; species Lochmaea crataegi. The sequence goes on along the minus strand of OX387427.1, from coordinate 41,070,805 downwards.
GATAATATATATATTTGCTCCCAAAAGAACAATTTTTACAATAACACGCAGATAGAACAATCGGAATTAAATGAACAAAAATGAAATTCTTAAGACATAACCACCAAAACTGAAAACGTCAAATTTATATCTAATCAACCCTCTTAAGCGAGACAACAGCGATACTTTTTGCCAGTATATAAAATTTAAACACGACTAAGGGTAAAAACATAGTACAGCGACGAGGTTGGAGATTAGCGACGAGACTAAAATAGCAAGAGACACATATCACATAAAAGAGCGTCTTGTATTGTTGTATTGTAATTTGTACAAAATCTTTAATATCAGTTGCCAAAATATTGTCGGACAGTGAAGATTGAATTCAGTGCGTCACTGCGAATTTTAATTCTTGTAAAAAGGCAAGATGCTATTCATCCTATTAATTATCGAAGAAGACTACTACACTTTGTTCAGAGAACTGAAAAACTATTCTGAAAGGTTTTGTAATTATGTCAGAATGGATTTATCTACTCTTATATCTCTGCCATCTATCACTGCCGTCTAAACTAAAGCCTAATTATTGGAACTTGTCGCGAGGTTAAGAAATAAAAATTTGAATTATAGCATCGACTCTCGCTTTGTCTCTATGCTACAACAAGCTACAATATTTAATTATCCAACGGGTTGTATTCGGTATTTAATTAAATACAAAATGTTTCTCTAAATATACGAGTATATTTATATTTTTCAGTAACGTGCGACCTACAAATTTCAATATTTATTAGGATTAGAGATTCAAAACATGCTGATTGACACCACCAAGCGAATGATCTAAGGCAAACAAACAGCGTGACTTCGGCACTATGATGGTGTTCAATTATGAATAACCCGTGGAGAAATAATTTTATGAATATAAGAATCTTGATAGATTTTGATGAATTTATATAGATAACAATAATCCATTTGGTGAATTATGCCACTATTATAACTTTAGCTACATCGCTTGCCTCGTCGTTGGCCCTTTTGATGTCCGTTTCGACACAACTAAATTCCGTTTACCCTCAACAATAATGAAATTTCCACTAACGCCAGATTATCTCGCCGAAATTGATTATAGCAAGAAAATATCCATTGTCTACAATAATTAGTTAGCAGAGCTTTATTTAACGTCATCTAATGACTTAAGGCTCCGGGAGCTTTTATGAAACATTTTTACAAGGACATCGTTTTTTGCGTCTTCTTATGTGACAGTGACAGGATAATAGATGACGGCATCGTTTATGAAATAATAAGCTGAAAGTTCGAGCAATGTCAGGGTCACCATACGGCTCACAGAATGACTTGCTTTATTGTGGCGAGCTTGTGCGATTTTTTGGGGTACTTTATTGGTTTACGTATCGATTTTGTTTTGTTCCAGAAAACTTGTAACATATATATATATATATATAAATAATGGCAACAAATTATGTTTCTTTCGGGCGCGTTGGCGTCTTCTGAACGGGAAGATAAATTAACAGAAATATATCTAGGATAAAGTAGAAGAGCATAAATGTTAATGCTGGGAAACCATATTAATTATACAGCGTGGATTTGCGAAATGAGATAAATACACAATATCGTTTATTCTGTAGTTGATGAATGACATCTTCTTTGTATATTTCAGATCGCATTTAATAGAAAGTGGGTGAAAATTTAATTAACTTTAAGACATGAGGTTTTGCTTTAATTTATTTATATGGTTGATAACCTAATTAATAGTTTGGAGAAGAGAAAACCATACAAACATCGTTTTGGAATAAATTATAAGTCGGAATTTTGTTTAAATCGATTAAAAACAATAAGAAAATATTGAAAAGCGTAGAATATTATTGGTTTTAAAATTTATGGTTAGAGCTGCTTTTTCAATATTTTACACAGTTTTTTCTAAATTGAAACTGAAATACTAGACTTAGCTCCTCACTGGCAATGTAAGTGCTGCGTTGCAATTATCAGTCAGTGGGAATTTCACTTAGTTCTGCCGATAAAAAACAATATAGGAAAAAGATTTTGGACAATTTAGTTACAGTTAATTTTAACTTATGACTGGAAAATCAGACTTAGCTCTGCCCTAGCTGTCTGAACATTGCTTTGAAATCATTTGTAAGTGAAAAATATTTTATAATTAGCCGCAAATAAATTATAGTTTGAAAAAAAAACTAAAAAACACGCTTTATCGGGTAATCGAAGTAAAAAGTAAAAAATAATTGTTAATTTAAGAACAAAATTATTAACGAGAAAATTAATGTCATTGTGGTGAAAGTGTAGGGTGCTTTATTCATTTATACACTAACTCTGCATTTCTGAATAGAACTAGTAAGAAATTATAACAATTGACATCAAGCACCCCACGCTATTACCACAATGACGTTAATTTTCTCGTTAATCATTTTATTCTTAAATTAAGAATTATTTTTTACTTTTTAGTTCGATTACCTTTAAAGCGTGTTTTTTAGTTTTTTTAAACTATAATTTATTTTTCACTTTATAGTTCGATTTAAGTTGTTTTTTTGTTTTTTAGTTTTTTTCAAACTATAATTTATTTTTCTAGTGAATAATAGGTGTGGATAATGTACAGGTCACATGACACGGATTCATAGGAACTATGGGTTATTCATATACAAATTTCACAATATAACAAATGAAAAGTATCACCGTATCCAGGATTCGAACCCCACGCCTACAATTCATAATTTTCGCAGTCAAACCTCTATAACACTCGGCTAAGAAGACTTAATAATTTATCAACCAAGCTGTTGTATATAGACCATATGATGTATGTCAAAAAGTGACGTTTTACCACATAATCAAAGGAATATTGATAATTATTATATTTCATTTCATTAAAATTATTATATCGTCATCGGTCATTGACAAGTATGAAAAAGTTAAAATTAATCTGAGCGTTTAGAATTAAGAAGCTCGCGTGCAAAACCGGATATATCCACTTTTTTCACAAAATCATATTTTGTTGGTTTCGGTTTCTAAGTCGTGAGATCTATCGACCCATTCATCCGTTTTTGACCAAAACCGTTAATATCTCCAGCAGTGCTGTCGATGCGTTAAGTGAACCCATACACAACCATCAAGTTGACCACTCGACAGTGCTGTGATGATGCTTGTCAGGTGCTGTGCTGATAAGTGTGTTTCGACCTTTATGGTACCTAGACGACGGCGACAAAATCAAGAAATGAAAGCAAGGAGCGCCACAATTTGTTACATGTTAAAAGCAGATAAAACTATGGTTAGAGTTTGCAAAAATTTCTTCGCTGCTGTTTTAGCCGTCAATAAACATAGACCTGTCACAGTTGCGAAGATTCTGTCGGATGGAGGTGTTCCAAAGGAGAAAAGGGGAGGTAACAGAGTATCTAAGAAAAGTGCATCGAAAAAAGAGAAAGTGCGACAGTTTATTGGTAACTTGCGAGGTAAAGAAAGCCACTATATCAGAAAAAATTCCAAACGCATATACCTTGCTGCAAGTCTCTCGGTGGCAAAGCTGCACAAAATGTATATGTATATGCAAATCAGAATACGATATGTTTAGAAACATCTTCACACACTTTCTATGAACTCGCCAAGGAAAAGCCTGATAACAGTATAACCTTTTGTTTCGACCTTCAGCAAGTATAATCGCTACCCCGTACACCAATCGGGGATGCGTTTTATTCTCATCAGATTAGCTTATATGCTTTTTGCTGCGTTCCTATGACGTCTCGTGATCCAAAATTCTTTGTCTGGACTGAAGATCTGGCTGGCAGAGGGGCCACTCAAATCGGTTCTTCTTCAAAGTTTGAATTACGAAGAAATGAACCTTCTCAGTCTATTCTGTGACGGATGTGGGGACCAGAATAAGAACTCGCATATCATTCACACCCTGATGTATTGGCTTAAAAATAAATACCCAGAAAATTTGAAGGAAATAATAATAACTTTTCCGGTACGAGGACACAGCTTCCTTCCTGCGGTCCGAGCTTTCGGTAGGGTGGAAAAGATTTTGAGGAAGCTCTTGTAGTTTTACAACCAAAGACAGATACACGGAAATATATTCCGAAGTAGGTTCGGTCAAATCACTGGGAACAGACTGGCAGATGTATGATGTTAAAGAGCTGGAAAAGGTGTACAAGAAAATAAAGGAAATTTCAGATTGCAAAAAGATTCACATAAAAAATGTGTAAATAAACAAAATAATGAAACTACTATTAAAGTGAACAAGTTCCAATTCTATCGTTTCACAACTACTTGGGAGTCGCTGGTCAAGAAAGGAATATCCGAAGACAACATCGAGCTATATAGGTTACCATTGGGTAACTCTATTCCAGATAAAAAGAAAAAAAGTTTGATCCACTTGATCAATGAGCATTTTGGGGGAAATTGGCGAAACCGAGAAGGCCTTTTATGGTACAAAAACTTATTAGGCAATAACGAAGAAAGAGGAAACCTAGATATTTCGGAAAATAATGAAACCCAAGAAGATCAAGGTGAGCGTGCTATTGCCTGGACGAAGAGAGTGCAATTCAATTTTTTTAGTGTTACTTTAATCAAATCATGTTTTGGTTCGTTTTTTTTGCATATTTTATGACCTTAATCAACTTGTTCTGTTCAGTTAAAAAAATAAGTTATTTTTATGTGCAAAATTAACTTTATTTATATGTAAATGCCTAAATGATGACTTTTTTTTCAAAAAAATATACGTAAATCAGTTGCTTAACATCATTACTTTTGAACTGTCAACTGTTTCGGAAAAATAAAACAATTTTATAAAATAAACATGTAGGACGTTTTTTTATCTCCTGAAAAATTTTCAAAAGTGGATATATCAGGTTTTGCACGCGAGCTCCTCAATTACTTATACATAGTTGGTTGAAAATATCTCACTAAAACAAAAGTAACGCGGTCTTTTTATATTTAAGAATGGACTCCGCACTTCTCCTATGCAAAATGGATCTCGGTTAATTTTTGTGAATTTGGGATAAGCTGTAGACTTTGATTTCCTGAACATAAATGCCTATGGGTGTTTTTGAGATATAGGACGTCAAAGTTGGAAAGAGGGGATGATTTATGACGTTAATAAAATCCTGATTGGCCCAACTTTGAAAATGTATACCTCAGAAACTGGTAATAGTAAATACTTGAGAATTTAACAATTTCATTGAGTACTTAAGCTTTACAGAATTTACCTGACGGAATTGTTGAATACATGGTGATTAAAAAAAACTAGCATTTTTGGAATACCTATCATCTCCTATTTTCTGACTTATACTGTATATGAGAGTCAAATATGTTCCAAATATATTATCATTAGGATTAAAATATTAAAAATTTAAATTGAAATAGTCACACAAAAAAGTAAATTCAAAAAATATTGATATGTTAAAGATAATTACTATTTTAGCACGTTAGCTGCACTTTATGATATTTTGAAACACAGTATAAAATAAGAGCTATTAAAAATGTAATTTTAAATATTTCTTGACTCACCCTGTAACCAACAATATTTTGGGTGAAAAATTAGCTTAAAACGAAAGCCTTATGGGCGAGGACTAGCAGCCGTGCACAATAATTATAATAAAAAGGTTTTCCTAAGTGAAATATTACTTTTTATAAACCGCTACTTTCCAACTTTAACGTATTGTATCTCAAAAACTAGTAATATGATTGAAATGTGCCCATTAAGACTTTTGTTTAGAAAATTAAACTTACAGCATATCCAAAATTCACAAAGATCCATTTTGCATAACAAAAGTGCGGGTTCCTTTGTGAGAGTGCTCGGGATATCGATTTTTCTGCATTTGGTATAGTTAATTTTGTTTTATAATGATTAAGAAGAATTTGCATGAGCAAAACTACTTAGACTTTGTTCAGGTTAACAACCAAAAACAAGGAAAAAGCGGCTCTATTATAGAATATAGTTTGTGTATTTGATGCCAAACTTATTTTAGGTATATTGTTCTTGAGATGCAGGATTTCTTGTTACTTTTAAATTCTGTGACAAAAGGTCTTTGGATAATGAGACTAATGATTTCGAATACTTTTTCATTATTTATTTATTCACGGGCAAGCCCAATTCACATAAAAATTACATTGTTAAAAATTACAGTGTTAAAAGTTACAATGTTAAAAATTACAGTGTTAAAAAATGCCCTTAAAACAAAAACAAAGAAAAAAACATTCAAAATTATATTAGAGAGTGATAACACTACAACATCAATCGACAATCAAAAGTTTTAAAAATATCAAAGTCTAAACTCTAGCAGATGTATTTAAAATTTTAAAGTTGACGCATTAAAAATTGAAATGTCCTCAATAGAGTTAGATAATCCAAGTGTCCTGGGGAGAAAACTATTCATTGCATAGTTGTACCTATGAAAAGAATCATGAAAGGTTTGCACCTGCCTAGTAAGACGAGGAGAAACAAATAAATATATTTTAGAGAGAAGCTCGGGACTATTATATATTCCATTTATTATATTGAAAATCTGTATTAGATATCTTTGCTCTCTGCGAATCTCTAGGGTAGGGATGTTTAAGAAGAGTTGTAAAATATCATAACGATGGTAGTCACGCATCTTAAATGCAATGTATCTTAAACATAATTTGTGCTGAACAGCTTCTAGTTTCGCTTTATAAGTAATGTAATGCGGAGACCATACTGAAGAACAATAATCTAGGTGTGTTATGACCACAGAGAGCAATAAAGAGACTTAATAGCAGTGATGTTAGTGAAATCACAAGTGATTCTATTTATAAAACCTAACATCTTCATAGATTTTTGAATAGCAGCAGTAACATGGGACTTATAAGTGAGTGAGGAGTCTAATATAACACCAAGGTCTTTTATTTGCGAAGCACAATTTAAAGTTTCATTATTAATGATGTAATCAAAAGCTATTGAATGTATGATTGATGTATTCGATGAAAACGCATAATATGGCCATTGGATGCATTTAGATTCATATTATTTTGTTTTTACTTTTTTCGTGCTGCTTGGAAATATTTAATGAAAAAGTGGTAGGTATACTTACGTGCAATATACTTACTCATCTGGGGGTCAATTTAAGCTCGATATGCACGGTTTTGTGGTTTTTACACGAACATTTAAGTTGAAAGTGTATTTTCTGGAAAACTCCATTACTATTTTAAGGTGAATTCCCGTTTTATCAAAATACTGGGTCAATCAGTTCTAAAAAAACGCATTTAACAAATTTTCAGTGTTTTACTAGATAGAAAATTTTTTCACCAAGTTATCAAATTTACAAAACTCAAAAGAATTCTGGATGACGGTAAAACAATTTAGAAATAGTTTCACTCATAAAGAGTTACCAGTTCAAGTATGGGAAAACTTTTATGAAAATTTGTACCCTTCTCTAGCAATATCTACGGTTGATTTTCTAGATGCTGGTCACCCCTATATGGACGTTCCGTTTTCAACGCAGGAAGAATACGATGTACTGTAAAAATGTAAAAATAATAAGTCTCCAGGAGCTGATGGTATTTCTTTTGAATTTTTCAAGAACCTACCACATAACTGGGTTATATATTTAACTTCTTTGTTCAACTTAATCTTCGATTCCTCAATTCGTGGTCTAACATTTCATTGTCTATGTTGTATAAAGGAGGCCCATCTGATACCCCTGTTAATTATAGAGGTTTGGCTTAGGTAAATTGCTGTACTAAGATTTCCACAACTGTTACTCTAAACTTTATGGGTTGATAACTGCGGAGTTATGCCAGAGTGTCAGTCTGGCTTTCGTGCAGACCGAGGGTGTATTGACAATGTTTTCACCTCGAGCTCTGTTATTCATTTACATAAAAGACATAAAAACCGAAAAGTGTTTGCAATTTTTGTAGATTTCAAAAGAGCCTTTGATTCAGTACATCATAATTTATTATGAATGAAACTATTTAATCTTGGGGTTTCTTCAAAAATTATTCGCTTAATAAGAACACTTTATTCACAAGCCACTGTTCAAATAAAAGGCTCTGGTGGCCTGACAAAATTATACGATCTAACTTTAGGTGTTCTACAAGGTGAACCCCTGAGTCCCCTTCTAAATATTTGCTCTGTTTATCGCCGATTTGGAAGACTACTTTTATACTCAAGGAGCTCAAGGTGAAAATATCGATAATAAAAATGATGTACTAACTCTCCTGTATGCTGATGATTTCGTTATCCTGGCTTATTCTGAAATTGATGTTACAAGGAAACCGAAAATTTTAGAAAAATATACTGACACTAATCGTTTAACTGTAAATTTAAAAAAAAACAAAAATTGTTAGGTTTTATAAAGGTGGTTTCCAAAAACCAAACTATAAATTTTATTTTAACGAGACCATAGAATTGAGTAATGCATACACATATTTTGGCGTAACGTTTACTTCCTCCGGCTTATTCAACGAAATGTCAACTGTAACTGCAAAAAAAAAGTAAACAAGCCGTTGGCGCTATCATTCCTGTGATGTGTAAGGCAATAATTGACATGTGGTAGCCTTGAATCAAATTGTTTGAATCTGTAGCATTAAGCGTTATGTTTAACAGTGTCTCTGTTTGGGGCCCTCGTTATTTAGATGCATTAGAAAGAGTGCAAATACATTTCCTAAAACGAATCCTCTTAGTTTCTGTTAATACACCTGACTCTATTATTCGGATAGAAACAGGAAGAGTTAAGTTGTCTTACAATGTTTTTAAAATGACAATAAATTGGTTACAAAAGATTCTTCAAATGGAAAAATTTCGCTATCCCAGACTTTGTTTTGAATAACAACTACATATTATGAATTCCGTTACCACAAAGTACAATTGGACATCTCAGATCAAACAATTTTTCTTTACATTGAGTCATTGCGGTTATGGAATAATTTAACTTATCGCCACCTAACAACACAAAAAAAACTACTGTTTTCTAAATATTATTCCTTCCTGCACCAATCCGATATTGCTAAATCGTCAGGGTACCCTTTAATGGCTCTTTATAATGCTTCCACCACAACACGTGAACCCAGCAATTATCTATTGTTGAAGTCACCAATCCGTATCACTCGTACTTTGGCTTAACTCCGTATGGTTAATCAATTTAAAATGAAGTTTACATCAAACGGCATAACCTACAGTATAGATCCTACTCTAACATGTCCTGTTGGACGAGAAGAAAACTATTTTTCATATTTTGTTTGAGTGTCGATATATACAGTCATGAAACAAAATACATCCTGTCTGCAAAATTTTGAAACATTAATAAATGCTCTACAAAATATAAACCTTTCTGAGGGAAAAACTATATGCTGCTACTCAATTTAAGGTCATTATTTATACTAGATGAATAATGTATTTATTTTATTTTTTTTGTTATCAACTGTCTTCTAAACCTAAGAAAAAATTCTTTTTTTTTTTGTATATTATCACACACTATCCTTGCTGTAAACATTGTTTTCTATAAGAAATAAACTCATTATTATTGTTATTAGAAAAATTTTCCTGAGAATTAATAATTTTTTTTCTTGAGATTTTATAATCTATCCACATTATTAATAAATGAAATTGATTTATTCTTATGTTACTTATTAATTTTATTGTATTTTAAAAATATAACAATATTCTTATTACAAAAGGTTATGTTTCAGTACATACATGTTTAAAAAAATGGAAGAAAACTTAAATGACAATAGGTACTTGCTGTTTGTTAAAAAGGGAGTAACAGATATAAAATCCAGAGTTTCATATCTCAGTTTTCTTGAGAGAGGTACTTGCTGTTTGTTAAGAAAGGAGTAGCATACATAAAATATATCCATCTAACGCAAAGGCATTTACAGAATACTTCTCTTTTCGTTGAACATTCTCTATATTTAAATGATGTTACAGTTGGTGAGCTTTTTCGATTTTTTACACTAAAAACTACATTTTCGACAAATACTGTTAGAGTAAGATATGTACAGATTGTTTGATTTTTTCACGCTCTTTATAAAAACGTTTTAAAGTGGTTTGTAAATATGCTCATGAAGTATCTTTAAATCTGCTTCACCTTCAGATTGTTTTGCCAGTAAATAGAACATTTTAAAACTATTTCAATAATCTCACATCCTTTAATGCCGTGATGAAGTTATATAATCATTGTTAAGACTAACTGCACTTTGTGTTGTCATCAATAAAACTAAAATTATCCCCTTAATTTTTTGGTCTCAAATAAGCACACCATTTTGGTCAAAGTTCAAACAGTAGTGTGTACCTACCTAGTTTGTCTAATAATAACAAAAGTATACAATTATAACAAGTTTATTCTTCAAAAATCCAGGACACAAACAAAAAATCAACTGCTTCACCTTCGGCATTACGACACATCGTTATATTTACCTCAAATCCAAACGACATTTATCTCAAACCATTCTGAAGTTAAACAATTTTATCCACACTCGCTTTAATATTGAATATGTGCTCTTTGAATGGTATAAAATGCGAATGTTCCAAAATAATTAAAACGTTTTGATCCTATCGTTGCTTTGTGAATCTACTAAACAGTTTAATTCAATTTCTAGCAATGTTATTTTCCATGACCAAATCATGACCAATAGAAGTATTTAGGCATCAATAAAAAAAATAACTAATTGAGAGGGTAATTTCAATATATTTTACAACAAAAATATCCAAGGTAATAAGTGAAACTCATTTTCCTTTAATATTTGAGTTTTTCGAATATTTCAACATTTTTGAAGTTATACTTCTAATGCGACTTCCAACAAGGTTGCGTTAAACGTTAAAGAGGGAAAGAAACATACACAAAGGTAGAAAGTAGGAGAGAGAAAGGGAGTGAGTCGGTAGATCCCAAGCACATGCGCGTGGTATTCTTGCTATGCAGCGAAGTAAACAGTGTGAGCGTCGTGAAATTAGCTGAAATACGGACTCGTTGTTCTATTTTAATTTATAATATTCATTATTTCATATACTTGTTTTTTTAGTTTGATTTGATACACATACAATTTACTTTAGTTATCATAATCCCATTGGAAATGTTATAGATTTGGATATTTCTCCACTCGAAAATGATAATTAAGAGATGCGATCAATTGTCAATTGTGCGCAATGTTAATAAAGTTTGTCTTAAAGAAACAATATGATTTCACTAAAAATCAATTTCTACCCTTTCCTATTTTCATTTCCACATTACGAAGTATAACTTCTTCCGCGCGGAGGGACTGTACGCACTAATTTTCACTATACTTTTTTAAGCCAGGAAATTCGAAAGCGGTCGAGTTTTTCAAGACTATTTCATCAACATTTATCAATAAAGTGAGGTGCGCAAGTATTTTTCTCTCTTCGACATATTGAAGTCAGTGGGCCATAACTTATTAAAACTCACGTGCTTCCAAATGAACATCGAAAGGTGGTGTAGAGGCCAAAAAATCCTTATACTTTCAGATTGTCAGGCAGCACTGAAATCTCTAGCATGCCCCCAGATGAGATCTAGACTGTCCTGGAGCTGCCTTGAAAACTTAACCGTGCATTCCCCAAAAGCGTGACACTTAAGTGGGTCCTGGGGAACAAGGGCATTGTAGGCAATGAAAGGGTGGGGTCTGAAACTGCATTCACTGGTACTGAACCAGCCAGTGCCAAAGCAGGAACACAGTAAACTCTTGGTCATAAAAACCTCGGAGTCGCTGCTAACGAAATATGAAACCTCAGCAGGGGCCAGACGAGGAAAGTAACGAGATTACTCACTGGACATTGTACCCTAAGTAAACACATACTAACGGTACAAGAAGCCTCAAGGCTGAGGTACCGAGGATTCGAAGACTCTGACTGGTGGTGCCGAACTAATCAATCAATCAATTACTACCTTTCGTCAAACACAACAGTAATGAACAACTAATGGACGTATTCTTAAGCAGTAATATATTACAAATCAGACATCCACAAATTTAGGAAACTTACAGTATTTGCCAGAACGGTAGTTTTTATACTTAAAAATGGGAGCTCGCTAACTGTAACATTAATATATAGAGAATGTTCAACAAGAGTAAGAGTATTTTCTAGTGGTTTTTGAAGATGATACATACAAATTGAAATTAAAATACATAAAATAAGCGAGAAAATCAAGGACGTGAGTTTTGGGTCAGCCTGTATACAAAATGGAAGCTATCGAAAACGTGATAAATTGCAACAAAACTCAAACACGAAAATCTTTTGGCATCAAAAAGTTAACTCTCAATTGTTGATTTTAAATGATACGGGGTGACAATATATCATTGAGATTTTCACATAAAAAGCCCCAGTAAAACCCTATATTGCGAAATGAAGAGAATGAGCGAAATTGAAATTCAATATAGAATATAGGGTGTTCCATTAAAATAAAACATAATTTTGATAAGCTGTAACCGTATGAAACTCCCTGTATATGTGAAGCTTAGCCATGTCTTTAACTGTTATATGAAACTATTTTTCTTTTCTCTCAAAACAACGGATGTATCAGACTCCGGAGTATAAGTTGATTTCCCTGTATTTAATAGATAATTTACAAGTTTTGTTTACCTAGTGAAGTCATTTGTGTCCAGAACAGCTACCAATTCATTGCGTGCTTTTAAATTTGATTCTATTATATATAGTCAATTTTTTTTCGTTTTATTAGTCTCCAGCCAGATAATGATAAAAATACATAAGCTTATGGGAGATTCCATGAAAAAAACAGCATAGAATACGAATTTGTCTAGTACTTTACTCAACATTTTCGATTTAAAAATAAACGTACGAATATTAACAACTGCCAGACACTTTTTGATCGTAGTTTGTAAGTTTTTTTTATTCAAATTTTACTGCCAAATGATGCGTGCGTTAGAGAAAATCTCGAATCGAATCAAATTTCTTTTTATAGTTCCAATATTTCAAATGAAAACTGTCTCTTTTCATTCTTTCCACCTCAGGCAACTGTATCCTTTTTAGATACAAAAAGGACATTGGCCTTTGAGGATTTCTTAGTCATGGAAATTACTCGCGCAGAGAAAAACGAATCATGTTCCGTGGATGTGGCAAATTCGTTTCAAACATGCGAGAAGGTTATTTCACATACAAAGTACAAAAAGTCATTATTGTTGAATTTAAATATTTTGTTATTCAAAATTTCCTTATATTTAACTTAAATCTATAATTGTTTTGTTGATGTGTTTATACAGGTTGAGTCATGAGGAACTGTACAACATACTCCTACTTCGTATTGTGGCTCGTATTGAGAATATCAAATGTCTAGGGCGAAATGTGAATTTTAATTGAACTTTCTTTTGATCATAAGTTTTAAACGGTTAGATTAATGTGTCTTATATTTTGGTGAAATGTAACACTACCACCACCTAATTGACTGATTCATTGGAACTAGGAAAAACATCAGAACCAGTATAGTTGGTTTTGTTTATTTGAAAAAGTTCACCCTGTGTATGTTTTTTGGAAAAATATAACTTTTCTTTTAAAAATTGAATTTTATGTATAAAAATTTGATTTTCAATAACTAGTACCACCTCAAATCGTGATGTATTTTTTATTAATACAACCGATTAACTGGCTGCCAAGAGGCACAAGATGTTTTGAATAATACTAAAACATCGCACTGTATAATAAATTATATTTGATAAGGTTGCTAATTGTCCTATTCCACTGCGACCTTTTCAGATCTATTGTGGTTCTCTGAATCTAGATTACATTCTCCAGCCCAACTCTTTTTATATAGCCAATCAGCCTCGGAACTGAATATTTCATGTAATTTCATGCAGGTGGCTTCTCATCGCCTAGTACAAGAAACCACATTCGCCAGGTAGTCGCACTGGCATAGGATGGGCTTTACAGTTTCCTTTTCCAGGTGACAGAATCTGCACATGGCTTCGTCTGTCAAAACCCTATTAGCTTTGCGTGCCTATATGTAAGAGAATAATAAAAAATATATCTACTTGCTTTGACAGTTTTCCTATCTTTGCTTATTAGGTCTGTCGTAAAAGTTAGCGAATGTCCTCTAATAAACTATTTCGCCTGTCTCTGTCCTGGTGAGATTACCCACCATTCTAGAGATTTCTGTGCTACCCACTTCCTTGTGGCCATATATTTATTGTCGACTTTGTGACACTGCAGAAGGATTTCAGTCCAGTGAATTGCATTGATGGGCCTTGTCTGGCCGTTTCATCCACACTATTTCGTTGGCTCGGTATCTGGTCTTAAGGATTTAATAATAAAAGTTTATAAATCCTTCATTGTACAGTAAACAGTAGCAAATCCGTAGTCGGTAAAATTTACATACTTAAACTAAATATTATTTCACCAGCCAAATATTTCAGTTGTAAAATAATCATACTATTAGACATTATTCTTCCGGAGAACAAGTACGATACAATACTGTGCTATTGTTATCGGATTGACGCCTACCTACTGTGAGTTTTTCTCTTGAATCAATCATGTTGGTGTTATGTTGAAACGAAATATCCTGGAATGGAGTATACCTTCATTAAATCGAGTGCCTTTGTTTTAGCGCACTGTATAATATATCATTTGTGGTTTGTCGGTACCTAATGTCATTTTATCGAACTCTCAGAATATTGTTTCGAAAAAAAATACAGTTTGAACTTTTCCAAATGTTGAATTGACTTTCTGAGTATTGTGGGACCATTTCCAATAATGTTACAAGGAAGCATAATTTTATAAATTAGTTCTTGTCGTCTATTTATATTTTCTCTATTAACCAGAAAGTCCGTAAACGTAAATAAATACTATATGGAAAACGAAAAGTAGAATTATCACAGCCATCTGAAACACTTAAATTTTCAACATTGATAAATAGTGAGAGGTACCGAGTGAATTTTTGCATGCGAATAAAACAGACTAATTGCTTAAGATTGGTACTGGAATAAAGGAAGAGTCATCGGCCTTATTCGACTCAGTATGTTATTGAACTATTCCAATAATTATATAGCTCCATAAAATATCAAAGTATGATGAACCACCCGGTATTCAATAAAATTAAAATTATGGTTCCATCGATATACTTCGGAGTTTCCTTTTTGGTATTTTCTAGAGACGTTAGCCTCACCTCTTTCGAGTATTTCAGTCTCTTACAGAATTGTCCTATGCATTCTCACATTTTTCACAATATTTACAGTTCTTATCATCCACTCTGCCCACTTAGAGTAAGTGGCATTTTACAGGCCCGTAGTTGATGTTTTGAAGCCACTAAATCAGAATTAATCAAGTTACATGGGTCTGACTTTACGCAAGTCTTTTACGTATCTTACACTACAAGAATTATTGCTTTTCACACCCAGTGTGTCTTTATAGAAAGCTGTCATATCACATATGTAACGGTTTTATATTAATTTTCGACTACCGTAGAATAAGCGATGAATTTGTCATGCAAAAACTCATTTTAAACGGTGTCAAAGCTTTTTATATCTCAAACGTTGGATCTGTTATATGTCTGCACGCACCAAGGCTCGTGGAGAAGTGTCCGGTATAAATCACGCACCAACTGTCATATATGATACATTTGGAATGTATGTATGTATATTGGGGTGACATTCACTGAAAGATCTATTGTACCCCCTTTCTTCAACTTAGTTCCTGAGGAACGTCTTAGAGACGTAGCTTCTTTAGACCTATTTCTCGCAGGAATTTTTGGATATCTGCAGGCTTTAGTCATCTATCTAGTGTGTTGTGCCCTAGGATTCTGAATTGCTATGCAAACCGCAAGTATGTGGATAGAGGATTGTTCTTACATACCACAAAATCTACATTCGTCTTCCTCCAATATTTTGAGCTTTTCCGGGTTCTCATTCATGCGACAATGTCGATGCAGTTTTACTATGACTCAGGCATTCATTTGTTCTCAACTTGTTGTAGTTTGATTGTCTAAGCTCTACTAGATCTTTCCAATGGTCAGATCTTATCTTCTTTTCGGCGTTGCCTATTTCTGTCAATATTACATTGGAGCTGATACCGTAAAAGCCCCCCCCCCCCCCCCCAAAGGGCGTTTAAGTCACCATCTTTGCTAGTTCATCTGCCATTTCATTTCCTTCTATCACAGTGTGTCTTGGAATCCACACTAAGGTGACGATTTTGTTATCGCCTAGTTCATTGAGTTTGTCTAGACATTCCCATACAATTTTGGAAATGATTACATACACAAGAACTCAGTGCTTTAATGGCTGCTTGACTATACGAGACAGCCCCAATGTACCTCCTTGGTTCTGATGGAAGGATATATTCAATATGTCAAATTCGAAGTATATTATATACGCCCGTGGAGAACGGCCTTGATTGAGCAATAAAATATAAATATGTGGTTTTATTCGTTATGTAAATTTTGAAGTTGTATTCTGTAAGTGAAGTGTACAACTTCTAAGAGAGGTAGAGCAGACAAAATTTACGATCTCACTCTATATACGTAAATACTCTCAAGAGCTCAACCTCGAAAAACCCATTCTAGTTGTTTTATAGCCGATTAAATTGTATTTTTGATACTTCCATTACTTATTTTGGAATTCTACACGTGGCTTGTATATCGACCTTTAAAAACATTCGAAGATAGGGAACAAAACGTGCTAATGGTCTCTGTTTATTTTGCCTTGAATAAAATAATACGATTGGGAAATGTTGACCATGGCAATTTTTGCTCTTGGTCCTTGCTCTCTGTTTGCACAAATGTTTTAGTCCATTAGAAATACCGAGAATCTATTTTCAGTTGGTTGATATTGTGGAAACGATTCTTCGGTGATATGAAAATAATGGACAGCTTGAGTAAATATATACTTACAAATAATAAAGTACATATCTTTTTGGGGGGATAGGCTAGATAGACAACATAGAAAGTAGAGCATATTTCCAAATGCACAAAACAGGTTTATACGGAGCGACGCAATCTGCTGATGGACACTCAAAGTGACGGTATTCTGGGACTAGCCTCTGGCATAATACCTTTAACAGGGAAGTAAGACTTGCCCTATACCCCCCTCATTACGTGTAAAGATTAGTGGTTCCTCCAAAAGAAGGAACTACTAGGAGCAGACAGCTGTTGGCATAGGTAATGATGGATCAAAAACCTCATCAGTCTCTGGTGAAGGTGTATACAGTCGCGGACCTAAGACAGAAGCTTTCCTAGAATCCCATACATCTATGTTTTTACGCCATTGATGCATGTGTGAAGAGATTGGAGGAAATCATCCTCACACATTAAATAGGAAAAATTTTCTTAGACAGTCAAGTGGCTTTAAAAGCTATCAGCGCTTATCGTGTAACGTTAAAGTTGATATTGATCTGCAAAAAAAACTCTTCTCAAAGAGGACTCAACAAGTTGTCTCTGGTTTGGATTCCTCGCCATTCTGGAATGGATAGCAATAAAAAGGAAGACTCCTTTGCAATGAAGGGTGCCGAATTTGACAATCGGACCAGGACCTGCCACTGGCATCTTATTCAGTTTTCCCAAACATTGAATACCTGTACTACAAGAAAAGTAAACTGGACACTGTCAACTAATCAAACATCTTCATAGAATGAGGCTATCAGACACATCCTTATGTCGAGGCTGTGAACAGGAAAATTAGACGGTGGAGCATATTATTTTTTTGTTTGCTCGGCTCTATCATCTATTAGTAAATTCGTTTTCGCTAGTTTTGGCTAACACCAGCCATGCTGAGTCCTCTTGGGGACGTTATCAACTATGTTAAAACCATAGGCTGGTTGACATACTGAGAGGGACTTCCTGGATGATGCACTGTGGGCCTAATGCCTAGGTGCTGTGGGGTTTCCCTAACCTCTCAACTTATCAGATCAGATACAAGAGTTTTATACTTCTGGCAACAGTTACCATGGCAGAATCATTCGAAGTCATTCAAAGTATGTTTCCAAGCAAGTATTAGACTAAAATCTACGTTACCTAAAAGGCCTATTCCATTCCACTGTCATCTCAATCATCATAATAAAATTTGAAAATTTTTGTAGGTTATTTTTTAGAACATATCACCAATAAATAACTTATTCAAATTTTAATGAGCCAGTGGCGTGGTACCAGGGATACGTAATATTTTATTGTACCATATTCTTGAAACTACTTGTATTTCGAGCTAAAGAATTTTGTCTGCAATTGTTAAAAAAACTCTATTCTAAAGATTTTGAACTTTTCACGGCTTTTTCTCATTGTAAATTTTCTTAAATAATAAATTTGTATTAATTGCAAATGCAGAGCACGCCAATGGCAGCACTAGAAGCCTTATTTGGCCTTCCCCACTACACCTCGTGATTATGGGAGAAGCAAGTATGGGGCTACTTAGGATGCAAAACAACTTGAGTAACAAAACAGATAGATCAGCACAAATCTATTAAAGACATCGTAAGTGAATCCATTTTAGATATGAAAACAGACAATATGACCATTAAACTTTCCACCGGTCCTAAATATGAGGTAGAGATACCTCACAGAAAGGACTGGCAGTGCCCAAGCAGACTGAAATTTCCCCGAGGTGTAACTTGGTATACTGATGGGTCAAAGACTGGGGAAGGGGCAGGAGCAGTGGTGTATGGTCAAATGAGACAAGATGTTCCTCCTTACTAGGAAAACATTTCAAAAGGAGATTTATGCTATCCCACTATGAGAAAATTCACAAATAAAGGACTAAATGAACTGGCAGACCACATTGAAGTAAGATTAGTATGGGTGCCGGGGCATAACAATATTTCTGGAATTGAACAGGCTGATGAACTCGCGAGACGAGGTTCAGCAACGATATATGTTGGACCAGAACCAGTCCTTGGGACCACAAAGAAAGTGGTCCGAGGACAAATACAAAAAGGAGGAGGAACACTCCAAAGCAGGTACACAGTAAGCACTTTATAGTTGACACATGCGTTGAAATGGGCCGAAGAATTACTGAATATCAGTATCAATAATTTAAGATTCATTATAGGTTATCTAACGGATCATGTCCCGGTAAAAGATCACATGCATAATTTGGAGCTATATAACGGGGATCTCAGCTGCAGTCTTTGTGGAGACCGAGACCGTAACCCATACCTTGTGTGACTCGAGGAGACAAACAATTTTCGGAGGGGCCAATGTGTCACCTGAAACATATGGCACACATCCAGTGTACCTATATCGTCTACTCGAACATACGGAGATAACTGGGTGGGTGGACTAAATGAGGGAGTAGATTACAATAAGCCAACAGGCTGCAGTGCTCCCGGCATGAGAACGGCTCCCAAAAAGTAAAAAATAATTTCAGATGTTTTCCAAATAATTTGAAAAATATTTTTTTTGTAGTTCCTAGTTCTACGATCGAAAAGGGTAATTTGGAATATATCAACTCAATTTCATACAGTCAAATAAAACTAAATACAAAATATTGTAAGCGAAATTGTTAAATCATGAATAAACTTATTGAAACTATTTTCTATGTAGTAATTAACCATATTAGCAAACCTAGCTATTTCATCAATTGTTCAAAATGACGTCAGCTTTAAAACACTTTTACATAGGTTTTTTTATTTGGTTGGTAATCTTCCTTATCAAAAACCTATTAAGAGACAACTCTCAGTAAGCAATTCACCTCATCGACAGATCACTTGACCAGTGCACCTACTTCACGGCATATCCATTTTTTCCCTTAAAGTTTCAATTTAGCCAATCCCTAGCTTGCAGTGTGAAATGTGGCGAGGACCCATCGTTTATAAACCACATTGACAATGAGGAGGGTACATAATCAAGAAGATCTATTAAAGTATTCCCAAAAAAATTAACATATCTAGGTCCATTTGAATGTTTCGGTAGAATAAGAGGCCCGAAAAGCTATTCTCCAAATATTCCAGCCCAATCGTTAATTTTAAACCTGTACTGATGAAGTCGGCAGGAGTTTTCTACCAAATGTACTCGTTGTGCACATTAAAAATATCACTTCGTGTAAATGTTGCTTGTTCAGTAAATAATACATTACAAACACCTCCATCTCTTCTTATTTGTAGTATAAACCATTCAAAAAATTCCAGTCTGGGATCATAATCAATATCTAAAAGATCTTTTTTAAATGAGGATTTCTTTTATAACTCTACATGTTAACATTCTGGAAGGTTCATTTCGTAATTTGCATCTGCTAACAATGACTGAAGGGGCAGCTTTTTGTTAAATTTATTTATTGGGTTATTTAACATCGGTCTATTTCTGCAACTGACGCCGAGAGCACATTACCCCTAACCGGAAATTTTCCGAACTCACTAGTGTTCCAACCAGTGGTAGGGATCTTTATAGAGCCCAACATCCATGGACTCGGGACCTCGGTTTTAACGTCTCATCCGAAAGACTGCATATCTACATTATACCTCGTGCTCATTGGTCTCATGCCTTCAATATGATATGCTACTCACCCTAGTAGTCTAAAGTATGTCGCTGAAGGCTGTACGGGCTCTAAGATAGTGTTTCCCCAGTGGTCACCCATCCAAGTACTAACCGCCCTCGACTCTGCTTCACCTTAATCATCGCATAGCGTCCCACTACAGTGCTGGCTCGACGCCCACGGCACAGCTTCTACTGTGTTGAGGATATCTACCTTATTCCTTCTAACAGTTCAAGTTCTTCTGATTCTCCCAGGGTTATTAGCTGCAGGCTTAAGACTTCCAGTTTCTTTTAAACGTCGATCCACAGCAATGAATGTTCGGCGGTTAGGAATATTGCGGGAAGTGACATTCTCCTAGTACTAAATGCATGTCAACATATTTCGCAAAACTGTAAATAGCCATGTTTATTACTAGTAATATGAACTTGAAAACAGTGAATATTCATACTCGTTAAATATTTCCATATATGATATTGACTGCTTTAAGATGATAGGTTAATAAGTTGTCAAACGAAATTAATCCATCCACATTTGGTATTAAAACGTTATAGACGTATTTAACGATTTTAACATGATGAAGATGAAGTGTTCGGAAAATATCCACATCTACTACAAATTTTTTATTAAAAAAATTCACAATAGCAATAAAATGTTGAAAATCTTGAAAATTGAGTATTGTAGTGATTTACAAAAGGAGTACCATTTATGTAGAGATTTTGGTGAAGACTTGCAGACGAAAGTCTTTAGTTAGAAAACCCTGTTGGTACAATAAAATTTTACGAACGAACGAAATTGTTACCAGTGAATTTATTCTTGTTTTTATCAAACTTTTAAGATCAGTGAAAAGCTGAAAAAAACTAAAACAATATATGAATAGTTTTAGTCATGTCATAAGTCGGAGAACTGAAAAAAAACAATCAACACTAATGCCCGATTTCACCAACCATTTCCTAAAGTTAGGTAATACCTAAATCGGATTTAGGAATTCCTAAATGCCATTTACGTTTCACCATGCGCTAAGTAATACCTAAGAGTGATGAAGACTCTTACGTCTTACCTAACTTCAGGAAATGGTTGGTGAAATCGGGCATGAGAGAAATAAAATCAGTTAAGGCCATTTGGCCTACGCGAGGTTCAATCAGTGCTTCTTTTATTAGTTGACCCTCTGTACCCACACTTGTTCCATTCTTTCCAAGGTTGCACTCTTTTTTTTTTGTCGCACCAAGTTGCTCCTAGCATTTTAAGCGTATTCTTCTGACCAACTTTCAAATTAAAAATATAATGCCTGAATGTTTTCCTACCAAAGACGTGTGCATTTATGACTTCTTTTATAGCTGCGATCTATTTAATTCTTTCCGTTTTTGCATAACTATTTTTTTTAGAATTGGCTTTGTCGTGGCGTCGCGTCGGTTCCATTCATTTATTGTGTCCGTAAATCCTCAATATTCTTTCATCAAGCATAAACGTTTTGAGTTAGTCTGAAGGCGATTGTCATCTTTTGGCAGCGGGCTTAATTTGCAAATTATTCAAGAAACAATTCTTGTATAATTTTACCGGAGTATTTGAAATAGGAAATCCTTTTTATTTTTCCATATTTAGTATTTAAAAATATTGGATCTAATTCAAGATTGTTTTTTCAATTGAAATTTTTCTGCAATATCTTTTTCTAGCTCTTTTTGTTTTGAGCCATACAATGTCTGCAGTTGAAATCGCAAGGTAATTGGCAAAAGTAAGGCAATGAACTCGTTCTACCGATCTAAATGGGATCAATGTTATGTTCAGCCATTCCTTATTTATTGAACTTGAAGATTTTAAAAAATATAACTTTACTTTATATATATATATATATAATAATCGCTTGATTTGTATTTATTGGGTATGGTTAATGTGAATATAATGAAAAATTAAACGATCTTTGACGTTTCGCTTTCGTTTGAAAGCTTTTTCAAAATGTTTATTTTATATGTCAAAATTAAGTAAAAAATATACAAATTGTTATTTTAGAATTTAGTTATGATACAAGTACTTACTTCAGAACTAAATCTACGATATTTGAACAATAGGTGAAAAAAAGTGTAGTTATTGGTAATTAATTTGTTATTTTATTAAAATTACAAATTAATTACCAATAACGGTATAATATGTATATATAGATATTGTGATTAACCTCGCTTAGTTGTAAGTAATTAGTGTTTTACTTTTAAACTGAATTTATTTATACCTGTTTGAAATATCTATAAATGTATCTTTTGTAGTTCTTTGATAATGGTGATAATAAATTACCGAAAGCTCAGAACAAACTAAAAAGAGTTCACTTATTCACATTGCCGCATCCCCCACAATAATAGTTAGACATATATATATATATATATATATATATATATATATATATATATATATATACAAACAGACAAATACTATTGAGGTTAGCAGCAAAAAAGGAAAAAGTGTACTCTTTTTAAATTTCCAAGCTTTCGTAAATCTTTATTTACATCATCAGGGAACTACAAAAGTGAGAAAAAACATAAATTACAAAGCGGTCCGCTACAACAGTTTCATAACTTACGTTAATCGAGAATGATTCCTTGATCTTAACATTGGGAAAAGTGTTAAACAGTTAGTACTGAAGAATGAGACAAGTCCAGCTTGCATTATAAGCAATAGCTAACAGTCACATAATAAAATATATTAAAAATCATTACAAAGTTAAAATATTAAAAATGAAAGAATCCACACAAACACGTGGATTTATACATGTTATTAATTAAACAATGATTGAAAAATAGGTTAAGGACAAGTTCTTCTTTTCTTTGAAGTAGAAAAGAAGAGATACTACGACTATAATGACATCAACCAAAAACAATAGAAATTATAAATTATTGAAATACGAGGGAGGTACAAAAAATTTTTTTATATATGTAGGAGTTATGATGAAATATTATTTGAATTGATCTCAATTTGTTTATGAAAATTATGTTTATCCAAAGTTAATAAAAGTGAGTAAAGATTACTTAAATTTTGAATGTCTGTTTTCTTATTAATATGATCATCCTCCTGAAAAATGAAAGCCATTTCTAGAAATAATCTTTTACTATAGTTATTTTCACGGGATAAGATCTTAATCCCTTCAAAATCTATTCTATGATCTAAAGAGGAAACATGATTTGCAAGAGAACATCTTTCAGGATGTAATCTTATATCACTCTTGTGGAGAGATATACGGCTAGAGAGTTTTTGAGAAGTTTGACCAATATAAGAAAGATCACAGCTATTGCAACCAATTTTATAAATCACATTACTATTATCTAATGTAGGAATTTTATCTTTTAACGGATTGTAAATAGATTTTACTACTAAGGCACTCTTACATGCAAACTTAACATTTTGTAAATATTGAGAAAAAATCTTAGTAAGTCTGGGAGTAACTTCCCTTATATATGGTAAAGAAACAATTGAAGTGGTAGGAACCCTTTCTGAAATCGAAAGAGCATCCTGATCAGTTACACCTGTTTCAACTACTGAAAGTGTAGGAATTTGTGTTATGACAGATGATGTATTGAAAATAATCTTTCTTAGTAACGATTTGGGATAGGAATTATCAAGGAACAAATTGAAAAGAATATCACGGTTCTTATTCATAAAAATGGGGTCGGAAAGACTCATAACCCTAGCTGTCATTTGTTTAACCAAGTTAACCTTTATGCTAAATTTATGGTAAGAATTGTAGTTGAGATATCTCCCAGAGCTACATGGTTTTCTATACCAATCAATTATCATCACATTATCAGGTGTCCTGGTAAAA
This sequence comes from Lochmaea crataegi, assembly GCA_947563755.1. NCBI lineage: Eukaryota > Metazoa > Arthropoda > Insecta > Coleoptera > Chrysomelidae > Lochmaea > Lochmaea crataegi. The sequence continues at coordinate 41,046,651 of OX387427.1, read as the reverse complement.
AGTGTATCAAGAAAAGGCACAGCCATATTTGGGTTTTCCACTTCAAGGGTGAACTGGATATAGGGATCATAACTATTAAAAGTGAACAGGAGATCATCTGTGGAGTCCTTAGGACAAGCCAAGATAATATCATCGACATATTTCTTGATGAAAGGGATATTAAAAGGAAGTACCGGAATGACTACATCCAACAGATCATCCATTACGTAACAAGCCAATATGGGAGAAATGCTAGCTCCCATAGGAGTACCAAAAGTTTGTTTATAAAATTTATTATTAAAAGAAAAACACGTAGAACTGAAAAGGAAGTCAATCAACTCAATGAAAGTATATACAATAAGTTATAACAGAATTATAGGATGTAGCAAAATTTTACACTCTTCCAAAAATTCATAAACCTACCCTAACGATGAGACCCATAGTTGCATCAATAAACTCTCCAACTGAACTTATTGCTACTTTTCTAACTGATATTTTGACAAAGGCATACAATGCTGATAATGATTATTTCATTAAGGACTCTTTTCAAGTTTTTGAACTATTTAACAGGAAGGTTCTTCCTCATGATTATGTTTTGGTCAGTCTGGATGTGGTTTCACTTTTTAGTAATGTTTATTTGCAAGCAGTCATACGGTCAATACACAAACATTGGTCCTCAATCAGTGTTCAGTGTAATATTGACAAAGATACTTTCATTGAGTTGATTGACTTCCTTTTCAGTTCTACGTGTTTTTCTTTTAATAATAAATTTTATAAACAAACTTTTGGTACTCCTATGGGAGCTAGCATTTCTCCCATATTGGCTTGTTACGTAATGGATGATCTGTTGGATGTAGTCATTCCGGTACTTCCTTTTAATATCCCTTTCATCAAGAAATATGTCGATGATATTATCTTGGCTTGTCCTAAGGACTCCACAGATGATCTCCTGTTCACTTTTAATAGTTATGATCCCTATATCCAGTTCACCCTTGAAGTGGAAAACCCAAATATGGCTGTGCCTTTTCTTGATACACTTTTTACCAGGACACCTGATAATGTGATGATAATTGATTGGTATAGAAAACCATGTAGCTCTGGGAGATATCTCAACTACAATTCTTACCATAAATTTAGCATAAAGGTTAACTTGGTTAAACAAATGACAGCTAGGGTTATGAGTCTTTCCGACCCCATTTTTATGAATAAGAACCGTGATATTCTTTTCAATTTGTTCCTTGATAATTCCTATCCCAAATCGTTACTAAGAAAGATTATTTTCAATACATCATCTGTCATAACACAAATTCCTACACTTTCAGTAGTTGAAACAGGTGTAACTGATCAGGATGCTCTTTCGATTTCAGAAAGGGTTCCTACCACTTCAATTGTTTCTTTACCATATATAAGGGAAGTTACTCCCAGACTTACTAAGATTTTTTCTCAATATTTACAAAATGTTAAGTTTGCATGTAAGAGTGCCTTAGTAGTAAAATCTATTTACAATCCGTTAAAAGATAAAATTCCTACATTAGATAATAGTAATGTGATTTATAAAATTGGTTGCAATAGCTGTGATCTTTCTTATATTGGTCAAACTTCTCAAAAACTCTCTAGCCGTATATCTCTCCACAAGAGTGATATAAGATTACATCCTGAAAGATGTTCTCTTGCAAATCATGTTTCCTCTTTAGATCATAGAATAGATTTTGAAGGGATTAAGATCTTATCCCGTGAAAATAACTATAGTAAAAGATTATTTCTAGAAATGGCTTTCATTTTTCAGGAGGATGATCATATTAATAAGAAAACAGACATTCAAAATTTAAGTAATCTTTACTCACTTTTATTAACTTTGGATAAACATAATTTTCATAAACAAATTGATATCAATTCAAATAATATTTCATCATAACTCCTACATATATAAAAAAATTTTTTGTACCTCCCTCGTATTTCAATAATTTATAATTTCTATTGTTTTTGGTTGATGTCATTATAGTCGTAGTATCTCTTCTTTTCTACTTCAAAGAAAAGAAGAACTTGTCCTTAACCTATTTTTCAATCATTGTTTAATTAATAACATGTATAAATCCACGTGTTTGTGTGGATTCTTTCATTTTTAATATTTTAACTTTGTAATGATTTTTAATATATTTTATTATGTGACTGTTAGCTATTGCTTATAATGCAAGCTGGACTTGTCTCATTCTTCAGTACTAACTGTTTAACACTTTTCCCAATGTTAAGATCAAGGAATCATTCTCGATTAACGTAAGTTATGAAACTGTTGTAGCGGACCGCTTTGTAATTTATGTTTTTTCTCCATTTTGTAGTTCCCTGATGATGTAAATAAAGATTTACGAAAGCTTGGAAATTTAAAAAGAGTACACTTTTTCCTTTTTTGCTGCTAACCTCAATAGTATTTGTCTGTTTGTGTCCTAATTGATCAGCAACGATCACATGCGTTTATCGCTTTTCAGCTTATATATATATATATATATATATATATATATATATATATATATATATATATATAGGAAATAGTTCGTTGCCGATACTAGTTAGGTCTAACTATTATTGTGGGGGATGCGGCAATGTGAATAAGTGAACTCTTTTTAGTTTGTTCTGAGCTTTCGGTAATTTATTATCACCATTATCAAAGAACTACAAAAGATACATTTATAGATATTTCAACAGGTATAAATAAATTCAGTTTAAAAGTAAAACATTAATTACTTACAACTAAGCGAGGTTAATCACAATATCTATATATAATATGTATAATATGGAGAAAAAACATGGTATAAGATATAATTTTCTTTTTCAAGAAATTAAATTAAAAATAAAACTATCAAAATTGACATTACGACATCGATGTTAATTTTTAGTAGTCATAGAAATGTCTTTAAATATGTTTAGTACATTAGCAAGTGAAATAATAGTTGGTAAGTTAAAACTTGCAAATAAAAATGTTCTCTCACTTAGTTGTGTTTATAGTAAGTTGAAAGAAATTGATCCTCTTACTGATCTTTCTAATGTTATATATAGATTGACTTGCTTTACATGTAAATCTGCATATGTAGGTGAAACATCACAAAAAATAACTAAACGTATAGCTCTACATAAGAGCGATGCAAGATTATATCCAGAAAGATCAGCATTAGCTGAACATGTTTTTTCTACAAATCATATAATAGATTATAAAAACTTTGAAATTTTACACAAAGAAAACAACTACTCTAAAAGGATTTTCCTGGAAATGGCATTCATATCTCAAGAAGATAATTGCTTAAATAAAAGAACTGATATTCAAAAACAATTTATAGCTATTTATTATCTTTTGACAAAAAAACAAAAAATTCAAATATTGAAGATGAGAATCCTGTTCCTTCATATTAACTTACCAACTATTATTTCACTTGCTAATATACTAAACATATTTAAAGACATTTCTATGACTACTAAAAATTAACATCGATGTCGTAATGTCAATTTTGATAGTTTTATTTTTAATTTAATTTCTTGAAAAAGAAAATTATATCTTATACCATGTTTTTTCTCCATATTATACATATTATATATAGATATTGTGATTAACCTCGCTTAGTTGTAAGTAATTAATGTTTTACTTTTAAACTGAATTTATTTATACCTGTTGAAATATCTATAAATGTATCTTTTGTAGTTCTTTGATAATGGTGACAATAAATTACCGAAAGCTCAGAACAAACTAAAAAGAGTTCACTTATTCACATTGCCGCATCCCCCACAATAATAGTTAGACATATATGTATATATATATATATATATATTGAATTGCATTGAGTAGTTTTTTTAATAGACTGTAAATTCCAACTAAACACAAAAGTTAAATCGTTGAAATTGATATTATTCCCTTTCCACATTTTAAACATAAATCACATCCATGAATCAAAGTTAAAAGTAATAAATCGTTTGAAAATTACAAACACAAAACTACTTCTCAAAATCGAAACGGAGAAGGTTTCATTTTATACATAAATCTTTGGGATATACATGCCTGGTCAAGGTTTTCTGTTTTTGCTTTTTAAAATTTATAACGTGGATGAACAGTTTAAATTTAAAATTAAAATGAATATATACGGGTTGTGCCATGTTTTTGAGGTTGGAAAATAGCTGCTTTATTCGAAATTGCATAAAAGTCTACTCTTATGCCCGATTTCACCAACAATTTCCTGAAGTAGGGTAATATCTATTGGGTATTTCCTACCACTCTTAGGTATGTCTTAGCGCGTGGTGAAACGTAAATTGCATTTAGGAATTTCTAAATCCGATTTAGGTATTACCTAACTTTAGGAAATGGTTGGTAAAAAAGGGCATTATTGTCCAACCAAATAGGATTAAATAACATTACTCAGTGTTTCTGGCAAAAGAGCGAATGCAATTTTGAAACGTATTGAATAAATAAAAGAGTGATTAATATTTTTTCACAAATCCTACATTTCAATATTTAGTTTTTTTGTCTTAAGGTTGAGAAATAAAATCAGGAGTAACACAAGGATGTAACATAAAGAAAAGCTACACTGAAAATAGATATATGTTCTTGAGCAGATGCAGAAGAGTGTGTGGTGAGAACTAGGGTTCAAACCCTAAAATGACCATATGGTTGATTACAAGGGTTATTAGATTAGAGATAACGTATGGTGCACAATGTCTCGAAGTATGCTAAGGTAGTGATTCCGAGGCGGGGGTAACGGCGAGTTTGAGGTGGGTTTGGTTGGTAGGCATCCCCTTGGGGATGAGTCCAACACATTCGAACATGAGTTTCCCATCTCGACCCGAAAATAGAAACTACCTTGCCTGTGTGTCATTGGGGCCATAAGAAGCTCTTCTACAGTGGTTATGGACGTTCCATTGAACTCACCATCACTGCACATTTTTATACAAAGGGAGGATAGATCCGTTATGCAGATGGTACTAACTATTCAGCGACATATAAACCAAACGCATAGTACAGATCTTCGAAGTCTAATCGAGGAGCTGAAAGCAGATACAATGATGGAGTGGCAGCCCATTGGAGCAATGGTAACGAGATTTTAAAAGAAATACAAAATATATATACTGGAAAGGAAATTGTACCTATACAAGCGGAAGTAACCTGGTAGACGGACAGCTCAAAAACATCGGAGTGCGTAGGATCCAGGGTAGTGAGGATGAAGCAAGGAATAGTTTTCCAGTAAGTCTGTGGAAGGACAATTTTCCAAGAGGAAATGACGGCAATCCCAACACTGTGCAATGGAAATTAATAAGTAGGAAAGAACATACCGTTTAATTGCCATCTTCACAGATAACAGTAAGTACCGAGAGACCGTAGCAAGGTTAAGGTAGCTTAGGTGACAAGGCACAAGGGCCATAAAAGCAACGAAAAGACAAATGAAATGGCCAAACTGGACTTGTCACTGCCATTCGTTGGATTAGAGCTCCTCAGCGCCGTTGCTGAGATGACAAAAAAACGGGCTACAGAATAGCGAGTAGTCTACAAAACCATGAAATCGTGGACAAATTCCCCAGGAAAGAAATAATTGAATTGTTGATAATAGAATATTTGCCAAAATTCACGGTAGAGTCAATGATAATTGAGCACTATAAGCTCAATAGGCTGATGGGATTGATAGACGAAGCCATGTGCAGATTCTGTCAATTGAAAGAAATAACGGTAAAACACATTATTTTCCAGGGTGATAGCCTGGTAAAGGTGCGGTTGTTTGCACTAGGTGACGAAAAGTCAATCCCAAAGAACTATATGAAACATTCAGTATCAAAGAGAGTATGATTGAGGAAAGTAATATAGAAAAAGGGGACCCCAATAGATCCGAAAGGGCGCAAGGGAATAGACCAGAAGCCACCTCATAACTTCTAATCTTATCTAACAGAATTGAAACTACCTTTGCAGATTATACATTAGTATCAGCATCAGTGGAATTGTTATACAAAAAGAAATATGAAGTTAAACAAGCTGAAATCGATCCAAATCGTTTTTAGCAAGAGGAAATAAAGTATGCCTCACCAATGGAATAAATGGTACCAGAGATCCATATGGAAGTCCTCAGCACAACTTATTTAAAAAAAACAGAATTCGTTTGGAAACATTTTATTCAATTCAGACTTTTTTTCACGAAAATCTGGATTCAATCCTGTAGTTTTTATTAGTATACACTTTTCTAAAAATGAAGCTATGAAACAGATTCAGTTTTTGCCTTTTTCCCTTTCTACGTTTTGCTTCTTGTTTTTTTACATTTTTTTCTGTTTGAAAGCATAAAAAACGAATGTGAAACGCCATTTTTAAATCAGTTTTCTCTAGTCCCGAGCAAAAGGGATTTCTTAAATCACAAAAAAGGCTTTCTAAACAGGATGTAGCAACGAAAATGAAAGAAAAATTATTTCTACTCAAACCGAGTGTCACAGAAATTTCTGGAATTCTTTACTAAGAAACTTCAACAAATTATACCTTTTTGTATAAAAGAAGAGTTCAGCTTTGTTAAAAAATTTAAATATTCACGATGACTTGTTTAAAAAATTGACGAAATTTACATTTCCAGAAAGAATATTCTTAAATCGCTATACTGGACTCATTGATTCATTTAATTCATACATTGCTTCACGGGCAATACACAATTACAGGGATAAACCATAATAACTAAATGTATCCATTATAAACTACAAATGTAATTACTCAAGGAAATGTGACTTAATATATGGCTCAAAACAAGAAACTGTGCTCTAGTTTTAATTTGCTATTATGCACCGTTTTCGAGAAAAAATTATTTTAATATTTTCACTCACTCTGTTTGATTTTCTGGAAAAATTATTAATTATTAACAACAAAAATATTATTGAATTTTATAACATAAGTTCTTCATGTCGACTATTTGTTGCAAGACATAAATCCAGTCGTGTCTGTAAGGATTGCCTAACCAAAAAATTCAGGGATCATTTTGAATTCCATTACATGCACCCTCTATTCTCTCCCACAGGTGAATTCGATTCTGTTTTGGAACAGCATATACTAATGATTTGAGGTAACCCCAAAAACAATAATCGCATGGATTAAAATCGGGCGATATCGTAGTGTCAAGATTTTGACAAACTGACTGACACGAGCAGAAAAACCATGAACCATAAATTTTTCCGAGTGATTTGTCATTGTCAACTAGGTACTGTAAAGATCGTTTAGTAATCAAATAATGAAATTGAATGCCAAAATTACAAATAATTAAAATTTCTTTTTCTCGAAAACGGTGCATGATAGCGAATTCAACTAGAATACAATGGTTTTGGAAAATACCTTGATGTAAATGTTGGAATTTATGGTTCGATGTAATCGTATAAAATAATAAAAAATCCTCTCTAAGTAGTGACAGTTGAGCTTGGAAGAGATTTGAAAAAATGTCGAAAGAAGATTCATCAGTTCTAATTGGTGGTTTAGCCAAACTTAAAGGGCGAGAAAACTACAACATTTGGAGATTTCAAACAAAGAACATACCGAGACATGATAATCTGTGGTATTCCGTGATGGGTTATCTCGATGGTGATACCATAGTTGCTCCTACTAAAATTCGACGAGACGAAAAATCATCAAGCAAGTTTAACTTAATGATCGAAACTATCTGTTTGTCGCATGTTATGCAAGCTGAGACCTCTAAAGCCGCTTGGGATGCGTTAATAAAAGTATAGGAAGACAAAGGCTTAAATAGAAGAGTAAGACTGATGCGTAGTTTGTTTTCTAAGGAACTCGAAAACTTCAACTCTATGGAACAATATGTTACCGAGATTATAGCAATTTCAGAACAATCGGCAGGTATCGGAAAACCAGTTGATGTTGAATATATTGGTATTATTAAGGCTAGCCTGATGAATATGAACCTATGACGATGGCACTCTGGTGTCCAAATAACGAGTCATCTAGTCAAAACGAAATTGTTGCAAGATGAAAAACAAAGAAATAGATGCAATGAAACTACTGCACTGTTTTCAATGAAAACCCGGTTCAAAAATGAAAAGAAACCCTGACAATGGGACAGAATACAATGCAGAGCTTTCAAACTTTCTGGAAAGTCGAGGTATAAAACATCAATTAACGATTCTTCAGATGCCTCAGCAAAAAGGTGTTGCTGAACGTTATAATCGTACTATCATGGAAAAAGCGCGAGATATGATACAAGATACAAAACGTGATCAAAGAATGTGGGCAGAAGCTGTAAATACAGCCGTCTACTTGATAAATCGTTCTCTAACAAAGAAGTTACCTGGAAAAACACCTTTAAGAGTTTGGAATGCTAACAAAGTAGATCTAAGCAATCTAGTATTTGGATGTGAAGCTTATTCTCATATACAAAGTAAAAATCGAAATAAGCTGGAATCAAAACGTAAAAAACTATTTTTCGTTGGTTATTGAAAAGAAAGAAAGCGTATAGACTGTTCGATGTAGAGACGAAACATATAATCCGGTCTAGAGATGTAATATTCATAGAACATCCAAAAAAGACTTAAGATATTTGCGAAGGTATTAAGGAAAATGTCATCATTTTAAAGATTATTCATGAAGATGACCGTAACGAAAACAACTTTGAGATTACAGAAAGACAAGAAAGTATTGTTTTTGAGGGGGGAAATGAAGGAAGCGGAGAACCGTCAAGATTGTATCCACTAAGACAAAGAAAACAAAAACAATACCCAGCTTTTTTGACTTATTATACTGTATCTGAACTTTTAGATCCTTTAACAGTTAAAGAAGCTAAGTCCAGTGAAGAAAAAGAAAATTGATTAGAAGCTATGAAAATGGAATCATTAATTCATAACAAAGTATGGATTTTAGTGAATAAACATGAAATTGGTCAAAACATAGTTCGAAACAAATGGGTTTTTGAAGCCAAAAGAAACGGTCAAGGTGAAATATTATATTGATTTCAATTTGGTCAATATTTTTAGAATAATAATATGCCCTTGCCAAAAAACTCCTCGCAGGTTGTGGTTCAAAAGAATTTCTATTATTTCAATAAAATTGTCTAATAAAAATTTTTTTAAACTTAAGTATATTAGTACAATATAAATTTAATTACATAGCTTTTATATGAAAACTATCTATTCAATTATGTATGAAAAATTATTGTTTTTCAGTTATTATTATTATTATATTATTCCCACTCCAATTAATTAATTTTTAGATTTGAAATTTTTAAAATGTCCAAAATATTATCGAATCTCTGTCAATGTATATTTCCTCACTATTTTAAATTAATTTTTATTCCGGATTTTGATAACTCTAGAATTTTTCCTAATTTGAATCAATTGAAAGTTACTTCCCTAGATAATTTCCTATCATTACAATTTTAAATCTTCATACTATGAATCCCTTTATCAATTATTTATATTCAGTCCAAGATTTTTAATTCCAAATATTTTTCTACCATGCTATGTTCTGCATCAATTCCATTTCATTTAGACGTCTGAAGTTGATTAAATGATTACATTATTTTAGTTAATTTATTTGATTTATACGTTGATTTCAAATATTTGTGACTTTTCTTAATAATTTTCACTGATAATATCACAAGAGCTTAAATTATTTCCGGAAATTTTCTTGAGGGCACGAATATTTTGAAAACTAATATTCGTGCCCTCAAGTTAATTTCCAGGAATAATTTACGCTTACGTGGTATTCGGTAAGAAAATTTCACACCATAATTTGGAAAAAAATTATTAATCCAACCTGACATTTTAAATTAATTGAATTTAATTTACCTCTTCAACTGTCAAAAAATGTCCACTTGAATATCGTGGCGCCTCGAAAAAATTTCCGGAAATTTTTTTAGTGACCATGGTAACTAGTCAAAATTAAGGCATCTTATTGGTTAAAAAGTAGAAGTGTGAAATTTTCACTCATAATCTCCCTAGAGCACGAATTATTTCCGGAAATTTTCCGGAAATAATTCGTGCTCGCGGGAGATTCGGTAAGAAAATTTTATACCAAAACTTTTTTTAAATAGAAATTAAATTGGTGACATACTTAGGTGACATATTAATATTATTTATGACAGCTGTCAAGCCAGAGGGAAATCTCCACTTATTAATTTCCCTCTACGCAGGGAAATTTCCGAAGGAATTAGGTTATTTACATAGCAACATGTCAAAATGCAGGCATCTGATTGGCTAAAATTAACTGGTAAAAAATTTTCGGGGTAATACCACGAGTGCTTAAAAATTATCCGGTTAATTTTTGAGCACAAGCGGTATTTCGGGAGAATATTTCTCGAATAAAAATACAAATTACTGTATTGTACTTTTTTTCGTCGCAAAATAACATAAATTGTCTCCATACAATATTCTTACTCTTTTCCGTGTTTTTTGGGTACACTTTTAATGACATTTTTGTCAATTTCCCGTTCTGTTATATCTCCGAATCGATTCATGACCTCTAACAAACTCTTCTTTGACGTTTCACGTTTATTATTTTAACGTTGTCTGACAACGGTTGTCATGGTAACGTGGAATTTCCGGAAATTTTTGAATTTAATTATTATATTTAATAATTTAGCATTCGTTGCATTGATACAACATGTATGAGTGAAATATTCAAAAAAATTCATTCCATTTACTTATCTCGCAACGCCCCTCAATTTTTTTCTTAGATAACCCTTCTTTTCAAATTGGTTAATCCTAAATTTTGACATGCGTTAGTATTTGGAATAGAGGAGTTCAGTTTAAGGTCAGTGTGACCAACAAAAAGTGATTTTTATGACAAAAATGACAATTAATGTCTACCATTCAAAACATAAGATTTTTTATCATTACGAACATCTATATTGCTTCATTAAAACAATGAATACACCCCTGAAGCGTAAATCTTGAAATTTAAAATGACATCTTAGCTGATTTTTAACGCATCGGTGGCCAATAATTCTAGGAACTTTTGTCAAGACAACATTTCGTTTCTGTCATTTTTGTCACTAGTTATGTCAGATGTCAGTTTTATTTGCTTTTGTTGATAATCGTTTTATCGTTTATGTTTATTTTCCATACTTTTGTAGTAGTTCTAGTTAGTTGTATCACTTTATTCTTCGCATTGCTTTTTCCACTGACATCTGACATAACCAGTGACATAATGACAGAAGAGAATTGGTGATTTGCCGATAGTTCCTATAATAGAATTACTGGCCACTCATGCATTGAGGATTCAGCTAAAACGTCGTTTTAAATTTTAAGATTCACGCTTCGGGGGTGTATTCATTGTTTTAATAAAGCAATATAGCTGTTCGTAATGATAAAAAACATGCAAAAATCTTGTTTTGAATGGTAGACATTAACTGTCATTTTTGTCATAAAAACCACTTTTTGTTGGTCACACTGACCTTAGACTGAACTCCTATATTGGCTTTAACTTCTTTTTTAAATAATTGATAAAAACCCTTCATCATCTGTCATATTCATACAATTTAATTTGGTTAATACAATTCTTCTTTTTTTAATAATCAACATAAAACTTCATAATTTTTCATATCTGTACAATATATCGTTACAAAGTAAGATTGGTAGCGAAAGGATTCACACAACAAGCAGGCATTGATTATGAAGAAATTTTCTCTCCAGTTATAGATGTTGAAACAGCTTTTTTAAATGGCGAACTTCAGGAAATAATCTTTATGTCATACTAGTTCGTTGTTGTGTTTTTATTGCTTAGTTACCAACTATCTAATGTCGTACTTTATGCCCGTGCGGGCATAAAGAGAAATAATTTTTCGTATTCCATGTCGTAAGCTTCTTTAGACTTTTTTGGCAACATATTTTCAGTTGCTTTCTTTGCTTTTTCAATAATTTCGTCAGGAATTCCAAAATCTTCGTTCATAATGACTTCATATAAAAATTATCGTGATTTTATGACATTTACGTTTGTCAACATTCACCTATTAATTCAAACCGGATTTTTTTAAATACTGATTTGTATTGAGATTGGATTGCAATAACGAACTAGTATGACATAAAAATTTGTATGTATCGCGGGCATAAACAGATGTGTATACCCTCGGGCAAATAACTATTATATATCAACCAGAAGATCTAGAAGATAATGTTTGCCTATCAAAAAGGGCTATTTATGGTTCGAAACATGCTTCAAGAGTATGGAATTTTAAGGCTAAAGAAGCTTCAAGTACTCTCACCTACATACTATGTGAAAACGAATCAAGTATATTTTTAAAGTCAGAAGAGATGAATGTTGGTTTTATTGCTTTATATGTAGACGATTTTTCCGTATTCTACAATAATTTTATGATAAGCCTTCCTAAAACTGAATTTTTGAAGAAATTTAAAATTAAATATCTTGGTCCAATTCCTTCAACTCTTGGAATCAAAATAGAGAGAAATAAACTAAATAATGAGATAAAACTGAGCCAAAAGCATTATATCACATCTATTCTTTCAAAATTTGGCATGACAGAGGCTAAATCTATTGGAACTCCACTAGATCCCAATGTTAAACTTTCTACTGGAGAAGAACCTATAATTAATGTACTATATCAAGAATTGATTGGCTCATTAATGTACTTGTGTGTGGCAACGCGTCCTGCAGTGTCATTTCTAAGCCAATTTGACACGTGCCATACAAAAGAACATTGAAATGCAGCGGTATTTAAAAGGCTCTCAGGACTTATGTCTTACGTACAGTGGCAGACATTTCGATCTAGAAGGATTTGTTGATGCCGATAGGAGGATACTTCAGATAGGAGGTCTTTCACTGGTTTTGTGTTTAAATCTGCAAATGGTGCTATTTCGAGATGTCGTGAACAATTAAGTACCACATTATCATCCACAAAAGCGGAGTATATGGCTATTGCAGAAGCTACTAACGAAGTTGTATATCTTAAAAGTTTCATCAATGAGATTATGAATCTTAGACAGCTTCATATGAATCAAGAGGAATATGTTATGTTATATAACGACCATTAATCTGCTCAGAAAATAGCAACAAGTTCTGGCTATCATAAGCGTATAAGGCATGTCGATGTTAGATATCACTATATTAAAGATCTGGTTATTAACAAGAAGATTGATCTTTCATATGCCTACAACACTTATGATTGCAGACATTTGTACTAAATCTTTACCAGTTCCCAAACACAGATTGTGTACAGAGGGATTGGGTTTGAAGTGAACTGTTTTACTTTTATTGGGTTTATTGTTTTATACGCTTAAAGGGACGTGTTGGAATTTATGGTACCTATTCGATATAATCCTATAAAATAATAAGTAATCCTTTCTTAGTATGCTACTGTCATAAAATGATCAATGTTGACACATGTAATTTTTACTGAAAATAAGTTACTTAATTAAAAGTTCTAAAAAATATATTCATCATAATAGATCCACTACCATTTAACTGTAGTAAAATTTGTCAAAGAGCTGATACACAAAAAATTCAAGCAAATTTACCCGTTGCCACTCCCACTCTTGTGATGGCGATAATCAACGAGGGTCTGCAGTAAACAATTTATGACTGCAGAGCTATACAATATTGCAAGTTTTGAAGTTTAAAGGTAGCGTTTTTTTGAGATATGCTCAAACAACTGACTTTAGAGCGTTATCTTCAAAGGGCGCCAGGTCCCTGTAGAGGATTTTTTGGATGAATGTAAATTAGGTTAGATGGAAATAATACTATATATAACGTCGGTAGTTCGCGTTTGACAGGAGAGTTTCTGAACACCCTGTATATTGATGAAATTTAAATAATATTAAACAATATGTGTGCCAAGATAGAACCTCGCGGAAGTCCTGACGATGCCTTATGTTCAGCAGATTTAAATCCATTATTCTGAACAAACTACACGCGATTTTGAAAGTATAAGTGAAATCTTTATTGAAAAATACAGAAATTGTTCAGTGAAATCCGCACGTTTCTATCGATATTGAGTTTGGAGATACTTGTAGTTAGAAGGACCTTCTTGAACATCCGGTATTGTATCGAGATTAAAAGAATATTCGATTTTTTCCGAAATTGATAGTAATCTAATCGATTCTTAATTAAACCGGTTGCTTGTATTAAGATAAATATAAATAAATCTTCCATATCTAAATCCACCATTAGAGCAAAAGAGCCTAATAAATTGAGATACCCTCATTTTTTCCTATAGCAGCCCTCCAAAGCAGCTAATTCATTGACGTCTTAATCTCCATATCCACTCGACCCAATAATCCAAATAAATTGCCATTCCGACAATGATGCACTACACTGGCTGTTTAAAGGGTTTTGTCCTTTTTTGAGGTCAACATAATAAGAAAAATTTCAAAAAAGAGCTTGTTTTGTTTGAAACAGTCGAAAAATCCAATTAAAAAAAATAGTACGAGATAAATTGCAGGTCGGTTAATTTATTCATTACCTACCCATCTATGGGAGCATATATCCAATTTTCTCTGAAATTTAACTAATAGTTTACTTGTTAACTAGCATTTTATAGTGACCAAATTGATATTGGACATATTCATTTCTTCAATAAATAGAATGACTTGGCTGTCGCTAGGCAACATAACCTCATAAGAATAATCTAGTATTTAAATAGACCTCATTAAACAAAGTGCTAGCAAACAAATCATCAGAACGCTAATATCAGGTGGATTTTGTTATACACTGTGTCCGTAAAGTATGGAACAAATTCATTTTTAGCTAAACAGACCATTTTAAGAAATAATCCTGAAACACGTCGATTTTTGATTTTAATTTACCGTATTTTAAAATAATAATCTAATATACAGGGTGAATTACTTTCGAGTAATGACGTCACCGTCATTTTTTTTAAATGGAACACCTCCATTTTGTTTCAATTTTCGGATTACTCTAGCTGAGCTGATTCCAAAAATGTATCACGTGTTGATTCCAATTGGTACAGGGTGAACAAAAATACAATAGTTTTGTGTGTGCTCATAAAGTAACGCGTAACATTCTTTATTAGTTAAATAACAATATTATCAAAAATACTTATGAAATACATGACTTTATAAATGTTCGAACTGCAGCCCTTGCTGTATTTGACAGTAACCCAAACGGTGTACAAATTCTGGTTGAACCTTGTTTATTGTGTCTTGAGGAATATTGTTTATTGCTGTCCGAATTCTCTCTTTTAATTCTTGAATATTTGCTGGTTTCGTTTGATACACAACATTCTTCAGATGGCCCCACATAAAATAATCCAAAGGATTGAAATGTTACGCGTTACTTTATGAGCACACACAAAACTATTGTATTTTTGTCCACCCTGTACCAATTGGAATCAACATGTGATACATTTTTGGAATCAGCTCAGCTAGAGTAATCCGAAAATTGAGACAAAATGGGGGTGTTCCATTTAAATAAAATGACGGTGACGTCATTACTCGAAAGTAATTCACCCTGTATATAAGATTATTATTTTAAAATACGGTAAATTAAAATCAAAAATCGACGTGTTTCAGGATTATTTCTTAAAATGGTCTGTTTAGCTAAAAATGAATTTGTTCCATACTTTACGGACACAGTGTATGTAGATTCTATTGCCGTGTGCGATTGCCATGTTATATACATCAAAGAGATAAAGATGCCTTATATTGATGCGGTCACTATAAAATGTCGATGCTCTCACAGATAGGAATTATAGGGGTACAATAGGGTTATTATACATAAAGTATTTTTGCAGTTTCTTGTAAAATTGTCGTTTTGAGTTTTGAAAAATATTTTTCAAAAACAGTGACTAAGCAGAATTACTTCCCGGGCTATATACCCTGACAGACATTGAATTACACTTCTTTGTCAAACGGGGTCGGTATGGTCTACAAGATTTAACCAACCATTATGGTTTGCAATTAGAAGGGACAACATAATGTAAAGCGTTAGAATTATATGCTTTTCGATATCTATTGGTAACACGCTTTACTAAATACGACAATTTCATAGGAAACGGTGATAATACTTTATTGTTCAAGACTATGGCCTTGTTGTCAAAATTTTCGAATTTTGGTTTGCGGTTGGGGGTGAAGATGTCGCTATTGTCGCAACTTTAACATTTCCGTTACTGGAAGACATATATTGATTGTGATTTAAGTGTCAAATTCAGTCCGGGACTAGGCTCTGATAAGGCACAAATACGCCGAAACCGGTCCGCAAGTTATGTTGTCTATTCTAATTGCAAACCAGAATGGTTGGTTAAATCTTGTAGACCATACGGGTGAGTACAATTAATTTTATCGACTCCTCTCTCAAAATCGCCAACGCCAACTATTGAATAATTTGAGGTTGGAGGATGTCATATTAAAGTGTCTTCGAGATTGTATAGTAAGGCTTTTGTATGAGTGAGTGAGTGAGTGTGTTTTCACATTTCTTTATTATGAGGTTTGTTCGAGGGCGTCGGCCCAGCTTTGCAGTGGAACGCTTCTGATGCGATAATGACAACCAAGCAAGGTCGAGCGAGGTTAGTACTTGGATGGGTGACCACTGGGGAAACACCGTCGTAGAGCCCGTACAGCCTGCAGCGAATCCCTTTAGATTACTAGGGTCAGTAGCATATCACAGCTCGCAGGCATTATACCAATGAGCACGAGGTATAATGGAGATATGCCGTCTTTCGGATGAGACGTAAAACCGAGATCCCGAGTCCATGGATGTTGGGCTCGATAAAGATCCCTACCACTGGTTGGAACACTAGTGGATTCGGCAAAATTTCCGGTTAGGGGTAGAGTGCTCCCGGCGTCGGTGATTAGCCTAAGTTGCGCAGAAATAGACCGACGTTAAATAACCGAATAAAAAAAAAAGGTTTGTTCGTAGAAGCAAATCTCAAATCGATTGGAAATTTCTTCCACTCCTACATTCCGTTTGTGATTCATTGTAAATCGATCGGCAATTTTCTTGACAGTAGTCAGCATGACAGCCGCGAAACAAACAAAAATTGAGCTCACATTCTATTTTAGTAGGAAGTGGTTTGTCATTTTGTTTCAATTTTTAGAGAAGAGAAGAGAAGTATTCAAATCCAAATACATAACCAAAAATCTGTTACTTTACTTGTCACTTTCAATAACTTCACAATGTGCATGCTACTGACTGAAATATTCCTACCGGCCAGCGAATTATTCTGATCGTTGGCTAGCTATCCGAAACTGCATTTTTTTCATCTATAACAGTTGATTATTATTTATATTTGACGGTATCGAGGGTGATTAGTTTCATATCATCTCGGCCCACTAGATGCATAATCCATAACGTCTTCGAAGTACCAATGTCGGAACTGTTCGACGTCATTCCGTTGTAACTGTAATTTGCAATACAAATTTATGTTCCATGAGATCCAATGCGAGTAGATTAGTTATATACATATATAGTAGTTGGATCTGAGCTTCAAGCGAAGTAGGTTGATTGTCTAAGTACAGAGGTTTCATTCAATTTTGTAATAATTATCGAGATGATCAGTTTTTGATGAAAATATCTGAACAAACCTATGCAGTTTCCCCGGGATACTTTCTACAGGACACTATTAGTCTAGGGAAATTAATGAAATCAGTCGAAATAATTCGTCTAGTCTTGAAAAGCGATAAAGTTATTCTTTAAAGTGTACTGATAAACATACTAAAAGTCCCCGACGGTGGTAGAATTATATCCATTTATGATTGTACTTTGCTGTCAAAAATGTTATAGAAATAGTACACATGTTCTAACCGCGGCAAAACTGGTTGTACATCACGTCCTTTCTCCCTCCCCGTGCACTGGCAACTTCCACTTCGCGAGCGCGCGTCCAATAGTCGCCGCGTCAGGTCGGCGGTTTGGCCAGTAGTCTCGCTACGCTTGTCGAATGTTCGCGCAGCTTTTGTTCGGAAACGTGCCTACGTGTCTAATTTAAGTAAGGTTTTCATTATTTTAAATGCTAACATGACTGATAAATGTGCAATTTGTGAAAAGGACGTGATTAGTGACCGATGTGAGGTGTAAGAAAAAGGTATTTGGGACTTGATAACAGCTAGTAAAAATAGAAGAGATGGAATACATATCCTGCTCAGTGGCGTTAAAAGGGTTATTGTTCATGCCACTTGTAGAAAAAGGTACACACGAAGTGGTTCGATTATCGCTGATCTCAGGCGAACGACATCGGCACCATCGACATCCTCTGCTTCGACATCTGGATTGCGCTCATCACAGCCTTTATTTAATTTCAAATTAAAATGCCTCTTTTGTGCCGAAGCAATAGATGAAGAATTTTATGCCAAAGAAAAAAAGAAACCCAAAGAACGACGCCGCGAGGTATATCCTGTTCGCAGCCTACAGTTTTCTTCTACCATTGTAAATGCAGCCAAAAAGCGGGACGATGAATGGGGAAATAATGTTTTTCGCAGAATTATAAATACCAGTGATCCTGTTGCAGCTATAGCTATGTACCACGTTATTGTTATAAACGTTTTTTATTGACACATGAATCTACTACAGGAAGAACAAGTGGTCGTCCTAATGAAGAATATGTGTCTATTGCCATGAAAGAAATTCAATATTTTATGGAACAAAATAAAGATTGTCAGTTTCCGGGGAAAAACCAACAGTAGAGACGGTGAAGTCCAAACTTAAAGAAATATATGGTGACCGAATATTGATTAGTGCTTTAAAATCACATAACACTGTTATATGTTTTCGCGATATTGGACAGAAAATCCTGAATGAGACATGGTATGATTCACAGTGTAAAGATCCAAACGAAGAACGCCTGCGTATCGTTAGGACGGCAGCGATGATAACTAAACAAGATGTTCAATCTCGAGTATACGATACCAGTCACTATGCTCCCAGTAATACATTCCTTAAGCTCCCAGTAATACATTCCTTAATGACACAGAGAGTGTGATACCCGACACATTGGAGGCCTTTCTGGATTTCCTTCTCGCCCAAAAGAGGGGTGATAATAAGAAAACCAAGAGAAAAATAATTTCATTAGCGCATTCTATTATTAGTATCATTCGACCGAGAAGCTTCATTTCCTCAGTGCTCCACGGAATTGCATTTTTCATCCACAGAAAGTTTGGTGCGAAAAGCTTGATAGATCTTTTAGCTAATTTTGGGTTAGTGGATCTTACTACGATGCTAATATGCTTGAGTTATCTGCAATATATCACCCCCAAGAACCTTTACCTACAGATACTTTTACGCAGTTTATTTTTGATAATGCTGACTTTAATGTGGCCACTTTGGACGGCTTGAACACATTTCACAGCATGGGGGGCATTTTATGCATTACACCTGCGGGATCTGTACCAGTTGGAAAAGAGATTGAAAGAGAAATTGACAAAAGTTTCTACCTCTACACAAACTGGAACGTTAGGGGTCCTGCAACTGCAAATGTTTAACAACCTTGCTAAAAGAGGGTTAAAGCAAATTATGATAGAAGACGTGAATCAACAACATCATCTGTACTAAAATTCTCCTGTACCAAGTCTGTGTGATATGCTATGGATATGTGGCAAGTGGCTTCAGGTACCAAATGTTCCCGAGTGGAAAGGTTTCATGCGGTGTATCCAACCAAATCAGAAATATGATAAAAGTGCAGTTATACCTCTCCCATTCATCACATCACCTCCAAGTGACCACGATACAATATACACAGCTTTAAAATATTTTTTGTCAAGCCGGGAAGAGGGAGAATGGAAACTAAAATATTTTCTTCCCAAGAACTCCAAAAACTTTCATATTGTTGTGCCATTCTTTTTCTTCGCAGTTTTAGCGGTTGCGATACAACCTCAGCCATTTTTAGAAAGGGCAAAGCATTGTTTGCTAAGCTTTTTGAACAAAATCCATTAATAAAGGATATAGCAGCCATCTTCTATGACCCAACGTCAACTCAAGAATCCATAGTAGAAGCAGGAGAGAAGATGTTTTTGACAATCTACCGTGCCCCTTCTAATCAGACTGATCTAAACAGCCATCGATACTCAGTTTTTTTAAAATCTAGCACCAAGCCTAAACTGGATCTTGCTTCGCTGCCACCTACCAAAGGGTCAGCAAAATATCACTCGTTTAGAGTCTACCACCAAGTACAAGAGTGGCTAGGGAACCAACTGCCTCCTGAAATGTGGGGATGGAAGCAAGGATTCGATGGAAACCTGGAGCCAATCACAAACTTAGACCCTCCCGCACCTGACACAGTGTTAAATTCTATTTTTTGCCGCTGCAAGAGTGACTGTTCTGGGAAATGTGGCTGCCGAAAAGCTGGAATTTACTGCAGCCTTCTTTGTAATAGCTGCTTAAGTGCATGTCCCAACGGGGCGCCCGTTGATCTCAATGAAAATGATGTCGATGACAATAATAATATAACAGACGATTAAATACAATATATACATTTTTCGCTTGATTCAAATAAATAAATTTAGGAAAATAACAAAATCACTCTTAGTTTTTCATTTTGTTAAATTTCAACACCCTGTATCTAAAAGTATTGATCATACCTTAAAAATACAAGGTAAAATTTGTATTAAATTTATTTTACTAAACTCTGGTTGATATTCCTGAAGGTTTTACAGATATAAGCAAAAAACTAAAGAAAATTACCTTTCACCCCCTCCCCTATCGCCAGCTCGTCCCCCACTCTCGGGGACTTTTACTATTTTTATCAGGACACCCCAATTGATAGCTATTCCAATTTTAAAAACTACACGAATTATTTCGGCTGATCATCAATTTTCAGCTTAATTTTCCTAGGCTATATATTCAAGTCATTCTTCCTTCCTGGGTTTTTGCACCAGGTCATTTATCTTCTGGACACTTGTGCCGGGACATTTACCTCCCTGCCAGGACATTTTCCTCTTTGGACACCTGAGCCAGAATATTTATCTGCCTAAACACACACCATTTGTTTGAACACCTAGAGAGAGGAAGTGTATTTTGTAAGTGTCAACTGTAACCAAACAATTTGTTTCCCTATAATGAGTTGAAATAAATACCTAATTTGTTATACTGTACAAGCAAACTTACTTACTTAAAGGCTCTAATACTGAACTGAGTAAGTTGAAAATGCAGACGTGAGTGTTTGGTTAATGCTAGACTATTGATCAAATAGATCGAAATTAATCAATTGTCAATAATGTAAAAACTGTTTTCTGAAGTGAAAGGGTTGAAAGTAAATACTCAGAGTGGAGAAAAAATCGATAAAACGTATGAAAAGAAGGGAGGCCAGTCAATTGCATGTTTGCCTTTGCTCTTTTTAACAATAGAACTGTGAAAAAAATCAACTAAGCCATTTATAAAAGGGTGTTTGGCCACAATACCTTACAAAAAACAGCAATGCAAGAAAGTTATAAGAAAAGGTTGTGCGTGACAGACGTTTACAATTTAATTATATTGAATGGTATTTTGAATAAGAATGAAGTGATTTTGCAAACGTTGGATTTCATTTTTAAAATTGCAAATTTCAGGAACCAAAGTTATGATGAACAATAATTTTATTAATATAATAGTGATAACGGATATTTATTTTGAAATGAGTGGTTTTTTCTCCATGACTTAGAAAAACGATATTTAATAATCATTTTACTTGTCATTTCTAGAGTCGGTTGATACTTATAGGACGAGTTGTACCAACAGCCGGCTAAACCTGGTTTATTTAACCATAGGGTTGAATTTAACACAACAAAAGTTTAAACCGGTGCGTGTTGTACCAGTGGTGTTTTAGTGCAGTTTTGTTAATCAATCATTTTGAAAGGTTGGTATCAACGAATTTGAGAAAAATGAACTGTTAGTTTTGCCGGAGAGAAAATTTAAAAGAAGAATTTTTAATGCATTTCTAACCCTCAGGTCCATTTTCTACTGATTCTACTGTTTAAACCAGTAGTTATGTTTTAAACCTTGTTTTAACAATGTTGGTACAACTCGCCCATAGTGAAGTGACTAACTAGGAATCCATATCGTAACGAGATAGTTCGTAACCTTACAAATGATAACGGCCAATTCGTAACGCCGATAATTCGTAACGGCGTCGGTTCGTAACTACAACTATTTGTAACGGTATAATTCGTAACGCCAACATTTAGTTTTTTTTAGCATTACTGGATTTAGACAAAAATGCATTTTGCATACTTTGTATACTTTCCTACACTAAAAATAGTGGTATTTGTTTCAAGACCACTTTTTACATATTTTTGTTAATATAAACTAAAGAATATATATATTTTTTTAATTTTTATTATTATTAATACTCGCTTTCTTGTATGTCTGTCCGGGAGGAACTTTGTATATGGGTTAGAGACTTAAAATTTCCAACATAATTTAGAATTGGATGACAATAAAAGAAAATTATTTTTCGTAAGCTCGATGGCTCAAAACTGACTGGCAAGACACCATGTAATGAAAATGCAATGATGGAAATGGACAGAATGCGACAACTAAGATCCCCAGCACCATGAATGAATTTACTATTTGGACCCTTACTTTGTGGAATCCCTTAATATTACTATTTTGAATGAAACTAACGGTTTCTAATTAATTCCACTATTTAATAAAAAAATTATGATAATAATGAAAGGATATTTAAATAATTATCTATATCCTTCCAAAATTTTTTCATTAAATAGTGGAATTAAGGAGAAACAGTTAGTTTCATTTATTATGTTACGAAGTCACCAACTCAACTATAAATTTTGGCGAATGCGAAGCTCCTGTTTTCTAGAGTCTTCTGGCACGGCAGTGGTTACGGATACGAGGAGCGTGGTAAATTCAAGAACCTCCGAGAATTGAGAAAAACTATATATACGAGAGTTAGTCAGACAGTTAGTTAACAGAATAGTACAGAGTTAGTTCACAGTTCAGACAGTGAATGAAAGAGTGAATAGTTTAAGATAAATAGTGTAATATTAAGTGGTAAAAATAAATTAGTAGACATTCAGTAAAGTGTGTATATAAATTAAATTTAATACAGTGTGTGTTTCTATTAACAAATCAATAGTCATAAGCCATAGTACTATTTAAATAAATAAGAAAAACATTACATGGGTGTCAGGTGTGGGGTAATATAAATAAATAATCACGTAAAAATGGCTAAGAGACTAAGTGGCCTAGAAGTGACGGAACTAAAAGCGGAATTGGAAAATCGCGAGCTGGAAACGTCCGGAAAGAAGAGTGAATTAGTTGAGAGATTGAAACATTTCATTGAACGACGAGGGTTAAACCTTAATCTCGTCAATTTCTGCCAACATTTTCGCTAATTTGGACGAGAAGATTTCCGCTATGGATAGAAGATTTCTACTATGGACGAGAAGATTTCTGCTATGAAGAACGATATTTCTGCCGATATCTTATCAATGAAAAATGACATTGCCGCTGAAGTCGAAAATAAAATTTTGTCTTCAAAATCAGATATTGAGAATAAGATAACAACAATGGATGGGAAAATCCAGGAGTTAGAGAGGAAAATGGCAGATTCAAGAACACAAGACACGCCAGCAGAAGAAAAAAAAGATCGAACAAATAAAACACCGCAAGCCAGAAGCACACCCCAAGATAGAAGATATTGACAGTTTTGCCCGAGTCATGGCCCCAACGTTCGATGGAAGGACGTGGTGGACCAACTATGTTTAAAAGTTTGAAGCAGCCACTAGAGCGAATAATTGTCCGATGCAGTGACCTCAACCATCGCGTCTTGGGGATATGCCTTAGATGTGCTTCAGACGATACCTCTTGAAGAAACGGATGACTTCGAGTAGCAGAAGGAGAGGTTGGATATGCGTTATGGTCAAGAACATCTAGAACACATGTACCAATCCTAGCTGAAGAACCGAAGGCAGAAACGTGACGAAACTCTTCAAGAGTATGCAGTGGATATCGCCCGACTAGTTCGATTGGCTTATCCATCAGCACCGGAAAACATGATGGAATGTCTGGGCATCCAGGATTTTATTGATGGCCTACGTGATCCTGATATGCAGAGGACGCTTCGTTCAGCCCATCCCAAAATATTGGTCGATGCACTAACTGCTGCTCTTGAATATGAAGCAGCCACAAAAGCCTCGTGATATAAAAAAGTTAGGACCATTGAAGAAGGTGACGAAGATAGACCAGATCGTCAACTTGATAAAAAGCATGGTAGACAAAAAGCTGAAGAATATTAGATGCTGAAATTGGGGCGAGCTAGGGAATGTACGCAGTTCGTGTAAGCGCCCTAGGATTCCAGCAAACGAAGAACCACCGACCCAGGATCGTTCCCAAGACTCTCTCATCGAACATCGGGCTGGCGTGAATCACCGAAATGCCGACTCCCTGTCTAGACGGTCTTGCCCAGCAGACTGTTCCCACTACACCAGGGCGGAATCTGAGTAAGCTGCAGTTTCAAGAACTACAGTAGTAGTCAACGAAGAATGGTCACCCACCAGGATCAGAGAAGATCAGGGCAATGACCCTCACCTAAAGACGATCCAGCAATGGAAGGAAGAAGAACGGCGACCTACCTGGCGAGAAGTGTCAAGATTTTACCGACACTCAAGGCATATTGGGCTCAGTGGGACTCCCTTGTCCTGGAAGAAGGTCTGTTGAAACGAATCCTTGAAATTGATGATGGTTCCGAAAATAGAACACAGTTGGTTATCCCGAGAATGAGGGTAGCTGAGGTACTGAGGAAGTTACACGACAGTCCATTAGGAGGTCATCTTGGACTGAAGAAAACCCTCCAGCGAGTCCATGAAAGGTTTTATTGGATGAACGGCTCCGACGATGTTAAGGACTGGTGTAAGAAGTGTACGACTTGTGCTACGAGTAATGGACAACATCGCAAGAGAAAGGCACCCATGAAACAGTATAATGTTGGAAGCCCATTCGAAAGCATTGCTTTAGACATCGCTGGACCATTTCCGACGACAGAAAATGGTAGTAAATTCATTCTGGTTGAGATGGACTAGTTCACAAAGTCGGTAGAAGGTTACGCGATCCCGAATCAAGAGGCCACAACTGTCGCGGATGTATAGGTGAAAGAATTAATCAGCCGATATGGAGTGCCCTTGGAAGTTCACAGCAATCAAGGAAGAAATTTAGAAAGCCATATATCTCAGAAAATATGTGACAGGCTGGGAATGGAGAAGACCAGGACAACGGCGTCAGATAGAATGGTCGAGAAAATGAACAGGACCCTTGAAAAATACCTGTCCAAAGTAGATTCCAGCCACCAGTATCTTTCCCTATTTGCATTGGCTTATCGAACTGCCATGAGTCCACAGGTCAAACACCTGCGAAAATCCTATTTGAACGCGAAATGAGGCTTTTTTGTGACCTGGAATTTGGTTGTAGACCTGGAGAAGATCTAGCAAGAGAACATTACGTGATCCTGTTGAGAACAATGGACAATGTGCACTTCATCACCACCAATGTGCACCATCCAATTGGTTCGAACGAATCTTCAAGTTGCCAGCGACGAAATGAACAAATGGAACAGCACGCAGGCCACAGAAGGCAGCTTCAAAGAAGGGGACAAAGGATGGTTACACAACCTGACGGGGAGAAAAGGGTTTCCTCCAAAATTACAAAAATCTTGGAAGGGTCCGTAGTTGATCAAGAAGAGGATCAATGCCGTCATCTATCACATAAGTAAGATGCCCAATGGAAAACCGAAAGTAGTCCACCAAATCCGACTAGCGCCATTCGAAGGAGACCATGACAGAGAGAAAGGAGTAAAAAATGGAACATCATGCAGGCCATAGAAAGGGACAAAGGATGGTTACACAACTACACAACCTGACGGGGAGAAAAGGGTTTTCTCCAAAATCACAAAAATTTTGGGAGGGTCCGTACTTAATCAAGAAGAGGATCAATAACGTCATCTATCGCATAAGTAAGATACCCAATGGAAAACGAAAGTAGTCCACCAAAACCGACTAGCGCCATTCGAAGGAGATAGAGAGGAAGGAGTGAACCATATCCGGGAAGATCCTGACCCTGCCTTCGAAGAATTCATGGGCGCATATGGAGGTACCAGTAAAGCTAGATTTGGAGTCACTACTGAGCAACGAAAAGATTTGTTCACGCTCCCGGAAGATTATTCACTTGCACACCACATCAACCAGTATCAAAAACGCACGAGGTTTGACAACCGTCTTTCGAAAGAAGTTTGGGCATTTAGAAAAACTTGCAGAACAGATTTCAACCCCTGGCAAGTCACTGAGACTCAAACACAATTCAACTAAGATCTCCAGCACCATGAATGAATTTACTGTTTGGACCCTTACATTGTGGAATCTACTCATATCAATGTTATGAATGAAACTGTTTCTAATCAATTCCACTATTTAATGAAAAAATTATTTATTATTCATATCCTGTCAAAATTTTCACATTAAATAGTGGAATGAATTAGAAACAATAAGTTTCATTCATAACATTACCATGAATGAAGTTACATATTGATAATTTTCAGATACAAAAAATAATATTGACTTTTATAATCTTTTAAAATAAAAAATTACTATTGGTCGCTTCGTTCTTTTAGTATTTAATGAGTAATCGAATAGTGCAAAAATGTATCTTTATTTCCACAAAATGGACTATAAAATGTAGCAGGTTTTGAGAAACTTGAATTTTATTTCATTTCATGAGGTTTCAGAACAAGCAAACTTTTTATCATTTTTTCACTAAAACTACAAGTAAAAATGTTTCTCCTCTTGAGCACCCCATCCTGTATAAGTTTCAGTACATTGGAATTGATAGCGGGGTAAATATTATAACGATAAATGGCAGATTTCAATTGATACCAAATATGTTCTATAGAATGAAATATACATTGATATGGTGAACGCCTTGAAACTGTATACTCCGAATCCTTTCTATAATTATCACAGACGTATTCCTTTTTTATCGAACATGTAGTTTTGAATTGTTTTTTTGCGTCGTTTTACGATAGAGTTGTGCCCAACTGCACACTATGGTTGCATAATAATTACGCTACTTGGAATTTGCTCGAAATAAGCTAGTTTTTTAAATAAAACTTGAAATAAACCTGCAGTGTTGTCCTTGGGATAATCCAAAGGAGAATATTTTATGTTTGCAGCAGCCAAATAAAGTGCATTTAAAATCAATCAGTTTTCAGTGCCAGCATAAAAAATCGTGTTCCTTTTACCTCTATCTGATGGCGCTTTTACTTTGCATTTATCACTTGACCAACCCAAACTCTTCTGTATGTATGTGCCGAGCACGGTTTCATCCAAGTAGATAATTGACTTTTCCTGGTCTCTATATTCCAGTAGCCATTTCTGAATTCTACTGGAATCCATTGAAACTTTTTTTATTTATAAACTTTTTGTTGTATACACTTCCATTACGTTATCCTGTCGCATTCAATTCCGGTTCCATCTGTATATAGGCTCTTTATTATACTATCCAATGTAGGTACATTTTATTCCTCGTAGATCTTGTAAATTTTACGCCGTATTACCTCCATCTATCTTCAAGAAAATGTCAGTATCGCTTCTTTCTTACCCACTTAAGTAGGACTATTCACAATTTTCCATTAAGTTCTTGTTGATATTTTCGTTAATGTTGCCGTTTCTTCTACGCCGCTTGCTTGCTAACATTACCACGTTCAATAAGGGCTCAGCAAATATTGTTTATTATTTTGTTGGTATCCGCAGATGAGTCTTTTCTGCCTATCGCTAGTACATCTAATAGTTTTGGGCTGCTAAAGCTCATATTCTGCCCTTGTGACATAATATGCTATTCTTTTTATCGACTGTAAATAATGGAATTTCTTGCACTAAACTCATTTCAGATCAATTTGTAAAAATTAATTGTTTCAACCCTTACTACTTCCCCCATTACACCTCGTGATAATGGAAGAAGCAAGGATGGGGTTATTTAGGCTGCCAAACAACTTGAGCTATATTTAATATACAGTATCCGCCAAAATAAACAGTACCGAAAATAAAAATAAAAATTAATTTTTAATTTCTGTAATGTAAGTGTTCAAAATGTTCACCATTTCGACGCAAACAAGCTTCATATCGATTTTGTAAGTCAATAAACATATTTATAAAAAGTGGTTGATGTAACTGCCGAAAAATATTTCTTTCCCGTAGTTCGGCAATATTCGCCGGCGGATTTTCCGAGTGAAATATTTTGTCCTTCATTATGCCCCAAATGTATGCGTCAGGTGGCGTCAGATCAGGTGAATGAGAAGGATATTCGAAGTCTGTTCCCCGAGAAATTATTCTATTTTCCGAATGAACGAAAATAATGCTCTACCAAAAACACTTTTTCTTCCGTTGTTAGAACCATTTTTAAATCAAATTTAACTGCAGCGTACTATTAATATATCAACTAATGACAATTAAGTCAAATATGACAAATCCATATTACATAAACAACTCCACAGCACTCTCTGTTTCGGTACTGTTTATTTTGGCGGATACCGTATATGTTGAGAAAAGTGCGTCGAGCGCCTTCCATTGGTTGCAATGGTAAATGATGTTGCAATTGATTTCCAGTATTAGCAACAGTTTGTTTTAAATATGTTAAGTATTATGTACTTTTTATTAAAATTGTAAGAATGTCACAATGGAAGTTTTTTCGCAATCTGTAATAATTATTTCCAATAAGATATTAAAACCAGTTCCAGCAGAATCAATTCCACTGAGCAGAAAATCCCAATAGGTTATGGGCCCAGGGACACGCATGAAATGAAAACGGAACTGTTGTCGGCGAAGTCGAAAACGTGACATAATAAGTTTTTTTGACATATTCGAAAAGATGGAGTTTTCGTGAAGGTAGTGATTCAAGAAAAATTCAATAAAACCGAAAATTGAGTGATAATCATAACCCGACCTTTAAAATAATTGGTTAAAATTGGCCAGTGTGAAAATTCCAAACCACAATAATATTGAATAGATGAGGCAGTTTTGACATAGTTGAAGGCTCCAGACCTAGATCCTCGCAAACAGGCGACGACCTGACAAAATGGCTAAGAGACGATGCTAAAGCACAAGAATGGAACAGGGAATGATGGCAAAAGCTTCTCATTTCAATTCCACTACTCAGTGTAAGATTTTATCTCTCAAGTTGAGAAAATGAGAACTAAATTAAAAACAGCAGGTGAAACCCTATCAGACGGGATGATTATGACAAAAATATTGATGTCTTTGCCCAAAAAATATAAACATTTTCGCACTGCGTGGGAGTCTGTTTTATTAGATAGCCAAACGTTGAAAAAGTTAACGTCGAGGCTGTTAGAAGAAGAGAGGTGCAAGTTCCAAGAAGGTTCAAATTCACTTGGTGCAATAACAAATAATAAAAATTAAATGAAGATACGATGTCATATTTGTACTAAGGTAGGACATTTAGCCATAAACTGCTACTTCAGACAACAACGTAAATAAATCTGAACATACAGAAACCAGGAATAAAAAATTTTGTATTTACTGCAAAAAGCCAAATCATACAGTGGAAATGTCATGGTTGGAAAAAAGAAAAGAAACTACAAATACGAAAAAAGAAGAAACAGATACAAACGCTTTCCTAGCTTGTTCAATCCGAGAATTAAACAAATTAAGAATAGGTGACTGGTGTTTAGACTCTGGTGCCAGTGAGCATATGTGCTGGGACAGAAGAAGTTCGAAACCATAAACAAAACTAAAATAAACAAAAGGGTACAAGGCGGAAATGGTCAAAAGTTGGAAGTGGAAGGCACTCGAAAAATTTCGCTGTGGGCCTACAATGGTAACAAATCAATAAAAACCACCTCTCCGATTTACTATTTGTACCAGGGTTACAATTCAACTTTTTATAATTTTTTATTTTCTATTTGGGCGATTCTCTATAACCTCGTTATCGGCTGTCCCGACCGTTTTTTTCAAAAAGTTGTATAATTATTTACCTAAAAAAAATCACTCCTAATGAAACTTTAGCCCCGAAACTTTACGGGCCCATTGTTTTTAGAACCATAACTATTTTAATTTTTTGTTTAGACGCGATAGAAGCTCTAAAAATACAGTCCCCTGGCTGTCCCCATCACTGTATTCCCGCCTAGAAACAAGATTTACGAAGAAGTTATTGAAACTACACACATTTGGCAGTTGATATAATAATAAAAATAAGAAAATTAATATTATTTTCGTAAAACAAGGTCTCATTACGCATTTTATTATATTAGTAAACACCTGTAAGCTTTGTCCCCAGAATTTCCTTACAGTCTTCTGACAAAAATTTGAATCCATAATAAAAAAAACTGTAATATTTACAAACGATTTTTAAGAGAGGAACGAAACGCAATTATTGTGAAGTTGGCAACCTTGCCGAATGCGAATGCATATCTAAATTGATCGGTAGATTCTTAAAAAACTATTTTATATCAGTTTTGTAAATATTGTGAAATCTAACCTAAATACACAGTCCCCTGGCAACAGTCCTCTGCCTGAAAATGCTGCAGGGGACTGTTTTACACAACAGGGGACTGTGTATTCTGCGTATTGGTTATTGTTTTTATGTATTGTTTGTGTAAATTTATCCGCTAGTCTGTTTTATTATTGTAAGAATCATCAAAGTATCATTGCTTCGCATTATTTTCCTTTATAAACTTATATTATTTTACACAGGCCGATTGAACACACATGATATGGCTCCTAAAAAGAAAAAAATATCCCGAGAGGAATTACTACAGAAAAAGAGAGAAGCAGAGCGACTACGATACGAAAGAAGAAAAAATTACCCTGAAAAGAGGGAACAAATGAGAGAACAGGAGAAGTTGAAGTAACAAAAGAAGAAAGAAAAAGGTTTGCGAAAATTAGTAAATGACATGACAACTCGTGAGCACAGAGCTGCCTCAAAGAAGTGGAAAGAATATACTATATATATATAGTACTGTATACCGAGCAAAAAGACTAAGACGGAGAATCGTCACTAATACTTTTGCCGTTATCTGATCCAGAAGCAGATACTCCGCCTACAAGACCCGCCACTCCAGTTCCAGTTCAAATAACTCCAGCTCCAAGCCCAGCAGTCTCCAGTCTGTAGCAAAGAAAAAAAGAAGCCACAAAGCGGCGAAAGAAGTTTAACAGAGAAAGAAATGAAAATATCGCACGTTTAGAGAGACAACTTGAGAAGTACAAAAAAAGATTAGCGAGATTTAATAGTAAAAACAAAAAGATCGTTGAAGATACACCTAAGACAAAGATTTTGAAAATCTTAGAGGAGTCTGATCAAAGAAAAGAAGTAGTCAAGAAAGCATTGTTTGGCGACGTCATTAGTAAGCAGTTGAAAGAAAATTATTCCACATTAAAACGTACCAAAGAGAGACAAATCTTCAAAAAGGTTGTTACTGGCAGTGATGTACAAAAGTACAGGCACGGGATACCTAAAGAAATGAAGTCAATGTCTAGACCTGGAAAAAAATCTAATCTCAATGGCTTAGATGTACCTGTAGCTAAACGATGTAAAATACCTGATAGTAATAAACGAGCTATTCAGAATTTCTTCGAACATGATAGTAATACCCGTATGGGCGCCGGTTAAAAAGAATTTATAACTAGAACATCTTTGAAGAAACAGGAGAGATATCTTCTTGACACAGTTTTTAATCTTTATTAAAAGTTTATTTGTGGGCACTTAAAAATTAGCTACCAAACATTTTGCCGACTCCGTCCATTTTGGGTTGTGAAACCAAACGCTCAAAACCGCGATACGTGTCTTTGCATAGTTCACAGCAACATAGACATGAAGCTTACAACAATCACGTTGCAGGAAGATCTATGTTGCGACCGGTATAATGTGAATTGTTTGGCGAGATCATGTCATACTTGCCTTGATAAAAACCTGAAATACAAAGAATTTAATAACAGAAATGTCATAAAATATGGTTTCCGAAAGGCAACAAATCCGAGATTTTAAGTCTATAAAGCCCCGACTGGTGACTAAATATTTGAAAAAAACATTTGTCGGAACAACGTGCAAAAGAACAACTGATTTTGTTGTTAATTCTAGAGGCGACAACAACAATATCGTTCAGTTTGTTAAAGTAATCCAAGAGCGACGTCTTGGCATCACATGTATTGCAATCGACGGTAAAGACTTCCAGGCAATGGTCGATCAAGTTGAAGAGGAAGCGGCCGATCAGAGGGGTTTTAAAGGCACTTTAAATGTGCATCAGGTCCAGCACCATCCTCGGCCTTCCAACTAAATGCAAAACACTTATAATGAAACGCATCAGCTGCTTTTGCAACAGCATCGAATCTTGTGAGCAATATAAGATTGGCAGTATCAACTTTCCTGTAAAACCTAGATAGACAGTAGAAGAAGTGTTTACAGAGTCTGAACCGGAAGATCTTGAATCTGCTAAGCCTGAATTGAAACCTACACCAAACAAGATTGGATGATGTTATAGCAGGAACGAGTGGCATTCGGAATTCATGTTACAATACAGGAGATTACGTCCTTGTAAAATATCCAGTTGAAAATGTAGAATATAGTTATGCTGCCGTAATTAATGATATTGATGAAGATGAAGACGATGTACGTGTTACTTTCCTCAATATTTGTAACCAAAAAGTACAGATCTTTAGAATGGATGATAATGACATTTCGGAGGTGTCATTTGATCGACTGGTCCAAAAGTTGGATAATTCTAACTTGATTTTGAAGGGAAATAGAATATTTTATCAGTTTTCTACTCAAGTAAACGTCTTCGAGCGCTAACTTTTTAAAATGTTAAGTTCATTGTGATTGAATTTTTTATGTGCCTTTTTGATTTAGAAAGATCCTTAGGATTTTATTTGAGATCTCAGTTGAAATATCATATATTTGAGAGAAAAGACTTTTCTAATCAACATATTAATAATAGTAAGCATTTCAATGAATACTGCATAAAGCATTTAATGATTGATATTATTACAATAAGACTATGTTTATCTCAGCAAGTACAAAATGTTTCTATACTATATTCATAAAGAAGAGAGAGTAATAAAAATGCAAATTTGGATAAATTTTGTACTGAGAGATCAATCACTTTTTCTTCTCTTTCAAAAATTTTCTAATGTACCTCAGGTAAAAATCCTTTATTTTTATACACCTCACCCTGTGAGAATACAATAGAACCCAAAACCGAGAACAATAGAAGGCAAGGGATAAACTATTTTCATAGGCGCCGCAGTTGGGGGAAACCGTGGTATATAGGTATTAGTAAAGAAAATAGTAAATGTGTAAAGTTCTATGGAATTTATTAAAACAAATTACTTTATTAGTCACCAACTTATCCACTGTCAATGTTTTATAGTCTTTTCGCAGAACATCGAACACACTAAGAACTTTTTGTTTTTCTCTAAGCGTTAAAAGCGCATGACTTTTATTTGTACTCGGAGTAGAGGCCATATTTTTTCACTTTCTAGATACACAAACTGCACACACTTTAAAAGTTAAAACTATAACAACAAGCAAAGCAGATTTGTAGTCAACTTTAATATTTCGGAACCATTTTATAAGTACCTATAATACCAGGAAGAAACAAAATATGCTAATAATCTAAAATTCTTAAAATCCTATATATTATTGCTACTTGGACGCATCCCAACTCGTGCCCACTAATCCCTTAAAAGGTACAAGAGTAAAGGTCTCAATAATCTGTATACCTAACTCGTGCTCGATTGAAAAATTTACCTGTTCAAATTACGTTTTATTTCGTAATTGGGAGGGTTAAGAGCTGCTCTATAAACATGTCGATTCGCGAAGTATCAAGTCAACGTGGGAAAATACTATTAATTGTAGAACAACACAAATTTAATCAAAGCAGCAAAAAGTTAACATCTGGAGAAATTAAGTGGGTGTGTGTGAATAGAAAGTGTAACGCATATTTTCGGACAATCGGTGATTCTGGTGGTCGTGTAATAACAGAAAAAGTGTTAACTCATAATCATCCTGCAATAGAAGAAAACATTATCCAAAGACATATAGTGAGTGCATCTGCTAAACGAAAGGCCTTTGATGACATTTGTGAAAAGCCTAGCAAAGTTATTCGAAAATGTTTTGAATCCAATTTAAATGAACTTAAAATGAATGATTTAAATTGTATAAAAAAAACAATTTATTATGAAAAACGTAAAAAGTTTCCAAAACTTCCATCAAATGCCGAAGAGGTGTTTGAAGTTTTAAACAATATCAATACACGCACTTTACAAGATGAGAACTTTGTACTTATAAACGATGTTGGATTAAATTTAATTGTATTTTGTACTGAAACTAATTTGAAATTTCTCTGAGAGTGCACTACACTTTACATGGATGGGACGTTTTCGTATTGTACAAAGTATTTTTTACAATTGTTTACAATCCATGGCCTACGTAATGGACATTACATACCACTTGTTTTTTTGTTTATTGCGAGATAAAAAAGAAGACACCTACAAAAAATTATTTCGCAAATTAATTGATACGTGTAAGGATAAGAATTGGAATCTACTGCCTGAACAAATAGTAATTGATTTTGAAATCGGCATTCATAATGCTACGCGATTGATTTGGAGTGAAGCTAGATTGATAGGCTGCCGATTCCATTTAAGTCAAGCATGGTGGCGAAAAATTCAAAATTTGGGACTATCGTCGGAGTATAAAAACAAAGAAAGTGATATTGGAAAATGGTTGCGTTACTGCTTTGGAATTATGTTTTTGGACCCAGATTTAGTTAGCGACTTCTTCGTTTTTGAACTTATGGAAGAAAAGCCCAACGACGAAAGATTGTGTGCGTTTGCTGATTATTTAGTGGAAAACTATATATCGGAAGAGGCTCGTTTTCCTCCTAATATATGGGCAGAAGCATCAGCTAGTATACACAGAACCACGAATGCACGTGAATCATTTCACAGCCATTTAAATAGTTCATTTTATAATGCACATCCCTCATTATTTGTTTTCGTTGAGGTATTGCTAAGAATTCAGGAAGAGACTTACATTAAATGTAACAGTGTAGACAATACTAAAATCGTGAGAAATGCAACAAGGAAAAAACATGATTTCCTAAAAAAGACTATAGATAATTTTAAAAATAAAAAGATATCAACATTTACTTTCGTTAAAATAGTATCATGGTATAATAGTATTAATAATATGTAGGTAGTTCTAAGTTTTTTATGTGCAATATATTTAATTAATACGTTTCATAGTAGTTTTATTTCAAATAAATGACAACTGTATATGTAGGTCTTGAATATTTAATTATAATAAATAAGAATTAAAAACCGCAGTTCCGATGCACCCGGGCACGAGTTGGTGTATTAATTTTCTACCTGGTTTTTGAACGGGCACGAGTTGGTCAGTGATTTTCGGGGCCAGGTAATAACGGGCACGAGTTGGGAAACGCCGTTGCTACTTAACCCTCACTTAAACTTAATCCTCTAATTATGCACCGGAAACGATTATAATGGCATTATCTGCATACCTACGTATTATAGTGCAAAAACAGAACACGCTTAATAAACAATTTCTCTATTAGGTTGAAATATAACATATATTTTTAACTACTGTCTTTTTTCAATTTTTTTTTCAAATTTAAATGTTGGCAAAACACCTACGCCAATGATACGCTCGACAAAATGGGCTTTTCATCGTTTTATTACTCTCTCTTCTTTATGAATACACTTTAGCACTTAAGGTTAATTTTTGTTATGAATGTTTAAATTCTAATAATTAGATTAATAATAGTAGGTATTTCATTTAATGATTAATATTATTTAATAATAAGACTTTATGTTGTTCTCAGTGTGTACAAAATGTTTCTACCACTTATGGTTAAATTTTTGATATGAATGTTTAAAGAAAGTTATATTTTGTATTCATTTTTTATAAAGAAACTAATGATTATTGATGCGAAAATATGTCATAAAAACAATAAATGTTTGATTAATGTTAAATGATTTTTTTAAGTACAGTTCTCTGACTCACTCAACAGCCTCCTGTCACGTTAAAAACAGTCTCCTGATGCCTCAAACAGTCCCCTGTTATGATAGATAATAGTTAATGTTCTTCGAAATAGGACACGGTTTTTTGGCCAATGGCAAAATAATTGCCAGGACAGCATTTGTATGGGACCTGTACGAACTTACAGAGAAATGCCCATTTATCTATCAATTTCAAATCAATGTGAGTGATTAGTGTGAGTCAAACCTGGTAAGTTCCTTATTAACTTCCATAAACTACATCCTACATCAAAATAAACGAAAATAATTATCCAGTGCGCTCTTACCAAATTTTTTGAAAAATTAATATGTATCTTTTCCACTGGATTAAATCGAGTTTGCAGTTATCTATTTGTTCCAAATCAATGTTTGAGCAGAAAGTATAGTGTCAAACCTGGTAATTTGCTTATTTTTTTCAATAGACTACATCAAAATGGAAAAGTCATTATCCCTTGCGCTCTCACCAAATTCATAAAAATCTAGTATGTGTCTTTTTTATATTCTTATTTTCGACTGTATAAATAAAATTTCCAGCTATATATTCATCCTATGGTAAGTGTAGAGTCTAACTTGGTAACGCGCCGATTAACTTTTACCCTACATTAAAATGGAGATAAATCAATATCCCTTGCGATCTCACCAAATTTTCAAAAATCCAGTATGTGCAAGTTTGAAACTTTTTCAAATTGATTGAAATTAATAAAAGTTTCAGCCAGCCACGTACAATGATAGAAACTATGAATAATAATCAGTATATTTCTTTCACTGACAATTTATAATATTCAAACCAACTAAAACAAAAATAACACAGAATAGAAATTAATAAGATATAATAAAGTAGACGCAGATAATTTGTTGAATTATCATTAAATGATTTCAAGTTATCATTGTATCAACAAATAGAAAATGTCAACTCCTTATCATACTTCCTACTCGATTTATTACAAAAATATGTTGTTTACCCAATAACCTAATGTATAAAATCATCTACGTGACAGAGGAAGTAAATGACCCAATACGTTAACAACTTCCAGTTCCGTTTTTCAACAATATTTTTTGTGCTACACAATAACTCATATATTCTACTGTCGCAATCATCTAAATAAAGTGGGTCATTTCAATATAAATAAATTATATTATTATCTATAGATTTTGTATATAGGGAGGTCCCGAACCATAAAATATTATTTACTTAATTACAGTTAACTGTAAATAATTGTCATATTAGTAAAGCGTGATATATAGACGTCAAAAAATAATAGTTCAATACTATTAAACGCTTTAAAAATTAGAAAAATTAATTTCCAAAGAGCAGACCGTCCACTAAGAAGCAACAACTACTTCTCGGGCTATATGCTCCGACAGACATTGAATTACACTTCTAAAGTAAACGGGGTTGGTATATCTGTTAAGATAGAACCAACCATTCTGGTTTGCGATTAGAAGGAATAACATCACTTGTGGACCGGTTTCGGCGTATTGCGCCTCATCAGCACAAGGTAGATTGAGTCCATGGTATTAGTATAGATCGTGTTATTCGATTGTGTTTGCTTTTATCTGCTGGATAGTCGCCACAAGATCTACGCGGAAAAAATAATCCAGGCAACTCCAAACCAGTTGGCCTTATTGATTTGATTGTTTCTCATATTGCATCATTTCCCATTAGGGAAGCGCTCTACAGCAATCGAGATTATAAGTATTTAAGCTAAAAGCTTGATATTAAAGCGATGCACAATTTGTCTTTATGCAAGTATCCCAACACTGTTGTTTCGCCATCAGGAGAGAGTATTAAAATTATCGAAAACCAGTAAACCATGGGCGTACATTTATAGAATTATATTTATAAAGATAGATAGATCCAAAATGTGGCAAGACAAAAATATTCAGACATCACGTCAAGCTTTTATGGAAGGATTATCCACTGGAAGGTAGTCTCATATTTGCATAAAAAAACTGGTGATTACCATGAGGATATTGATTCAGATGTATTCGAAGAATATTTCGAGCAAATAATAAAGTTCATTCCTAAAGGGTCAGTGATAGTAATGGATAATGATAGTTATCACTCACGGCAAATTGAAAAAATTCCTACTTCGTCATGGAACAAACCTCAGATCGTTGAATGGTTAAGAAAAAGAAAGATTGTATGTAGTGAAGATTTACTTAAAGTTGAGTTACTTCAGGAAGTTCAGTTGAATAGACCTCCTGTACGATACGCAGTTGATGAAATTGCAGCAGCACATGAAATTATTGTGTTGCGCCTTCCTCCCTATCACTGTGAGCTCAATCCAATTGAGCTCATTAGGGCGCAAGTTAAAGGAGATGTAGCTCGGAAAAATAAAGCTTTTAAGTTGAACGATATTTGGAAACTGCTGGAAATCTCTATAAAACAAGTAAATGCTGACTATTGGGGAAAATGTATTAAGCATGTAATAAAAGAAGAAAAGAAAATGTGGGAGATGGACAATATTCTACAAGTGACATTAGATGGACAACCCCTATTTACAGACGTAATACCTGTAACATTTGTTGTTAACAATAGTAGTTCCGATAGCGATGAAATTCTCTGTGAGTAACTATTTCAAGATTTTGTAATCACATGAATAAATTTAAGAGGTTGTATTAAATTATTTTTCATTTTGACAAAAACTAATATTTTTACTTGAAGTTTGGTGAAAACTTGACATAATTTTTTGTTAAAAAATATTCTAAACTTTCTGAAATATTCAGGTTAATTTCATGTCACTATCAATAACTTTTTTAGCCATTAAAATCTGTTGGTTTGATTATGCCAAATAAAGTAATTTGTCAATATACATATAACTACTTAAAAATGTAGTTTTATCTTACCCCTTTTATTGAACCACGCTTATGCAAGGATTATTGACCAGTTTCTCGGCGATTGCAAAAGGGTCGTCTATTGTTATATCAGGTATACTGGTCGGCACCGCTAAACTAAAAGAAATTTGTTAGTGCTTTATGGTAAAAATTTGCAAATATACTGATTTTTTTTGGGCCACCGCTGCTGTGGTTTGCATACATAATTAGGTTTTATTACTCTCTTCTGATGGCGAGAGAACGATAACGTAAAATATTCATTATATTACAATGTTTTCAAAGAAAAATCCAGTTTAAGTGTTGGAAGACCCCAGGTCGACACTTACTGTAAATGTGAGGAACTAGCAGTTAAAATAAAATCCAAAGAATTAAATGACAATGTTAAACGAGTGGATAACTGAAAAGACTGCTCATCTCAGACGTGCTAAAAAGTTTCATTCAAAAATGGAAACCTTGAAAGAACATTATCAAGATGACCCCAGTATGGCAATAATAGCTATTGACTATATGCGAAATATATTTTTGCCCCAGATCCCCGTTCAAGAGACTTTTTACCTTTATCAACTCATAGTCTCCGGTTTTGACATACATGACGTTAAGACGAGTAAGGCATATTTTTACATATACCACGAAGGAACGGGGAGAAGAGGTCCCAATGAAGTCTGCTCATTTATTGCAAATTACATAGAAACCTTTGTTAAACATTTACATGTGTTTATGGATGGATGCACAGGACAAAATAAAAATCACACAACTGTAAGAATGTTTGCTACATTAACAAAAATAGGGCGGTTTAGGATAGTTAATCAGTATTTGCTAATACGTGGTCATTCATTCCTGCCCTGTGTCAGGGACTTCGGAGTAGTAAAAAGATCCCTTAAGAAACATGATAGAGTTTACACACTTAAGCAGTACACCGAACTCTTCATACTGGCGTGTCAACAGAACAAGTTTAAGGTGCATCTCATAGGAGATAACAGTATCATTAAAGATTTTAAGTCTTGGTGGCCCAGATATTATAAAAGAAATTGTCAAAGTATAGCCCATGTAAGGAGTGAAAGAGTTCCATTCAACATATCCAAGTTTATGCAGTTTTCGTTCGACGACAACCGTAAAGGGACGGTTACAGCATACGACTACATAGACGGATTATTGACTTATTCGTTTCCTATCGGTAAAAGACATTCAAGACTTTGCACAGAACCAGCCTACATATTAAAGTACCTAATTAGGATTAAAAAATGGATAACATTAAAAAATTCGTAAGCTACCTACCGGATAATGAAGAAATTAAAAGATTCTACGAAGAGATTTTTCTATGGCCAACCGTACATGGTAAATAGGAGGAGAAGTTTCATAATATTATATTTCTCATGAGTTTATTCAACATCGTTTGTACTTTTTTTGAATAAATAAATCAAAAATTTATTTGAGAAAGTCGACATGTCCATTTTTCAAACTCCACTTTTTGTTGACTTGCTTTTATAATATTTTTGCTTCTTTGTCAAAAACTGTTTAACTACTTCACGTTAATATTTATTAATATCTAAACTAAAAAAATTACACCTTTCAATAGACAATAGACAGTTTTTTGTAATTTTCTCAAAAATAGGTCTATGGCACTTATCTGGTTTCTCGAATAAGTAATTCGATTGAAAATTATAGCTCTGGTATTTATTCTCTTAAACCACTTTCATTTAATCTAACAAATTATCACGAAACGTACCTATGCTATTAAAATGATCAATTTAGTTAATATAAGGTCTGTGCCCACAACTAGTGAACAACAAGTTAACTTTCGCCTAACTGATTGCAATGGTCGACTTTTCTCTTAGTAAAGACGGCCCAGCATCTTTTACAAGAGTAGCAAAACTTACATCTGCCATCTGAATGTGAATTCCAATATAGCTATCATATGGCATTAACATTGCTTGATTTTGCAGTTTAGGTACGGATTAAAATGAAATTGAAAAGGCGCCATTTTAATCCGCAAAAAAATAATTAATACAAACTTAGTGGTGTCCTTGGAAGGACGAAACGTCGTAATCAAAATATAAATATGGGAAATTGAATTTATAGAAAGTTGTTTCAACGAGTTTTTGAAAATCTCTCAAAATTACCTTACTCGCAAAAAAAAAGAAAAGGAGAAATTTCGGTTTTTGTTGGATATATCCGCAACCAGTCGTAATATATCTCGGATTACTTGGCATCATTGTATTGCTACTTACGCAAATTTTGTCTTATTCAACCGACCGCGTATGTTTTTCGGTATAGGAGATTCCTGTAGTGGGAATTAAAATCCCTCCCTCTATATACAAGGATATAGAGGAGGAGGAGGATATAGATATTTCTGTATACAGATACATGCAAAGAGAAACGGAACATAGGGATTTTAAGCATTGTATCAGAACTGCTTTTGAACTAGTCGACCAACATCCAGCTTCAACAGATTAAAAACACGATTATTACAATCCTTTATTTGGACACCTACAACATATCGTACAATTCCCACCACTCCGTATTCTCAACTGTGGGCGGTCCTTAATTAGCGTCAGAATGTACACCCTTAAGGAAAAAATTAAAATTTTATCGTAGTATTTTGGAGGTCACTCGATTAGAGAAATATTAAATTTATTCGTTGTTGTTTTTGAAAACCGACCAGCGCCTTCACAGTCTACAGTTGATCGAATAATTCAAAAATTTCGTAATTGTAAATGTTTACAAAACTGCAACAAATGCAGTAATCTCGGTCAACCACCTGTAAGGCAAATGAGTGAACAACGAATAAATAGAAAAATCGATGTTTGTGGTTGAAAATAGTGAACCATGTTCGAGCAGAGAAGTTGCTGAAGAAGTAAACATGAATCAAAGTACAGTTCGACGTATTTTAAAAGGAAATGGGTATCGGTGCTATAAGGTTCAAACTACACAAGAGCTATTTCCCGACGACAATATTAAACGGATGGAGTTCTGTGAAGAGATGATGGAAAAAGAAAATTCAAAAAATAATTTTTTAATTAACGTTTTATTTATAGGTGAATCGATTTAATGTGTGGACGGGAATTTTAGGTGATTACATCATAGGTCCCTTTTTTATTGAGGGAAACCTTGAATATCTCCAAACCACATTTCCTAACCGCGTTATATCCACAAATAGTACTTCAATTAATAAAGAGAATTTAACAATTAATTTTTCTGTCCTCCGGCCGGAAAGCATCAACTTTCGGGCCGCCGCGCTAAACGAAGTTGCCGCTTTCCGGCTCCGTCGAACAGAAAAATAATATACACACCTCGGCCAGTAAGTAAGAAAGCCTCAGATCACATGTTTGTCGACCTCAGCTTGTGATCTGAGACATTTCTTACTTTTCTGGTCTTGGTACGTAATATACTAATTCGATTTGAACAACATAAAACGTAAGCATATTGTTTCAATATGTAGCGACGTTTACTACCCCCATCAAATAATTATTCGATACTAAATCGCAGTTCGCACACACATCGCACATAACTAGCAAATTTTGGAAAGATAAGGGGCGGGGTTTCTTACAGTGGTTCTGAACCCAGCTGACTAGCTAAATATTTTATATTCATTGAAGTGAATTCATAGAAATGTTTTGTTGGTGGACTATTTAGATCGGAGAATACATTATAATCCTGTGTTCCGTTTCTCTTCGCATGTATCTGTATATTACTTGATAATTTGAATTTGATTATAACTTCATCAAAATACTCGTGCGATGGAAATAGTATATTTACAGTTCAGTTAACTGTAGAAGAAAAAATAGCGAAGTGAAAAAAAATTTGGACGTTATGGCGAAGTTGAGGCCAATTTTGAGAGCGGCGACAAATAATTTTACAAAAAAAGCAATCAAAAGTTAGAGAATCGTTGGAATTAATGCAGTACTCTCGAAGGAGAGTATATTATTTATATACCCTCTATGTTGATGAATGAGATCGAATTTCTAAAAAAGTCTGGAGATTTATTAGTGATATATTTTCTTCATAAATACCTCTCTGTGTTATGTTCCAAAAAATCTGTTAACAATTGTATCTATGTATATACGTTACGTACACATATTTTATGAATATCGCATCCCCCTGTCTACTATCAATTCTTCAAACGTAAACAGCGCAAAGCGGTGTATGTGTGTGTACATTATCATCAGTTTTCCATTTCTCATTTCTACCTACTTATTTTCAGCCTATCGCGTT
Organism: Lochmaea crataegi; assembly: GCA_947563755.1. Taxonomy (NCBI): domain Eukaryota; kingdom Metazoa; phylum Arthropoda; class Insecta; order Coleoptera; family Chrysomelidae; genus Lochmaea; species Lochmaea crataegi. Next base: position 41,003,694 of record OX387427.1, on the reverse strand, counting down.
TTAGCCGTTCGAAGCGCACTGTCGGCCGCATTTCATGCTTTCCAGGCATACATACGTCTAGAATGGCCTTGGCTTGGTCGTTATCCTTTTCACCTGGTAGTAGAGTCACTACACCATCAAGCAAATCCACGGAACGTATTGACCGGGTCACCGGCCTAGATGCACGCCACCGTGGCCTACTTTCTTGTGTATACGCGGCCCGTAGAATAAGAAGGGGACTAAATTGCACCCAAAAGCCAATAAATAATCTCGAGGGTAATGAAGGGGGTTCGTAATCGATAGCTGTTAGGTTAGGAATTGGTGGTGATTGTTATAAGCGAAATAGGTCAATATAATGATAGTTGAACATAGATAAATATTATAACAAATTATATATGATTCTTTTGTTTGTTTTTGTGAATTTTTACCTCGAAACATGATTGTTCTCGATAAATTTGATTTTTGAATGGCTTATGAAACAATATTCAAATATTGAAGTGAATGATATTGAAGCCGAAAAATATACAGGGTGCTTTCGTTACTCAAATCAAAAATAAAAAAATCAGTATTTAATACAGGACTTATGATGTAATTTTTAAATTCAATTAGCCTTTTTCCTCGGAAGATTAAAAAAAATCCTCTAGAGGTAGCAGCAGCAGGAGGGTAAATATGTTTCGAATTCTCTATTGACAACGTCAATTATACCTACTGAATTAGAATGGAATAAATGGAGGACGATGTACCTGGATCGACATTAAAATTTGCGAAAGTAAAGGACTATCTTGTACGGAACTCGCAGTTTGAAACGATGGCTGGCATGTCGAGGTTTACCAGTGTCAGGTAATAAAAATGTCGTTGTTGAAACGTTAGTTGTCACAATTCGTTTTGAATGTTAATATTTGGTTGAAAATTTTTAATATTTTATCTAAATTTCATTTATACTTTTTCTATATTTGAGAATTGGCTTCTGGTAGAGTTTGCGACCCTCGGAATTTTATGTTAATTTTAAATGTGTTTGCTAGCTTACCTGAATAAAGCAGGTTAGAACGAAAATTGCACTGGATCAGTTAGTAATTACTTCAAAAATCACGAATTTAGATCAAAAAATGGTACTTATCCAACACTATTTTACTATCAATATTTTCACTTTAAACTGTAAAGGTTTCACAAAAAAAACCGGAAATACTTAAATTTTGTAAATGGTGTTTATTTTCTTGAAGTTGAACTAATTTTGGATTGTAATAGATTACTTGAGTATATAAAAATATAAACTTTGGACGTATAATCATGAAAATTGAAATAATAAACATCCTTAGAATGTAACGTTTAGCTTAGATTTGTTTTATACCTCACATTAAATGAAAGAAATTAAAACAAAGTTACTGCTTGGCCACACAGTTTTTTTCATATATCACGAATTTTAGACCAAAATAACATAGGTTCTCTTTTCAATATCAACAAATGCAATTTTACTATACATATTTTCTCCCTTTAAACTTTAGAGGTTATTACTTTGGAGCTTTACCATCTCTAGGTCATTACATTGTTGAGTTTTGTTTGGTTAATATAAGTTAGGTTAGTTATGGTTAGGTTAAGTTAGTGATTGATTTTTTTTATTTTCGTGTTTCATATTTAATGGTATTCCAGTTACACTTTGATCTGTGTCAGTTGGTCGGGAAACGAGATGTGTGAATTATGATGATTATTATTATTCATTATATATATTATTATTATTCATACACACATGGCTGCACCTATAAAATTGCATGCTTGAAGACACATGATATGTAATATAAGCGGCTATTTAGGTAAGCCGAAGAATATGAGCTACTATTTTGTTTGATTGCACAAATGTCAAAGTTTGACATAAATCAAACAGCGAAATTTGAAAATGTCTCGTTTTGGTTTATCTTCCACTACAGACATTAATGAGTATGTGAGCAAATCCATATCAGTGAATACAAAGAGGAATAAAGAGTCTGTATGGAGACAATTTATGTCTTTTTGTCAGCAGAAGAAATATGAATTATGTGAGACTACCCCAACTATCGTTATTGCTGAAACCCTCAAAGATTGAGCATGGAATATGCCCAAAGAAAGTGGTGAAGAATATAAAGAGTACACAGTCAAATTGATGTGGAATTCTACTCCGAAAACTATCCAGGAATTATACTTCGATAAACATCAATGTAAGATAAATCCATTTGAAGATATCGAATTCCAAATGCCAGGGATGCGCATAATGCAAAAAGGCGAAACCTGCAATATTGTTCTCAAAAAAGGAGGTGAAGTTCAGAAGCACTAACTACTCTTGTAGAATCGAATATAATCCTGTGTTTACAAAAACTTGCCAGGGAGGAAATCGGAAATGCGCAGACAGTAAATGGCTCACGGCTAACTGTCAATATATAAATCGTTGTCCTGTACTTATTTTCTTGAAAATTCCACACCTGTAATTTTTAACCAATCAGAACGTGTTTTTTTTGACAGATCACCATGGCAACGGATAAATTTTAGTGAAAATTTTTTCCTCGTGGGTACCCAACAGAGAATTATACTGGAATTTTTTTTGACGTTTATAATGTCAGAATATTTTTTTGACACTCTGGTTTATATTTGCAAAAAAACAATTTTCTACCACTTGTAGTTACTCAAAACTTCTGTAAAATTGAAGAATATACTGTGTTTTGTCTTGGGATGGTATTTTTCTGCAACTACAACGACTAGAAATCAACAATTTAAAGGTCTAAATTGCTACCAAAACATTTTTTACGTCGTGCCGCTTGACAGCTTCAATCTGAAATAATTTTTAGGTTAGGGTTTCACTTAGTTGCCATGGTAACTAAAGAATCAAGAATCAAGTCGACCAAACCTCAAACGTCAAAAATTGACGTTGCTGGAAATCGAAAAATAAATTTTAATTATTCGATTTTCAAACACAATTTGATGTGAAGTTTTCTTACCGAATACCACACGAGGTCAAAATAAATCCGGAAATTTTTATCCAATCAATCCATGGCAACGGATGAATTTTAGCGGAAATTTTTTCCTCGTGGGTACCCAACAGCGAATTAAACTGGACATTTTTCTGTCGTTTTTATTCGCAAAAAAGCAATCGTCTTCGACTCGGGATAATTTTCAAAATATTCATGAGCTCGAAAAAATTTCCAGAAATAATTTGACCTCTAGTGGTATTTCTAGTGAAAATTCTCAGCAAGCGAGGGAGTCACATAACCTGCGACCATTTTTTCTTGACTCCTCATCCGGAAACTCCGACTGGAAAAAACAGGGATCTGCATGGTACAAAATGTGTCTTATCGGAATGTAATAAATTAAACGACCTAATGAAGGCTTTAATGAACAGAATCTGACAGATATTGACAGTTCAAAACAATCATGACTAATCCTAATAAATACAACCTAAAACTAAGACTATAAACTACATTCATCCGAGCCTTAGAAGTTATATTCTCAGGCCAGACAACCTCTCTGGCAGGGGACTGATGGGTGAAATTATAGTTTTTATGATTCCATTGGAATCAACGTTTCCGTTATCTGATTCAGAAACGGGTTCTGAAGGATGTTGATGCAGGATAGGTGGAGAAGAAAGGATTCTTGTTCCAATCTCTTCTGACGTAGAATGTTGACAGTCAATCTTGGGGGTGGATGGAGCTAAGTGTCTAAGTGATACAGAAGTTTCACGACCGTCAGATAATCGGGCTCTTGCATATTGAGGATTTGCATCAATTAGATTAACTTCTTCAACTAAAGGTTCATATTTGTTGGTACGATTGAATCGACGAAGCAAAACAGGTCCAGGAGAAGTTAGCCACGTAGGCAGAGAAATTCCATTGAGTGAGCGTCATGCATGGAAAAACATTCTTTCGTGGGAGAGTCGTATTGATGGCAGTACATAATGGAGAACGTATAGAATGCAACGATTCTGGCCTGACTTAACTTCAGTCCACGAGATCTAATTGCCAGATTATTGGTTTTCCAAATGATTCCATTATAGCGCTCTACCTGCCCATTTCCGCATGGATTGTATGGCGTAGATCTACTGGTAGCAATACCATTATTGTTTAAGAACATTTTTAGCTCTTGAGAAGTGAAGCCCGTGCTGTTATTAGAATGTATGTAGGATAGTGTTCCAAAGAGACAAAAAAGGGATTTTAAATGTTTAATGATTTCACTTGAAGAAGTGTTAATGCAAGGAAAAGCGAAAGGAAATCTGGAAAATTCATCTAAGATTGTTAATAAATAGCGTTTTCCAGTGGCTGTTGGAAGAGGGCACTTGAAATCCATATTTAACCTCTCGAACGGTGCAGTAGCTTTGTTAATTGAAGCCTTCATTAGGTCTTTTAATTTATTACAATTTAATTAACAGAATCTTAAAAAAATGGAACGACTTCTACGACCATAACGTTTTGATGCGGATCCAAATGTACCTACTTATTCGCAACAATGGAAGCATTGGTTTCAAACTTTTGAAAATTTCCCGAAGTCAGCAGATATTTCAAAGGAAGAGGAAGAAGCAGATGCTTTTAAGCTCCAATTACTAGTCAACCACGTTTGGTCTGCTGTTTTTGAGTTCATATCTGAATGTACCACTTATGATTCCGCCATCAAAACCCTAAAATGTTTGTTTGTGAAAAAGGTAAATGAAGTGAATGCTAGATACATCCTTTCAAGTCGAAAACAACAATCAGGTGAGAATATTTTCAAATATTTGCAAGTACTGAGATCCCTAAGTGAAGATTGCATTTTCAAAAGTGTCACAGCTGACGTTTACAAAGATGAATTTATTAGAGACTACTTTATAACCGGATTAATTTCGACACAAATTAGACAGCGAGTTTTAGAAAACTGTACTACAACTCTGCAAGAAGCTGTAGATGAAGCAAAGGCTTTAGAATCTGCCGAAGTACATGCGATGTCCTATACAAATAACCTTCCGCTGACTATTAATAACATTACGTGCCCTCAGGAACAAGTTTATGACTCTGAATCTCATCGTACTTGTTCTGTAGCTGTTGATTTTCGACCTTCAAAACCAGCTAGATGCTTCTTTTGCGGACGGAATCAACATGAATCAACAGACAAATGGCCCGTGAGAAATTCAAACTGTTTATTAAACTGTAATAAATTAAAAGACCTAATGAAGGCTTTAATGAACAGAATCTGACAGATATTGATAGTTCAAAACACTCATGACTAATCCTAATAAATACAACCTAAAACTAAACGCCGCTGCACAATTTCCCGGGAACGTGAACTGGAACGAGAATGGAAAAAAAGTTAAGATACACATATTTTAATGTACCCATACATAACCAATTTCCGGTAACGAAAACGAGAAGATGCCCGGGAACGAGAACTGGAAAGTTGGCCAAGTTTTAACATTTCCGCTACCGTTGCATTCCCGGAGCCAATCACAGCACAGGATATATAATGCTAATAATTGAGCCAATAGAAAAGCAGCAACCTGTTTGATGCAAACATAACCATACATAACCTCGTTGCATGAGAATCTCTCAGACTAATGTAAAAGTGGCCCCAAAAAGAAGCAATTAATGTGCTGGCCAATTTTATTAAGAGGTAGAGGCCAATAATAACATCCATTATATCAAAAATGATTGATATGATATTCGGAAGTTTGTTATTGAGTCACAAGTTGACAGTGTTTTAGAAAATAAATATCTCCAGAAAATGTCAAACATCTAAATATAATATTTCGTTCTCGTTTCCATTCTGGTTCTCGTTCACGTTCCCGGGCAATTGTGCAGCAGCCTTTAGACTATAAACTGTACTACACGGAAAAAAAGGATATTCGAAATGGATGAAAGCTGATGCAGAACGTATTGGTTTGGATGTGAAGAAAAGAAAAATCACGAATCATTCCAGTCGCTCTACGGCAGTCTCACAATTAGCAGAGGTTGGCGAGCAAGAACAGGAACTGATGAAAATAACGGGTCACAGTAATGCATCGTCTATCAAACCCTACCTCCAGCTCGATGAGCAATACCACAACAAAATTATAAATAGTATGCGGCAGTTAGAAGAAACACAGGCTTCAACTTTAGCAACACAGGTGATACAAGAAGAGATACACAAGGCGTCACCAACTGGAATTATCTATGGTGCTGATGCAAGTATTACTTATAATAATTGCATTTTCAATTAAGTGGTCAGTTATTCTTATTTATTTATGTTCTTGTTATTTTTGATTAATTCAAGGTTGTAAAAATTTAAGTTGAAACGAAATAAATGTTGAAACGTATAGTATATAAGAATCATTTTATGCTGTTCCTGAAATAATCTTCCTGAGTAGCACTCGACCATGACAAATAGAGACTATTATTGTCTTTAATTCATATCGAGTAACTTGTTTTTTGAGACAATTTAATTCGACCATATGAACATTAATAATCAAACAATAACTCCCGAGAGCTAAAGCTTCGAAAACTATTGATTGTCATTACTATTATTTATTTAGGTTATTTCTGTTGTTATTTACTATTTTCTTATTTGTTTTATTTTTCTTATTTTCTGATATTGTTATAGACAGTTAAACTTTGATCTTTGTCAGTTGGTCGGGAAGAGACGTTGATTCCTAATTATACTAGTTCGGCACTACAAAATTCCATTGCAATTTCACTACAAATATTTGCGACTGTTGGTCGGGTATAATCGGTTCGAGGAGGGGAAGGAAAAATGTGCATATCTTGAGAATCATTGTATATTCCCTTCCCCTCTTCGAAAAAAATGTATTTCACATGAAGTTTTCCAAAAAGGGGAAGGATTCATTTTCTCTAGAAATTCTTAATTTACCACAAATTTTATAGTAAAAAATCTAAAACCTTGTGTAAAGGATTTCCAAGCTGTCACGAGTTACGGAAATAAGAACTGAATACATTGTCCATCTAACGCTCTTTCTAAAATATGTGACCATCTGATATCTAGACGTATTTGTCAAAAATGTTGACTTTTATGTCATAAATTTGTAAAAAATGGCGGATTTTTAGTACTTTTAATTGCAATTGTCTCTTTCAAAGGTGCATCATACTAGAATTTTTTTCTTTTAAAAAGTTTTATAGCAATAGGGCTTTCTAATAAAATAATTGTTGGAAAACTCCGAGAGTCGTGAACCTTACCGGACCCGATAATTGAAGAATGCATTGCGAATGGTAATGATAATAAATTACTTCCCAACCGTGGAAACTCAAAAGCGCTGCAAAGAGAAAGACAATATTGTTTGAGTCATTTTGTAATAATTTTGGAAGATAATGCAGATGTTTTGACATATTACTCAAGAGCAGACGTAAAATCTTCTTTTCAAGCAGCTGTGACATATGAAATAAGTAGGTTTGCATGAGAGCAGTAGCAAAATTATTGATGCTCTGAGGTATAGTTGGTGATTGTAGAGACATATTCAGTTCGGGATTAACTCTCGGACAATAACATATACCTTGTACTGATGAGGCGCAATACGCCGAAACCGGTCTACAAGTTATGTTGTCCCTTCTAGTTGCAAACCAGAATGGTTGGTTTAAATCTTGCAGATTTACCAACCCCGTTTGACTTAGAAGTGTAATTCAATTTCTACGGGGCATATAGCCCGGGAAGTAGTTGTTTCTTCTTCGTTGAACGGTCACTGTTTAAAAAAAATATCATTCAAAACATTGTTGTAAGCGTTAGAATAATATATTTTTATTCTTCGATATCTATTCAAGTTTTTAGGTTATATTTAGATACTAAATATTTCTCATTCTATTCAATTCTTTTAGTGCCTCTATATTACAAGTATTTTTTCCTGCCAATTTTTTTGCAATCTAACTTCTTAATACCTAATCCTTCCAAAGACTTCACTCGTCTCACTGCCACGCAAACTTGTCCTTCCTCAAGAATTTAGAACCTAAATACACACCTGCGTAGTTCACAGTGTTTTAAGACTACATCCCGATCGCCGGCTTCAATTTTCTGAAATTATGCAGGATTTATGTATCCGCAATCCACTTTTCATCAATCAAATCCTTTTTTCCGATGAAGCCACATTTTTTATACATGGTACCATGAACCGTCAAAATTGCAGATATTGGAGTCAAGAAAACCCACATTGGATGACTGAGGCACACACGCAATATCCTCAGAAAGTGAATGTATGGGCAGGGATCATCAATGACATAATCATTGGCCCTTTTTTCTTTGACGAAAATCTAACGGGAGAACGTTATTTAACTTTTTTGAGAAATCAACTTATACCTGTCCTTGCTAACATGTATCCAAATGCCAATAATCCAAATTTACCTAGTGAAAATATCTGGTTTCAACAAAATGGAGCCCCTCCGCATTACGCACGTGAAGTACGTCAATTTTTAAATAATTGCTTTCCCGGGAGGAGGATCGGAAGACGGGGTTTTATGGAGTGGCCAGCAAGGTCGCCAGATCTAACACCTCTAGACTTTTTCCTGTGGGGTTACATAAAATCAAAAGTTTATGTCAATAGACCCCAAAACTTACAGATAGAAAGGCAACTTACTTGAAAGATAGAATTAGGCATTAAATGAGTCTACTTACTCCAGAAGTCATCCGCAATGTACTTGATGAATGTGTCCGTAAATTCGCATATTGTCAAGAAACCGATGGATGGCATTTCGAACATTTAATTTAAAATAATTGTTATGCATAATTTGGTTACTTTAAAGTACATTATTAATTAAATAATTAGTTGTAATTTGGTTGAATTTAAATTAAAAAAATTGTTTTCGTACCCTTAAAAAATATTTTAGTTAAAAATGTAATGTCGTTATAGAGATTTAAACTCTCGTTCAAATGATGTATCACATTATACCGATTTCTTTCTGAAAAAATTAACGATTACGTCACTACACCTACACCGGTGACGTCATCCCTACTCCATATACGTTATAACATGGGTATTTTACAACAAAAATCGACCTGTTTCGGGATTTCCCTTAAAACTCGACGATTCTCGAAATAATGATAATATTCCATAATTTAGTCGTTCACTGTATAGTGTAACAACGTTGATTTTATTAAAGAAAAAAGACTTTTTTCCACGATCATCAGAGAATTTGACAATTCTGAAATCAAATTTGATTACAGAATGCTGGGCTTCTCTCTCTTGAGATTGAAGAAATATTCTGCAACACCTCTGCCTCCATGCAATTCAAATGTATTTACATTCTCTCTCTTGTGATAGAATAATATACTCACACTGGTTAGCATTAGTAACATTAGCCTTGACACAGTTGATTGTCATCGTAGTGGCAAAACTTGAGTAAGTGTCAAAATTATTGCTGTCACGTAACCGTAACCTATCCTAACCACGCAATTGTTGAAAATACCTCCAATAATGCACTAGTTTTTTATTTCGAGAACTGCACAAATATAACAATTAATACAAAGTATAATAGACGTCAAAAAATAATAGTTCAATACTATTAAACGCTTTACAAAATTAGAAAAATTAATTTCCAAAGAGCAGACCGTCCACTAAGAAGCAACAACTACTTCTCGGGCTATATGCCCCGACAGACATTGAATTACACTTCTAAAGTAAACGGGGTTGGTATATCTGTTAAGATAGAACCAACCATTCTGGTTTGCGATCAGAAGGAATAACATCACTTGTGGACCGGTTTCGGCGTTTTTGCGCCTCATCAGCACAAGGTAGATGCCACTCGTCCAAGAGCTCTGAGAGCATAATCCTGGACTAGAGACTACGTCGATACCACACCAACACATTAGCCTTAGTAAAGGAAATGCTAAGAGTGCGACATCGGCGACATCTCTACATCTAATCACAAACCAAAATTCTATATCGACAAAAAACCATCTCGGTTTTGTAGGTATTTACTTAATTACAGTTACCTGTAAATAATTGTCATATAAGTAAAGCGTGATATATAGACGTCAAAAAATAATAGTTCAATACTATTAAACGCTTTACAAAATTAGAAAAATTAATTTCCAAAGAGCAGACCGTCCACTAAGAAGCAACAACTACTTCTCGGGCTATATGCCCCGACAGACATTGAATTACACTTCTAAAGTAAACGGGGTTGGTATATCTGTTAAGATAGAACCAACCATTCTGGTTTGCGATCAGAAGGAATAACATCACTTGTGGACCGGTTTCGGCGTTTTTGCGCCTCATCAGCACAAGGTAGATGCCACTCGTCCAAGAGCTCTGAGAGCATAATCCTGGACTAGAGACTACGTCGATACCACACCAACACATTAGCCTTAGTAAAGGAAATGCTAAGAGTGCGACATCGGCGACATCTCTACATCTAATCACAAACCAAAATTCTATATCGACAAAAAACCATCTCGGTTTTGTAGGTATTTACTTAATTACAGTTACCTGTCGGGGCATATAGCCCGAGAAGTAGTTGTTGCTTCTTAGTGGACGGTCTGCTCTTTGGAAATTAATTTTTCTAATTTTGTAAAGCGTTTAATAGTATTGAACTATTATTTTTTTGACGTCTATATATCACGCTTTACTTATATGACAATTATTTACAGGTAACTGTAATTAAGTAAATACCTACAAAACCGAGATGGTTTTTTGTCGATATAGAATTTTGGTTTGTGATTAGATGTAGAGATGTCGCCGATGTCGCACTCTTAGCATTTCCTTTACTAAGGCTAATGTGTTGGTGTGGTATCGACGTAGTCTCTAGTCCAGGATTATGCTCTCAGAGCTCTTGGACGAGTGGCATCTACCTTGTGCTGATGAGGCGCAAAAACGCCGAAACCGGTCCACAAGTGATGTTATTCCTTCTGATCGCAAACCAGAATGGTTGGTTCTATCTTAACAGATATACCAACCCCGTTTACTTTAGAAGTGTAATTCAATGTCTGTCGGGGCATATAGCCCGAGAAGTAGTTGTTGCTTCTTAGTGGACGGTCTGCTCTTTGGAAATTAATTTTTCTAATTTTGTAAAGCGTTTAATAGTATTGAACTATTATTTTTTGACGTCTATATATCACGCTTTACTTATATGACAATTATTTACAGGTAACTGTAATTAAGTAAATACAAAGTATAATGTTTCTTGGATTACTGAGTGTTTACCCAATATAATAATTGTGATTGAGTTCTTATAAATTTTCTTTTGTTCATTTTTATTTAAAAATATATATTTAAAATCTTTGATCGTGGAGAAAGTATAGTCTGCTACTCGGTTAGAATGAAAATTCGTGATGCTCGTGGTTCTTCACACTCGCCTTCGGCTCGCGCTCGGAACTTTCCACTCGCATCGAATTTTCATTCTAACCTTGTTACAGATTATACTTATCTATAGCATTTCATATTTTTTATACTGAACATCCATTGGATTCCTCTAGGTCACCTAATTATGGACATACATTGGAGACCCCCTTATGGACATCCATTGGATACTCCTCTCCGAATATCCAATGGACATAGCTATATGTCCATTATGGATATCCAATGACATGTTATATGCCCATCATAAAATGTATGGATATCCCGGGACAGCCAATGGATATCTCAAGACAGCCGATGGATGTCTTGAAACGGCTAATGTATGGGTGTCCATTTTTGCTGAAATTCATTGTCTTATGAACATCCATTGTACATATGCAGAACATATTTCAGTTGTCCATTGGATATCGTCATGGATGGGAGGCTGTAATCCGATGGACGTCCAAAGGACATATTTGTGCTATTAGGGATTCGACTCCGAAATTAATAATGATGTAGGAAGTATTTTATTTATTTTAGAATAAGTTTATTTTAATTTTTATTTGGTATGCTCATGTATAATTCATGTCCCGAGTTGCTACCCTCATGGCACCATCGTCGATCGGCAGAAGGGAAAAACGCGATAACTAAGCCGGCTGGGGGCGGATGACTTTTGAGATGTCATTGAGTAGAGACGATTTTGAGATGTCATTGAATTAAGACGAATTTTGACGATTAGACGATAATTATAACTATAACCCCTTTGGCACAAATATTAATACATAATAATCTGTATAAACTGTGAAGAAACCAAATAAATATTCATACTCCTAGGCAAACATTTTTAAAACCCTATATTTGGGGGCTCAACCGGGATAATACAGATTTACACGAAGTAAGGTTTGTACCTATCAAAGAAGACGAGTAGATGCAAGGTAGGAAACATTTATTTCTTTCCAATTTTATCAACGAAGCCATCGACTCCGTTGTTGAAACCCAGAGACGTAACGATAAGTGATTCAAGTTTTCATCAGTTCGTATTTTGTGACAGACTTTTCATTTTAATTGTTGAAGGTTAAATAAGACAGTAGATTAGTAGATTTAGATAATTCTTTAGATTATTTCACACTCTTTAAAGAATATGTTTGATGCTGCACGAGAATTTATTACTGTGTTTCAATTCTGAATAACTATACTGTTAGTTATCAAAAGTCGCATGAAATCTATTTTGTTAATTGATTGATCTGTAAAAGTTTGTGCTGTAAGGAGGATACGCGGTTCGGTTTCCAGTATACGAGGAGGCTTCGGAAGTTTCCATCTTTATTTTGAATACTAACAAATTAGTTGAGTTAATTATTTTGTTGATGCTTACGCTTTTATTGATAATATTTAGATATTTTAAAGTATATTGAACTATTTCTATACAATTTCTGACATATCACGATGTCAAAATTAGTCGATTTTCCGAATGTTGAACGCAACTTAAAGACGGGCAATTTAAAAGCCATTAAAGTTTTATATAAAATCGTATTTGAAGAAAACGGTATACCACGACGACATAGGTTACTATTACGCGATTTCAAGGGATTTAGGTTTGATAAAACTTCTGCCGAATACAAAAGAAAATATGATATTGTTTTGAAGGTAGAAATTCCGGATCTGATTTCGATTTGTAATATTCTTGACCTTCACTACACAGGCTCTACTGAACAAATAGCTGATCGAATATGTTCCTTTTTGAATGATTTTACTGTGGGAGCGAATGACGAAAGTTCAGACGGAGAAGACGAGGAAGACGAAGACGATAGAGGAGACGAAAATAAAGAAGAAGACGTAAGCGAGGATATACCAGAAGTACATCCAAGACGAACAATTAACACGTTAATCGCCCAAATGATACAATAAAAATTTGTCTCCCAGGCCCCAATTTTTTTTTCCGTAATTTGTTGTATCATGAGTTGCAAATAACATATAACGTTGCAAAAATGGATTTTGAACACATTCAAGTGAAAAAAATTGATTTTCAAAATGAGAACTGGTATTAGGGTCTCAGATCGCCTGCAGGGTTTGAGCCATGTGACTCAAATGTCGGTTCTCGCGTTTCTGCAAGTTCTGACCTGTTTTTGTGATGCCCATTTCATTCGTGCATTCACCAGCAGTGGATCAGTCCATTTTGATACTTCGTAAGTGGTGTACAAAATGAGTGGTGAATATGAAAAAAGTCAAGCGCATTTACAAACACTGTGGAATGAGATTCTTTCTGAATCAGAGGAAGAACCTTTCGAAGGTGGTTCTTCAGATGAATATAGCCCTGAATCCGAGAGTGAAAATTCTTCAGATGAAGAAATTGTTCAACGGAAAAAAATGAAAAAGTAAGATTCATTATTAGATCATTTTATATAAATATAAAGATGTTCTATTCCAAGAAAAAACATTTTTGAAATATACGTATTTTTTAGGTCAAATGACGAAATTTCTAAGGAAGTTGGGCCTAGCCAAAATGATCTGACGGTTTTTCCTTCAACTTCAATGCAATCTCCTCACCTCAAGAATGTAGAATTCTCAATAGAAGATACCATTGAAGCAGTGATTTCCAAATATTGCACCATAGATGAATATGAGAGTGAGGATAACGAGAATGTGGAAGACATAATTTGGTCACCTGTTACAGGGACGTCTCTAAAAAAATTTGATTTCCAAGTCGATCCGGTGGGCCCCACCAATGAAATTAGGGAATCCCATTTAGTAAAAGGTCCTATTGATTTTTTCAACATATTTTTCAATGAAGATGTAGTCAGTCTCATAGTAACTGAAACAAATAGATACGCACAACAAAAAATCAATGCAGGGATTCATCAAAATTCGCGACTTCATAGATGGAAGGAAACTGATGCAGAGGAAATAAGAATATTTTTTTCTATCTGTTTGTGGATGGGCCTAGCAAGATTTCCCAAAATGGTGGATTACTGGAGGAAAAGTCATCTATATTCGAATAGAATTTCTGAAAAAATGTCTAGGAATCGCTTTGAATTACTTCTACGTGTGCTCCATTTCAGCAACAATGAAAATTTGAATCCTAGTGATCGTTTAGCCAAATTGAGCCCTTTGTTGAAACTATTGACTGATAAATTCAAAGAAGTTTATATCCCAGAACGTGAAATTTGTATTGATGAAACCCTAGTCCCATTTAGAGGACGCCTCATCTTCAAGCAATACATAAAAAATAAACGGTTCAAATTTGGCATCAAACTGTATAAACTATGTTGCAAAGGAGGTTATACTTATGATCTGAAAGTTTACTGTGGAAATGATAAAGATCAAAACGTAAGTGCATCAACAAAAATTGTATTGCAACTAAGTGAGCCACTTTTTCATCAAGGTAGAATCATCTTCACTGACAATTTTTATACCAGTGTTTCTCTTGCTCAAGAGCTCCTCAAACGGAAAACTCACTTGGTGGGTACCCTCAGGAAGAATCGAAAATTGAACCCTACTGACGTAACAACGACAAAACTAAAAAAAGGCCAGATTATCGCGAGGGAATGTAATGGAGTAGTTGTTCTAAAGTGGCAAGACAAACGAGATGTTCTTTGTCTTAGTACAAACCACACAGCGGAAACTACAAAAGTAAAAAGACGAGGTGAAGAAATTGAAAAACCCACAATTATTTGTGACTATAACAATAGTAAATCTTTTATTGATCTATCTGATCAACTCAAAGCTTATTCAACGCCTCTAAGAAAGGGCATAAAATGGTATCGTAAACTTGGGTTTGAATTATTATTGGGAACATCGTTGGTGAATGCATATGTTCTCTATAAAAAGATAACCAAAGATAATATATCAATAACAGTATTCAAAGAGCGAATAATCGAAAGTGTATTGAATACTGCAGAGCAACCAGCCAATGAAAATGAACAACATGTTTTGGATGAAGTGTTGTCTAAAAATCGCCGTAGATGTGTTATTTGCTACGAGAAAATAAGCATCAATCATGGAAGAAAAAAAGCCCAGATACAGACACCAAAATCTAGGTTTCATTGCCAACAATGTGCCAAGTTTTATTGTTTATCGTGTTTCTTCGATGTTCATAAATGTCAAAAATAACATGAATATTTTCTGGCACATTTATATGGTTACTATATGCTCGAAATAATAATAAAGTTTTTTTTGAATCAATATTATATCTTTTGCATTATCCTTTCAACGTAAGAGAAAAGTTCTAGGCTCAAAAGTTGTTTGGGACCTCCAGGCCCCATATTTCAATATTCCATAAGCTGCAATGTGATACGTGATCCCTACGGAGGTTCACAGAGCATAAAGTGAAAGCAAGTATTGAAGCCCGTATGTCAAGTCACTGGGCCTAGGCGGCTCTTTGAATTGAGAACCAACTACCGCTTCACATGGCGATGAACGTGTTAAAAAAGAATCATTTGCACTTACTTTTCGAGACGTTGAAGATGGTGTACGTGTATTTGACGGAAAAGACGAATACCCCATCAGAAAATGGATAAAAGATTTCGAAGAAACGGCTGAAATCACAGGATGGAACGACCTGCAGAAACTAATATTTGCCAAAAACTTACTACGAGGGCTGGCAAAATTATTCGTGCAATCAGAAAAAGGTATAAAGACGTGGTCAACGTTGAAGAGGAGACTTTTAGATGAATTCGAAGAGAAAGTCAGCAGCGCAGATATCCATAAAACCCTTATGAATAGAAGAAAACGAAAAGACGAATCTATTCAAGAATATGTCCTTAAGATGAAGGAGATAGGGAGTAGAGTTAGCATAGAAGGAGAAGTAATCATACAATATATTATTGACGGAATGCCGGAGGATAACAATAAAATTATTCTTTATGGAGCTAGAAGTTATGCCGAATTCAAAGAAAAGATAAAGATGTACGAGAAAATCAAAGGAAGGGATATAACTGCCAAAGAAAAAGTTCCAGAGCAAAGAATTTATAAAAAAGAGATGAAGAAAGAAGATAGCCGAAGAGACGACAGACAAAAAGGAGGAAAAGTAAATATCTGTTATAATTGTGGAGACAAGGGTCACAGATCCAGAGAGTGCCCGCACAAGAGTAAGGGGTTGAAATGCTTTAGTTGTGGCAATTTTGGACAAACCGCCAATAAATGTCCACAGAAACCAAGTACCAGTAAGGAGACGGCTAGTAGCAGTTCAGCTAATGTGTCGACTGTAGAAACTGTACCAAGCAACGCTGTTAAACTAAGAATAGACGATATACAGCTAGTGGCTCTTTTAGACACCGGAAGCGACATTACAGCATTAAGAAAAGATGTATACGAGGATTATTTTCAAGACATTCATCTCGAAGAAGATTTGCTTAACCTAAAAGGAATCGGCAACAATAAAGTTTCGACTCTAGGATCTTTTACTAAACCTGCTAAAGTTAATGAAGAGGAAGTTGAACTCAAATTTCACATAATCCCGACGGAATCCTCTAGTTTCAAGGCGATTGTTGGAAATGATTTATTGAAAAAAGCCGACGTTAGTATCAGAGACAACGAAATATTTGTATTCAGGAAAGAAGAGGTGAATTTTTTGATGAATATTACAACAGAAGAGGATGAAGAAGAAGTTCCACCATCAGATCACATTGAAGACGAGTCGTGCAAAAGAGAAATAGCTCAGTTAATAAAAGAATATAAACCAGAGAAGACCAGATCTACAGAAATTGAGATGAAAATAGTTTTGAAGAGTGAAGAACCTATCTTTGAAAGTCCACGAAGACTGTCAATGACGGAAAGAGAAGAAGTAGAAAATCAGATAAAGACATGGTTAGATGAAGGCATTATACGGGAAAGCTGCTCAGACTTCGCAAGCCCCATTGTGCTAGTTAAAAAGAAAGACGGCCAATTCGCATATGTTGTGATTATAGAAGGTTGAACAAAAATATAATAAAAGATAGATTCCCGCTGCCGCTTATAGAAGATGTAATTGATCGACTGCAAGGAGCTAAGTACTTTAACCCGTCTGGGGGCGGGCTCAGAAGAATACCCCCAGGGGATAGCCCACCTGTCGTAAAAGGCGACTAATAGGTTAGATTCCCAGGAATCTAGAGGAGTAAACCTCGATAAAAAACCAGCGACATAGGGAAGGCAGCTATGTTGTGGTGTAGTGTAGGCAACGGAAGCCACTGCGTCCGGAGGCAACCGTGAGAAAAAGCCTAGAGGAGTAAACCTCGATAAAACAATCCGTAATCTACGTTGTTAGCTACCGTGGCAATGGATGAATGGCTGCGCGAAAGTCAGTCAGAAACGGTGCCTCCGGGATACCTGGTGACCTCCCGGAGTAACCAGCCTTACCACCACAAGCGGGGCTCTGTGGTGGTGGACATTCAATTCCCTAGCTACTCGTGGGATGGAATATGGACAAAGAAGAAAGAAAAATAGAACAGGAGGTTATGGATGAAGAAAGGCAAGGAAATGGAATTTTTGGTAAGTCGACGAAGGTAAAACGAACGCCTGATAAGGCGGGGGAGACGAGAGGGAGGAGTGATACTGGAGTAAAGAGAAAGGAGGTATCGCCTCTGGAGGACAAGGAACAGAAGAGGAAACTGAAGGAGAAAGGAAAGAAGGAAATGGAGGATTGGGAGGAAGAAGAGAAGGAGAGTGTAGAGAGATTGAAGGATATGGTAAGGCGACTGGAGGAGAAGGTGGAAAGGCTGGAGGAAGAGAAGGCAGCGGCAGAGGGGCGGGTCAAGGAATTGGAGAGGTTGAGGGGAAAGGACGATAGCAACGGGATAATGCAAACACGATGGGAGGTGGGGCAAAGAGACTGGGAAGGATGGCTGGAGGTTAGAGATAGGGACTGGGATGGTAAAAAGAGGGAGGGAATAGAGGTGAAGGTGGGAAATCCAATATTAGGGGATGAAAAGGTAAAGGTGGTATGGGTGACCAAGGAAGACAGTGGAATGGAGAAGGGAATACAGAGGATGTTTAGGGATAGGTACCCGATGCTAGGGGGAAAAGGAGAGGAAATGGAGTGGGTCAAGGAGGTACGCACTACGGAAAGGAATGGGGTAAGGGTGAAGACGGAGGAGTTGATCTGTCGGATGGAGGGAGATTGTAGGGATGAGAAAAAGGTGTTTGAGCTGATGAGTCGACTGTTTGGGGTAGTGGGGAGCGGGGACAGCATTGGACTCCACAGGCTTGAGCAGGTAGAGGTGGAGGTGCTGAAGAAGATGGTGGCGTGGGTGAGAGGTGGCGGAGGTAACAATCTATACAGATGGGGAGAAGGAAAAGGAGGGTAGAAATGGGGCGATAATCCTGAAGGATATCGGGGAAGTCGATCAGGAGGGGATCGAGAGGATTAAGAAGGGGTTGAGGGAGATGACAGGGGAGTGGGTGGATAGACTCAGAGTCTCAAGAAATAGGGAGGTGGTAATAGAGGCAAAGAAGGGGGTTGAGGTGAGGGGAATTCTGGGGGAGGTAGGAAGGGTAACAGGAGCTAGGGTGGTCGAAGCGGGGAGGGGAACAAAAACCATTAAAATGGTAGGGATAGAACCGTGGATGGAAGATGAAAAGGTGAGGGGGACAACGGTGATTAAAGTGGTAAGGGAGAGGAACGGGATGAAAATGGCGGTGGTGAGGGCGGAATGGGAAAAAGCGGTAGCCTTTTTGAAAAAAAAGGAGATTAGATTGGGGTGGAACAGGGTAAATATTATAGAGGGTAGAGAGGATGACAGATGCTTTGGATGTGGGATAAAGGGCCATAAAGTAACAGGGTGTAAGGTGAAGGTAGTCAAGGAGAGGAGTAAGTGTTGGCTTTGTAAGAGCGAGGATCACATGGCGAGAGACTGTCGGCAGGCTTTCCTTTGTAGGGTATGTGGGGAAAGGGGACACAGGCCAGGGGAAATAGAATGTAGTAGGGGAAGGGAAGAAGTAGAAGGAGACGATGGAAAAGGTGAAGGAAGAAATGGGAGGGACCCTCTGGACCCCTCAGAGGGGACGAGTCTGGTCAAATAGGAGGAAGGGGACAGCATTGCGCGGGAAGGAGGAATGTAGGGGATGTATGGAGAGTGTTACAGATAAATTTAGGGAAATGCAGGATAGCGCATGATATATTGGATGAAGTGATTTTTAGGAGGGAAGTGGATGTAGTGTGTGGATCCGAGGTGAATGCTAGATATGTGGGGAAGCAGGGATGGATTATGGACGATACAGGAGAAGCAGGAATAAGAGTGGTGGGGGATGGATTAAGGGCGGATGAAGTGAGGAAGGGAAATGGATGGGTGGTAGTGCGAATGGGAGACATGGTGGTGTATAGTGTGTATATAAGCCCAAATGTCAGCCTGGAAGAATATGAGAGGAGCATGACAGGATTAGAGGACGATCTGAGGGTGTCAAAAGGAAAAAGGAGGATCATAAGGAGAATGGTGGCAGGGGACTTCAATGCGAAGAATACTATATGGGGGGGGAAGAAAACGGACAGGAGAGGGGTGATCCTTGAGGAAGTGTTAACATCCAACGGGTTGGTGGTGCTGAATGATGGACTACTGCCCACCTTCGTGAGGGGTGACGGGGGTTCATCATTCATTGATATAACAGCATGTGATGAATGGCTGTGGGAAAGAGTGTTTCGTTGGGGGGTGCTGGAGGATGAGGAAAGCTTGAGCTTACATAGGTATGTGGAGACGGATATAAGGAAAGAGAGAAAGGATTTAGTGGAAGAGTGGGAATGGAAGTGGACGAAAGCCGAGGCAGAGAGAATGAGGAAGAAAGTAAGAGAAGAGATAGGAAGGGGACTTGGACATGATGCAGATGAATTGTACAATGTGATACAGGGCTGCAAAAGAGAGGGAAAGAGGGGCAATAGGCGTGAGCGGAGGGCCAATTACTGGTGGAATGAGGAAATAGAGGAGCTGTGGAGGGAGTGTAAGAAAGAACGAAGACGGATGCTGAGAGGAAGAGGAAGGATAGAGGGAAGAGGGAGATATAAAGAGAAGAAGAAGGAACTGGAGCGTAGAGTGGAGAGGGAAAAAAGAGGGAAGTGGGAAGAGTTACTGGGGGAATTGGAAAACAATCCATGGGGAAAGGCGTATGAGATAGCGGTGAAGAGGATGGGTGGAAATAGAAACGAGGTTCTAGAGGAGGATTGGGAGAAGGAGATCATAGAGAAATTGTTCAAAGGGGGAGAAGAAGGAGTGGGTGGCAGAATTCAGGAAATCCAAGATACAAGGGGGGTAGTGAAAATGAGGGGGATAAGGCCGGTAGAGAAGTGGGAGGTAGAAGATTGGGGGAGAAATATTAAAGTGAGAAAAGCCCCAGGAATAGATGGCCTGAGGGGTGATATGGTGAAGAGGCTGTTGGATGACAATAGGGAGTACTTCTGGGAACTATTCAACAGGGTGCTGAGGGAGGAGGAGTTCCCGGAAGGATGGAAGGTAGCCAGGGTGATACTGATGAAGAAGGCGGGTAGAGAGGGGAAGCGGGCGGGGGACTATAGGCCTGTCAGCCTGCTGTGTGGTATGGGTAAATTGATGGAGGGGATAATAAGGGATAGGATTGAGGAGGAAGTTGGTAGGAATGGGGGTTTTAGGGTAAACCAGCATGGGTTCACGAAGGGGAAATCTTGCATCTCGGCACTGAGCAAGGTGATGGGTTTGGTGGAAAGAGCTAGGGAGGGCAGCTGGAGGAAGAAGAAATTGGCCCTACTCGTGTTCTTCGACGTCGGGAACGCGTTCAACAGTGTCAGCAAACGGGCAGTGTTGAGCGCGTTGCTGCGGCTTGGAGTGGAGCAGGGGTTGGTTAACCTGGTGGATGACTACCTGACGGGGCGTGTGCTTGTAGACTCCAGAGGGAGGAGATATGAGATGGAGGCTGGAGTGCCTCAGGGCTCGGTTCTTGGACCGACGCTCTGGAAGTGTGTGTTTGATGAGGTTTGTGGGATAGTATGTGAAGAGGGATGTGAGATTACGGTGTATGCGGATGATGTGTGTCTGGTATGTACGGCAAAGGGAGAGGCGGAGATAGAAAGAAAGGCGGAGAGAATGTGCAGGAAGATTGTGGAGAAGATAGAGCGGTGCGGACTGGAAGTGGCGGAAGAGAAGACGGTGGGGTTGCTAGTGAAGGGACGGAGCAGGGCAAGGGAAGTGGGGGTGATGGTTAAGGGAAGGATAATTCGCATGGAGGAGTCTGTGAAATACCTAGGGGTGTGGTTGGATAGCCAATTATCCTTCAAAACCCATATGGTAAAGGCGGCAGAGAAGGGTAAAGTGAGGGCAGCATGGCTGGGGAGATTGATGTGTAATGTGAAAGGGCCGGGAGAGTGGAAGAGGAGGGTAATTGGTAGGACGGTAGAGCAGAGTATGCTGTACGGTGCGGAGGTGTGGGGTGAAAGAGCGGGGGTGAATGCGAGGGTTAGGCCACTTCTGCGGGTGCAGAGAGGGATACTGCTGAGGGTGGTGCAGGGGTACAGGACAGTGGGTGGACTGGCAGCAGCGGTGCTGGCAAGGTCCTACCCATTGGACGTGTTGGCTAGAGCTAGGAGCAAACGCTGGAGGGGTGCGACCAAAGAAGAGGTACGGGAATGGATGGAGGAGGAAATGGAGAGAAGGTGGGAGGAGTATGAGGGCGCGCTAAAAGGAGCGATTGGGAATAGGAGAGATTGGATGGACCGGAAATTCGGGGGGGTGAACTACTTCTTGACACAAGTGCTCACTGGACATGGGTCGAGAGTAGGGTACCTCCACAAGATTGGGAAACGAGAGACTGGTGTGTGCGAGAGGTGTGAAGTGGAGGATGATGTGGGACATGTGTTTAGATGCTGGAGGAACGAGGAAGTGCTGAAGAAGTTGGAGAGGAAACTAGGGGAGGCGGTGTACTGGGAAAACATGGTGGAGATAATGTTGAGGGGGGAGGAGGAATGGATGGAGGTGAGTGGAGTAGTAGAGAGCATGGTAAGGGGGAGAGAAGGACTCGATATGGCATGAGAGGCAGGAGTGATAGGAGGGAGAAGATGACAGTGTGAGCGGAGAGTGTGCGAGGGACCGCCGCCTGTCTCGAAGTATGCTAGGGTAGTGATTCCGAGGCGGGGGTAACGGCGAGTTTGAGGTGGGTTTGGTTGGTAGGCATCTCCTTGGGGATGAGTCCAACACTGTTTGGGTCCTGGACCCATTCGAATATGAGTTTCCCATCTCGGCCCGAAAAAAAAAAAAAAAAAAAAGGAGCTAAGTACTTTAGCACCATTGACTTGAAGAATGGTTTTTTTCATGTACCTATTCAAGAAGAAAGCCGTAAATACACATCGTTTGTCACGCCGGACGGACAGTATGAGTTCTTGAGATGTCCTTTTGGCCTATGCAACAGCCCAGCTGTTTTCCAGCGATATATTGCCCATATTTTTAGAACTCTTACCCAGAAGAATATAGTACTATACTATATGGATGATGTTATCATATTAAGCAGTAGCGAAAGAGAAGGGTTAGATAGACTGAAACTGGTTTTAGAATTAGCAAGAGATTACGGCCTAGAAATCAAAAAGAAAAAATGCCAACTTCTGGAGAGACGTGTCGCGTTTTTAGGATTGATTGTAGAAGATGGAAGAGTACAACCATCCGAAGAAAAGACGAGAGCTATCAAACGCTATCCGACACCCACAACGGTGAAACAAATTCAGGCATTCCTAGGATTAACAGGATATTTTAGAAAGTTTATTCCTTCCTACGCACAAATTGCCAAACCACTGAGTGATCTTCTGAAAAAAGATACACCTCTCCAATTTGGAAACAAACAAGAAGAAGCAGTCCAGATTCTGAAAAAACTTTTGACCGAAGAACCCATTTTACATATTTATAAGCCTGGATGCTACTTAGAAATGCATACGGACGCTAGTAAACACGGTTTTGGAGCGTGTTTGTTACAGAAATCCGATGTAGATGGAAACCTTCACCCGATTTATTATATGAGTAAAAAGACGACACCAGCCGAAGAAAGATACTCAAGTTATGAACTAGAAGTGCTAGCCATTATCCAAGCTGTTAAGAAATTCAGAATATATTTATTAGGAACTAAATTTAAGATAGTTACCGATTGCCAAGCTTTTCAGAAAACAATGCAGAAAAAAGATCTAGTCACCCGAGTAGCGAGATGGTCATTGCTGCTTGAGGAATACGACTACGAAATAGAACATAGAAAGGGAAACAGAATGTCCCACGTAGACGCACTCAGCCGACAGTGTGCAATATTAACCGAAGAGCCTATGATAGAGGAAGGTATAAGGAAAAGGATGAAGCTAGCACAAGAAAAAAGTGAACACCTACAAGCGATAAAGAAGATATTAGAGGAAGGAACCGAGTACAACGACTATTTTTTAAGAAGTGACATCTTATATAAATATATCGACGGAAAAGAATTATTAGTTGTACCTGATCCAATGCAAGACGAAATCATAAGAAAGTCACACGAGATGGGACATTTTGGCATCACAAAAACAGCTGAGGTCGTTAAAAGAGAATTCTACATAGAAAAATTGGAAGACAAAATTAAGGATATTCTCAGAAGTTGTGTACAATGCATTTTAGGAAATAAAAAGGAAGGAAAAAAGGAAGGATTCCTGAACCCACTTTCTAAAGAAGGACCATTACTCACCTACCATGCAGACCATTTAGGACCGCTGGCATCGACGAATAAGAATTACAATCATATTTTAGTGATTATAGACGATTTTTCCAAGTTTACCTGGCTATACCCGACCAAGTCGACCAGTACTAAGGAGGTTATTCGTTGTTTCGTTAGACAACAACAAATTTTCGGATCACCTAAAAGACTGATAACTGATAGAGGAGCAGCCTTTACATCGACTGACTTTGCCGAATATTGCTGTAATGAAGGCATCCAACACATGACGATAACAACCGGAGTACCACGAGGAAATGGTCAAGTCGAAAGGATCAACAGAATACTTATTCCTATGTTAACTAAACTAAGTCTCGACAACGCAACAAAATGGTATAAAAATCTACCGCAAGTTCAAAGAGCACTAAACTCGACGTACCAAAGAGGAATAGACTGTACCCCCTTTGAAGTTCTGTTAGGCACTAAAATGAGGAATAAAGAAGATCCAAAGATCAAAGAATTGATAGAACAAGAAGTTTTAGAGGAGTTTAACGAGAGGAGAGACAGACTGAGAACAAACGCCCGAAAACAAATCACTAAAATTCAGGAAGAGAATAGAAAAGGATTTAATAAGAAACGAAAAGAGGCGAAAAAATATAATACAGGCTCGTTGGTAGCTATAAAAAGAACACAGTTCGGTCCAGGACTGAAATTGGAGAAGAAATATTTAGGACCCTATGAAGTGATAAAGACGAAAAGGCATGACAGATATGATGTTGCCAAAGTAGGCATACATCATGGTCCTAATCTGACATCAACGTGTGCTGAATATATGAAACCGTGGATTGATGGAGAATCTGACGAATCCGAGACGGATTCTTTTCAGGACGGCCGAGTGTAGGAAGTATTTTATTTATTTTAGAATAAGTTTATTTTAATTTTTATTTGGTATGCTCATGTATAATTCATGTCCCGAGTTGCTACCCTCATGGCACCATCGTCGATCGGCAGAAGGGAAAAACGCGATAACTAAGCCGGCTGGGGGCGGATGACTTTTGAGATGTCATTGAGTAGAGACGATTTTGAGATGTCATTGAATTAAGACGAATTTTGACGATTAGACGATAATTATAACTATAACCCCTTTGGCACAAATATTAATACATAATAATCTGTATAAACTGTGAAGAAACCAAATAAATATTCATACTCCTAGGCAAACATTTTTAAAACCCTATAATGATTTAATTGTTAAAAAATGTGGTCTTTTTGTGAACAAATTATTAACTGGTCTTGCATGTAGTTCAGATGGTTTGATATTTGGAAATGAGAAGTTTGTTTCGTGTATGTCCACTAGTGTTGAGAGAATGTTCTTTAGATCTACACAAAGTAAAGAATTTAAAAAAATTATGTTACACCATTAGAGAATCAAAATCTACTCGAAAAGAAACCACGGTTATTACTTTCAAATCAAACTAACACTTGCAATACTAGATTTAGACTACTGTGATTTTATTATCTGGTCCGGGCATAGTTTTGGCGCAGAAAGGATAAATCAAGATGAAACATTCGTTAATTTATTAACACAAAAGCTACGCAACGCGCATGAAATTTTAGCTAAGGACTCTTTTAAAATTCGATTGTCAGTTGAATATCCAATCATTATTATTTATTGTTCATAACTTTTTGATTGTTACATAAAATGTTTGGTGTTTCGAAATTCTATATATTAAATTATTGCTAAAGATTATCTAATTGCATTTTAACTCATACAAATTTTATTTGTGTTGTATGGGAATAAGAAACAGAAACAAAGAAACAGAAACAAAGAAACAGAAACAGAGAAACAGAAAAACAGAGAAACATAAAAACAGAAACAGAGAAACAAAGAAACAGAGAAACATAAAAACAGAAACAGAGAAACAGAAACAGAGAAACAGAAACAGAGAAACAGAAACAGAGAAACAGAAACAGAGAAAGAGAAACAGAGAAACAGAAACAGAGAAACAGAAACAGAGAAACAGAAACAGAGAAACAGAAACAGAAACAGAGAAACAGAAACAGAGAAACAGAAACAGAGAAACAGAAACAGAGAAACAGAAACAGAGAAACAGAGAAACAGAAACAGAGAAACAGAAACAGAGAAACAGAGAAACAGAGAAACAGAAACAGAGAAACAGAAACAGAGACAGTTATGTAAATGATTCATTATGTTTGAATTTGTATTTTAATATAATTATTTATAATACTATAGGGTTCATAAAAATTAACAGGCATGGCAATTACAAAAGTAATTCAAGAAATTATATATTTTTAGACATAACTCGTTGAATTATACGAAACTGTTTCATACGTCCAATTTATCTTTTAACATGAATCCGAGCAGCTGCTATTTCTCTAGCTGTTGTTATCTCTCCCTTGGTAAACTTTTTATTACAAAATTCTACAAGATTTAATCCCCGATCGGCCATTATTAAATTTCCATCTTCTATGTAATCGAAAAGTCCACTTTTTATTGTTATTTACTTGTCACTAATATGGCCTTCAAATCCATCAGATAATAAGCAACACTCTGTCGATATTATTCCTACTAAAAATCTATTTGTGTTATGAGATTTGTAGCTTGCATCAGTATTCCCTTGTTGGATGAAATTTTTAGTTTTTTTTTATTGGCGAAATATTAAGTTTCTTAAACTCTTCATGCATGAATTGTATCCAAGTTGTGAATATTTTAGAGAGATATTTAATACTTGACATCAAATCTACAGCTCATATCAGCAAGCAACAACCCTGAAAGTATACGAATCAATGTTTAAAAAAACCTGATTTTGAAGGAAAATTTTTGCTTGGGACCATAATGATTCACGATTTGTTTTTGGTCTTGAAGTAACTCATTTTTATAGTGATTTAACAGCATTTTATTTTCTAGGCAAAACAAATTTACAAAATCATGAAAATACGAAAAATTTCAGTCTATACTTTGAATTAAAATGAAAAAATAATAAAAAAAAATCGTAGCTCTCCTACTGAATTTAAAGGGAGAGAAAGCAGGTCCTGAAGTGAAATTTTTTTTAGACCTTGACTGCTCACTGAAGAAATTTTAAAGTAGTGGAATTGTTTTTGCCAAAACAGTACATCGTTAGGTCATCTGCATATAGAAAGCATTTGGCTGGAGAAGGAAGCTTGTGATCCGAATCGTATGACACTTTGATGATAAATTTCGGTGATGGCGAAGGGAAATTCGTACAAATGGTACATGATAACTAGATTGTATAGATTTCAAGTTTCAGCACATATTCACTACTCAAAAAACGTATACTTACTGATAAAACTGAAAATTAACTCTTTCCACCTGCTACAAGCCACAATACCTACTTCTACAACGAGCGACAATCAAGCTTGTTATCCAATGAAAAATTCAACCACTATAAAAAAAAACTTTTTCAAACCTCAAACCTTTTTGTTTACCTCTTCAACTCCTCGTTAGTTGAATACCTCGAGGGAAAAGTTAACATATTTCGTAATCAAAGTGATCATGAAAGTGTAAATAAAATGGTTGTATTAAGGGTTTCAGTATACTTTTAGCTCAACTAAAATACATGATACGAAATTGTGGCACAAAGTTAACAGCGGAACAGTTGAATATGTTTTAAGGAATTGCCATCAGTTTCAGACGCGTTTTAATTAAATTTCGCTCTATTGAAACACATATGTTTTTGAACACGACTGATCGAATGTTTTGCTTGGAAAAAAAAGAAATGCATATTTGTGGAATTATTTTGGGTTATATGACGTTGTAGGCGTATTTGTAATGAAACTGCTTCACTTATGCCCATTTGCACCTTTAAAATTTGAGCATGCCTTTCGTAAGTTGTCCTTGCTGCACCGCTGCAGCTTAAGCATTACTTATGGCCGTATGAAACGTTTACTCTTAAACTGGTTCAAGCAGTGAACTAGTTTATAATTTTGAGTTGGTATGCACCATCAATTCTATGGAAGTTAAACCAGTTCAAACTTAAACGCCCAATATTGGAGGTTTAACTTTAAACTGTACTTTTTGACACTTCGGTAACTTATATTTGGGTTGTGCTCATCAGCCCAGGCACTTGAACTGAATCTTTGTACCATTTCCCATGTTATCTACTTCTATTCAAGAAGCTTCGTGTCTTCTATACATGCCACTAGTTTGACTGGAGGGATTTTCAGTAATTGTGATGGTTGTATTATTTCTTCTCCAAAGTGCTTCCGTCTAAGTTTTTGTAAGTCCTCGCAGAAGCAGAGTATGTGAGTAGGTGTTTCATCATCAGGTTCACATTTTCTGCACATAGGTTCACTGACTTTGCCCATATTGTACAATTGTTTCCTCAAGGTGCAGTGTCCAGTCACCAGGTCGGTAACTGTCTTCAAATGTCTCTTAGCCAGTTTCAGTAGCCTGGTTGAGAGGTCCTTGACTACCATGTTAAGTAAACTCTTTTTTTACGAAGGTGCCCTTGTGTCACCCTCCATTTTCATTGGTGTTCCCTATCTAGCCAGTTCCGAATTTCCCCTCTTATGCAATCTTTTGTGATTCCACAAAACCACCGTTTACTCTTAAACTGGTTCAAGCAATAAACTAGTTTATAATTTTGAGTTGGTATGCACCATCGATTCTATGGAAGTTAAACCAGTTTAAAACTAAACGCCCAATATTGGAGGTTTAACTTCAAACTGTACTTTTTGACACTTCGGCAACTTATGTCTCATGAATGGTTGATTAGATTTGATGAGGTTACTGTCAAGAAAAAGTTGTTGATTCTAATTATTTGAACTGTTATACGTTTTATCGTAAGTAATATCATAAGGGCATCTAATTTTTTCGAAAAAAATCGAAAAAACACGTTGCTAAGTAATATTTTAACACGAAACATGAGTGCTGGTGGCAACAAAAATCCGAGTCATTCTGACGATGGTATGCAAATATCGAAATAATTATAAATAATATTTTAAAGTTTTCATTGGTTTTTCATTAAATAGTGGAATTAATTATAAACAGTAAGTTTTATTTTATAAAATGAATTAGTAGGTATTTGAAAACTGAAAAACAGGTTATTTATTTAATCACAAATTACTACAAACTTAATTATTTATGGTACAATTAAAATATAAATTGCAATTTCACTTGTTATCAAAGGTATTGTAATTTTTGGTGGGAACAACTGTCAAGTTTTGCCGCGGGTAAACTCGAAATAACTGCTGACAGGTGCTGTCATACAGTTTTTTCATCTAGAAACCATTTGTAATTCAAATTGCGCGTTTAATATTGGAGGAAATTAAGACAAGGGAAATAGTCAATGGAGTACATGTAGTTCGGAAATCAAATAACAACTGTCACGTTCGTAACTGTAAACGAGAGTACTAAAAACTCATATAACGTCAAGCATTGTCAATAGCGAACGTGTTTCGCACAAAAAAGACCCTAAATTTTTCGATGTTTTCAAACCTTTTCCAGGTTTAAATAAACTTCATTCGGTGCTTACCAAAACAACATTAAGGGCGTTCAACTATTTAAACCAGTTTAGTTAAACGGGTTAAGTACTATAAACGGTGCATACGGCCATTAGTAGAGAACCTCTTAACGCATTGCGTACATGGCAACACAGAATATCTAGTAATTTATTAGGTACTTTTCAGATTTTGCTTTATATTGAGTGACAGTTAGCTTTCGCCAGAGTCAAATGTGACTGATTGATCTATAAATATAAAGAAAATAACAACTTCAGACATCAGCCATGGTTATCAAATATCCAGTGCAGGCACAAAACCGAAGTGCTACTAGGAACTCATTCATGGAAGAAGCTGCTGTTTCTGCAATAATAGTTGATCATTTGGTCTTGTAGGTTTCCTTATTAGTTAATATATTACTAAAAAATAATTCCGAAATTTCAGAGCTCCTATCAATCCTAAAACCTGTAGAAAGCATTGCTTTTAAACTCGAAATCTTTGATAGGATGCAAATTCCTTATGTTGTGGAAATGATCAGATCGAGTGTAAAGCATCTCTGGAAGTCTATTATCTCGAGGATATCAAAATAAACTTCGAAAACGTCATTCATGAAGAAAAAAATTTCAGGTAAAATCAGCTGCCAACTTTCAAACTAAGTCGAACTTAGTCGACCCAATCGGGAACTTAATATTAAGTCCTCCTTAACCAGTTTAAGGAATACTTAGAGAACGGTGCAAAGCAAACTAGTCTTTTTAAGATCACTTTATTTTGAGACTATATTAAAGTAAACGGTGCAATCGAGCATTATTATGCTACTAGGCCAAAATAGCTAACCAATAATCCAATCATCAAGACGTTTTATAAACTCATTTTCAGGAATCTACTCCAGTACTCACCACGAATTCTTTTTTATGTCTTTCATCGACTAAAGTGGGCACTTACTTCGAAGTGGTAATTTCAGTTTTGGGAACAGAAAAAAGACATATCAGAATAAGTAGGATCATCGATAAGATTTGTTAAAATTTTGGCCAAGATATTGTTCACAATATTAACTTTTTGATGTGATGTGTTATCGATTAGTTTTCTCTCCACAAATCCGATCTTCTTAGACGAATTTGCACTTTAAAAGATCGCATAACGCTCAGAAAATATTCTTTATTTACTGTCTCACCTTCTGACAAGGATTCCGAGTGCACAACACCGTGAAAATCGGAAAAAAAGGAAACTCCTCAATACATAATCCTTCCAAAGACTTTACTCGACTCAGTACCACGTTTAATACGTAGAGTACTTTTTTCCGCTATCCAAGCCTTCTTTTTCGTTGTGTTCCAGTTTTTGTTTTATTATTATTTGTTACAATTTTGTTCCCAAGAGTAATGAACATTATAACTGTCGATCTCTCAAGAGGCCCAATAAAGGACCAATGCTATAATCACAACAACAAGAAGTGTCCAAGGCTTGAAGGGAACACGCTAACGACATAACATTTTCAGCCATACTAACGCCACACAGTCCTCAACACGATACGAAACCTTAAATTGTGTGGAAAATCTATGCTTGAATTCTGATTCTAAGTTGACATACTTATTTGTTTTGATTAGATGCTTGGATTTCTGTTTTAATGTATAATCTGTCTAAACCCTATGATCCGCCATGCACTTAGTTCTACTTGTAAAGTCCATTCATTTGATACCCATTACCCAAATTAAGGGTATTGTAACAAATATATAAAATCTTGGATTTAGAATCATTCCGAATCGACATAATTGTATTGTCATCACAACCGAAGTAGTGTACCAAATTTCAGATCAAGCTATCAGCAGCAAGGTGGTACAATATCAATTACTAAAGTGCTATTTAACTTTTTTCCATAGGACTTGTAGTTTAGCCTGAAATCGACATAAACCAATTTTCACCCTTAAAACCTCACCCCCTACCACTTCCCGACCTCATATCACCCGTAAATCATTTTTCCTTTCATTTTTGTTGTATTGTTTTCCGTTTCCAATGGGTTCCATCCTTCTATAATTTTTTTCGCTTTTTTTTCAAAGGCTTCAGCCATAGTCAAACCCTTTCATTTGATATCCATATTAAGGGCGGGGGGGGTTAAGAAAAAAATGTAATCCGCCATTTGTGGCGGCGGCCATTTTAGATTAATAATAATTCTGGATACAGATAATTGTATTGTCATCAGAACTAGACGTGTGTACCAAATTTCAAATCAATCTGTCAATTTAAAGGGGCTAAAATTTCAATTACTGAATTTGACCGAAATAAACAACAAAAAGGCGAAAAGCTAAATGAAACCGTTTAAAAACACGTATATGAGTTGTTGTTAGTATTTCGAAAATCGCTTAACCAAAATATTCTTCCGTTTGCATGCTTTTCAATAAATTTTCTCTTCCCTCTTTTTTCAGTGTCTGCTACAGGCAATTTGTGTTCTTCTAGAAGACTGATTGTTGCAATGAACAGAACGATAAAATATCGTATGGATCAAACGAGTCCTCCATTTCATGAAAATATAAATGTTTAAAAAAAATCATTTTTAAAAAATTTTTTATTTAAACATACATAACCCCGCATCAACTACTAAGAGTTATTAGCAGGGGAGACATTTACAAAAATAGTGTTGTACATTTATATTACCAAAAATTAAATTTTATATGTTAAGTTTATGTCTTTGAGATAAGATAGCATTTCGTTTCCAGTTGACGAAAGAATTGATTTTAAAGTGTTTCCTAAATTGTGGCGTCTTCTTTGTTCTTTATTTTCTGGACATTCGAGTAATAGATGCTTCACTGTGAGTTGAGTCTGACATGTTTGACATAAGGGTGCGGCTTCTTTTGTTAAGTGATGTTGATGTGTGTATGTCCAATTCTTAGACGGTTTACTATAACTTGTTCTCTTCTTTTATTTGGCAGTGGGAGTTTGGTTTCAATTTCGGGATTATTTGTCTCAAATTGGTATCAGTGTCTTCCCAGATGAATTGCCATTTTGGTATATGTATTTTTTTATTGAGGATCTATGATCGGTGTGAAAAAATTTTGTAAGGAGGGGTTAATTATCAGTGGAAGTTACTTTTAGGGCTAAGGAGTCAACTTCCTCGTAACCTCTTATTCCCATGTGTGATGGTACCCATAAAAACGAGATGTTTTTATCTCGTAAGTTATAAAGTTCGTTTTTAAGAAGTTCATGGATCGGGTGTGATGGGTATAAATTTTTCAGATCTGTTAGGGTGCTTAACGAGTCAGAAATAATGAGAAAGTTGTTTTCATTTACTGTGTTGTACATTTTGAGGGCATGGAGTATAGCAAACGCCTCTCCAGTGTATATACTACAATTTTGTGGTAGACGCAAAGCAATTTTTTTATCTTTACATATGTAAGCTGCAGCATTTCCTGTAAGTGTTTTGGATGCATCAGTGTATATATATATATATATATATATTACAATGTGGACGAATAGAATCCCAATGTTTATCAATAGATCTTAAGCAGGTTTCTAAGTATACATTACTGAATAAAGATACTACATCTAGACTTGCCAAAACATAATTTGGAGGAAGTTTCAGATATTCAAAAACTTAGTGCAATTTATAGCTATTTATTATCTTTTGACAAACAAACAAAAAATTCAAATTTTGAAAATGAGAATTCTGTTACTTTTAATTAACTTTGCAACTATTATTTCACTTGCTAATATACTAAATATACTTAAAGACATTTCTATGACTACTAAAAATTAACATCGATGTCGTAATGTCAATTTTGAAAGTTTTATTTTTTATTTAATTTATTTGAAAAAGGAAATTATATAACATGTTTTTTCTCCATTTTATACAGATTTATAGATATTGTGAATAACCTCACTTAGTTGTAAGTAATTGATGTTTTTTTTTACTTTTAAACTAATTTATTTTTATTTTAAAATATCTATAAATGTACCTATCTTTTGTAGTTCTTTGACAATGGTTTGAATAAATTACCGAAAGCTTAGAGCAAACTAAAAAGAGTTCACTTTTTCACATTGCCGCATCCCCCACAATAAAAGTTTGACCTAACTTGTATCGGCAACGAACTATTTCCCATATATATATATATATATAATCGCTTGATTTTTATTTCTTGGGTATGGTTAGGTATTTTATATTTAATAAACTAAAAATGTTTTTTCGACGTTTCGCTTTCGTTTGAAAACTTTTCCAAAATGTCTATTTTCTAAAATGTCATAATGAAGTGAACATATATACAGTTGTTATTTGGTTATGATTACAAGTATTAACTTCAGAAATAAATTTACGATATTTGAAAAATAGATTAAAAAAAGTGCGCTTATTATAATAATGATGAAATAAAACAAATTAATTTGTTTAAATCATCATTATTTATTTTGAACTGACGTTCAAATTAAAATTAGTGACGCGTTTCGCTACACAGTAGCTTTTTCAAACTAGTGAAGCTACAATGAAAAACTTTTAATTTATATAGTGCCTTAATATGGAATTCTAAGATATTGACAAAAGTATTATAATATATTTAAATAGGGATAAGTACAAAAATTGTCTAAATACGGGATTCTAAGAAAGTTACAAAGGTATTGAAAAAAGGTACCTGGGAAATTTATCAACAACTATCACATTTTCTAGGTAAAAAGGTTTAATAAGGGAGAATGATTGATATCTATTTAGTCGTTAAGCAGATTACCGGAGTATTTGTTTTTGTTAATCTCGAGGGCTTCTAAAAGATTTAATTTAAAGGATTTGGGTTCTACATGCAAAATTTCAAAATTTGAGTCGAAAGTGTGTTGGTTTGTTAATAGATGATTTGAATAGTTGGAATCTAATTTGTTATTGTCATAGCTGCGTTTGTGTTCTGAAATTCTAGTTTTAAAGTTCCTAAAAGTTCTACCGATATAAATTTTGTCACAGTTGTCGTTACCACATTTTAATTTATAAACACCTGACTTGTTAAATTTTGAGGATTTAGATTTGTTATTTTTAATGAATTTAGATAGATTGTAATCGGTTTTAAAGCAAATATTCATATTTAAAGATTCTAAAAATGATTTGATTTTTAAGGATGGTGTTCCAAAGTATGTTAAGCTTTTAAATTGATTATTTTTATTTTTATCTGAAGGATATACTTGTTCTAAAGTGCGTTTCTTTATCTTTTTATTTATGATATTGTCAATTAAGTTTGGATCGTAATTATCGTAATGTCTAAAAAGTTTATAGACTTATTTTCTTCATGTTCTACGGTAAATTTTATATTGCTATGAATTGAGTTAATATAAGTAATGAAGCTATCTAGTTGTCTAGTAGTGCCAGTGAAGCTCGCTAAAATGTCATCTACATAACGGTGCCAGTACATAAATTTTTTACTAAGGGGGTGTTTATGAATTATTTTTTCTATATTATCCATGAAAATTTCAGCTAATAGGGGACTGAGGGGGTTGCCCATAATCAAACCATCTTTACTACTATAAATCTCTCCATTGAAATGAAAATAATTTTGGTTTAAGCAAACTTTTAATAAATTTATTATGTCAGAATGAATTATAGGGTTAACATTATTATACGTCAGCAAATTATCAACAAGAGTTAAAGTTTCTTTAGGAGGTATACTAGGGAATAGATTAGTTACATCGAACGATATGAATTTAGAATTGTGAGGTAATTTTATATCTTGAATATTATTAATTAATTCCGTTGAGTTTTTAATAGAAAATCGAGGTTTGAAAGAACAATATTTAGAAATTATATCTATGAGAATCTTTGAAACTTTAAATGAAGGTGCTGTGAAAAAAGAAACGACCGGTCTAATAGGGTACCCCTCTTTATGGAGTTTCATTAAAGAATAAAGTTCAGGGTGTTGAGGATTGGGTAAAATTAATTTATATTTTTCTTTGTCGCTAATTATTGATTTCGCGTTATCTACTGCTAATTTTATTTCTTTCTGAAATTTACTAGTTCGGTCTTTTTTAAGAATCTCAAAATTGCCTGTCTGTATAAAATTGTTAGTTTTTAATATATAATCATCTTTATGTAATGCTATTACTGTATTTCCTTTATCTGCTTTATTAAAAATAAGACTATTTGAATTTGATTTTTGTTGAATAGATTTCGCGACTGATAATTCAAAGTTTGGTTTGTTAAAATTGACGAATTCTTTTTTAATAATATCGGAAGCTTTATGTTTTAGATTGGAATTATAATAATGTTAACCCTATAATTCATTCTGACATAATAAATTTATTAAAAGTTTGCTTAAACCAAAATTATTTTCATTTCAATGGAGAGATTTATAGTAGTAAAGATGGTTTGATTATGGGCAACCCCTTCAGTCCCCTATTAGCTGAAATTTTCATGGATAATATAGAAAAAATAATTCATAAACACCCCCTTAGTAAAAAATTTATGTACTGGCACCGTTATGTAGATGACATTTTAGCGAGCTTCACTGGCACTACTAGACAACTAGATAGCTTCATTACTTATATTAACTCAATTCATAGCAATATAAAATTTACCGTAGAACATGAAGAAAATAAGTCTATAAACTTTTTAGACATTACAATTTCAAATATAAACAATAAACATGATTTTTCTATATTTCGCAAACCATCACATACAGACATTACAATCCATAATAGTTCGGTCCACCCATTTAGTCATAAATTAGCAGCTTTCAATAGTATGATTCACAGACTTTTAACAGTCCCATTAAACAATAATAATTTCAACAAAGAACTAAATATCATTAAACAAATAGCAGTTAATAATAATTACGATCCAAACTTAATTGACAATATCATAAATAAAAAGATAAAGAAACGCACTTTAGAACAAGTATATCCTTCAGATAAAAATAAAAATAATCAATTTAAAAGCTTAACATACTTTGGAACACCATCCTTAAAAATCAAATCATTTTTAGAATCTTTAAATATGAATATTTGCTTTAAAACCGATTACAATCTATCTAAATTCATTAAAAATAACAAATCTAAATCCTCAAAATTAAACAAGTCAGGTGTTTATAAATTAAAATGTGGTAACGACAACTGTGACAAAATTTATATCGGTAGAACTTTTAGGAACTTTAAAACTAGAATTTCAGAACACAAACGCAGCTATGACAATAACAAATTAGATTCCAACTATTCAAATCATCTATTAACAAACCAACACACTTTCGACTCAAATTTTGAAATTTTGCATGTTGAACCCATATCCTTTAAATTAAATCTTTTAGAAGCCCTCGAGATTAACAAAAACAAATACTCCGGTAATCTGCTTAACGACCAAATAGATATCAATCATTCTCCCTTATTAAACCTTTTTACCTAGAAAATGTGATAGTTGTTGATAAATTTCCCAGGTACCTTTTTTCAATACCTTTGTAACTTTCTTAGAATCCCGTATTTAGACAATTTTTGTACTTATCCCTATTTAAATTTATTATAATACTTTTGTCAATATCTTAGAATTCCGTATTTAGGCACTTTTTGTACTTATCCCCATTTTTAATACTTTTGTCAATATCTTAGAATTCCGTATTAAGGCACTATATAAATTAAAAGTTTTTCATTGTAGCTTCACTAGTTTTAAAAAGCTACTGTGTAGCGAAACGCGTCACTAATTTTAATTTGAACGTCAGTTCAAAATAAATAATGAAGATTTAAACAAATTAATTTGTTTTATTTCATCAGTAGTATGGATCTTCATCAAGTAAAAGCCTCATCTATTCAGTATTATAATAATGGTTAAAGAATATAAAATTATATATATATATTTATATATATATAAGCTGAAAAGCGATAAACGCATGTGATCGTTGCTGATCAATTAGGACACAAACAGACAAATACTATTGAGGTTAGCAGCAAAAAAGGAAAAGTGTACTCTTTTTAAATTTCCAAGCTTTCCAAGCTTATTTGATTATATATATATATAATATATATATATATATATATATAATATATATATATATATAATATATATATATATAATATATATATGTAAGAAAATACCTCATATTTTCTAAGCCTTGTTTTTAATGGTTTTTATTCACCCGCTCTATCATGGCGAGTGTTGATAGAAATGACATAGGTAGTTACGAAGTGATGACAGTGAAAAATATTAATGTCATAATTTTATTATAAAAATAATTATAATTTGTAATTAGAGAAAAGACTGGAATAATAGACATTTAATGTCGTTTCTCTTTTTACAGGTAAGATTTTGTTAATGTTAATGTTTGTAATTGAAAAAAAAACTTTTTTTACAGGAGAAACTCAATAGTGTCTTTATTCGATAAAACACAAATTAAAGAAGATTACATCTTACAAAACGACATTAACGTCTAGATTAGTTCAAAAAGATGGAAAAACTTTGTTTTGAATTTACGGTTAAAGCTGCTGAAGATGTGAAGACCAATTTAATATGCCTAATCTCAATTACTACTCCTGCAGGCAAAACTTACAGCTTGCCAGAGCAATATCAGCCAGTCCGACTTCATCCAGAATTGAAAAATACTCCAATTTTCACAAAAATTAGGAATTCATTACAAAAAAGATACCAAACAAGGAAAGTATGGATACCTCTAACAGAAGAATTGAAAAATATATATATCTATGAGGAAAATATCCAATTTCAAGATTACCTTTTGGAGGAAATAACAGAAACTACAGGTTTTGGTGATATCAAAACTGGTATTACAAACGAAGCACTAACAAAAATCCTGAATGCAATCGCGAAGGAAGATAATGGAATGAAGAATCCACAAAACTCAAAGAAATTGGCAGAAAAGTTTGTTATAGAAAATTTTAGTGGCAAAAGTGCGAATGTTATCCAGTGGATAAGCCATTTTGAAAAAGAATGTGAAAGATTGGAAATACAGAAAGATACAGAGAAAATTGAAATTTTCAAATTATTTTTAGGGAACTCCTGCTTAGATTGGTATAGTTCAATGCTTATAAAATTTACAATAGACTCTAATTGGACAACCTGGAAAGAAAACGTCTGTGAAACATATGCAGATAAAGGATGGTCGCCAGTCAAATATGCAATTACATTTAAGTACATGAATGGTGCATTATTAGATTATGCACTGAAAAAAGAGAGAGTTTTATTGGAATACAATAAATCAATGGATAATCGCACCTTGATAGATCTAATTGCAGTGGGTTTACCAGACTTTATAATAGACAGGATCGATAGAAGAAGTCTAATTAATACAGAAGATCTTTTCAATGAATTGAGAAGTCTAGAACATTTGACGAAGAGAAAAACAGTGAAAGAAAAGAATAATAATAGTAGCATGAACGTAAAAGAAAAAAAACCTTGTGAGATTTGCGAAAAACTTAACAAAAAAAACCGATTCCACCTTGAATCAGTATGTTGGTTCAAAACAAAAAATAATGCAGACAAGAAGAATGATAAAATAAGATGTATAAATAATTCAGAATTGGAATGTGAATTGATGAAAGAAAATCCAAAAAAATAGATCTGCCACCATTGATTAAACTAAAAGTAATTCTTAACGATACTATAAACGTAAATGGAATTTATGATTCGGGTTCAAACGTATCTTCGATAAATTCTAAGTTAATAAAAATGGAAAAAGATAAAGTACGTAATAATAAAAATATGAATCTGAAAACGATCAATGGTGTAAAACAAACAGATGGACTAATTTGTATAAAAGCAAAAATTTTTAATATAGAAAAAATGATACATGCCTTTGTAATAAATAGTGAAAATTTTAATTATGATTTCCCAATAGGCTTAGACTGTATAAGAAGTTTCAAATTAAGTCAAAATGATAAATTAGAAATAAATCAAAACATTACATCGAATTTAATAAGTGAAGATTTAACAAAACCTAAACATGATTTCCAAAAGGGACATTTTGAAGGAACAATTGAAGTTAAAGAACATATACAAGACCAT
This sequence comes from Lochmaea crataegi, assembly GCA_947563755.1. Lineage (NCBI taxonomy): Eukaryota > Metazoa > Arthropoda > Insecta > Coleoptera > Chrysomelidae > Lochmaea > Lochmaea crataegi. The sequence goes on along the minus strand of OX387427.1, from coordinate 40,964,464 downwards.
ATTATGATAAACTTCAATGAGCATGTAATTGAAGAGAACTTTATTATGTCTACAAATTATCTAAATTACGATGAGAAAATTGAAATTGATAGTTTAATTGAAATGTATAAACCACTTTTTGCGAAAGACAAATTTGATATAGGAACAGTAAAAAGTTATGAAGCTCACATTGATCTATTAATTGATAAATATCCAAGTAAGAGACCGTATAGATGTACGATAGAGGATAAAAAAGAAATAGAAGCACAAATTTCAAAATTACTGGAAAAAAAATTAATTGAAGAATCCTATAGTCCATTTGCTGCCCCAGTAACCTTGGCATACAAACGGGAAGAAAATAAGAGATCTAGGCTCTGTATAGATTTTCGTGATTTAAATAAAATTGAGGTTCCACAATCACAACCATTCCCATTGATTGAGGACCTTATGGAAAAAACGAGAAACTGTAAGTACTTTTCCACTTTGGACATAAATTCAGCATTTTGGTCTATTCGAAGATAGAAAGAAAACGGCATTCGTTACGCAAGAAGGGCATTATCAATGGACTTGTTTGCCCTTTGGATTAAAAACGTCGCCAGCAATCTTCCAAAGGATATTGTCCAATATTATAAGAAAAAACAAATTAACAGATTTCACAGTCAATTACATTGATGATATTCTGATTTTTTCAAAAACGTTTGATGAACACATAGACCACCTGAAACATTTATTAGGATCAATATTAAGAGAAGGCTTCAGATTGAAATTTTCAAAATGCACTTTTGCAGCAGACTCAGTAAAATATTTGGGTCATGTAATAAATAATAATTCAATAAGACCTATAAAAGATAACTTGATATCAATAAGAAATTTTCCAGTACCAGAAAAACAGAAAAATGTCAGAAAATTTTTAGGAAAAATTAATTTTTATAACAAATATATCAAAGATAACGCAATTATTTTGGATCCTCTTCATAATTTATTGAGGAAGAATCAAGAATTCATTTGGACAAAAGAGTGTCAAGATTCATTTAAAAAAATAAAAAATTTACTTTGTTGTCAACCAGTGTTAGGAATATTTGATCCGGAATTACCAATAAACATATATACAGATGCTAGTTTGAAGGGAATAGGTGCAATTTTCAAACAGCCTCAAACTAACGGAGAAGAAAAACCTATAGCATACTTTTCAAAAAAATTAAACGAAACACGAAAGAAGAAAAAAGCCATTTACTTAGAATGTCTGGCCATAAAAGAAGCTGTTAAATATTGGCAACACAGACTCATTGGGAAAAAGCTTACGGTTTTTTCAGACCACAAACCATTGGAAAACATGAATATAAAATCCCGAACCGATGATGAGCTAGGAGATCTGACATATTACTTGTCACAATACGAATTTGATATAAAATATTGCCCAGGAAAATATAATTTAGAAGCCGACTGTTTAAGTAGAAATCCGGTATTGGAACCACATGAAAATGAAGATGAACAATTGAAAATTGTGAATCTAATAAAGATAGAAGATATTCTAAACGATCAAAAGGAAAATGAAATTTTGAAAAATGAAAAAAGGAAACTGATACGAGAAAATGAAATATACTACAAAAAAATTAGGAATAAAGAAAAAATCATATTAACGGAAAAATTCAGTATAGAATTTATAAAGACTGTACATGAACATTACTGTCATATAGGTATAGAACAAATGAAAAACAAAATTTGTCCCTTTTATACAGGACAAAATTTGACGAACAACATAAAAAAAGTATGTAGAACGTGCAGAATATGCATGAAAAATAAATCAAGAGGTCAAGAAAAGTACGGACTAATGTCACAATTGGGACCAGCAGAAAATCCTTTTGAAATTATGTCAATAGACACGGTTGGAGGATTTGGAGGATCAAGGTCGACAAAGAAGTATCTACACTTACTCATTGATCACTTTACAAGGTATGCATACATATTAACATCCAAGACTCAAAATGCTAATGATTTTATAAAACTTCTGGAGAATGTCGCGGAAAACAACGAAATAGGTATGATTTTGACCGACCAATACCCAGGAATAAATTCTAGGGAATTTAAAAGCTACCTAGAAGAAAAAAATATACCAATTGTGTTCACTGCAGTAAATGCAGCTTTTTCGAATGGGCTCAATGAGAGAATGAACCAAACATTGGTTAATAAAATAAGATGCAAAATACATGAAACAGGAAAAAAACTAGCCTGGTCAACCATTGCGCAAGAATGTACAAAAAAATACAATAACACAGAACACACGACTACTGGTTTTACACCTACTTATCTACTAGAGGGTGAGAATACTACAATTTTACCAGAAGAACTAAAACAAAAAATAACACATATAGATTTATTGAGAGACAGGAAGCTCGCCCTTCAGAATACCATAAAATCACATAACTACAACAAGAAGATATTCGACAAAAACAGAAGACTCTGGGAATTTAAAGTAGGAGATACGGTGTTTGTGGAAAATGGTAACAAACTAAATAGAAAAAAATTAGACGAATTAAAGATTGGACCATACAAAATTTTGGAGAAAATTTCCAATTCCATATACAAAATAGATACTGGTCACAGAAAATCAGAGTCAAACCTTTTCCATGTAACAAAACTCATCCCGGTTATCGACAGTGATCCTAATGTTTTTGTGTCATAATAGAATTTTTGCAAACAAAATTTTTTTTTTGTAGGGGAGATGTAAGAAAATACCTCATATTTTCTAAGCCTTGTTTTTAATGGTTTTTATTCACCCGCTCTATCATGGCGAGTGTTGATAGAAATGACATAGGTAGTTACGAAGTGATGACAGTGAAAAATATTAATGTCATAATTTTATTATAAAAATAATTATAATTTGTAATTAGAGAAAAGACTGGAATAATAGACATTTAATGTCGTTTCTCTTTTTACAGGTAAGATTTTGTTAATGTTAATGTTTGTAATTGAAAATAAAAACTCTTTTTACAGGAGAAACTCAATAGTGTCTTTATTCGATAAAACACAAATTAAAGAAGATTACATCTTACATATATATATAATATATATATATAATATATATAATATATAATCAGAACCTTAATGTACCCTAAGGTGTTAAGGTGTTAAGGTGTTTTCAATTATGTACAAAATTAACCCATTTACGTTTATTTCCAGCCTTTAACTTCGCCTCCTGCCAATTTAGTCCACGTTATTTCAGGATTTCCGCTACTGCATCATCCCAGGTTTTTCGTGGTCTGCCCCTTGGTCGCCTTCCACATGTTTTGTTTGCCATATCAGTTTTGCTTGTTGTTTATTTTTCATGCGTACTAAGTGGCCAAACCACCTTAACTGATTCCTTTCTATGCTTCTTCCTAGGGGTTCTACTTCTAGCTGTTCTCTTAAATAATCATTTCGAATTTTGTCCCTTCTTGTGATTCCCAATACTGCTCTCAGATACTTCATCTCAACCGCTTGTAATTTTCTTTTTGTCTCTCTCGTAAGAACCCAGCTTTCGCTCCCCTAAGTTGAAATAGGTTTAAAAATGGTTTTATAGACTGTCATTTTTGTTCTTTTTGACACTTCTTTCTTGCGAATGAAAGTATCACTTAATGCATAACATAGCTTGAGGGCACTTACAATGCGTCCATTAATCTCAGCGTTATTTTTCCCGTCTTTATGTATTTTCACTCCCAAATATTTAAATGTATCCACTTGCTGTACTTGTTCTTCGTTTAGATGTATTTCGAGATCAGTGTAAATGAAAGATAAATTGGAAAACTTAGATGCTAGTTCATTAAAGAATTTTGTATCTGGAAGGGGGTGGTGGCCTGTTTTTGAAAGAATGTTAGGGATGTTACTATATATGGTATTTGAATGATCCATGGAGGGGTATTTAATTGTGATGTTAGAGAGTATTTAAACTGCTCATTGTCGTATCCCATATTTATGATCCTTTGGTAGAACGGTAACTTTTTTGAGGTTTTGTTTCTAGCACAGTTTATAGTGATATTTTTAAATGTGGAGGACTATATTAAGTTGGAGATATTTACTGATATTCTAGCAGCGTAGTTTAGGGAGAGCATTTGCTGGCATAGATGCAGTGGTGGCTCATTTGCTAATGTTAGGAGTCCACATACAGGGCTAGTTCTGAAAGCACCTAGTGATGCCCGTATGGCAGTGGATTGGATGGAGTTTAATTTTTTTAGCAAAGTTTTGTTGTCTGTTTCGTAACAGATAGCTCCATAGTCCAGCTTGCTCCTTATCAATGATTTATATAGACTGAGTAAGGATGCAGTGTCTGAACCCCAAGTACTGTTTGATATAATTTTAAGTAAATTTATTCTTGGTTGACATGTAAATTTGATAAGTGTGTTTCCCATTTTAACCTATAATCAAAAGTGAAACCCAGAAAATTCATTTCATCAAATCTGGATATTGGTTTTCCATAAATGTTTAAATTATTTAATTATTTCTTTTTATTGGAGACCATATAGTACGTTTTCTCATGTGATAAATGGAAACCTGTTTTGAGGGACCAATTTTCCAGGCTTTGTACAAAATAATTTATCAAGTTAAATCGAACCATTCAACTTTTCTATAAAAATGATATTTGTGATTTTCCAGTATAAAAAGATTTTTCTTTGAAAATATAAATTTCTCATTATTTCTCATAAAATCACGTTGACCACCCAATTAAACATCAGAACTCAATAAAGGGAAGGTTTTTTTCCGTTTTGCCGAGGAAGTAATTCTATCCGGTGGCATCGACCTCTTACTAAGGGCAGTTAACTCTATAGAGACGCCACGGCAATTTTTTCGACTCGCCAAACCAAAGTGAAAAAAAAGTTAAGGCCATCTTTTTATTTAATAAAAAAACAACCATTAAAACTGACATTATATTTGGCGAGCTGGAAATACACTGCTCAAAGTTTGAACTGATACAGAAAATATTAAGCAAAGTTTCAATATAGATTTTGTCTCTAATTATTTGCTTGGATGATTTTTTTTATATTGTGGGCTTAATTGTTGAGAACTTTATTATATACCCAAGTCAGTTTCATCGGCTACTTAATTTTGTATGAATACTGGAAATTAACATTAAAACGTAACGCTTAGTGGGGTTAAGTACCTCATTTCTTGATTATGACCATATTCTCTTCTCACAGGTATTTCAAAATTTTGGTCTTCGTTTTTTCGCAGATAAAGGGGGAGAATGGGGAAATCTCATCTATTTTATTTATGTACAGGGTGATTTATTAGTGTGATAATGCTCAGTATGTCTGTTATCATAGAGGATACCAAAAAAAAGTTATAAAAATTGTAGATTACTTTAAGCTCCATATTTATAAATACGTTGAAATGTTACAGGGTGCTCCAAAACTCGGTGCCAGATCAAAGTTACTTATGTTTTTTTTTAAATGAAACACCCTACACTCCACTTTAAAACTGAAATCGGCTCAACTTCCCCATTATAAAAATATGAGGTTGTAATCTGTTATACAGAGTATTTTGAAAGTGATAACCAATTCCCCGTCAAAATCGTAACAAATTCAACGACCTGTATAATTGAATAGGAGTGAGAGAATAATAATCTATATTTATAATTTGGTCTCTGGTCTCGAAAGGAGCCTGAATCATAAGGAAGTAGCCCTTGCAGCATTTCTAGACATCGAAGGTGCTTTTGACAACACATCGATCTCATAAATTAACAGATCCCTTAAAAAAAGAGGGATTAACAGCACCACATGCAAATGGATAGGATCCATGCTCGAGCATAGGAGAATAACAGCACATATGCATGATAAAACATACACCGTTAGGACAACTAAAGGATGTCCTTAAGGTGGAGTACTTTCACCGCTTTTGTGGAACCTAGTTGTGGATGACTTGATCAGTAGGTTGAATGATCAAGGCAAATGGACGCAGGGCTTTGCGGACGACATAGTTATTGTCACCAATGGAAAATTCCCGGAAGTAGTTATGAATGTCCTACAGGAAGCACTGCGAATTGTGGAGGAATGGTGCCTTGAAGAGGACCTTTCAGTTAATCCAAAAAAAACTGGTTGCTTTTACGAATAGAAGCGATCTCCCGCAGGGTAGAGTACTGTTGTTCGGAGAAGAACCAGAAATATCCAAAGAAATTAAATATCTGGGAGTGACCCTTGATTCCAAACTGAATTGGAAGGCACACCTGGAAAAAATTACTACCAGGGCGACTAGGCTTTTCTGGCAATGCAGAAGAGTTATGGGCAAAACCTGGGGAATACGACCTGAGATGGTTCTCTGGCTCTATACAACTGTGATAAGGCCAACGATCAGCTATGGAACAATAGTCTGATGGAGGAGGACAGAAGTGTCCTCAGTACTTAATATATCAACTGCAATCCAAAGACAAGCCCTTCTTGGTATTGATTTCCGTGATTTCCGCCTTTGAACTGCTAAACAATACTTTCCGCCCTATTTTGGTGTTTATATGATTGGTTTTCCGGCAAGGAAGGCGTAAAACGCTTTAGCAATCTAATAGACTCGGGCTGCTAAAGCTCATTTTCTGCCCTTGTGACACAATATACTATTTTTGCCTGCCTTACCGGAAACCAATCATATTAACACCAAAAATAAAGCGGAAAGTATTGTTTCGCAGCACAAGCACACAAAATTCTTGATGCCATGATTTTCCACCATCTGTCACTCTAGTACTTTGACGTTTCACGTATATTTTTTAATTAAACGCTAGTGTATGTCAAATATTTTTGTTATATTCTCCTATGTTTTGGTTTACTCTGTAGGCGAAAAGCAGTTGTGTGTAACACATGCAGGAAACACTTCAACAGCCCTTAACTATCAGCTGCCCTCGCCTCGCTACTCTCGCTAAAGCTAATTTTCTGCCTTTGAGACACAATATACTATTTATTCATGATTTCTAAGCGACTTATTGCAAATGAATCAAAATATGACCTTTTAAGTTACCACAAATGCACACTTGCTGACGTTATGAACAGATTTTGCACCTTGTGAATCCAGGTATTGAATAAATATCAATAGTTAAATTTGGTTTTTTTTTCACTTTTATTTGCCACACCCAAATTCCCCATTCATTTTTGAAGAAAAAGCGTGTTATTGAGGCATCTCGATAAAATTTACGGTTTAAGAGATATGGACAATTTTATGTCGCACTGCACAAGAAATGAATTAAATGATAAAATCCGCTTTCACTGCGGAGAAATACGGAATTATCCTGGAATATTATTCAAGAAGACTTAGGAAATGTGTGGAAGTAAGGGGAGTCCATATTGAAAATTTATTGTAATTTCAATGTACTGGTTTGAATTTTTTATTACCGTTATTTTTTGGTTCCTGGCTACTTTGATTTGTTATAACGGAATTATAGTTACTTGATTTCACGGTTTTCACTGTTATTTTCGTATTTTTACGTTTGTTAATCGGTACCCCACATGAAAAATGTATTCAATCACTTTACACGTTCGTGGTTAAGTCATATGCGTACGAAATTTCCACTTGATTGTCTCAGTAAATTTTGAGTAATTTGGCTGTGACACACTCTATATTCGTTGATTCAAAAATCACGACAATAGCAAGATAAATGACCATTTCAACTTTTTTTCTGTAATATATTCATAAAATGCTACGTTAATAATAACCGCTGGTAAGATACATAACAAGATCTATATTTACCATGCCCTTATATGCAAATTCAGCAAATCCTTGTTTTATTCATAAATCTCCGCTATTTGCATGGTAAAGTGTTTGGAATTCAGAAAATCTGGAATATGTATTTTTTTAAATGCTCGAACATGATCCTACGATGATGAAACTAATTTATTTCTGTTAACGGTATCTATACATCCATGAATTTTTATCTATGATAATTTTATTTCTCTTACACTTATTTTATTGAAAAACGAAAGGTTGTCACTGAAAAGGGACAATGGTGTATTGAATATTAATCAATTTTAATACATTTGAAAAATTCGTTGGGCTTCACACGGGACTAGGTCTTGTGAGTTCTGAAAAAAAAGTCTCGTCTCTCCTCGCCAAGTCTTTTCGAATAGCCAAGAACTTAAATATAAAATAATTCGAAACATAATGGTTCTGAATACAGGGTGGGTCATGACTTCATGAGGAACTGTACATACATACTTCTATCTCGTCTTAAGGTTCCATTAAAACCATTAAGACCATTAAAATGTGTCTTCTTCCATTGTTAACTGATATACACGGCGAAATGTGAATTTTTAGTGAAATTACTCTTGGTCATAATTTTTGATCGGCAAGTTCGATTTGTCTTACATTTTGGGACAACACTACTACCTCCTAAATATCTGTTTCATTGAAACTAGGAAAAAATCAGTACTGGTTGCTGATGGACTTTCTAGGTTACCTGTGGGCAATACCACAGACATTCCATGTTCGTTATATTCATTCAATTTAATTGATAGTGTACCATTAAATTCGGAAAATATAGCATATGCTACAAAAAAGGATTTAATATTGATAAAGGTTAAGGATTTAACTATTTGTGGGTGGCCAAATTACACCCATGAGGAAAGTTTAAAACCTTATTCTAAAAAGCGGTTTGAACTTTCTGTTCAGAATAACTGCATACTTGTAGGCAGTCGTGTTGTTATTCCAAAATCACTACAGAAGAAAGTGTTGCACATATTTCATGAGCAACATCTGGGAATTGTGCGCACTAAGTTGCTGGTAAGAGCTTACTGTTGGTGGCCTGGGATTAGTAGTGACATTGAACGCTACATCGGAGCCTGCGACACCTGTCCGTTTTGTCAATTTTTTTCAAACAGGAGCTCTTTACTACCTTGGCCAAATGCACCCAATAACTTCCACCATGTCCATATAGATTTTTTTCATAAATATTCACACACATTTCTGATTCTTATTGACAGCAAGAGTAAATGGATTGATATTAAACTCATGTAATACGGTTCAGCTGCTAAAGAAACAATAATAAAATTGAAAGACATTTCTGCAACATTTGGCATACCTCAAGAACTTGTATCTGATAATGGCCCACCTTTTGGTTCAACAGAATTCAATTCACTTTGCCAGGCAAATGATATTGAACCAATTAGAAAGAGGAGAAAGAGGAGTTCAAACAATAAAAAATGAGCTATAAAAGGCACTCAATTCTTAACAGACTAACTAGCTTTCTATTCACATATCGAAACACATCATCCACAGTTACTGGCATCTCACCAGCTGAAAGTTTATTTAAAATTAAACCCCGTACTAGGTTTGACCTCCTTAAACCATCCGTGGCCAGTAAAATTTCATGTCACAGAAAATAGTATGATTAGAAAAACCACTCTTTATCAGTTAAATGATTTAGTATACATTAGAAATATTCAATCGAAATCATGGGAAAATGGTGAAATTATAAGAATCATAAGCCACTCTACATAATATTTGGTTGAAATTGAAAATTGTATTAAATTTATGCATGCCAATGATATTAAGTTAAGGGTTCCTTACATGTACAGTGAAGTGCAAAATGATCCATTGAAAGAAAGTTTCAGTGAGGTTCCAGAGCCTAAAATACAAAGCCCCACACATAATAAAAACATAGTACCTTTCCCAACATCTGGAAGTACCATATCCACCACTTCTGATGAAAAGGTACTTGATGAACAGGATCAAAACAAGACTAATACTAGTAACACATCCACAAATCCTGTTCTTACAACTTCAACCACCACTCGATCGGGACGGAACATCAAACCACCTAAAAGGCTAGATCTTTAGAGAAACAAGGAGGGGAATGTTGGATATCGGAACGTCCCTCTGAATGTTGGTACCACTGACGCTCGTCAATGACCGTTGTTCGAAGGTCATCTAATAATGTCATGTCATGTCTGATATTTGTTACATTAAATAAAGATTGTATCTATAATAAAAGTACATTATTTGTCGAAATCATAACACTGGTCTTTAACAATCAGTTCATTTTATTCATATGAAAATGTCCTCCTTATTTATGGTATTTCAGAACTACAATAAAATTTAAAAACGTATACAAATAGATTATTTTGTTCCTAGCACGGGAAAAAATCAAATTTTACACCAAAGTAAAAGTTTAGGAAAATGAACCATAAATTTCAAAAAATATAAGTAACAAAATCTCAATTTTTCAAATTTAATGAAAAAATTAAATTTCACGCCCACATAAAAGTTCATCAAAATGAACCATAAATTTTAAAAAATGTAAGTTTTAGTTTTATTGCAAAAATTTACTTTTTTGTATGAAATTTCAGTTTTTGATTTCTAACTCAGAACCAGCTTTCAAGAGGCACAATACGTTTTAAATAATACTAAAGCATCGCACTGTATAATATGTCTTCAGTAATTCATCGGTATTGCCATTTTATCGAATTCCTAGACTTCTCTTATACTTTTGCTCAAAATAAATAGTAATGGAGGTAATGAAAAATAGAAGGTCAGTTCACCAGTGAATGAACAAATAAGGGGATCCTGGACTTTGGGTTATGAAATTAGTTCGATGATTTTGACGTATCTGGCTAAAAATTGCATACATAGGTAGATTAAACTATTTTAAATATTAATAAGTCAATAAAAGTTAATTCAGTGAATCGTAATATGTAATTTTCCAAGTATTTTTTTAAAATTGTATAAAACTTCAGTAAATGAACAGGTATCTCCAATTACTGAACGATAGCAAACCAGTGAATGAACTTATGATTTTTCATTCTCAAAAAAAGTATATAAAATTTAATGTAATAGGCTTAACAGACACACAGAAATTAAAAATTTACAATATAATAACGTAAAAATAGCCAACATAACAGTTTTTATTAAAAAAAATAATAAATTAATCAACATAAAAATATACATCAGAACGATGAAAAAAATAACAAAATGTACTCTTTGTTCAATATTATAGTCTCAGAAAATAAAAATTGTGAAATGTTAACATAAAAATAGCCGTCAGAACCACCTGCGCTAGGTTCTGGAATTTTCTTCACAATGTTCTGATACCTATACCATATCTTATCTGGAACATTTGGCCATCCCCATTTATATTTCTTGCCGTGCTCTTGCTCCATAGTACTTATTTCATAATCTTCCTTCTCTATGTCTGTTACTAGCCCAGAGTATCTTTTGTTTTGGGTATTTGACTATCACGTAGTCCTCTTTGTCTAGCTAGGCACCTTCGGTTTTGAGTTTTTCTAAAGGTTTGTCTTCCTCGACACCTTCATCTGTTGTCCCAACTCGCTTTCTTTTCGGTTTCGTTCCTTTTTTCTCTGAATCGCTGAGTTACTGTCATTTACGTTAGTAAATGTCTCCAATGCAGTTTCATCTTATTGTTGTATGACTTCTGCAGGATTCGTTATTTTTGCGCATAAATATTCAGCAGATTTCACATGATTTCCAAAAACGATACGTCATCATTCTCTTTATCTTCATCTTTCGAATTAAATTTCCTATTAAACTCAATTATTCTGACTCTGTCCAAAAACTGTTCTACTGCATTAGAAAGCCTAATTTTGCCAAAATCCAACTTTCCACCCTCTCCTCTTCAGCGGGACTCAAAACTGACGATGGACCCATCTTCCTCTCAAACGGTACTTTATTTGTCATTTTATTGTGTAGGGTAGATTTCATATTTAAAAGTTGCTTTATTCAAACTTACACTTCCGTTGTTAATTTCGTCTATAGTTTTAATTGAATCTTCTTCGGTGTACTTGAAGCGCAAATACTTTTTCTCCATCTAGAATGAAGAAAATGTAGTACCTATTTACAATTGAAAAATGTCATAATAGTTTAATTGGTGCCAATTTATTCAAAAAAGGAGGTTTAGGTGAATGCTTCAGTGAATGAACAAATGAAGACCAGTAAATGAACGGTGTCCATTTACTGGTATATCACCTTACATGGTGTAAATATTTTAATTTGTAAGTTTGCTTTATAAAGATATATACCTAAAGACCTAGTTTTGCTTGTTTTCTGCGAATAAGCAAAAATCCAGTGAATGAACACCTTGTTCATTGACTGTAATTCGGAAATATCTGTGTACCAGTAATTGAACATGTAAATATTTTAGACATAAAGTACATTAGATTGAGTTTGACGTAAAAATATTGGTACTTCATTAAATATAATTACCGCTAAGCACCCAAAATATGTCAAACACCCTTCATTAATGCGGATGTCATAGTTTTATTAAACATCAATTTTTGGCTTACCCTAACAAAAACTGGCTGCCCGGCCGTTGCACTGAAACATCCACTATTTGAATTGAGTGGCAAGGCTAGACTAACGGATTTTTACAGCTTGTCTAATGAATGAACACTTACGGAATAAGCTAATTGGCCATCCGACAGAGATAGAAGAGATTTTGAAAGCGGATCATCTTATTTTAGAGGAAAATAAGACTAAGTGCTCATTTACTGGGTGATGTTCATCTACTGGTGCTCTGATCCTATTATTTGAAAAAAATTGGGAAAAGGGGATAAATTCAAAACTAAATTAAACAAAAATAAACAAGAGGTATGTATTGAAGAAAAATCAATATTCTAATAATTCTATAAAATGACAATACCGATGAACCACTAAAGAAATATTATAGTGGACAATGTTTTACTATAATTCAAAACAGCTTGTACAATTTTTGAAAGCTGGTTCTGGAAATTTACTAAACCAGTTGTATCATTGAAAATATAACACTAGCAAAGGTATTAATTATTGAAAAGTAGAGAATTTGGTTCAAAAAATTAAATTTCGAAAAGAAAAGTTTTCAAATATATTGTTACGAAGTCACCAATTCAAAGCCGGCCCTGTCACTCAACTATAAATTTTGGCGAATGCGCATTTTCGAGAACATTCCGGAAAGACCGTTTTGTTTACGCATATGACGAGCGTGGAAAATCCAAGAATTTTACAGAATTGATAAAGACTATATATACGCGGGTTTTCGAGTGAGTTAACAATTAGGAAAACAAAGACAGCTAGTTAGTGAAGAGTTAGTTCACAGAAAGACAGTGAATGAAAAAGTGAAGATAAATAGTGTAATATTTAAATGGTAAACGTAAATTAGAACTATTATACCTAGTGCAAAGTGTGTATATAAATTTAGTTTAATACATGTGTATTTCTATAAATAAATCTATAGTAATTAGCCATAGTAGTGTGTATAATTTTATCCCACCCGTTAAAACTATCTAAATGAATAAGAAAAACATTATAGTATGTTTCATCTTGTTCATCTATCAATTTATGATTCTTTTTGTTATTCATTTTGGGAAATCAAACCACAACCTTTTTTATGTTTTTATTTGAACCAAAACGTTCATTGTCCTCCGACTTCGAAGACACACTAAAAAAACAATCAAAATCGAAAAGGAAATGTATAGTGATTGAGGTTTTGCTAGGTTTATACCAACAATCAATAATTACATAATAAACCATAATTTCTCAATTATATTAAATAGGACAACAAATAAGTGTTAATTTATTGTATAAATCATTTATTTTTCGCTTTTTAGTTAACTGTATTTATTGCAGTCGGTTTGGTTTTATTTTTATGTTATTTATTCAATTTGTATCCAGCTGCTTAAACTATGAACTTATTCATGTCCATAAAACTAAAACCGATAATTATTGTGAAAAAAATTCAAAAAAACTTCTCATCAACATCCTCTTTCTCTTAAAATGTACTTTTAAAGTCAACTCGAATATAAACAAAACAAAAATATTATTCGATTTCCTATAACTATCTAGAAAATGTGTATCCATGTCATACATATATCAATTCGTTTTAGCCTTGGCCTAATAAAAACCTGAACTCTTACTGAATATGTCAATTGTGAGTCCGACTTCCATTCGAAATACTTCAACCGCAAAAAAATAGTTTTTTTTCATAAAAAAAGAAATCGCTACCAAACAAAACAAGCGCATAATTCGAGAATGGAAGTCCGCAATAAAAACCTTGGCCTGAAAATTTAGGATGGCAGATTCCGCTCGTTTTAGTAGAAGACTAAACTGAATTCCCAGTGAAAATTCAATTTAATTGTCACTTTACAGAAAATCTACCACCCGCTTGGATAGTTGGTTCAAATATGTTTGAAAATTAACATTTTTTTCATATTTATCTACCATCATATTCATATAATTTTGACGCTAATTTTTGCATAAGAATTATGGAATTTTTTATTATTTATTTTTAGCTGAATGCATTCAAACGAAGCAGAAATTCACATGTATTCTACTGAATTTTGAAGAAAAAACTGTAATTTGCAAGATTTAGCACAAACTGCAACGTGTAATGTTTTTCTCTTCATAATCTCGAAATTTCTCTTCTAGTGCAAATGGAATAGAAATATAATTTCGTAAAAATTAAACCTGTATACATATTTATCTGATTTTAGAAGAAAAACTTTGTTAATACCGGCCCATTTATCACATATGAATAAATGTCTTGGAAACATTCGTCTTATTTCAATACATTCTAAATACTAACATATTCACTACATATGACTACCATATAAGGGTGGGTGCTCTAAATGTGGAAGTATAGTATAAGGAGCCAACAGGTTACAGTGCTTCTGACATGAAAACGTCTTCTAAGAAAAGTGGAAAGTGCTTGAAGGCCTTGGAAAGATCAATATTTTGAAAAAATTAAAAGTATTTACTTTGCCTTATTTTGAAGAAATCCCCTATTGACAGACACATTCACCACATAAGGCAAAGTAAGACTTTTTTCTTCAAAAAAACTCAAATCTTATCTCTTAAATAAATCTCCTAAATAAAACATTTGTATTTGTACTCCACATAAGGTCAAGTTCTTCAAAATTTTCATTCTCCAGCCAAACATTAAACTAAACTTTCCTGAAAAAGAGGCAGCTTTTGATTAAACCAATTCATCAAGTTCCTTAACATTGAATTGTTTCCACGATGGCAAAGTGCAAGGAATACGACATTGCTTTTCACATCTGTCATGGACGATGCTGTGAACTTCATCTCAACCTACAAGGAGAGCGTATCGATTTTAGGGAGTTTGCCAAAAATTACTAAACGGTCTACACATTCAATTGTTGAATTTGGATATGTGTGAGAAGAACGATACTTCTCGTGGACGGTGAATATTAAAAATATGCGAATCTGGAAAAATGATATATTCGCTGTTGAAGAGGATAAGTTGGTCAGAAAATTGTTTGTGATTTATGACAATAAAAACTGGGAATGTATGAAAGTTTTGGGGTAAGCATTCAGTGAAATCTATAAGATCTTTCATACCTTCTTCTTCTTCTTCTCAGATTCGGTGGACTATCCGGCATGCTAATTGCCCTGTTCGCTTTAGATCTTTTATCAATATTGAAGTGGGCACGTTTTACTATGGCGTGAATTTAAAAGATGATTTGGTACTTTTCCAATCTCTCAGAGTTATTGGTTCTTCGCAAAAATAGGAAATCGTCAGCTTCGTAAGACTACGAATGAGTTTTGCTTCAAATTTTTAGATAACTTTTGAGCTAAAGCATTAAGCGATTTTTGGTGGTGGCAAAACTTATGAGATCGCGTCCCGTCTTGTGACATGCTAATGTGTTATGTTGCACCCCGACTGTATAATGTGCGTGCTGGTATATCCACATCGTTCACAATGGTTAGCCCATTTTTTAACACAATCTTCCAAATGCCAACCATTAATAGGGCTACACTGTTAAAATATACTGTTACCAGCTTTTGTTAAGGAGAAATTTTTACGGAAAGTATCGCTGTTTGCGATCAAGTTTAGAAGGCTGGAGAAAGGTATTAAGCATTGAAAGGATGTTTATTGATTATAGGGTGGAAGATCCCATTTTTGTCGACAAAACTTGATATGCACAGTGCATATTGCTTGGAATCACTTCTTGAGAAGCCCAAATACCATTATTCACGTGTTCGGCAAGCAGGGTAGGAGAGAATGGGGGGAGGAAGCTGGTGATTGGTTACTTGGGTCTCGTGTCATGACAGCCAGGGGAAAATTCGAGAATACCATTTGTGACATCGACAAAGGGGTATCTGTATCTGTAGAGTGGGGAGGGTGAGTTTAGGCCCACGGCACTTAGGCCACATGTGACCCATTGTACATTCTCCCGAGGAGTTGTCCTCCTAGGTCATCGTCCATCCTGTCCTTTTCAGGAAGGCAATGCGATTACCTTTACTCCTGTCGTGCCCTTTAACCCAACTCAGGATAATATTGTTATCTACCGAGGCATTAGCTAAATCTTGGTGGCACTCTAATACTATCCCTGATGTAACACGTTGTCTGTTCAAGGCTAATAGGGCTTGTCTGCTATCAGTGCAGATTGTAATGTTTTTGCCAGAAATTCCTTTTCTGGTTAGTTCTTTTGTGGCAATTGAGATACCAGCCAGTTCCGTTTTAACCACGCTGGTATTTTTTCCCATACCCCACCTAATTCTTAGGCTAAGTATAAGAGTAAACTCCACATCCTGAGACTTCTTTGGTTTTTGAGCCGTCTATATATATATGCGTTTTGCATTTGCAGCATCTGACTCTGTGTTCTGTTTTATTTGTATTTTGTAGGGTTTATTAAACACAAACTTGGGTTCAATTACATCATTGGCCGCCTGCAGCAGAGGTAGCGCAGTAAGCGCTTCTCGCCATAGGCTTAGCCTCAATTGACATACTCCTACTTCGAGTTTTACACCAGCCGTACGCAATCGTAACATGGCCATTAACGCAACCTCTTTGACGTACAAGGCCAGAGGGGTCAGACCAGTAATTAATTCGTACAAAGGGGTCTGAACTATACAAATAGCTGGTGTAGGCAATTGGGACTTAACATCAACCCCACCAAAATCATATTAATAGCCGTTAGTCTCAGTTACATACGTGTGTAAAACTTTACGCTCAAAATGTCAAATGTCTACGTCTCTAAAAAATGCATTTCCAATAAATTGTGAAACATGGTTTCCACGGGAATATGTGTTACACAGTGTACTTACGTCTACTTGTACGACTCCTATTGACAGTCTGCTGTATGGAGCTTCTGAACTCTTCCTATACCTCCGACGTTATTATCTAGGCATCTCGTGTACTGATCATGTATCCTCAAATGTAAATTGTCCTGTATAGCAAAATTCAATGTCAAATCGCTTACGATTTGAGTATACAAAAAGAAAACTAGTCTAAACTTCTGTATGAAACAATAAACAGATATATCAACCTATTTAATACCTCCATTCATTCAACTATTCCATTAAACGGCAATCCCATTTCTCCCTGACTAACGAAACTGCATTACGGAAACTTCCTCCCAGAGAAATTTCAACAAATTTGAAACCAATCAAACTATAATAATGATAGGATTTCAAGAAAAACTATCCAGACTTAGTTAATATATATACACAAATCTACACAGATTCGTTAAAAATGAAAAAGGGGAAAGAAGTAGTAACTTCAGTTGTTATTTTCAACGTCGTCATTAAAATTATGCTACCAAAAATGACAGATGTAGACACTTGAGAATTGTATGCAATCTTTCAAGTAGACATTCACGCAAAAAACCTCGAACCAAGCCATCTTCTGATAAAGTTCTCCTGAAGGCATTCACCAAATCTAATCCCAGAATCCTCTAGTACAAATTATCATAACACAGCTGATTAAATAACAAAAAGTCCAAGACGATATTAGTTTTTTCTACGAGCTTGCGGAACAGTAAGTGATAAACTTGTTAGTTTGTATCTAGTTATTTTATGTCTTATTAAATGATCCGTTTTTTTCCATTTTCCACCATTGTAGAAAAAATATTGTTCGTAGCACAAGCAGAACTCCGCTTCGCGTCGTTAGGGCAACTGCCGTCGCGTGCAGAAAGGTCTCACTTTCCGCACTAGTTAGGAAATAGCTATTTGTGTATCAAGAGCAGAAAGTAGTACTTTGGCAGTCGAGACAGAAAGTTGCCGCGCGACGCGTCAGCGGAGCGCGGCAATCTGTCGAGACTACCAAAGGACTTTCTGCTCGAAATACACACAAGATTTTTTCTACGATCACACCAAAATAAAATTAATTTTTTATTAAAAACGTGTTACTTTCATCACAATATTGGAAGTTTATTTGACATATTAAGCCTACTATTCGAAGACAAAAGATTAATTGTGTATGTTGTGTTGCCTACTTATGACAATAGACTTTATGATTTAAAGATTTATGATTTTATGGTTGTATGAATATTATAGTTCATTAAATAAATTACAACTTTTTTAAATTTTATTTGAACGGAATACAGAACGATAATAAACAAACATACCTTTTACTTATTAACTAAATTAAAATTAAAGATACAATTTTGGCAATTTTTTATGTTTATGCCTGAGGTAGATGTCTCTGAAAGGTTAGAAAATGTCAAATCTTTCTGGTGATTGCAAGTATGTTGTGTTGCCTACCTATTGCCATTGTTTGTTCTTAGCAGTTTCGTGTACCTATGTACGTAGGCAACACTTATCACATTAATGTCAGATATTTATTACTTTAATGTCAGATATCTTTTAGATTTCCCTATTTCTCATTATATTATTACGGAAAATACTGTTGGATGCTTTAACATATTAGAAAATCAACTAAAATATTTATTTATTCTACAGTTTATATTAAAATATCTACTAGCTCTCTTTTATCTATAAATAAAATTAGGCGTGCGCCAAAGTTACTTTCTGCTTAAGAGCGCCAATAATGTCAAATTATGACAGCTCGCGGAAAACATCAACTTTGCGGTTAGATTTGAGTGTGCAAAAGCCTACTTTCAGTAGTGATCGTAGGAAAAAAATATTATGGGTTTCGATAAACATAGGAATAATCGGAATCGAAAAGACATATATTGAGGTCAGGAATTCAATATGTAGTACGATATTATAATATATTAAAACTGCGTATTACATTTTTAATACTTAATGTATTAGTACAGACAGGATTTTTATTTTTTCACATTTTGTTGTGAATTTCTTATTTTATTTATTTTGCTTAGTTCATAAAATTGTAAAATGTTTCATTACAACAAATCTTATCTCTCATATACATTATCGGTGAAAATTGCAACGTCCAAAAATGTTACACTTTCTAAAGACGATTGAAATTAAAATTTAATAATTATTGTCTGTCTACATTCTAATAACTGTAATCCATTGCTGAGCGTTAATCACTCTCTAGGGGTTGATGCTCAATTAAACTTTAAGTTTGCTCATGCTTTTCCAGATTGCAAGTCAAGGTCTATGAATATATGCCAGTGCCAAGAACAGCGAATTGGATGACATTAAGATTATTCTGCCCTCTGTAGTTTTTAGAAAACTGGCATCTCTTGTAAAATCAATTCATAGTGACCTTGTTCAATGAAATGAAAGTTCGTGGCTTCCGTGTACCATCTTTTCATGAAAATTTGTTGTATTTACGCTGTTCAATAAATTTCATCCAAAATGGACCTAACTTTCTTTATTTCTTCATGTTTAACTTTTACAACACAATACTATACACGTCTTACTTTTTTATCCCAGAACTTGAATCTCTTATACTTCAAAACTACCTAACTAACGTCAACTGTTCCGCTTTTTATACTTTTCACATGTTCCAGATTTTCTCGACTTTTCGCAATATGTATGTTTACAAATTTGAATGTTCTCTTGCTAAAACAAAGTTGTAACAGCACAGATAGATTATAGAGCAAATGGGACAATGTTGGGAGTAAAACTGTAATTCACTTGTACTTGTGGTTTTCTATCATATAATTTCTGTTTCTTAACCTCACTCACCTCACATACTGGCAAATGAGTTAGCAACCAATGAAACACCATGAACTGGAAGCGTATGATGGGCTGTTATTGTTCTGCATTCAGAGGTTTTTGGAATTGGATTTTAACTGGCGCCCTCTACCATGACTTTTAGAAATTAGAATACTTGGAGTCTGATCTCCTAATATAGTCTTCATGATTTTGCAGTTAAAAATGATAATTACCCAAAGATTTTTATTACACTAATACACATACAAACCATATTAGGGGTCTACCCAAGAAGCCTACGTTTGTGAATATAAAAAAATATGGTCCTATGAGTTTTTATTTGTGACTAGCATTCGCCATTTTCTGTTAATTTGTTCTTTAGAGAAAAACTGTAATTTATTCGATTGTTTGCTGTTTGCTAAGATAAAATCTTGTGTTTTTAGTACTTACCTTGATATTCAACCAGAAAAAAAATTATTTATTTTAATACTTATTATTTTTCCATTGGTTTTCAGTAGGCATGTTTTTATAGGTTTTAGAAAATATTGCACTTCGTAAAAGATTTAAAATTAATAGATTATAATTGATTTCACTTGCGAAAAGTTTTTTATTCAATTTTCCTATGATCATTCCTTATGGAATACAATATTTGCAGCTGGACGATTTAACACAATAGTGTTATTATTGAAGTGCAAAATCGTTCAATTGCATATATTGTACAATATTACGCGTATCCTTAAAGTTAAAAATTCAAAAAAACCGCCATGAATTAGTTCCGAACCCATCCACGGCGACCGCTGAAATTCTTCTTTCATACCTTGACACAGAACTTTAACTTTTATAGGTGTGTCTGTTTTGTGGTTATAAGTACTTCAAAACCAACGATTATGTACACAATAGGATGGCCTATCGTCGTAAAAGTATCATTAGACAAGTGTTGAACCCCTACTACGCTGTTTTTACGTCACAGCCGGTTTACGTCGCCGGTTGATTCCGCCGCTGGTTGGATTCTAGTCGTCTGTTTCTTACATAATATGTGATTGTGCACAGAGGAATATATCTGCCTATAGTTTTGTTTATATGTAATTTTTGTGTTTTAATTTATAATTTTTGAAAAACTGTAAGATGGTATTTAAGTATTTTAGGACATTGATTTTTATCGTGTTTGTTAAGAATATTTAGTGAAGAGGTTACTTTACCTTTATTTGTAGATTTAATTGTAGAATATTATTTTAAAAATAACGAATGTGCTAATACTACATGTACAATTTTCAATGAGTGATACCCAAACAATAACGCTAATCGTGAGTACGTTTTGGAGCTAATTTCAAAATGGCGTCAAACAGGATCTGTAATAAATAGAAAACGGCACATTGAAATCCCAGTATGAAACGATGCGGTGGAAGTAGTCATTTTAGGATAAGTTTTTGCGGATCCAGCTCCCATTACAAGTTTATCGAATTTTGAAAGCCACAAATTCCATTCTTATAAAATTTATCTCGTTTGCGAACTCGACGAAAACGATTATGATCGCCGCTTACAATTTTGTGAAATCATGAGTGAGCGTGTTATACAAGATCCACATTTATAAACATTTGTTTTTCGTAATAATGTAGTTTTTATATCATCGATTTGTTTTTGCATTTTCTCCAAAAAAAGTTGTCTTCAATCGTTTTCGGTGTTGCCACACCATGTAGATATATACAGGGTTGGGATAAAGTATGGAACCAAGTAAATATCTTTTAAACGAAAAGAACGTTATTAAGGAAAATTTGCAGGTAAATGCAATGGAACAAAATGCATCTGATGTACAATTTTTTGTTAATAATATACTTCCGGTTTAACCGGAAATGCCATCAACTTCTTTAATTTAAATGGGACACCCTATATATATTTACAGATTTTGAAAAAGCTTGTTATTTTGAATTCATACATACTGAGTTTAGTGTAAAAAAATTTGTAAAAACGAGGAATATAGCACTTTAATCAAACTTCCTTTGAGTTTTTTTGCATTAGAGCAAAAAACTATTTAGATAAACTAATTGATGTTGTTTGTATGCATAGTAATAAATAAACGAGTACTGTTTAGTACGTCTTTTGTTCTCCAAGTGTCAAATTCTAATTGACGGAAATAATTCTTACAATTTAGAATGTGTAACGGTAAAAGTTGCTTTTAGTTGGGCGCCAATTTGTAACGGTAAAGGCGCCAATTTGTAATGGTAAATGCTGTACCTCACATTCTGTAAAATCGAAACAGGTCGATAGACATGTTACAAATGGTTCAATTAAGTGAAAAAGAGTGTATTGAAATTTTAATGATGATCGGTTATGGTGATCCTGTTAGAACTCATGAAGAAGTGTGTCATATTTTTAATAATTTGCATCCGGAGAGAAATCCTTTATCACGCTCAACAGTAACTAAAACATTACAACGTTTTAATACAACTGGGATGGTAAAAAATTTGCTAAAACCTGGAAGACCGCGGACTGCAACGAACGAAACTGTTAAACAAAATATTGCAATCGATTTAGAAGAATCACCTCAAACTTCCACCACAAATTTGGCACTAAACCATGGTATCAGTCGACGTTCTGTAGGAAAGATATTAAAAAGTGAAAAGTGTATAAGGTACAGTTGGTTCAAGAATTGTCAGACGATGATTTTGACCGACGGCTAGAATTTTGCGAACGGCTAATGGACATCTGTAATGTCGACGATAATTTTGCTTCTAACATAGTTTTTTCCGATGAGGCAACTTTTTGTTTAAATGAAACAGTTAATCGCCATAACTCAAGGTATTGGTCAAATGAGAATCCTCATTGGATTTATGAAGCACATACCCAGCATCCACAGAAGTTAAATGTTTGGATGGGAATTGTCGAAAATAGGCTTATAGGCCCATTTTTTATCGACGGAAACTTGAATGGTGACAAGTATTTGGATCTACTAAATAACGAAATTATTCCTGCACTTCAACAGAATGGGCAATTACCACAAAATGTTTGGTTTCAACAAGATGGAGCACCTCCCCACTATGATAGGGTTAGGGATTTTCTGGATTCGAATTTTCCAAATCGATGGACTGGACGTAGAGGATTCATAAAGTGACCTGCTCGTTCTCCGGATCTTAGCCCGTTAGATTTTTTTCTTTGGGGTTATCTAAAATCACGTGTTCACGTTAGACGACCAACAAACTTACAGAAATTGAGACAAAGAATTATTGATGAATGTGAACTAATACGTGGAGAAATATTCGAAAGAGTGACTCAAGAATTTGTTAATAGGATGGCATATTGTCAGCATTTTGAACATTTGAAGTAATTTTGTTTCTCATTATTCTAAAATAATGAAATGTACACCTATTGTACAACTGACAGAGAGTTATTCCTCGTTTTTACAAATTTTTTTACACTAAACTCAGTATGTATGTTCCATTGCACTTACCTGCAAATTTTCATAAATATCGTTCCTTTCGTTTAAAAGATATTTACTTGGTTCCATACTTTATCCCAACCCTGTATAATAACATCCCACCGATCGTACATTGAAACCGAAGAGGTTTCGTGAATAGATTTTTTCTTGAACTTCAATATAAAGCGTATACCTAGCTGGGAAAATTCGATTTATAGCACAGCAGGAATTTAAATAATAGTGTTGATGTATCGAATTTCGCAAATTTGTCAATTTATATTCGTCAAGATCGCTCAAGAGCGATGTAATGTAATGTAAATACCAAAAAAAATTATATATAAAAAGATCAAAGCAGGCACTTAATCTTACTTCGCGACCTACTACCTACATATCCGAAATAATTTTGGGAGATTTCTATATGTTTTCTTATAGACTAACACCATGAATTATGTTTTATTTATTGAAAATACAGATCTATCAGACCCGTCTCACTGAAGTTGGAAAATGTATTTATTATATTCACGGTGAATAGATAATATAACTATGATTTATGTTTTTTGTTTTCATATTCACATATATTATTACTTTTTGAAGAATATGGATCAAAGCAAACAATGATTTTTGTTGCGTAGACAACGCTAGGTTTTTCTATATCTTTTTCAACTGAATTATTTAATTAAGTTCTAATAATGTTAAATTATTCGGTTTAGGTTTCTTTTAATTAGGGTTGACGTTCTTTGAATGAAACACATCTTTCTTCGACAAATGTCTAATTTGAACTCTGTGATCAAAAACCCAAAGCAACAATTGCCAGCCTACACATTCTTTCAACCTAGCGCGTGTCTGCTTATTTTGCAATTGTTACTTATATCGATAAATAAATTATAATCAAACTGCTTAGTCGATATATTTTATGATTACAATAATTATTATAACTAAACACATACATACTAAAGTTAATAACCTACAATTTAACAAAAGGCATAAATTCTAACCTAAATAATTAACTACCCATTACAAAGTTAGCCATTTTTAATTAAAACAATTTAAAAATGTTTGTCGTTTCTGAATATGTAGCAGCATCTGTCAAAACTATTCTGACGCTAAATAGCTGAAGTTAACTGAAAATGGAAAATGGTCCGTGGGTGGAAAGTCGGTAACGAAATATATTCTCAAAATAATCGTTTATCTGCCAGAGTCTGGCAAAACTGTAGCAAAAATAGGTCAAACTGAGAATTTATTCGCAATATCGTTCGTCTGCATAAAACAACAGCATAACATTGAGAAGAGATCAGCCAAAATTGATATAGTTAAAAAAGCTTTAAGAGGGATGATTAAGAAAAATAGACGTTCTAGTTCTGGTGAGGTCACCGTGCTGTGGAATAATGCAGCTGGAAAAAGTTTGTCCAGAAGTACTTGTCACAGCACATATTTTCACCCTAAAAAACACTTAAATGATTTATTCTATAGGCAAAAGAGAAACCACTTCTAAGGACACAACAAAAAATATTTTGGAATCAATTCATTAAAACCCTATTTTCTGGACTCGTAATGAAATATATACTAATTTAATACATGGTGAATGTGACATAGTTTTTACTAGAACATGTGTTTTGTCCCGTCTGGATGCGGGACCCCTCAGAAGAATACCCCCAGGGGATAGCCCATCTGTCGTAAAAGGCGACTAATGGGTTAGATTCCCAGGAATCTAGAGGAGTAAACCTCGATCAAAAACCAGCAACATAGGGAAGGCAGCTATGTTGTGGTGTATTGTAGGCAGCGGAAGCCACTGCGTCCGGAGGCAACCGTGAGAAAAGCCTAGAGGAGTAAACCTCGATAAAACAATCCGTAATCTACGTTGTTAGCTACCGTGGCAATGGATGAATGGCTGCGCGAAAGTCAGTCAGAAACGGTGCCTCCGGGATACCTGGTGACCTCCCGGAGTAACCAGCCTTACCACCACAAGCGGGGCTCTGTGGTGGTGGACATTCAATTCCCTAGCTACTCGTGGGATGGAATATGGAGAAAAGAGAAATAGAAATTGAACAGGAGGTGATGGACGAAGGAAGGCAAGGAATTTTTTGTAAATCGAATAAAGTTAAACGAACGCCTGATAAGGCGGGGAATACGAGAGGGTGGAGTGATACTGGAGTGAAGAGAAAGGAGGTATCGCCTCTGGAGGACAAGGAACAGAAGAGGAAACTGAATGAGAAAGGAAAGAAGGAAGTGGAGAATGTGAAGGAAGAAGAGAGGGAGAGTGTAAAGAGATTGAAGGATATGGTAAGGCGACTGGAGGAGAAGGTGGGAAGGCTGGAGGAAGAGAAGGCAGCGGCAGAGGGGCGGGTCAAGGAATTGGAGAGGTTGAGGAGGGAAGACGATAGAAATATATATAGAGATAATGCAAACACGATGGGAGGTGGGGCAAAGAGACTGGGAAGGATGGAAGCAGGTTAGAGATAGGGACTGGGATGGTAAAAAGGGGGAGGGAATAGAGGTGAAGGTGGGAAATCCAATATTAGGGAATGAAAAGGTTAAGGTGGTATGGGTGACCGAGGAAGACAGTGGAATGGAGAAGGGAATACAGAGGATGTTTAGGGATAGGTACCCGATGCTAGGAGGAAAAGGAAAGGAAATGGAGTGGGTCAAGGAGGTACGCACTTCGGAAAGGAATGGGGTAAGTGTGAAGACGGAGGAGTTGATCTGTCGGATGGAGGGAGATTGTAGGGATGAGAAAAAGGTGTTTGAGCTGATGAGTCGACTGTTTGGGGAAGTGGGGAGCGGGGACAGCATTGGACTCCACAGGCTTGAGCAGGTAGAGGTGGAGGTGCTGAAGAAGATGGTGGCGTGGGTGAGAGGTGACGGAGAGGTGGCGGAGGTAACAATCTATACAGATGGAGAAAAGGAAAAGGAGGGTAGGAATGGGGCGATAATCCTGAAGGATATCGGGGAAGTCGATCAGGAGGGGATCGAGAGGATTAAGAAGGGGTTGAGGGAGATGAAAGGGGAGTGGGTGGATAGACTCAGAGTCTCAAAAAATAAGGAGGTGGTTATAGAGGCAAAGAAGGGAGTTGAAGTAAGGGGAATTCTGGGGGAAGTGGAAAGGGTGACAGGAGCTAGGGTGGTGGAAGCGGGAAGGGGAACAAAAACCATAAAAATGGTAGGGATAGAACCGTGGATGGAAGATGAAAAGGTGAGGGGGAAAATAGAGAATTTGATTGGGAAAGGGACAACGGTGATTAAAGTGGTAATGGAGAGGAACGGGATGAAAATGGCGGTGGTGAGGGCGGAATGGGAAAAAGCGGTAGCCTTATTGAAAAAGAAGGAGATTCGATTGGGGTGGAACAGGGTAAGTATTGTAGAGGGTAGAGAGGATGACAAATGCTTTGGATGTGGAATAAAAGGCCATAAAGTAGCAGGGTGTAAGGTGAAGGTAGTCAAGGAGAGGAGTAAGTGCTGGCTATGTAAGAGCGAGCATCACATGGCGAGAGACTGTCGGCAGGCCTTCCTTTGTAGGGTATGTGGGGAAAGGGGACACAGGCCAGGGGAGATAGAATGTAGTGGGGGTAAGAAGGGAGTAGGTGAAGACGATGGAAAACAGGAAAGAAAAAATGGGAGGGACCCTCTGGACCCCTCAGAGGTGACGAGTCTGGACCAATGGGAGGAAGGGGAGGGCAGGGCGCGGGAAGAAGGAATGTAGGGGATGGATGGAGGGTGCTGCAGATAAATTTAGGGAAATGCAGGATAGCGCATGATATATTGGATCAAGTGATTTTTAGGAGGGAAGTGGATGTGGTGTGTGGATCTGAGGTGAATGCTAGATATGTGGGAAAACAAGGATGGATTATGGATGATACAGAAGAGGCAGGAATAAGAGTGGTGGGAGATGGACTGAGGGCGGATGAAGTGAGGAAAGGAAACGGATGGGTGGTAGTGCGAATGGGAGACATGGTGGTCTACAGTGTGTATATAAGCCCAAATGTCAGCCTGGACGAATATGAGAGGAGCATCACAGGATTGGAGGACGATCTGAGGGTGTCAAAAGGGAAAAGGAGAATAATTAGGAGAATGGTGACAGGGGACTTCAATGCTAAAAATACTGCATGGGGGGGGGGGGGAAGAAAACGGATAGGAGAGGGGAGATCCTGGAGGAAGTGTTGACATCCAACGGGCTGGCGGTGCTGAATGACGGACTACTGCCCACCTTCGTGAGGGGTGACGGGGGTTCGTCATTCATTGATATAACAGCATGTGATGAATGGCTGGGGGAAAAAGTGAGTAGTTGGAAGGTGCTGGAGGATGAGGAAAGCTTGAGCTTACATAGGTATGTGGAGACGGATATAAGGAAGGGGAGAGGGGATTTATCGGGAGAGTGGGGATGGAGGTGGACGAAGGCCGAGGCAGAGAGTATGAGGAAGAAAGTAAGAGAGGAGATAGAAAGGGGACTTGGACATGATGTAGATGAATTGTACGATGTGATACAGGGCTGTAAAAGAGAGGGAAAAAGGGGCAATAGGCGTGAGCGAAGGGCTAATTACTGGTGGAATGAGGAAATAGAGGAGCTGTGGAGGGAGTGTAAGAAAGAACGAAGACGGATGCTGAGGGCAAGAGGTAGGATAGAGGGAAAAGGAGGATACAAAGAGAAGAAGAAGGAACTGGAGCGAAGGGTGGAGAGGGAAAAAAGAGGGAAGTGGGAAGAGTTACTGGGGGACCTGGAAAACAATCCATGGGGAAAGGCATATGAGATAGCGGTGAAGAGGATGGGTGGAAATAGGAGCGAGGTGCTAGAGGAAGATTGGGAGAAGGAGGTTATAGGCAGATTGTTCACAGGGGGAGAAGGAGTTGGAGGCAGGATTCGAGAAGTCCAGGATACTAGGGGGGTAGGAAAAATGAGGGGGATAAGGCCGGTGGAGAAGTGGGAAGTACAAGAGAGGGGAAGGAACATTAAAGTAAGGAAAGCCCCGGGGATAGATGGCCTGAGGGGTGATATGTTGAAGAGGATGTTGGATGACAATGGGGAGTACTTCTGCGAGCTTTTCAACAGGGTGCTAAGGGAGGAAGAGTTTCCAGAAGGATGGAAGGTGGCTAGGGTGATATTACTTAAGAAGGCGGGTAGAGAGGGGAAGAGGGCGGGGGACTACAGGCCCATCAGTCTGCTGTGTGGTATGGGTAAATTGATGGAGGGGATAATAAAGGATAGGATTGAAGAGGAAGTTGGTAGGAATGGGGGTTTTAGGGAAAATCATGCATCTCGGCGCTGGGCAGGGTGATGGGCTTGGTTGAAAGGGCTAGGGAGGGCAGCTGGAGGAACAAGAAATTGGCCCTACTCGTGTTCTTCGACGTCGGAAACGCGTTCAACAGTGTCAGCAAACGGGCAGTGTTGAGCGCGTTGCTGAGGCTAAGAGTGGGGGAGGGTTTGGTTAACCTAGTGGAAGACTACCTGACGGGACGTGTGATAGTAGACACTAGAGGGAGGAGGTATGATACGGAGGCTGGAGTGCCCCAGGGCTCGGTTCTTGGACCGACGCTATGGAAGTGTGTGTTTGATGAGGTTTGTGGGATAGTATGTGAAGAGGGATGTGAGATTACGGTGTATGCGGACGATGTGTGTCTGGTATGTACGGCAAAAGGAGAGGCGGAGATAGAAAGAAAGGCGGAGAGAATGTGTAGGAAGATTGTGGAGAAGATAGAGCGGTGCGGACTAGAAGTGGCGGAAGATAAGACGGTGGGGTTGCTAGTGAAGGGACGGAGCAAGACAAGGGAAGTGGGGGTGTTGGTGAAGGGAAGGAGGTGTGAAATACCTAGGGGTGTGGTTGGATAGTCAGTTATCCTTCCGAACACACATGTTGAAGGCGGCAGAGAAGGGGAAAGTGACGGCAGCATGGCTGGGGAGATTGATGAGTAATGTGAAGGGGCCGGGAGAGTGGAAGAGGAGGATCATTGGTAGGACGGTAGAGCAGAGTTTGCTGTACGGTGCGGAGGTGTGGGGTGAAAGAGCGGGAGTGAATGCGAGGGTTAGGCCACTCCTGCGGGTGCAGAGAGGTATATTGCTAAGGGTAGTGCAGGGGTACAGGACAGTGGGTGGACTGGCAGCAGCGGTGCTGGCAAGGAGCTACCCATTGGACGTGATGGCTAGAGCCAGGAATAAACGCTGGAGGGGTGCGACCAGAGAGGAAGTACAAGAATGGATGGAGGAGGAAATGGAGAGAAGGTGGGAGGAGTATGAGGGCGCGCTAAAAGGAGCGATTGGGAATAGGAGAGATTGGATGGATCGGAAATTCGGGGAGGTGAACTACTTCTTGACACAGGTGTTCACTGGACATGGGTCGAGAGTAGGGTACCTCCACAAGATTGGAAAAAGAGAGACTGGAGTGTGCGAGAGGTGTGGAGTGGAGGATGATGTGGGGCATGTGTTCAGATGCTGGAGGAACGAGGAAGTGCTGAAGAAGTTGGAGACGAAACTAGGGGAGGCGGTGTATTGGGAGAATATGGTGGAGATAATGTTGAGGGGGGAGGAGGAATGGATGGAGGTAAGTGGCGTAGTAGAGAGCATGGTCAGGGGGAGAGAACGACTCGATATGGCATGAGAGGTAGGAGTGGAAGTTAGGGAGAAGACGACGATGTGAGCGGAGAGTGTGCGAGGGACCGCCGCCCGTCTCGAAGTATGCTAGGGTAGTGATTCCGAGGCGGGGGTAACGGCGAGTTTGAGGTGGGTTTGGTTGGTAGGCATCTCCTTGGGGATGAGTCCAACACTGTTTGGGTCCTGGACCCATTCGAACATGAGTTTCCCATCTCGGCCCGAAAAAAAAAAAAAGAACATGTGTTTTATTTGCTACAAGATATCCAGATCGACCCCGACCCAGCCGTCCCACAGTGAAGACAATATTTAACAATATAACACAATTTGGTTATTTTCAAGCAAAAGTTAAGAAAGTCTTTACTTAAGTTCAAACTTTATAAGAATATTAAAAAATATGGTGCATGAAATTCTCAAGAGGTGGTTTTCAACTCTCAAAATGTCCTAAGCTTCCATTTGACAATAAAATGGTTGAGGAGTCCAATTTGTTGCTGCTTCCTCGTTGTCCCGGGAAATGGCTACATATTCAAGTATTAAGACAAAACAATCCTTTGGAGCTGTTATGACTTTACTTTCGCGTTCCGTTCATATTATTCTATAATAGTTAACTCATTACTATCGGGTGCTTCTGTCTGGGGTCTTAAATAGTATAGAGAGAGCACAAGTGGGATTTTTCAAACTGTTATTACTTTTACCGAAATCTACATCGGATTATCTCATTAGATTAAACTGGAATTTTTTTGTTTTCAAACATTGTCACAACTGGTTAGAAAAACTTGTCGATCAACGGCTCCAAGCTTCCTTTATCTGCTATAATAGACATTAGGTATAACTGGGCTACTCAAGTGAAACAATTTTTCATGAACATTGGTTTAATAGATCCATGGAATAACCTTTCGTTGGTTTCACTGAAAGGCAATAAAAATAATATTCTATCCAAGTACAAATATTTTCTAAATAACCTGGATAAGGAAAAATTAGGGGAATATAGGTACCTACTCGGTTTTAAGAACACACTTGTACTTTTCTAAGAATCCCTCGCAATATTTGTCACAAAAAAATACATATACAGGGTGATTCAATAATGCGATAAAGTCCAATATCTTGTAAATCTTCAAAGATATTCGAATAAAATTTTGAACGGTTGAAGCTAGCCTAATGACACATATTTTAAAATTAGTCGCTTATAGTATCATAATTCACTAGTCCTGCTTCCATATCTGAGAAACCGTATAAAGGGCGAGTCCAAACTCTAATACACTTTTTTTTTGAAAGGATCACCCAACCTCTAAATGAAAGTTACTGTACTATACTTTAAATTTGATTAAGCAATCCCTATAACCGAACTGAATAGTTTTTGTGATATTTCAATTTTATGAATAAAAATTTTATTTGCAACCAAAAATCAATAAAAAACATACATAAAATTCATTCAGAACAATAAACGGAAAGTGTGTTATTTTAGAAAAATGTTTTAAAAGATCGATAACAGTGCCACAAAAGTGTAAGGGACAGTTTTCTAGATGTAGTTTTTCTAAATTGTTAAATTAGAACCACATCATTATTATCGTTCTTAGTAATTAGGTAGGTAGTAACATTTAAATTTTCCTAATTTGTTTGTCAACAAATGTGGTATCTACATGACGGATCATAATGTGCTCAATCGAAGTCAATTGGATATGTTTCCTGAAAGGCGGATTGGACGAGCAGGACCAGTTTTCTGGGCACCAAAATCTCCAGAATTAATAATAGTTGATTTTTTCTTTAGAAGCTATTCTGAAGATCAGAGGGTAGTCGCTTTAAGTATCTTTTATAACATTGTTCATTTTTTTAAAAAAATAGGTATATTTGTGAGTTAATTAATGTGAATAAATTTTGAATAAAATTGAAATATCCCAAAAACTATTCAGTTCAGTTATAGAGATTGCTTAATCCAATTTGAAGTATAGTAAAGTAACTTTCATTTACTGATACAGGGCGATCCATTCAAAAAAAATGTGAAATCGATGTATTCGAGTTTGGACTTGCCCTTTATACGGTTGGAAGCAGATGGGACAACCGATTATTACATTTTTGGATCAATCTTAAAAAACAGATTAAACCATACCAAACTTGTCATGATTCTACTGTGAAGTAATTATAACATGGGCTATTTAATTGACAGCTGTATAGTTTCAAATAATCGTAAATTATTTTATTAAAAACCTGACCAATTGAAAAGTACAAGAAATTGAAAAAAAAATGTGTATGGTCAAATTGTTGATTATGTACATTGATACAATTATCAAACCTTGGTAAAATATTTATAGAGCAGGGCTGAAGCCTTTGAAAATGGTAAAAGGTGAAAAAAAATTATAATTTATAATTCCGGCTAAACTACAAGTCCCATGGGAAAAAGTTAAATGACAAAGTTGTAGGTAATATAAAGATCTACAGCTTTTGTTTCACATTTTTTTCACATAACCTCAAAATTCATGTGAAAAATTCAAAAAACCAAGTTTTTCATTTTTTATTTTTATCTTTTACAAAAAAAAAAATTATTTTATACAAAATTTGGTGAAAAGTTACCTTTTTATGTCCCAAATACACTGTATTTTGTTTGATTTGAATTATTTATTTTTTCACTTCATTTTGACTCAATATCCAAATTGTACATAAAGATTTATTTATTTTTCGTTTCTTTACATTTTCTGAGAAGATTCACCGTAGTAATGTATTTTTTTTCGACCATCAGAAAGTAGAGATTTCAACTTTTTTGGAAAAGCTGATGAAAAAGCTGATATTTTGACGGGAGAATCTTCGATTAAAAATTAGGGTGCTTTTTCGATATTGAGTCAAAATAAGGTGGAAAAATAAATATTTCAAATCAAACAAATTACAGTGTATTTGGGACATAAAAAAGTAAGTTTTCACCAAATTTTGTATAAAAAAAATTTTTTTTGGAAAAGAAAAATGAAAAACTTTGTTTTTTGAATTTTTCACATGAATTTTGGGGTTATGTGAAAAAAGTGTAACTACGAAAAAGATCTTTATATTACCTACAACTTTGCCATTTAACTTTTTTCCATAGGACTTGTACTTTAGCCGGAAATCCAGATAAACCGTTTTTCATCCTTAAAAACTCACCCCCTACCACTTCCCGACCTCAGAACGCCCGTAAATTATTTTTCCATTCATTTTCGTTGTATTCTCTTCCTTTTCCAATAGGTTTCATCCTACTATAATTTTTTTTGGTTTCAAAAATTATCGACCCTGGTCTATTATTGTAAAAGCATGTCTATAAATCATCAAATTCAATCGGGGGTCTTAGAAGTGACCCCAGTCATGATTATCGTTGGCTTTTTTTTTCGAAAAATGAATCCAAAAATGTGACAATATATCGGTTGTCCCATTAAAAAAATTGTTGGAGTCACGTGACCGAAAATGAGAGGTAGGTAAAACGGAACGATTTTCTAGATGTTGGGTTGTCATACCTATTATATTTTTTTGGACAGTTTAAACATGATACAAAATATACAACGTTAGATTGTTTTAGTATTTTTTTTAAGTTTAGTGGAAAATGGTGATGAACACCCGTTAATGTTACGTTTAGATAAAAAATATTCCGGCTTTTCGACTGAACGTGCTAATCTTATACAACAACATAACCTAATTCTATTTGATATATGACTTCCATAATCATTTATTCATTTTCGATTTTAATTTATTTCAATGGTTTCAGCTGTTGATTCATTTTCAAGATACAGATATGTTATGATATTTCATATATTGATTAACATGATATTTCGTATAAATGACATAGCTATGTTGCGAACGCGACAAATGTTATGTCTTTATAGAAAATGTATTGTAATATTTTCTCTGTTTCAACGGTGAATTGGAGTTTTGGATGGAAATTATTGAAGGCAGTTAAAATGTCATTGATTTTGTTTGATGGGACGGCAGTTATGCAATCGTCCACAAGGCGTTTTAAAAATAAAACATTCAAATTCAAATTTTTCAATGCGTTTTCTTCAATATGTTCCGTTATTAATTATGCTAAAGTTGAATATATAGGAGAACCCTATCCAAAGAATCACCAAATAATATATTATATATACACATATAACTCAATAAAGTCAATAGCTTTTGTGCTGCTGAATGGATTTTGATAAAGTTTCATTTGAAGGGAATTAAATGCACAATAAAAAGTTATATTACCATTTTAGTATAGTTTTTTCCATAATAGCTGGGTCGCATTGTTTGAACAACTTTCATTTTTATGTTTATGTTTAAAAATGATGATATATAATATAGTAAAATGCCTTTACCAGAACACAAGAGACTAAAAAGTTCATTATTTAGTGAATTTTCAAACACCATGCTACATTTTTTTATTTCATCGAAATAAACAAAGACAATGAATTTTATGTTTAAGTAAACAGAAAATTTACAAAACTTACTTGGCTCAAACGTCAATTAAATCAGCCTAATCTCAGACAATATTAAATGGATCCACAAATGAAACATTAACTTTTCATCTATAAACCATTAATCAAAAGTGTTTCATTTCGACATAAATTTTAGTCTCCAAATTCTTAATAAATAAAATGATTGCTTCGGGTTAAGGAATCGTATTGTCTTATTATTCAAATGATGTCTTGCGATTTTGAAATGATAAATGATCTTGAAATTACAGGGTTAAACAAAGTTTCCCAGATACATCTTTCAAGATAATAAATTACGGTTATGATATCTTTTGTTTTACGAACTTTATGGTTGTGATAAATATCACTATACCTATAGTTGTTATACCATATGTTGAAAAATACTGGGAATTGGTCAATGAAACACAAAAAATGTATTATTCATCTCAATTTATTGTATCGCCTTCAAAGTATGCTTCTTCTAAAAACATACCCTCACGCCAACATATAATGCAAATACCAGAACGAATTTTCAAAAATAGACTAAGTCCTCCTCGCGAATTCTCTCTTATATATTTTATCGACTGAAATCACAACAGCAGTTTGGTACGCTCCGTATAAGCCTCTTTTGTGCATTTGGAAATAGGCGTTATTCTATTTGCTGTCCATCTATAGCATCTCTTTCCAGAAATATATGGAGAGAAGGTAGGTCCAGAAGTATTTACATGACTGCTGACGGTGTGGTGCTAATGGCATTAGTAATTGCCAGACAAGCCTGTCTCTGTATAACCTCACCATTGTGGGAAAGTGAAAGAAGATCTTTTAATTGTCTTTTTTCCTAGTGAAGGAAACTATTATCTGTTTCCCCTGGCACCAGCTGTGAACATCCTCCAACGTATTCTGGAAGATACTGTATGCTCTCCTCCTGACTTGGTCCTTGTCCATACGCAGTTCTATCCTTCTTCTTCAGAGAGCACTTAACAAGTTATCTATAAAGAGTGGCCACAGAAGGAGAGGTAGTATCCCGCCTTGTGAGCTGCCCCTGAAGAAATTAAAGCTGATGGCCTTATTCTGAAAATATGTATTGGCTGTTCTGTTTGAGAGCATGGTATTGGTTGTTTTTCTGCCCTTCTCAGCCAAAGTTGAAACAATGGAGGTTGGCAAATGATTTTTCGAGGTTATTAAATATGGATGCCCTTGCTGCTGAGGATTGGGTGATTTTCTGAATAAGGTTGTGTAACGCTTAATTTGTCGAATGCCAGTTTAATAAGCATTTTAAATATAATTGACGGGTTCGCATGTCAAACTCATAAACCCATGTCTCACCACCGGCTACTATGTGTTTTATGAATGTGGGGTCGGAATTAATGTTTCATTATACCTTACTGAAAAACCTATCTTAACATGCCTATTAAGAGTACCAAAAATGATCTGCAAAAAGTTTTCCTGTGCGCTAACATGCGTTGCTAACCTCAATTGTATTATGACAGCCGATGTCAGTGTTTTGAATTATAATAATTGTACTATAACAGCAGATGTCAGTGTTTTGAATTATAGTATAGTGAATACTTACTAGTTTTTGTATTAAGAAAGGTAAAATAAAAAGTATCGTTCATTACACATCCATAAATGCTTTTCCCGTGCTTGCACCACTTCCCGTGTGAAGTGTCACGCGCACACGGGAAAATCATATTTTCTGGACTCGTAATGAAATATACTATTGAATACTAATGAAATACCTTACAGAAAACCCCATCTTAACATTCCTATTAAGAGTACCGAAAATGACCTTTTCCCGTGCGAGCGGACGGGAAAAAGTTTTCCTGTGCGCTAACATGCGTTATTGTTCAGATCCCTTAGCAACACTAAACCACAATTGTATTATGACAGCAGATGTCAGAGTTTTGAATTATAATAATTGTACTATGACAGCAGATGTCCGTGTTTTGAATTATAGTATAGTATAGTAAATACTTACTAGTTTTTGTATTAAGAAAGGTATAATGAAAAGTATCGTTCATTACACATCCATAAATGCTTTTCCCGTGCTTGTACGACTTCCCGTCTTCCCGGGAACCCGTCGCGTGCACACGGGAAAAGCCTATTTTCTGGACTCGTAATGAAATATACTATGTTGTAGATATCCGATACTCTTATGGGATTGAGGCTTTGGAAAAAAGTCGATTTTCTCGGCTTTAGTCGACAGGCAACGCCCAAACAATCGCTTAAAATGGTACGAAGTGATTTATCAGATAAATTTCAGCAGCTACTTCTGGCAAACTTAAACGACAATTTCCAGTCACAATTTTTTTGATAAGTTCAGTTTAAGACGTTGATGGCCGACCAAAGCGAGGCAAATCTACCACCGTACCTTAACTGCGTTTGAAGGCACAATTTCGACAATTTATTTGTAGGCTTTTTTAGAATAATAAATTTCCGGTAATTTATTGACAGGATGTATGTCAAGATCCACTCATTTAAATTTAAAAAGAAGCTGAAAGAATGAGTGTAGTTTGGTGATGTTCTGATGACGTGATAATCGATAGCATTCGTGCAGATCTGTACAATGATTAATCTCAAATACATTTTTTTCCAGAGATGGAATCATAAATTTCAATCCTAACTTCTAGATTCGTGATAAAATGTATAA